>JAREYC010000006.1:63692500-64292500 GCA_030015325.1 Cryptoblepharus egeriae
CTTCATTGGGAGCCAGAAGGGGGCGCTGTGGAATGGAAGGCCAATAGGGTAGAAGGTAGAACGGCCCCTTTAAGCGAACGTCGGGCAATGAGGCTGCGCTGGTTCGGGCGGAAGTAAATTGGTGGGACTGGCAGTCAGGAGCTGGTGGGGTGGTTGATGTTGGGGCCAGCCTTTGGAAGCAGCCTTTGGGTATGTGTGCTCTGGAAGGGGGGGAGCTTGGCTGTTCAGGGGTTTGGGGGGGGGGGGAGTACACACACAATGTATGTATGTATCCTCTTTATGTATACATATACTGTATGTATGTATTTGACCTATGTATGTATGTATGTATGTATGTATGTACTTTGCCATTCATAACACTAGAACCAGGGGGCAGCCATTGAATTGTACTGATGGGAGAGGGAGGACTGGCAAAATATTTCTTCACCTAGTGAGTCATTAGTCTGTGGAACTCCTTGCCACTGGATGTGGTGATGGCATCTGATCTTTAAAAGGGGGATTGGACAGATTTCCTGATGGACGAAAACTCCATCACAGGTTATAAGCCATGATCTGTATGTGCAACCTCCAGGTTTTTTTATGTATGTATATTATGTATGTATGTTATGTATGTATGTTATATATGTATGTATGTATGGCTTTTTTTCTGGTATTCACTGTACTCAGTATTCACTGGTACTCAGTACTGGCACCTTTTCCCACCTGTCCCTCCCAGAAGCTAATTAGTCATATGGGGATGTATATATGATGAGTGATGTATATATACATATATATGTATATATGATATGGTGAGTACTAGCACCTTTTCCCCCAGAAAAAGTACTGTCTGTCTGTCTGTATGTATGTATGTAAAAGATTTATACTGTCTTTCCTGAGCCAATGCAAATGCTCAAGGAGGCTTATAAACCCTATTTGCCCCCTTCTTACTGTCCTCACAAAAATCCTGTGAGGTAGGTGAAGTTGAGAGTGAGTGACTGGCCCAGGGTCACCCAGGAAGCTTCATAGCCAAAGAAGGATTTGAACCTAATCTTTCAGGACTCAGTCCTGAATGCAAGATGCAAGGTTGCAGGTCTCTTATGATCTTGTGCGGTCCCTGAAGCTTGTGGTGGGCCCTATATAGAAGGGTGGACTGATGGGCCTTTGGCTTGATTCAGCTTTATGTTCTTCTAACTTCTCCCGGGAAGAAAGTCAGCCACTATGACTGTGAATACAGCAAGGTGGTTTAAAGAGTAATGGAAAACTTAGCATAGACACTTTTCCACTTTGCTTCAGGTTCCTCCTTACCACTCCATTCTGATCACATTCTTGATGGGTAACACAGAGTGTGTTATTTAAAGATCACATAAATTAGTGCAGTATAAGTATAATAAGAATTATTTTAAATATCCACCATGGGTCATAGGTAAGTTTGAATGATGCCTGATATGGATGCCCGGTACCCGTGGCTGTCCGCCACTGCTTCTGGTGCCCAGTGCCCAGCTGTGCCTGCTACTACCCAAAGCACAAAAATATTCTTAAAATTTTCCCCAGGATACATGGATGAAAAGGACATCTGATTTAAAAAAATAAAAACAGTCTTAAACACCCCCCAAACATTAAAAACCGAGAGGGATAGGGAAAGGAAATTAAGCTTGGGGAGAGGGGGAAGAGGAGTTGGGAGTATTTTTACAAATAAATTTAAAATAAAAAATTCACTTTATCTGTTGAGCCAGTTTCTATCATTTTCAGTGTTGGGGGGGGGGGCTTCCTTCTGGAGCATTTGTAAGTTCCAGGTGCCTGGGATCAGAGCCATGCTTGCAACCCCTGGACTGACCTTCCACACCAGACAAAAGGTTTGCTTACTCGTAAATGGGACTTGCAGTTTACTTTTAATAAAGTTTAATGTAAAGGGGAAGCTTGGAGGTTGGAACTTCCTTCAGGGATGATTTTGGGGGCTGCACTCATTGGATCAGGACCCTTCTGGTGTCCTTGAATTGTTCTCAGCCTGCCCTTTCCACTGGACTATGGCATGCTTGCCTACTCACAAGTATAGCCGCAATATAAATTACTTTCATTTTCCCATGCATATTCTATGCATGTTTTTGTTTTTTGGTGATAACATTTGATAGGAAGGAGCTATTTCACAATGGAGTGTTGCATTGGATTCAGCTCTTCAAGAGGAATCCAATGACACATGACATGATAGAGTGCGCACCATTGCAAAGTTGATTTTTGGAGGTCTTCAGGACAAAATGGTGGTCTCTCAGTCTTTGCAACTCCCATTTTGAAGACCACTGGAGTAGAGGAGTTGTGGGATAGAAGTAATTTTGTGGTAAACAGTGGATGTGTTGTGGATGCTTTTAAGAATAATTGGACACATGATATGGTATGTGTGTATGACAAAGGTGTGTATGAACAGGTGAAGTATAATTTATGATGCTTGACTTTTCAGTTACCAAAAACTGTAAATTGCTTGAGGCAAATAAAAATACTGCTTCACTCAGCATGTTGTAAAATTATGAAATTGGTTGTTGCAAGATGCAGTAGTATCATTATTAAACAGATTTTTGGAGGACAAATCTGCTTATGGCTAAATGCTGCCATCAATTTTGGACACAGTATGCTGGGGACCATTTGTGGAAGAAGACTTTTGCCTTCATTCTGTACTGTAGTGGGTGTCCCAGAAGCATCTGCTAGGCTACTATGAGAAATGGAATGCTAAATTAAATTAACCCTTTTTCTAATCCATCTGGGCTCTCCTTATGAATAGGTATATCAGATTACTACTCAGATTTGCCTTTTATCCTTTCAAATGACCAATTAACCCATGGCTTCTACCAATTGCTCTTGGTCCTAATTCTGCCCCCTCTTCAAGCTATTGTTGTAATTAGAATTTTTAGCCACAAACTGCTGTACGTAATCTTGCTATCTGGATAGTGCACTTTTTTCTGAAATTACAGCCTATAATGATAAGTGGTCTTGCAAATGTTTTTTACAGGTCTTTTCTGGTGTCAGGCACCCTTTAAACGTCCTTCTTGTATCAACTGAACAACTTTGAGTGGTGGGAGCAGGAGAGGATGGAAGATGAACTGAAGATGGAGAATCAAAACCTGGATCCAGATGAAGGTCTTTGCTCAGTGACAGATGAACTAAGTCAGCAATCTTCATGCCAGGAAGCCCCTTCCCCAAAGCTGTCTGTTACTGAACTGAGCAAGGAGTTAGATTCTAAGAGTGAGCTGGTAAGTCTCCATCTTCTGATTTTGTAACAAATTGTTGTATTTTGTATTTTGAGTATGAGATTGTCCTGTCCCTCTTGCAACTGATTTTTTTCCTACTGTATACAACTTAAGAACAACTGACTGCAGGGCATCCTGAGGTCTGGACAGAATGTGCTTTTGCACAGGTGAGATCTGTCTGGCTTGTCTTTAGAAGGGGTAACAGTGGTCTTAATTTTTCACCTATTTTCTCAAACTCCAAATAGCAGTCTTGGCTAATACTTGTAAATTGTAGGTAACCACAGGGGAGCGAGTTCTAGATAGAGCAAGTATAGAAAAGTACTGTATGCCATGGTGACCAAGAGGATAATTACTGTGCCATCTGTGATATGTTCAGCAGTGTGTGTGGGCTGGCTGCCTTCTTTTTCTGCAGATGAATTAATATATTTGTTGACTTATATGTCTGTTCTCTTTGTCATGCATTGGAAGGTTGTGCTTTGAAAAATTACCTTTTATATACTGAGTCAAGAACCAAGTTCTAAAAACACACCTTTTTAGTTTTACCTTATCCTAACTGAAAAGGAAAAATATTAATGTTAGAAGAATTAAAGGTAATGAAAGAGGTAACCGGTGGGATAAGGGCTATCCACTGCCTCTCTACTGGGGGAAGCTGTGCTGTGATGCAGTGAATGCCTCCTGACTCTTGAGGACAGTTGACATAAGGAAGTTGAGAGATTATATGGGTGCAATCCAGAGTAACTACAGGGAGTCCTTGCTCTGGTGTAAGAACAACTTACTCTGGATTGTAATATGAATTTCCCATAAATTTTCACTAGGTGTTGCAGTAACTTCGGGTGCACATAATGTCTCTTACGTGTTCCCATAGTTACTCTGGATTGTAGGGTTGGAGATAAATTTAGGTCAGGGGTGGGCAAACTGACCCACTTTAGGGCTCCTAGACATTTAGGCTACAATCTTAAATATGCTTTCCTGGGAGTAAGCTTACTTGACTATAATGGGAGTTACTTATGAGTAGACTGGCATAGGATTACACCCTTAATAATTGTATAGAAGAAGGAATTTCAGCAGGTACAACTTGTCATTCAACAGATGACATTGTCTTCTCCTAAGGAGATGTGGCAACTGCCCAGGGCGGGCACGGTGGATACTGCAACAGCTGTTTTGGTGCTGTGGCAGTCCTGCACACTGAACAGCTCAGGACTGGGTTGTTAATACAGCCCAGTTCTGTGAATGTCTTAAATAAGTCCCATTGTGTTCAGTGTAGTGTTGCAGACTGGATGAGGGTGATAGTTAAAAAAAATTATAGATTTTTGTGGTCCTTCTTGTGTTTTGTAACTGTAATTTAAGGTTTTTTTTAACTTTGACCAAAGCAGCCTTGGTTTGTTATGGCATGCCAGCTCCTTTCTTGGGTGGTTATCTTGAGGGAGGGGGGATTGCTTTGGTACACCAACTATATAGCTATAGACTACTTTTTTGCCATGGCAGATCCCTAGGCAGTTTACAATGAAACCAAGTGGTAACAATTAAAATTAAATACGACGCTTCAGCAGAAAGTAGAATTGTGTGTTTTATTTCACTTTTATTTCACACTGTAAAATAGAGCTTTCAAAGTCGCTTTCAAATGACATGTAACAACAATATTAAAGTGATAAAATAGTTTTTATTATAAAAAGAGAACAAAATCAGAGAGTGTTGCATTTAGCTCTCTAGATATTATGGTTGTTGCCTTATACTCTGTAGATCCTACTGAAACATTTAGGGCCACTTCAGTATTTACCATTCAAAGCACTTCTACAGTAGTCAGGTAGAGAATGGCAGTTAGAGCAGCACTGCCTACTTCCTACAATGTCATTTTCTCCAGGCATGGTAAGGAAATGCATTAGAAGTGCATTCGACTCTGAAAGGGTCACGTAAGCTCTTACAGGTGGGTAAGCTCTTCTCTTGATGGTCCTCATGTAAGTTATATTCTTATGGGGCTTATATTGTATATGGGTTTTATATTGTCTCACTCTTGGGTCACTGTAAATTTGGATTCAGTAACAGCTTAGATCGATATCTTATTCAAATTTCTAACTTCTCAGACATTTTCTTGTGCTAGAACTCCTTGCTAAAACTTTCCTGTAGTGTAGGAAGTACACACCTCAAGGGGTTAAGAACTTGCCACTTTTCATTGTGAAAAGCAATCAGCTATTCACCCAAAGATGACACTTGAAATTTTTCTTTGTCTAGATAGATGACAAGGAGTTTGATATTCCCCAGGTTGATACTCCTCCAACACTGGAAAGTATTTTAAATGAGGTAAGTTGAGCATGGCACTCGAAATTCTTCTTTTGTAAACTGTGGCAGAAAAGCAAAACTGATTCACATGCTTTGGTTGCTTCTTGCAACAGGAAACTTACTTTCAAATGTCCGTCTAAAATACTGGGAAGATGAAATCCCAGAAAAATACTGGGAAGCACAATCCTAAGCAGCTTGATTTAGAAATAAGGCTTGTTGAGGTCAATGGAGCTTGCACCCAACAAATATACAGGATACATCTTATCCAAGATGAGTTATGTGGATGCCAGGAAACATGTTAAAATAAATCCATTTAAAAAACAGTGCTCCTCTGCTCAGCAATTTTGCTTTGCTTACCTTTGTAATGCAGGACAGAGGCAGCAGACAGGCAATCCGCTTCTCTGTAGACCAGTGGTTTTCAAAGCGGGGGTCAGGATTCCCTTGAGTTACAACTTTATTTTGGTGGGTGGGTGGAGGGAAAAGCTGGGTTTTGCCATCTTTGAATCTGGCACCACCACCTTAGAATGCTCTTGCTGTGCATGCGAGAGAAGCAGCCACCTTGAGTATCCAGTCAAAGAAGAGACTCAAAATGGCTACTTCTCTCATCCGTGCAGCTGCCTCCCCTTGGGCAGCCAGAGAAGCCTGGAGGATGTCTGGGCAGGTGGGAACCAAAGAGGAGCAGGTGCAATCCTCTCCATGCTTTCCTAGGAGTAAGGCCCACTGACAATAATGGGGCTTATTTCTGAGGAGATATAGGCACATGGAACTCCCTACAGGCTCCTAAAGGGATGTCTGCCCCCAGCACATCAATACTGGTGCCGTGTGAATGGTCTGCAGGTGTGCCCTTGGAGTTTGTGGAGTCATTTATAGTAGGGCCATTGGGGACTGTGGGCCTTCCACTAACTGTAGAATATGCCTTTTCAATTGTTGAAAAGATAATTTTAGTACCATGTTGAAAAGATAATTTTAGTACCATGTTGTTGTGCCATGAGATGAAAAATGTTGAAAATCACTGGTCTCGAGAGAGAATAATTTATTGTCTGCTGGTTTCCCTCTCCTGCATTAATGAGGCTACTGTCAAATGCCTCTTTTCCTTTAATTTAAAGGGCCCTTCTCATTGCGTTGAGATAAAACTGCAGGTGAAAAACCTGTGGATACTTGGGTAATACTTGTGTATGGTAACCTTTATCAGTAGTGGACATTTCTTTCTGGCTTTCCATGTTCACCTTTAGTATCACTAATATTTTATTCAGAGTTCCAGATAAGTAAGGTTGTCAGAAGGCATCATCCAGGGTAAAGTATGGTTGCCAATATTACTGTAAATTATAGTTCTAGCTTAAATTGTACTGCTGTTATGTTGGAAGGCTGTGATTATATTGTGACTGGTAAACCGTAATGTGTTTTCTCTCTCAGACTGATGATGAAGAAGAAACATTTGTTCTTGAGGATCCCTCTCTTTTAAATATTGATAACATTGACACTCATTCATATGATACATCTTCTGTAGCAAGCTCTGACAGTGGAGATAGGACACACCTAAAAAGGTAACTTCTTTCTTGATAGTATTTTTTTAAATATGGCTGTTTTGTGATGTAGACTTCAGAGAGATGCTTGTTAAGAGCAAGAAAAATTAACATGAAAAGTCTGTGGCTGCTGATACTGATTTTGGATATAACATTTAACAGTCAGCAACATGTCTTCATTATTGGTGCCAAGTCAGATAGATAAAACAAAGTTCATGGTCTAGAAAGTTGCTTTGACAGTATGAATTCAGCACCATTCCTTTCTGTGCTCAGTTAAACAACTGAGTATAGTACAGCACAAGAGCCAGAGGTTGTTAAATTTAAGGAAATGAGCCAGTGGTTGAAAATCGCTGGCATAGGTGAATCCCATCTTAGGGATTCAGTGGTTAAAATTGCTGTGCATGTCTACCTGACGGTTGGCAGAAAGGCAGTTCAAGACCCAAGTGTTGCATGATGGAGTGAGCTCCCATCATTCATCCCAACTTCTGCTAACCTAGAATGCAATCTAGAAAAAATGCAAATGTTAGTAAATACCATATTTACTTGACTCTAAAAGCAGGCCTCCGTCAGTCTTGAAAGACTATGGTATCGTGCTCGGTGCTGCATATGCTGCATGCAAAGCACGAAAGCCTGGGTTAGATTGTTATGGAGGATAGGCTGTTACCCAAGCAGCAAATCCCCTCTCTCCATGCCACTGAATTAGTCCAGTGGAAAGGCAGAGCCGATACGATTGGATCCAGCTGGCGTTGCAGAGCTAGGCTAAGGACAGGAGCTCACCCTTTCTTGTGGGGCCGACCTGGGTCTTGAACCTTGGCCTGCTGGTTAACAGGCACAGCGTCTTAACTGCTTGCGCCACCCACAGCCTACACTAATGCACCATTGAATCTAATGCACCCTGTACTTATAATCAAATACTGTACCCTATTTACTCGAATCTCATTAACCATCAAATCTAAGTCACACCCTGATTTTGGAGACTAAATTTGGCTGGAAAAGGTGAGCATTGGATTTGAGTAAATAAGTATGTTATAATCCTGTGACAGGCCAGCCAGTTTCTTCAGCGTCACCTCAAAAACATGGATTAGACAACTCCGATCCAGAATAGTGATCCATAGCAGGGAACAATGCTAAGAAGAAGGAAAAAAAGAATGTGAATCCCATCTCAATCCCAAAAAAATGTTCTTTTGCACGTATAGTGTACTCTTTGTAATGTCTTGGCCAAATCTGTCAAATAAGGGTCTGTTATGCCCTACTCAGGATTAAACTTTCTTCTGTATATTTTATATTCAGGCAAAAAGCAATATGGTCACGTCAGAGTAAGGGATGGTAAGATTTTTGCTGGCTTGTAGATTTTAAATTGGCCTGTTGCCTGGGTGTAAATCGGTAAACCTTTTTTCTGCACTTTCTTTGGGTGCTTCTCTTTGACTGAACAAAGAGGTTTACTTGAATACTGTAACTGGCAGAGTTTTGCTAGGCGTTTCAATTCCTTTCCCTTGTCTGAATGCTTGCAAGAAAGGTATGAGAGTTTTCTTCCAAAATTGTTTGTGCATGTAGCAACTTCTTTGGTGATTATGTGTGTGAAATATTGTGAAATGATTGGTTATCCTTGCATTACAAAGGAAGAAGAAACTTCATGATTCGTTCTCTATTCATGGCTCGGTTATACGACTGTCACTTCTGAAGGGAATTTCTGCACAGATAGTATCTGCAGCAGTAAGTGCCTTATCTTTCGCTTTTCAGAACTATCCACTATGGCAAAGAGACAACATGGGCGATACATTAATTGGGAGCAGCAATATAGCTCAGTGGTAGAGTGTAGTGGTAGAGTGTAGGTTGATAATAATCATGCCCTAATGCTTAATCAAGGATATATTGTTGTGGTGGTTGAAGGTAATAGTGGCATGTAGTGCCTTATTCCAGTTCTAATATTACAGTTTTAATTCTGCACTGGGTCCTGCTAGCTCATGCGCTTAATGGAATATTTTCAGTCTGTGAGTAGACAAAATCCAGTCTGGAATGAATAGAGTTTTGAATATTTAATCATAGCCAGTTGGATTTCCACAGTCTTTGTGCAGGGCATATATTTGATCTGAATCCAAACCTCTGTTATAGTTATGTGAGAGTTATAGGACAAAGGTGTTGGGCAAGGCACACATTTTAAATTTAAAATATGAAAATAACCTGACATCTGTACTTTTTTTGAAGCATTAATTTATACACTCTCTGTCTTAGGCCAAAGTGGATGCTGGTTTACCCACTGCAATAGTAAGTTTTTGAAATTTTAGAATATTTTGTGGTGGTTCTTGCTGTTTATATATCAGTTTTCAAATGCTTGGTTTAGTTCTCTTATGTCTACTTAACATTGTTTGGATTGTATTCTTAAAATATGCTCTACTTTAAAATACAATTTTTTGATTCTCTAGTTTATTCAAAATTATTTTATTTGTATTGGTATAGAATGAGTAATGTGATAAACCAGGGGTCAGCAACCTTTCAGCAGTGTAATGTCAAACGAGTGCCAGCATGATTTTAAAATTGTTGTTCCGCATGCTGACATGATTATAAAATTACACATATATATATACACACACCCAGTATATATATAAAAATTATAATTAAATAATATATATTTTATAAATTACGGTACACTTATATAATTTATTTGCATATATAGCATGTATATGCAGAGACATCATCTGGGGCTTTTCTGACCTCCAGCCAGTACTTGGCTCCTTCTGCAACCCCCAAGGGGCTTTTCCAAAGCTATGGTGCTGTGGAAGCTGAAGATCCTGAAGAACAGCCTGACCCTATCCTTGCCGTGCCTCTTGCAAAGAGGCCTTTAGGGCTCTAAGAATGCCCTTCACTCCACCCCGTCCTGGGGGTAGGCTCCATTGAGTGCAAAGGGGCTTACTTCTGAGTAGAACGTGCAGAATTGAGTTCTAAGTATTCACTCTTCTCCACCCCTTTCATTCTGATAGTGGCAGGGTGGGGTGAGGAGAGATGGTGCCTTTTGGGCATCAGCAATGTTGATAGGCAGCTGCCTACAGGCAACTGCAACTGCAGCAGTGGCAACACCTCGTAGCTGTATGTGCTGAGGTGCCTTGGGTGCCACCAAGCACCATTCCGAGTGCCTAAGGTTGCCTACCAGGGGTGGGTTGAAGCCGGTTCGGGCCAGATCGCCTGAAGCGAGCTTCGGAAGACATACTGCGCGTATGCTAAGCTTGGCGCACATGCAGTGTGCCGGGGTTGGGGCCTGCCCCTCACCCCGCCCACTCGCACCCGCAGCATGCTGGGGTGGGTGGAGTCCCCTCCCACCCCCGACCCTCTCCTGCCCCGCCCCCGGCCCTCCCTGCCCCGGCCTGGCCCACCCACTTCCGGCGAGCCAGTTGTTGGGCCAGACCGGGCCCACCACTATTGCCTACCCCTGTGATAAACTATATCCAAAGCAAGTACCCAAAGCGGTGAACTCAATTGATTTGGCCTTATATGAATATATATGGTCATACCCTGTGTAAACACCAAGTTGAGATACTGAATGACGAAGAATCCCTGACTGGCCCTCCTAAAATGTATAACTGCATAGTAATGACAATAAACTGCTTTGTTTATATAATCCCTCAGATTGTATAGATCTATTTGTAGCATCCACATTTGTGTCAGTTTCTTGTGTTAGAGCACATTGATTAAGGGTGCAATCCTAAGCCTGTCTACTCAGGAGTAAGTCCTATTAGGTTGAATGGGGCTTACTCCCAAGAGAGTGAGTATAGGATTGCAGCCTAAATTGGCCATTTCTGAATCTTTATTTTCTGATCTCTTTAGGCAGCATCAAGTCTCATAGCAGTGGGAACATCCCATGGGCTGGCTCTGATATTTGGTAGGTCAGAGTGTACTCTGGCTATGTAAATATTAATAATTCAATTTAATGTTTCTGTAGAGAATTTTGTGTATTATTGCAAACATCATATTAGCACATAAATCCTGCTTTGCTATAGGAAACCTATATGGTTCATCAGTTGGTACTGTAGGCTTAATAGGAAATGCTGCATGTCAGCAATAAGATATTTTTGTATCTATTCAGGTGCTAATTTAAGACTACATTGTAAATTTTCTGGATTAAAATTGTTGAAGTTCAAATAACAGATTCTTGTCCATCATTTGTAAGGCATTTGAAGAATATTTTCTGCTTTTGCCTCTTCTGAAAAATTGTTAAAGCCTTTACCTTTTTAGCTCAGAAAGTAGTTTGTGATCACCTCTGCTGAGTAGTGATTTTATTGGAAATCATGTGGGGTGGGTTACTCTCTCTTTTTTCCCTTCATATTGACTTCTGGCTTTTCTTTTTCTTGACTTTTTTTCTTCATGGACTGAGAAGGCAAAGGTATAGTAATGTTGCATTGTGCATGTAATCTGCATGAACAGCTCCACATTTTAAACTATGCAATGATGCTCTGTATTTTGAAATAACAGATTATAAATCAGGGCTCATATTGGTATGGTGAAGTTCAATGAGAGTTTGAAATTATTCCTTGTGCTGGGAAGCATACAGTAGAAGACACAAATGGTTTTGTGACTCATTCACAAAAATCTGTCTGGTTGCCTATCCTGGAATAATTCCAACCCTAGTCACAATTCTTTTGCTGCCCATTTCAGGTAGTCCCAGAATATCGGTGGGATCTAACTTCACTACTTAGGAATCATTGGCTTAGACAGATTAGGAAGAGCTTACTGTCCTGGCAAATTTAGGGAGCAATCCTAACCAACTTTCCAGCACTGGCATAGCTGTGCAGTAAGGCAATTGTTTCAACCTTCAGTTGAAGGGCAGTCACAGAGGCCTTCCCAAGTTAACTCAGTGTATGCATTGCTCTTATGCCAATGCTGGAAAATTATTTAGGATTTCGCCCTCAAATGTATAAGGCGTGATCCAACCAAATTTAAGTATTTTTAGTGTCATTAATTTAAATTGAAGATTGAAACAGTGCTTAATTTTAGTCACTGAAATAAGTGGCATGACTGTGGTCCTGGAATGCCTTGCAATATAGCAAGTTATTGCCGTTGTAGAAAATGCATGCAGGATGTTGCTTGTATTCTACTTTTGGCAAATACTTTCTATAGAAGTACTTGCTACTCTTTGTCCTATTTTAAATTTGTGATTAAATGTTAATTCTTATTTTAATTGTGACATATGGAGGTTTAAATAAGTAGCATTGGCATCCATCAGTCTCAAAAGACTATGGTATCGTGCTCAATGCTGTATGTGAAGCATGAAGGCCTGGGTAAATTAATATGGAGAATAGGCTGTTACCCAAGCAGCAAATTCCCCCTCTCCATGCCACTGAAATAGTCCAATGGAACGGCAGAGCCAATATGATTGGTTCCAGCTGTGTTGAAGAGCTGGGCTAAGGACAGGAGCTCACCCTGTCTTGTGAGGACCCTGGTCTCGAACCCTGACCTTCTGGTTAATAGGTACAGTGTCTTAACCACTTAAGCCCAACAAAGTCAAAATAAGTTTAAATAAGTCAAAGAACCATTAAAGTGCTTTTGATTGCAGAGTTCAAACTTTCTAGGATTCAAATTGGCAGGACCTGATGTTAAGTATGAAATTGGATTTTAAAAAGGTTATCTATTTTTTAAACATTTTCTGCAGCTAAAACTAAAGAGATTATGGCTGCAGTCCTAATCTCCATTTAAGGTGGCCTAAGCCTCAGCGTAAGTCTTGTGACCTTCCTGCAAAATTGCAGTAAGACACTTTTGCCCCACTCGTGGGGGAGGGGGTTGGCCAATGCACAAGCATACATCGACATCCCCATAGCATTATAAAAAGGTATGTTAGATGAGTTAGGCTGGCCTAATTTCTTAGGATTGCACCCTATCATAGGATATTCTCTTCCTATATATAAATATCTGTACTCTACATTCTCATTTCTGTTTAATACTCCTCTATCTACCACTATCATTTAGCTGCTTGGGGTAACTGAATGCTCTATTAGTGTTTTTTTATTTGAAATTTCATTCTCTCCCTTCAGTGAGGGACCAGTTATGACATTCATTAAAATGGTATAAAGACACAAGCAATCATACCCCACAGCCATGAATATATAATCATGAACTATAGCTATAACCATGAACTAACTCAACCATGAATCTTCCTGGGTGACCTTATTGTCACTCACTCTCAGCCTCACCTACCTCACAGGGTTATTGTGAGGATGAAAGGATAATAGCTTTGTAAGTTGTCTTGGCATTTATTTTGGCATGGGAAAGGTGGTGTGTGTGTATATATATCCCTTAAATTAAATTAAAAATAGTTTAATAGAAAAAGATTATCCAGCTGGAATATATATTTAATGAACCCTAACCTTAACCTTTTCTCCCACATTTGTGGACTTCCAAGTCAGCTAACAAAATAAAAACTATCAGTAAAATTACAAATTTTAATATTGTTATTTACAGCGGAAGAAAGCATTTGCTCCTGATTCACCTGTCATAGGTGTTCTCCTTTCTCCCATGAAATATGTCTCCATACAGAAAAGATATATCATATGAGAATGTTATGATGTGACTTCATTGTTGATTATCTGAGTAATTAATGCTCTTTGGTGCTGTCATCGCTTGGAAGAAACATCACCCTCTATATGCCATAGAAATTTGCTAACACTGTAGTTAGTATGAATGAAACAAAATAACCTACCAAACCATGGCTTATATTCCCAGTTTCTTCTTCCAGAGTTTACTCTATATGCTGTTTTTATATAAGAAGTTGAAATTGCTGCCAAAATAAAATCTTGTTGCCAAATTGCTGCCAAAATAAAATCAAATGCCTTTCAGCACAGCAATAAATCCCTAGAGTTATTCTGGAAGGAGACACTAGGCTTTGGGGTAAGGGTTTGCTACTGGGAACTGATATAAATTTTTAAAATGAATAAATAAAATAAATACATAAAAGCAAAGAACAAGAAAGAGGATCTGAGGCAATTGCAAACTTGCCTCAAACTCACGGACCAGTGATACCAGTTTTGATGTTCTTTCTATGCTAAAATGGTTGTGTGCACACTTTAAATGCTGACCAGCACTGTTTTCTCTGAGGCTGCAGTTCATGCTTTCCTGGGAGTAAGTCTCATTGAACACAATGCAAGAGCACTCTTGCATCACAGTGATGTCACATTAGCATCTGGGGTCCCCCCAGACAGTCATTCTCAGAAGGGGGACCCAGCTGAAATACATGAGAACTGTTCTAGGCTGAGTTTTTGCAGCACAGTTCTTGTTTGTTTTCACTTACATGTATTTTATTGTTCTTTAAGTTTCTTGTAATAAGTTTCTTTCTCTTCAATTTAACTTCTGCATAACTCAAAAGTTCTCTTATTCTTTCTCTAAGTTCCTTAATTCATCATGTTTTTCCTGTTGTTGTGCTGTTTTTGTTTTATAAATTTTATTTATTTGTCTTACACGATTGGTCCTGTTTTCCTTATCTCTGTTGTTTCATCTCCATTCTCTTTTTTTTGGGATGACTCCTAACCATGTCTACTCAGAAGTAAGCCCCCTTTTGTTAAATGGGTCTTACTCCCAGGAAAGTGTGTTTAGGATTGCAGCCTTAGAGTGCAATCCAGAGTAACTACGGGGAGTCCTTGCTCCGGTGTAAGAACAATTTGCTCTGGATTGCAATACAAATTTCCTATAGGTTTTCACTAGGCGGTGCAGTAACTACGGGTACACGTAATGTCTCTTACGTGCTGCTGTAGTTACTCTGGATTGTGGGGTTAGTATCAGATCAAATTTAATTTCAGCAAGAAGTAGAGTGTAATTCTGTGCACACTTTCATTGACCTCAGTGTGATTCGCTTCCAAGTAAACATTTATAGGCCTGTGTTGTAATGCTAACTCTTCCTTTGCCCATTTTTTTCTTAATCTTGATGAAGTTCCTAATTTAGTTGCAGGGCAATCCTAACCCAAATCCTAACCCATGATTAGGCTGGTAAAAGTCTCACACTGGGTTGGGGGTTTTGCAGACGGTGGGTGGGGGCGGCTAGGCTATTGCACAGTCTTGTGCCAGCCTCCCCATGCCACTGCTGGAATGGAGAGATGAATTGTGCTGGCCTAAATTGGTTAGGATTGTTCCCTCAAGGTATCAGATTTTGCCTAGCCTTATTACTTTTCATTCTGTTGTACCTCCATCTTCTTGAAGCCATTTTTACCTTAATTTTCTAAGGCTGCAACCCTAACCAGTTAGGATGGTCTAAGCGCCAGAATAAGTCCTGTGCTGTCTGACGTGGGGATGTAACCAAAGTGCTGTAAGACATTTGTGTGCCACTCCTGGGGGAGGGTTAGGCCAGTGCACAGACATGCACTTGCCTCCCCATATCACCACAGGAACGGGAAGACCGATGAGTTGTGCCAACCTAGATTAGGATTGCACCCTAAAATATGTGCTTGCCCTTTTCTTGAAAGTTCATTTTCCAGTCATTCCTCATCTTGATTTGTTTTTAATGCAGTCCTTCTTTTATCTTGTTTGTCTTCCTGTCTTTGTTCTGAGTTCTATATGTGGCTCCAGTTAGCATTCTATAAGTTATAGTTCTACAAACTAGGAAAACAAGTTGGAAGGTAGAGGAACACCTGCCACATTCTTGATTCTGTAAACCAGTGATCGCCAAACTATAGGTTGCTATGTCACAACTTTACCTGACTGGGTGCGGCGCAGCAGGGGCAAAGGCTTTTCATTCCATAGCCTCTTCTGCTAGGAAATTGGGACACAAAACCTGCTGGAAATGATGGGCAGTGGAAGTGGCTTTCTGGTGCAGGGTTCTGAAAAGATCTGCTGCAAAACATTGAGGCTATGGCACAGAACAGAAAAACTTTGCCCCTTGCTGTGCCATACACAGACAAGTAATGTTACATGTTGGATCTGGCCTTTGGGCCACAGTTTAGAAACTACTGCTTTAAACTATGATTTTTGTGCATCAGGAATGCAGTGTCTAATTGAGCAACTTCAAAATGTATAGTATTTCTTTTGTTTTCAGGGTTGAGGAAATATCCAGATTTGAATGCTGTGATGCTAATCCACATTATTTACATAGTTATTAGTTATTTACACATTATCACACAGTTATTAGTAATAACTAATCTTTTTGTTTGTTTGTTTAGATCCCAACCAAGCCCTACGGCTTTGTTTGGGCAGTACTGCAGTTGGAGCACAATATGGGGCTATATCTGCACTTAGTATCAACAATGATTGCTCAAGACTTCTGTGTGGGTTTGCAAAAGGACAGGTAATAAAGATATGGTTGTACACATTCTTTTTCAGTAATGGGTTTCAATAAATATTACTGATTTTATGGTAAGTGTGCATAGAATTGCAGCATCAGTTCAGATATGGTGATTTTCTGTGTGTATATATTCTTTCTTTCTACTGCAATTTATCTACCAGCTATTTATATTTATAATGTTTTATTTTATTTATATTTATATTTATAGTTATATTTATATTTATATTTTAAATTTATAATTTATACTATCTGGAGTGTAATGACACCAGTGAAGACAAAAGTCATCTGGATGGTGGTTCTCAAAGTGGTTCCCAAACGTTTCTGGGCCAATGCCTGCATGGTTCCATAAATCCATCCCCACTGTCCCCTACCCTATAAAAAGCGCAATTCATGAAAAAATTCATGGTGCATGTCTGTGCACTGGATCAACCTTCCCAGGAGTGACGCAGAAGTGCCTTCTGGCACAGCATTGGACTTGTGCTAACCTTACTGAGGGTCAGGATTGCAGCCTTAATTCTGTAATTTGTTGCTGCATCAATGGTTAGTTTGGAAAACCTCTCATTCTTCTCTTCATATTTAGTAAAAAGACCTTGAACTGGTGAAAATTAATGGTGTTTTACATCTAGATTACAATGTGGGATTTGGCCAGTGGAAAGCTTTTGAGATCAATAACAGATGCTCATCCTCCAGGGACAGCAATTTTACATATTAAGGTAAAATTAGACATGAGCCATTGTTTTTCATTTTCTTTGTAAACTGCTTTGTGAACTTTTTAGTTGAAAAGCGGTATATAAATACTGTAGATAGATAAAAATATGTAAATTTGTATAGTGAACTCTGCTGAATACCTGAGGTTTTATTCCAGAAGACATAACTGCATGAGATTTCCTGCAAGAACAAACTCTAAATATTTATGCGGTTTCTGTATTGTTGTTTTTTACTACAGTACTTGAATTACATTTTTTAAAATTCCCCTTTTGCCAGTTCCTTGATACAGTAGTGGGAGAAGAAAAGAACTTAGGTGGGAAATGCTAGAAAGACTTGTGATCCTTAAGGAATCAAGGAATATGTGAAACAGGACAGTGGGGAGGATTGGGTCAAAAGCTCATATGCTTTTAAGAATGAATTTTTAACTCTGCTTGTATTCTGAATTTGAATTTGATGAATTTGAATTCTGTATTCTAAATTCGATTGTGATGGCTTTTATCTAATACAATGAACAATTGTCTGTCATATGCTTTTAAGGGGCAGGGAAAGGACTTGATAGGTGGGTTGGAGAGACAGTACTTAAGGAAGTTGGAGATGAAGAAAAATCTTTATTCTATGTTCCAATATTAATTGTTCCAATATTAATTTTTTTCTTAAAATTTAATATGTTCAGTTTACAGATGACCCGACTCTTGCAATTTGCAATGACAGCGGAGGTTCAGTATTTGAACTGTCATTCAAGTAAGAATATCTACAGTTATTGTTAAAAGAATTAAAAATGAAATCCCTTAAATGTAGGTATTTTGTAAGAACTCAAGTATTTCAGATCCCATACTGTGCTCATGATTAACCTTGAGTGAAAAAGCACAAAACGACTGACTTCAGTGTTGGTTTATTTTCCCGCACTTGTGAAAATTCATTATAGATCAATATGCAGATCATAATTAGAGACTTGGGACCATATGTTCATATGTTGCACAGTTCATATGTTGCACAGTCCCCAGGAAGAAGGTACATTTGATATAACTGTCATGGTTACTTGACAGGGAATTGTGAAGGTTACAAATACTGGAATAGTGTGATAACCATAAATATTCTACTGGTTGGTTTAAATGGTCCTGGATTATCAATTTTAGGAATGATATGCAACACATTTAAAAGGATATGATTTACATATTTCACAGTTTTCTGTGACACACATTCTGTTTCTGACACACATATATGCTTATGTTTTTAGGAGAGTCATGGGTGTGAGAACATGTGAGTCACGCTGCTTGTTCAGTGGTTCCAAAGGGGAAGTTTGCTGCATTGAGCCTTTACATGCAAAGACTGAACTGAGAGACCATCCTATCACACAGTATTCCCTGTTGGCAATGGCTTCCTTAACAAAAGTAATTACCTTTTTATATAGGAATCCTATATTTAAAATAATTACTGGCAAAATATTGTAGAACAATATTGATCTATTTTTTTTAAACTGCAGATTCTTGTCATTGGATTGAAGCCATCTTTGAAAGTTTGGATGACTTTTCCATATGGTCGCGTGAGTGATTTCATAAACATTTCCTTTCATTTCAAAATACCGTAGAAGTGAGTGAAGAATCCTTGGAGAAAATATTTGTTTGGAAGTCTAGATCAGCCTTGTGGGCTCTTTGAGTGATATAGGCAGCACTGAAATGGGTTGTTATTATTATGTAATAATAACATTAATAATAATGTTATTAATAGTTTGGGAGGCAGACTGACTATGAGCCTAGGCACTGAAATACACTGAAAGCTTTCACACCTTCCTGAAAACACAAGATGTACTAAACTGCAGGTTCATCTCAAGTATGAAGTCATGTTCGTTTCTGTGTTTGTGTGAAGGAGTGTTCCTTGAATAGTATGGGAGAATAATTTTTGTGTCCTGAAGACTCCTTACACTATCCTGAATGTAGTTTTTTCTGCACTGGATATAGCACTACTACTTTTTCCTTTCACTTTGCAGAATATAAACACCTTTCTGTTTTCCAGATGGACCCATCCAGTGTTCCTTTGCTGGCATGGCATTTTGTTGCTGTGCAGACATCTGTGAATCCTGTCCTTGCCTTCTGTCGTGGAGATGTTGTGCATTTCCTTCTAGTAAGGTTCATTTTATCTGTCAACATAGAAACTGGTTTTTTTTTTAATATGTGTATTTTTATATATGTAGTCTTATATATGTATATTTTTATATATGTAGTCTTAAAAATATATGTAGTCTTATAGAGATCTTGGCCATTAAAAAACCTGGGGTTGCAGAACATGAAGACCAGTTCTATTGTGAAATGAATTTCAGTATATTCAGTGGTGCATTTAAATGGCTGCTTTTTGCTCCCCGTCATTTTTGTTTTTGTTTTCATTCTGTTTATGCTGAAATTAATGGGAGTTGCCATTTTAATGTGAAAAGCTCAGCTGTATGTGAAAGTTTGGTTTACAGTTAGAAGAGAGACGTCTATTTGCTGTAACAATTAATTACTAACTTTGCAAGATTTATTCCAAACCAGAAGGTTGGATGATACATAACTGTAAACACAGGATGGTTGTCTTTCTTGGATGATTTGTGGTTTGATCTGCCATAACTTCTTACATTTTATATTTGATTTTCCGTCAAGCAGAGCATAACTCATGTATCAGCCCTCCTGCTTTTTGAAGCAGCTTACATTTTTTCTTAATGCTGTCAGTAGGGTATGGATTTCAAAGGTACTCAAATGATGAAATTAGTCAACACCTACCAATAGAGTATATTTGTCTACAAGGGACTGATTGGAGAAGAATGTGAAAAACTGTCTTAATACTGTCAACAGGTAAAGAGAGATGAATCTGGAGCAATACATGTCACAAAGCAGAAACAGTTACATCTGCATTATGACCTCATAAATTTTACAGTAAGTAATGATTTGTTTTATAGAAGCTACAATCACTGTCAGATGGGTCAACTGTACCCCTTGTCTTTCAGGTTTAATTAACCCAATGTGCAGTGGCAGTGAAGAAGGCAAATTCGATGCTTGGGTTCATTAGAAAATGAACCCTTGGGCTCCCTCTTGTAGGTATAAATCAGGAAAATAAATGAAAATAAATAAATTAGAAAAGGGATTCAAAATAAAATGGCAAAAATCATGATGCCATTGTACAAATTTATGGTGCTGCCACATTTGGAATACTGTGTCTGGTTCTGGTCACCAGATCTCAAAAAGGATGTAAAGGAAATGGAGAAGGTTCAGAGGAGAGTGACTAAAATGACTGATGGGCTAGGACACCTTCCGTATGAGGAAGGGCTACAGCGTTTGGGACTCTTCAGTCTAGAAAAGAGACGCTTGAGGGGGGACATGATTGAGATATACAATATTATACAAGAGATGGACAGAGTGGATAGAGAGATGCTCTTTTCCCTTTCATAAAACACTAGAACTAGGGGACGTTCACTAAAATTGAATGTTGGGAGGGTTAGGACAGACAAAAGAAAATATTTCTTTTCTAATTAATCTGTGGCATTTAATTAATCTAATTAATCAGCATCTAATTAATCTGTGGATGTGGTGATGGCTTCTAGCCTCAGTGCCTTTAAGAAGGGATTAGACAAATTCCTAGAGGAAAGGACCATCACAAGTTACATACCATGATGGGTGTGATTGTGTGCGTGCATGCATAGATAGATGTAGATGTAGGCAACCTCAAAATGCCAGATGCAGGGGATGGCAGATGCAAGTGTCTTGTGTGCTCCTTGAAGCATGTGGTGGGCTGCTAGATAGGCTTTTGGCCTGATCCAGCAGAGTCTCTTCTTATGTACTCCCAGTGAGTCAAAGATGCATATTCCTCATAAGTTGTCTCTCCTACCACCTCAAGGGCCACAACTTCCACTGAAATTGTTTTTGAGATTCCAACCTGAATTATGGGCTATGTAGCTCTTAATGAACCTGTACTTAATGATCTTAATGTGCTTCTTTTAACTGAGATACTTAATAGATTTTGGGAAGACTCACATGGGGTGCAATCCTAACTTAGGCTGGCACAACTAATCAGACTTCCCATTCCTGTGGTGATGCAATGAGGCAAGCACCTGTCTATGAACTGGCCTAACCCTTCCCCTAGAGTGGTGCAGAAGTGCCTTCGGGACTTGTTCTGCAGCTTTAACTGGGCCTAACTGGGAATTAGGATTGCAGCCTTAGTTCACCATGGTATCACTTGGGGTTTTTACTGTATTAACTGTTTTGCTTGTTTGGTTTTTTAGTGGATAAACTCTCGCACAGTTGTTCTTCTGGACAGTGTGGAAAAATTGCATGTGATAGATCGTCAGACACAAGAGGAGCTTGAGACTGTGGAGATTTCAGAGGTTCAGTTGGTGTACAATAGCAGTCACTTCAAATCGCTGGCAACAGGAGGCAATGTCAGCCAAGCACTGGTACTATTACTTCAGACCTGTACTTAATGATCGTATAGTAATTCTTTTGATTGTATTTTGTCTCTGAAAACTGGTTTCAGTTTTTTTCTGAAAACAGCTTATTTATTTATTTCCTAATTTATATCCCACCTTTCCTCCCCTAAAAGAGGGAGCCCAAGGCGGCTAACATAAAAGAAGAATAAAATACCATTAAAATAATAATAAATAGAAGTTAAAACATAATTAAAATACACTTAAAATACAATTAGATTTAAAATTGAAACGATTAAAACAGACTAAAAACTTTGTTAAAACAATAATATATAAAAACACAATAAAACTACCCCCCAACCCCTGCCCCATTTAAAAGCTTTTTTTAAAATAAAAGGTTTTTAGGCTCCGCCTGAAGCTCTGTATTGAGGGAGCTTTCCTCAGTTCTATGGGGAGGGAGTTCCAAAGCCGGGGTGCCACCACCGAGAAGGCCCTATCTCTGGCCGCCACACCTCTCACGTCTCTTAGTGGCGGCACAGTCAGTAGGGCCCCCTCTGATGACCTTAGGTGACGGGTCAGATTGTACAGAAGAAGGTGGTCCCTCAGGTACCCAGGACCCGAGCCGTTTAGGGCTTTAAAGGTCAGGACCAGCACTTCGAATTCAGCCCGGAAACGAATGGGCAGCCAGTGCTGAAGCAGTGGCCCGACAGAGTCGAACCGACGAGCCCCAGCAACCACATGGGCTGCTGCATTCTGGACTAGTTGCAGCTTCCAGACCATCTTCAGAGGCAGCCCCACGTAGAGCGTGTTACAGTAATCTAGTCTCAATGTCACTAGGGCATGGGTTACCGTGGCCAGATCCAAGCGACTCAGGTATGGTTGCAGCTGGTGGATCAGCCGAAGCTGAGCAAAGGCTCCCCTGGCCACAGCCGCCACCTGGGATTCCAGGAGCAGCTGTGAATCCAGGAGAACCCCCAAGCTGTGGACCTGCTCCTTCAGAGGGAGTGCAACCCATCCAGAACAGGATGATATTCCAATACCAGAGTCGAGGACTTCCGGTCCAGGAGAACCTCCGTCTTGTCAGGATTTAATCTCAGCTTGTTCACCCTCATCCAGTCCCTCAGTGCCTCCAGACAATGATTCAGGACTTCAACCGCCTCTTTGGACTCAGGAGGAAAGGAGAGATAGAGCTGGGTGTCATCGGCGTACTGATGACACCTCACTCCAAACCTCCGGATGACCTCTCCCTGCTGCTTCATGTAGATGTTAAATAGCATGGGGGATAGAATGGAACCTTGTGGCACCCCGCACCGAAGAGGCCATGGTGCCGAACAAGCATCCCCCAGCACCACCTTCTGGGACCTGTCAGCTAGGAAGGAGCTGAACCACTGCAAAACAGTGCCTCCAATCCCCAACCCAGCCAACCAACCCAGAAGGACACCATGGTCGATGGTGTCGAAGGCCACTGAGAGGTCCAGCAGGACCAACAGGGACGCACTCCCCCTGTCCATTCCCTGGCGTAGGTCATCCACCAAGGCGACCAAGGCAGTCTCTGTCCCAAATCCCAGCCTGAAACCAGATTGGAAGGGATAATAATAATACACCTCTTTTCAGCAAAAGTTCACTTAGCAAAATAAATGAAAAAATGGTTCCGTATCCTTAAAGGCCTCACAATCTTAAAGAGACACTATGTTATTTGTGATGGTAATAAGATGTCCATCCTGCTTTTCCACTGTTCAGAATGGCTTAGGACAATAGAACCATAATTTAGCATCATGATGTGAGTTGCATGGAGCATCTCATTGATAGCACCAGCTGCTATTTGAATATAGTGGCTTGTAGGACTGCTCCACATAGCAGTGGCATTGAGATATTCAATAACTGAATTTCAATTATTACAGATGCTGTAAAGAATTGATACTGTGTAGAAACGCTTTCCATGGAATTCATGATTTTTCTGTGTTTCTGTTGGACCTTGGAGAACAATGAAATCAAAAGAAATAGCTGATGGGACTGGGGTATATAAGATGGTTTCAGAGCAATAATTTTTTTGTGTTCTTAAAATGGGCAATGGGGTGATCCAGAGAGGTAGCAGTCGTGTTTGTGAAGTTCTTTTTGGCAACAGATTGTCAAATTATAGATGCTGTTTTGATGGGAAGAGAACATTTGGAAGGGCTCTAAATTTTTTTACTATACTTTACTTAAGTCAAAATTACTGCTGTTACCCATTTGTTTTTGTACACATCTCAGAATGAGATGAAAAACTGTAGTGTGTATTTTTTGCCAGATTTTAAAACTTGATAGTACTGTAGTTTGATTCATTCTCACTCAGTAAATTTTATCAGATATAGGGTTCCTGTTCAAATTTCTGCATTGTGAATTATGAACGGACATATTCAACCTGTTTGATAAGGAGTAGCTACCTGATTGACCTCATTGCCTTACTGTAATTTTTCACTGGAGTGAGATTTTTCTGTTGCAGTACAAATGAATGTCAAAGAACCAAATGCTGTACATTAAGTTGCATATGAATTCATTTTTAGGCACTGGTGGGAGAAAAGGCTTGCTACCAGTCAATCAGCAACTGTGGTGGTCAAATCTTTTATTTAGGTACAAAGGTAAGCCTGGCCAAGCATCCTTTTACTGTTATGTTCTGTTCAGTGGTAGGCCCGGCCTGGCCCAACTACCGGATCGCCAGAAGTGGGCAGGCCGGAGTCAGGGGGCGGGGCTGGGGTCAGAGGTGGGGTGGGGAGGGTCAGGGGCGGGGCCAGGGAGGTTCAGGGCCGGGGAGGGCACGCCACCCATCTCAGTATGCTGCGGGTGCAGTTGGGCGGGGCGATGGGTAGGCCCCAATCCCGGTGCACTGCGCATGCGCCAACCTTGGCACACACACAGTGGTGGGCTTTCCCGGGTGCGCCGAACCGGTGCGCCCAGTTTTCTGGCTCCCCCAGCCACCGGATCAGTGGCGGGAGGTCAGAATTAGGAAGCGGTTCGGGTGATCCATCCCAAACCACCTTCAGCCCACCACTGGTTCTGTTATTGATTTTATTTGCTTGGTTTGCTAACTATTTTTTTTGAGATATCAAATGCAAATATATTTGCATATTGTAGCAGACTTGATGTTCAGATGGGGTCTCAATATCCATTTAAGATCTGTGGATAATTAAATCTGTAATTTTTAGTCCCTTTTTCTCTCTGAAAGTGATACGATCTAAGTCCTAATAACTTCCGGAAGGTTTTCTGAAGCCTACAGAGGTAGCGCATGCATCCCGCTCTCCTGTCGAGAGGGACTCTTATTGAGCCAGATCCACGGATGAAAATTCCACAGATAAACAGCCTCCACCTATAGTTATCTTCTTGAGACATGGAAGGAAATAAGTTATATTAAATTGTAAATTCTCACAAATTACATCTTGTTGAAAGGGCCCTCTATGAATATGTTTCCTTCCTGATTACAGTAACATACTGCTATTAAAAAAGCCTGCATCTTTTCTAGATTCACATCAGCATCTGGTTTTCTTTAAATGTGTTTGATGGGACTGCAATTAAACACATCTGTATATGAAACTAAGTACTCAGAGCAACTGGTTTCCTTATTTTGCTTACTTTTAAGCTTATTGGGTTTTTCTGCACAATAGGCTTAGTGCAAGGCTGTTAACTGCAAAGCTGAATTCAAATCACAGCTGAATCCAATTCAAACTGCAATTGATATCAAACATGGAAAAAAATGCTGGATTACCCAGGAAGCATCTGTAAAACTCTTTCAAAGGGGGAATTGGGTTTGTAATTGCTGGATGAAACCATAGTATCACTTATAAGAAATCATGCCTCACCATCCTTGTACAGTTATAGGGCTCTCTAATTATTGTCAGCAAACACTTAGGGCACAATTCAGAATTGCTCTTGGGCTGGCGAAAGTCCCTTGTGCCGGCCCACGGGTGCAGCAAATATGTTTCTTTCTCTCTCTCTCTCATACACACACACACATCCATGCCACTGTGGGCCCCAAAACTAGGTGATTTGCACTCCCTGAGCTTGGCCAGGGGTCTGGGGTGGTGCAGATCAGAGTAGACCCATTGGGATCGCTGCTGCTGTGTTACCCAGGATAAGGGGAAAAGTTTCCTATTGTCCCTGGGTGTTGCTGCAGCAGCCCCAAGCTTGCACTGGATGCAGCAGAGACATGCCACCCTGCCTGTTCCAGCACAAGTTAGAATTGCACTGTTATTTATTTATTCATCTTCTTGCTTTCATTTACTTTCAGTCTGTTCATGTGATGACTCTGAGGAGCTGGAGGGAGGTAAGTGATAAGAAACATTTCTTTATTACACACTTATTAAAACAGTTTCATATTTTGAGAGTGATAACACTTCAATTACAGGTTATTAACAGAAAACATCAGTGCATTGATTCATGAGTGGAATATTTTCATCAACACTCTATCCTTAAAAACATTTCTCCCTAAAGATAAATTCAATTCTATTCCCTCTATTTTAAAAGGTTTTTGCCTTTTTTGTGTGATGTATTGCGTGATGCATTCCAGCACTGATGTACAGTTGTGTCAGCCTGAAAGAAGCACCTAAAAAAATTGCTATGCCAGGTAGCTTCTTGCCAGCGAGATAATCTTTAAAGTGTAGTGATGATGACGGTAAAGATTCTTCATTTTAGTCAATAATAACGCTTCTAATAGTAGCAATTGCGGTGTTCTAGAATGACAATGTGATTTCAAATTACATGAATCTGCTTATATTTTAACTGTTTCCTACTGCTGTTCTGCACATTTAGGTTGTACTTTTTCAAACTGGGTTTGTTGTGTATCTTGTATTGTTGAAAACTAATTGTGAAGGAAGGTTCGGTTAGTCTTGGTTAGTCTTCATGGTTATTTCTTTATGGTTAGTCTTGGAAAGGTAAAAAAAGAAACATGTTTTATAGCTGCATTGCTAATATTGAAAGCAACTTCATTGCTAATATTTAAATATTTAATAATAAGCAGCTCTATGATCCCTGTGAATATGTGTTGACATGTAGTGGAATGTTTATTCTACTCCTCCTTAATAATGTGGTGATTATTTTGATTATTATTTTTTGCAATTCATACCTTTTTATGAAACAGATACGTGGAGCTCCTATGCCAGAGTGGATGAGTGTGAGAAATGTGATGTATACCGTATGTGCCCCCCCCCCCCGTTTTAAAACAAAGGGGTTTTTCCTAAATCTTGCTGAAACACCTAGGACTTTTCTAAACCACAAGCAGAATATATGTAATGTGAAATTATTGATTGAAACTCATCAGTATACTGATAAGATGATGTTTTTTAAACTAGGCAGAATATGTGATAACTGCTTGTCATGTGTGTCTTTTAGAGAATAGATCACCTGCTGAAACAGGAATGTCTGAATGAAGCACTGGCTCTTGCTTGGTCCTTTCATGAAGGGAAAGCCAAGGCAGTTGTAGGTGGGTTTTATTACCTAGCTGTGTAAAGAGTCACTGTGTAGTGTTTAGATACCCAGATTCCCCTTGATTTGTTAATGGAATTGCTACAGTAATTAGAATTTCCAGTTTTAGATATCCAAGAGTACATTTTATCAACTCACTTTATCAACTCTACCTGCTGAGAAGATTGAAAATTTGTCTTAACAATTTGAATGCATGCAGTAGAATGTTTTATGACTTCAAAACTATGATATTGTCATTCACATCAACTTCATCTGGCTTGCAAGTTTTAAAAAACATATCATAAAATGTTGGTTTGTGATGGGACCTTTAGGAGGAAGTTGGATAGTAAAAAAAATCAGTGCCCATGCAAGTTATGAGAATGAATTATTATTTTTTTGTCTGGAAAACAAAATAGCATTTTCTTTTTTTTTTAACAGGATTGTCTGGAGATGAACATAAACGAAAGGCAGTTGTTGCAGATAGAGTGAGTTTCTTTACTCTCTTCTTTAGTCAATGACACCTTTTCCCCTACTTTGTAGAAAACACTTGAGTGTTCTCTTGTCCTTCCAGCATGGGAGACATGAACAGAATGTACTGCTCAGGCTTAGGTGTGTGTAAGAGAGAGAATCTGATGTGGACCAAAGTGCTAGAAAAGTGGGAGATTTAAATCTCCCCTCCCATCAAAATTTCCCAGTTTAAATTCATCTTCCCTTCTGCTGGCTGCTATATGCCCCACAATGCAAAACATGAGGCACCGTACACAATTTTTATATAGGCGTATATAAAGGTAGCATTTGCACATGAAGGTAGCATTAAGTTACTGTCTCAAAACTAAAACTTAATAATATTCATTAAAAACTGGTATTGTTTGTCCAAGAGAAGTTTTAAAGACATTTAAGCTTTGTTTTTATGATATGAAATGTAAAAAAACTCTCGTCTTAAAGTGCATGCAAACATTTGAGAAGGAAAATGGATGTAACAGAAAAGAATACATTTTCAAAATTCTAGAAACCATCAAGCATGGCTTTCATAGTCACTGAATTTAAATTTGGATAAAACAGATGTGCTCTTTGTTTGGAAACTTCTGCTACAGGTACTGGAAAGTGTAAAAATTGGCAAGGAACTATGTTGCTGGCATGTGGGTCACATCTGTAAATGGACCTATTAATTTCCCCAGCTTTAAATGGACCTATTAATTTCCCCAGCTGTAAACCATTTGTGGCACACCAGTGTGTCATGGCACTTTGGTTGGAAATCACTGCTCTAAGTTCATCATGGGGGGCCTGTTGTGTGTATTGTCCCTGACTTAGACAATCTCTCTGATGGTGCCTCACTTGTGGAACTCGCTCACTTATGAGTTAAGGTCAGCACTCTTCTTGGTAACCTTCTGGCAGTGCTAAAGTTATTTGTCAATGGGTGAAAGGGCAGACATGTAATATTTTCAATAAATAAATGCCCTATTATTTCATGATCCTGTTTTGTGTATAAACTGATAGGCACTCAACCACGTGAGTTCAGTATTTGGTATGTAGATTATGTGCAAAGGATTTGAAGAAGCTTATAAATCACTCTTACCTTCTCTGGAGTCCTGTGCTACATACAGTGCATTGTTTTGTTCTCTTGATCATGCACACCTTCTTTAATGTAATGCATTATAGATACTCTGTAGCCTTGTTATTTTTCTCCCCCACAGCTTGTTGAGATCCTCATCCATTATGCTGATCGAACAATGAGAAAATGTCCCGACCAGGGTAAAATCCAAGTTATGGAGCAACATTTTCAGGTACAATATTTTGGAATGTTTGCCATAGTTATTTCAATTTACGATTCAGGAAAGAGCAACAACAGATTGTGAATAGCTCAGCAGAAACTGCTGGATCAAAATCCTCTTGTCCTACCAAGTTTCTTATTATGTTTTCCTTGGCATTTCCTGGTAATTTTTGGGAGAGACACATTAACTCTCTCAGGTCAGAGAACAAAACCAATGGAAAGCCTCTGCTGTATTGTTTATTGGAGACAATGTGCATAGAATAGAACCTTCCTAATTCTGTGAGGTGGCATTTTCTCTCAGTGCAGGACTCGGGGCACAATCCTAACCAATTTAGGTTGACACAACTCACCTGCTCCCTGTTACTGTGGTGGTGTGGAAATGCTGGTGCATGTCTGTATTTTGGCCTAACCCCTCCAGGAATGGTGCAGGAGTACCTTACGGCACTTTTACAACCCAGGACATGTGCTGGGACTTATACCAGCCTAACTGGAAGTTAGGATTGCAGCCCCATTCTTCTTTTCCCTGTAGTGCTTGTGGCAATGATAAGACATGCAGTAGTACTTTGGGATTCTTACTGACATTTTCTGTGTGGTACTTCCACAGGATACGGTACCTGTCATCGTTGATTACTGCCTTCTGCTTCAGCGAATGTAAGTGAAAGCTTGAAAGCCTGCCTGTTGAATTCAGGAGGCTTGCCATACATGCTGCATCAGTTGAAGCTGACTGTTCTAGTCTACAAGGCTGCTTTAATGACAACCAGCAGGTGTTCCAAAAGAAAAGTGAGCTCTGATAGCTGACAATTATGGAATAAAGAAGCAAAGGGAAAGCTTTTCTGTGTATTTCCTGTCTGCGTTAGCCTGAATCACGCCACTGTATATGCAGTGGCTTATTTGCCAAACAGCAGGTGGCTAAATGGACAAACCTTTAAAGGGCCACCTTTAAAAGTTGAATGCAAAAAGGGCTGTTCCCTGCTGGGTATGCTCAAGAATCGGCTGTAACTAGCTTAAAAAAAAGTTCTGTATTTTCAGTATTGTCTTTATTCACTATTTGTTTTCTTTCTTCCAGGGATCTGTTGTTTAGTCAGATGTATGACAAGATGAGTGAAAACTCAGTGGCAAAGGGTGTCTTTCTGGAGTGTCTTGAGCCATATATTTTAAGTGATAAGTTGGTGGGAATCACAGCTCAAATCATGAAAGATTTGTTGCTCCACTTCCAAGATAAAAATTTAATGGCAAACATGGAGGCTTGCATTGTACATATGGATATTACCAGCCTTGACTTACAACAGGTGATTATGAATATTCTGCATATTTTGGAAATTCTATGGACACATCTACTGTAATCCTTCAGCTTTTTTGCAGGAGGCTATATTTTTTAGTCCTTAATAGTTAATCAGTATTTTAAAAAATTTTGGTGGATTGATCCACTTGTGTCCCTACCAAAGCAAGACCTTTAGAGTTACATTAGACCAGCTCAAATTTTCAGAATTAATTGCATTTTCTATCTCAGTTATGGACATGAAATCTTCACAGGAGCAGATTCCTGTCCTGTTTACATTAACCTGCATCTTTGTAGATTAAGGAGATTTCACATTAGAATGTAGTGTTACTGAGCCTAAATAATGTTAAACAAAAAGCCCAGTGCATTTCGGCCCAATCAGTGGCAAAATCAATGTATAAAAATCCCATTTTATGTTCAAGTTGTTATTAGCAGGGCTTGCACAAACCTCCGAAGCAGTTGAAAATTCATATGAGTGAGTTTTAATTTTCTAACATGCTAGAAACTGTTTTTCTCTTGCTTTCTACTTACATACTGCTGAACGTCTTCCTTAAAGAAGACGTGAAGATGCCTTCCTATACTGCATCTCCATATTTCAGATATCTTTTGCTCTTAGGTTGTTCTCATGTGTTGGGAAAATCGCTTGTATGATGCTATGATCTATGTTTACAACAGTGGAATGAATGATTTTATTACTCCTATGGAGGTAAGAAGATTGGCATTGAATGCCAAGTACTTGATATATTTATTTTAATCTAGAGGTTATATTCAAAGTAAATGCTCTCCCATAACATTTATGCCTAAATTGCACAGATATATTTTATCATTCTTGAGGGGTGTATGGGAGGTTACAGATTCTAGTAGTCGTTAAGATTAAATTGGCATAAACCATTGTTTGATCACAGGTTTTCTGTACAATAGTGTATGGTAGAAATGTACTGAAATTGAGCATCGGGTATCCCTGCCAGGCACCGAGTATCTGACACTAGTGGGCATTACACTCGGCAGAAGGTACCACTGGGTACAGGGCATCACTAGGCACTAAATCGGTTCTTGGTGGGTTCTTACATTCCAGAAGGAATTTGCCCCCCAAATTTCATGTGTCCAGGTCCAGGAGTTGGGGCAGGGCTTTGATCAGTTAATGATTCTTCAATATAAAGTATAGGGATGAAAACGTATTGTGCCCCTTTTCCCCCCTTCCGGTTTGAATTTCCAAAAATCAGTTCTTAGTGGGTCCCTACATAATGGAAGGAAGACTCCCCAAATTTCACGCTTCGGTTTTGGCTTTGAGTGATGTGAGTCAGTTAGTCTTCAATTGTGTGTGTGTGTGTGTGTGTGTGTGTGTGTGTGTGTGTGTGTGTGTGTGTGTAGATACATAACAACTTAGGATTGTTTCATACAAGAAATGTTCAAGAAATGTAATTTCTTAAATTGCATGAATCCCATGTGTCTTCCTTGGGGGTTTCTGACTTACGACTTGAGGCTCACATCATGCCTGCTACATGATTATAGGTGGCCTGTAGCAACTTAAACTTTTTTTTCTCTGATCATGCAGTTGGACAGTTTTAACACTTGCAGTTCTTCCCATTGCATTCCTTTCCATACAACCAGCGTGGTATCAGCCTGACTAAGCCTTAATTCAGTCACCAGGGTCTTTAAAATCCTCGAACCATAATCACAGTATTTAATGTTAACATTACTGATAATTTTATAGAGAATGTAAAATTTGTTTGTCTTTTATCCTTCCCTCCATATTTTTGAAGAGATTGTTCAAGGTCATTGCTCCTCCTCTTAGTGCTGGAAAATCTCTCTCGGGTAAAGTATTTTTAATTGTGTTTCTTTTATATATTTTTTCATGTTTCTTATAATTCATGTACTTTTTGGAGCATTATTTGGGTTTGATATCCATTAACTGAGAGAATGTGAGTAATGTGTGCATTCTTGTTTTTTACTCAGTATATCCTGGATCTTGTAGCACTATCTGATACTTCCTCTATCTGAGAGCTGCTTCATCAGTGACCAAATTTCTCAGTGGAAGTGATGTTCATATACAAATGTATCTGTATGGTGATCCCACACAGATTTTGTGTAAATGAGAACTTCAGTTCTGTGACTAGAAAGGGGACCCATATGCTATCTTACCTCCTTGATAAAGTTCTCTTAAGATAGCAACTGGCTTAAAATTAAAGGGCTAATAGCCTGCCCCTTCTATTAACTCAATCCTGGTTTTCTTTTGTTTTTGTGTTATTTTGTTTTGAGACCTACATTTCTGGTCCCAGTAAGATGCATTTTTTTGTCTTTTGATTCCCCAAAAAGAATGAGATATGCCATAGCATATTGTTATTCTGTTTATAGCAAGGAGTGTGCTTCTTTTCCTCATAGAAAAGAAATAAACAGATTGGGAGATAAAGAATAGCAACCATGAGGAGACCTGATCTCCTTTACTTCCCCTGCAATCCAGAATAACTATGGGAGCACATAAGAGACTTTTATGTCGACATAGTTACGGCACCACCTAGTGAAAACCTATGGGAAATTCATATTGCAATCCAGAGTAAATTGTTCTTACGTCGGAGCAAGGACTCCCCATAGTTACTCTGGATTGCGCCCTTGATCTCCTTTTGAATCTATAAATTCCTGATGCAGGTTTTTCTTCCCCTTTGTTTTTCCTTAGATGAGCAGGTCATTATGGGCAACAAGCTTCTTGTCTATATAAGGTAAAGTACTACCTGTATTCATTTTTAATAAATAAAAATAAAAATAAATTTCCAACACTTAATAATTCATGCACGTATCATTAATTGTCTTGTCTTCAGTTGTAGTTTGGCAGGCCGAGCTTATCCATTGGGCAATATTCCAGAAGATCTGGTGCCTTTGGTTAAAAATCAGGTAGGTTAAAATATTCTGTGAAACTCATCAGAACACTCTGACATTTTTGGCTTTTAAAAATATGGATGTTGTTTATACATGTGTTGGAAATTGCAAATAAAAATATTACCGGTCGCGTCATTATCTCCTGATCACCCTCCTCTCAGACATCTTTGAATAGTAACCACCCACTCTGAACATGGTTGTCACAGCAATACCCCAGGGTTTCTCTGAGCACAACTTAATATTGACTCATGTTTCTAAGACTTTCTATAGAAGATTGAGACACTGTAGGAAAGGTGATGCAAAATAATGCAGAAAAGAGCAAACCAAGTACAAAAAAGAGAGTTCCTCTTCCTGTTCTATATCTTATGTGCATCATTTTTGAGAGAGCCTACAAAATCTAATAATGCTAGATGATTCTGAAAGGAACACCTTTTTTCGCCTTAATTTTGGACACCTCTATTGTACCAGAAGCTTCCATGCATGTTCTGCAGCAGCCCTGTGCCCTTTGTTGTTTCCATTGCTATGTGCATTTATGAATTCAAGTTATTCTTCCCCATAAGCAGCAGCTATCTTAACTAAATATTTGCATGTACTTATTGGTTAATCAAGCCAACCTATCTAGTCATGGGAAAGAGAGGCCACGTGAGTTCCACTCTCCAGTCAGGTAACACGATGACATTGACCAGCCTAAGTTAGAAAACATACCCACTTACTCTCCATTAAATACAGGAACTGAGGATTCCTGGGACAATGTCAGCAGCTATCATTAGGGTCTGTATTTGTAATTTGATCCATTCAATTTCCAGAATGGATCTGTTTTCTAATCCATAGATTTGTTTTGCTTTGTTTTCATTTACTTTCACTCCAAAGAACTGGTAGCTTTACTGGTTTAGCAATCCATGGTATTTCTCTCTGTTTTGCACTTGAGAAGCATTCAAGCACTATCCGCTGGGCATTGCTAGTGATTGTCCTAATTTGATCAAGCTTTTCTTGTTGTCTATTAGTTCAGGCATTTTTACTGGACTCTGTACTTTTATCTACCCCAGTGTCCAGCAGTGCCTGCTGGCGGCCAGCCAGGCCTGGGACCTACAGCTATTTTTGAAATTTTTTCCCCTCAACAATGGGTAAATTACACTAATATCTTAAAAATTCAGTTCAGTTCCAAGACTGTTATTAGGCTTATATAGACAAACAGAAATAAACATCTTATTAGAAGCTCTTGTGGTCTAGATAAAAGTAGATATAGTGTTGATCTGCCTTTATGCCACATTGATTGCATCAGAACTGTTTGGAACAGGTATTTTTAAATGGTCTCCATTTTTTTCCACTGAGAAATAGAAAAACCATTGTTTTAGGTGGGGCAATGTGCAAAGCATTGCAGCTCTGATGGTAAATTAACTCCTTTTAATTCTTTTTCTTTTAAACAATGCATATTGACATTCAGTATCCACATAGGAGGAATTTGTATTGCATGTTCTCTGCAAAGCTATAATGTCTGTGTAAGGTTAATAGTATGACAAATAACATAGGTGTAAGCCAGATGCATCACAAGGTCTGGAGATAAACATCAAGCATTCTTTCTGTGTCTCTGATGCTAAAGCTCTTTATACTGTTGCTAAGGCATAAATTGTCATATCTGATACCTTGTTATACAGACGGATTGCATGGCCTACTTATTGCATCATCAGTCTTGATCCTAAATATTTGCATCACTCTTTATCTGCCTATAGCTTGCCTATTGCATCACCAGTCTTGATCTTAAATATTTGCATCACTCTGTGTCTGCCTACAGCTCTGATGATGTTTTGTGATGTTTCATTGAGGTATTTGCTGTTCTAACTTTGATATCTCAGATACAGGCATGGTCCATGTACAGAATGTCCCAAATTTTAGACTTTCTCTTTACTATGTGCTATGGTTTGTTTGTTTTTGGGGGGGGTATTTTTATATTGAAATCTGTATGGCATAATTTCTGGACAGTACCAGTCTTTCACCAAGTGACTTGTGCAAATTAGATATTTACGGGATATTTTTAGAATATAAGAAATGTAGAAGTGATATAATGCCCACTAAAGTCTTCAAATGAGAGATCAGATGCCAAAGTTTGTGACTTAACTACTGTAAACAGAATTCATTTGGGCCATATTTACCTAGTATTCTGTGCCGTGCCTATCCCTACAATCCAGAGTAACTACGGGAAGACACACTTACTCTGGATTGCTCTGTGCATTTCCTATAGATTTTCCATAGGTGGCACCATAACTATTTCAGTGTAAAAGGTCCCATAGTTACTCTGGATTGTAGCCTATGTTCTCCCCATCTGCCACTTGGCTACATGGTAATTTGTTACTGAATCCGTTAAACTGGAACATGTTTGTTACAATTTGTTACAATTCACATAAGCGAGAGGGTGATGTTAATGTTCTTAAGATATGCACAACATTGAGGCTTCTCCATAGATCTGACCTTTTCTATTCTGTTGGCCAGATTTACATGGTTCATTTTCATTATATACTGTTTCCCCTTACGTCTAGCTAATTAATTCAGTGTAGTAGAAATAGACTTTTATTGAAGGGTAGTCAGGAAGGGCAATGCACTTTCTCAGAATTCATCATTTTTGGAGATAATTTCCATCTGCATACTAGTAAGCAGTAGTAAAAAAAGCCAATAAGCATGAAAATATATGTAAAAAACCATGAGATTTGTTTAGCACTTTCAGGGTGACCAGATGTCCTCTTTTTCCAGGACATATCTTCTTTTTTAGCCTTGGTAAAAACTTCAGTGTTCTCCTTTTTCCTATAATCAGGCAGCACATAGCCTTCTTGTGTAAAATAAATTATATCTAATAAATTTTAATAACCATATGAAAGCAATATACTCAAGGGTTTATAGCTTTTATTTTGGCATGTCCTACATTCGATCCTTCATTATGATATCTGGTCACCCAGGACACTTTGCCTACTGCTGCATCATTGAATTTGTGCCAGGAAATAAACTTTCAGCAGAAGAGGATAGTATTAAAATAATGGAGAACACTGATGAAAATTAGTTCTCCACGAAAGTTTTCTGGTAGGTTTGAGATAGTTCCTTCAGATTCTGACTGAAATTATTGTTAACCTTCTACTACAGGTCTTTGAATTTCTTATCCGTTTGCATTCAGCCGAGGCCTCCATTGATGAAGAAGTTTATCCCTATGTTCGTACACTGCTGCACTTTGATACTCGGGAATTCCTTAATGTTCTTGCACTGGTAAGTTGCAGTGTAGCTTCTGCAAATAGCATTAAGGGAGAAATCTCATTATCTCTTACATTGGATTAAAGTTTTATGCCTTCTTTGTCAAGTCTCTACTAATCCAGAAAATTCATTTGCCTACCATTACATTTGACAAAATGAAAAGCAATATTTGTTGATCTTTGGATAGTACAATCACAGCCCAATCCTCTCTGTTTCACTGCAGATTTTGCTTATTGTATAGTAGCTCTATTCTTGAGGTTCAGGAAGAAAGGGGATTTTTGTAGAGCAAAATCCTCTACGTGGAGCATGTTGACAATCAGACTTCTTAGCCATAAAACATTTTATACAGAATTTAAATGAAATAAGATTCATGGTTTAAGTAGCTGATGCTAAGTGGGCAAGGGGCACTCTTTCAAGTGGGTGTTCTTTTATTTAGCAGGGAAAGAGTAACTGGCCCTCCTCAGCCCAGCAATGTCTTTTATAGTGGCTTCTGCTGGTGTTATTTTGCATATTTTTAGATTGTGAGCCCTTTCAGGACAGAGATCCATTAGCCATTCATTATTTCATTTTCTCTGTAAACCACTCTGTGAACTTTTGTTTAAAAACGGTATATAAAATACTGTTGATTGGTTGATTGCATCATCCTTTAAACAAAAAGATTTCATGGCCAAAATTAATTAATATTAATATTAATAGTGTAGCACAGAAATATTAATAGTGTCACATAGAAAATGCCAGACTAGATTATGCTTATGATGACCAATTTGTCCAGTTTCCTGGATTCCTTAACTCTTCTTAGGACAAATTACAACTACTATATGTAGGAGCACATAAGCTCAGTATGGTCATCATGTTGTAAAGAAATCCAGAGAATTAAAAGACCATGCAGTTGCTTCTACTGGAAGCCAGAGGCTGCCCTCACATCAGATATAGCAGAAAAGAACCAGAAGAGACTCTCCTATTCTTTCCATTACCCCTTTTTGTTAACCTAACAGAGTAGCATAAATGTGAGAGATAGGAAGCTGATTAGGGTGAAGTAAAGGAGCAGAAGGAACGGCATCCAGACTTTAGGTTCTTTTGATTTGTTTTCTCTATTTTAGCGCAAGTTGCTAAGCAGTTATAGAGGATACAGCCAAGGTGGATGCTTATGTCTGGTATACTGTTTCACTGCATGCAAATCTCCTTGGGAACATAGCACACTACAGTTCCATACAGAGACATGTTCAAACCCCATATTAGTTCATTATATGAGAAAAATCTCAAATCAACCCTGCTATTCCTATTTCTTCCCCTGGCCTTCTTCCCAAGCCATGAAACACCTTACCTTTTGAGTAACAGGAGGCAAACCTATGATGGAGGGTTTGCTGGCCTCCAGCCTCCCATGCTTGATACACCCTTGACTGAATCAGTGTTGTATTTTACTTACTGTACATTGTATATGAATCACATTGTGAAATGATCTTCTCTTTTCCCAAATGGCACTCTTGAACAAAGACATTTGAAGACTTTAAGAATGACAAACAAGCTGTGGAATATCAACAGAGAATTGTTGACATCTTGCTCAAGGTAAATGTTCCCTTGTATTAGTTGCTGTGCAGTATTCACACTGCAATGGCAATAACAAAGGAAGTGTTATTTCTGAACTGCAAAAATTCATGTTGGGGGGAGGAGAGAAATAAATGGCTTAGGGTGCAATCCTAACCTAGGCCAGCACAACTCATCAGTCTTCCCATGGTGATTTAGGGAGGAAAGTGCATATATGTCCATTGGCCTTAAACTCACCCAGGAGTGGCACAGAAGTGTCTTATTGCATTTTTGTGACAACCACAGGTCAGCACAGAACATATGCTGGAGCTTAGGAGAGCCTATATGGAGGTTAGGATTGCAGCCTTAGAATGCATCCTTTGGGAAATGTGACTCTTGTATAGCCTGCACACTTACAAGAAGTGTCTAGGATTTGCTGTACTAAATTATATTGGAAAGTACATTGAGATACTTGGATGAGAAACATTTCCTGGGTTTTAATAATTCATTACTAACACAAGAGTGTCAGCAAAATTTTTCTAGTAAAAGGTATAGTTTTGCTTACCAACAGATAGAGAATATCAACACTCATCAACATTTCCTCAAGCCAAGTTTGTTTATTTGACAAATCCCAAACTATAAAGTAGGATCTAACAGGGATCAATTTTAGCTTTTTGCTTATCGTGGGTTACAGATTACAGATTGTGGTTTCCTTATGAAGATAATGGAAATCTATATAAATAAAACTGAAAAGTCACTGACTGATTCACTGACTCACTGACTTACCTACTGAGTCATCAACGCCCAGCCAAAACCACCAGACCTAGAAGTGTGAAATTTGGAGAGGGTCTTCCTTACATGAAGGAGGCACCCACTAAGAACCAGTTTTTGGAAATTCCAACAGGAAGGGGGTGAAAAGGGGTGCAATGTATTTTCCTCTCTATGCTTTCCATTGAGAATCACTGACTGATCAAAGCTTTTCCCCAACCCCCGGACCTAGAAGCATGAAATTTGGGGATGGTGTTCCTTATGTGACATGAACACCCACCAAGAACGAATGTTGACAAATTTAACCTTTAAGGAGGTGAAAAGGGGGTGCAGCATGTTTTTGTTCTATATTTTACATTGAAGATTGATCAGCATCCAGCCAATTTGGTGCCTGGTACACTGGGAGAGAGCGTGCACTGGGGGGTTGTTGCACATGGAGGGGTTTGTTGCATGGGGGGAATGGCTTATGGGGGGTATTTTACTCCTGTAACACGGGTACATATTGCTAGTTATTATGATAAAATTGATGTACAGATTTATCTGTTTCTTGTTTGGCTTAATTCTTCAAGAAAAACTGTCGGCAGATTGAGCACAAAAGGATGAATGAGGAAATTCTTTCAGTGATGCCTGCCTAAAAAAACACTTAGATGTAGATGCTTTGTTCACTTCCAGAGGGACCCAGAGAGGCTTGAATAAACTTGTGCCCACGTTCAAACTGGGCTGCACATTTTAAATGATTTCTTCTTGCATCAGTTTGGATTGGCTGACTCAAAGACAGGAAACTGTAGGTCAGCATCTTGAATCTTTGGTTGGGCATGGCTGGGCTTAGCAGAGCAAGTGTGGGTACATTGGTTTTGGGGTTTGACTGATCAATTAATTTCTGATATCACTCCTTTAGCATTGGACTTCCATGCTGAGAGAACACAGTTCCTTTGGGTATATTTGAGACAGGTAGGGTGAGGAAGGGAGTCCCAGCCTTTACCTTAGATATGGGGTGCAAATCTTCTCTTTGAGAATATTTCTACCAATATGTTGGCATTAAAATTTGTAAGTTGTAAGGCTTGCGCTGAACCACCGTCATAATCCCTTACGTAAATGAATCCAAAACAACTTGAAATGTCATGTGGTATATTGAATATTTTGTCATGTGGTATATTGAATATTTTAATCTTGGAAATAATCACAGAAAGAGAAGAAAGCTGCTGCAAATGGATCCTGTAGTAGATACAGTATACTCAACAGGACAATTGAGAACTAAGTTTATAACATTAGATTAGTCCTGAAGTAAATTTCCTTTGGTCTGAGCACAAGTAGAAATTGTTTGCAAAAAATGATGTAAATTTTTTATGCATTCCTTTTTGTTTTTAAAGGATGGAGAAATGAGCCTTATTGTAAAAGCCATTGAAATTTGTGCACTTGACCTCCCTTCCCAGGAAATGGGAATGCTTCTGAGTGCACTGGAGTTTAAGGATAATAGTAAAATAGAAAAATAAAAAAATGAGTTTTAAATAGGGAGACGTTCTCTATAACTTGATATTGTTAATAGCATGTTAGACAGATCCTGCAAAACGTTGCATCTTTCCAGCATCTCACTTGGACTTCCCACCAGCCAGATATGAGCAATTTGCATTTGGACTGTGTAAGAAGGCTCATCCCCTGGTAGTTGTTGCATGTAGTGCCTCCTGGCAACATGCATCTTGAGGAATTTATATCCCATGAATTTGCCACAGGCCCTTATAAGAAGCAGCAAGACACCAGAGAGCCAGGTTTAGCATCATGTCTGCCCCTTTCACCCCAGCAATTCTTAGCTTTTCAGTCTCCAAGAGATTGGTTTATTGTTTGCATTGTATTATAATCTGTTATAAGCAACCTGGAAGATAATTTTCTTGAAAGAGAAGGATACATATTTGAACATGTGCAGTAGATAAGCAAACACGGCAGAGTAAATGAGGAAAGTTGTTCGCATTCTCTATCTTTTGGATATGAAGTGGGCCATATTCAGAGATATGTAATTTGGGGGCATGTTCTATCTATCTATCTACAGTATTTATATACCGCTTTTCAACTAACAAGTTCACAAAGCAGTTTACAAAGAAAATGGAAAAACAATAATAGCTAATTAAAAGCTAATGATCCCTGTCCCAAAAGGGCTCACAATCTAAAATGCAAAAAAGAACGCCAGCAGAAGCCACTTGAACAGACACTGCTGGGGTGTGTAGGGCCAGTTACTCTCCCCCTGCTAAATAAAAGAGGAATACCCACTTGAAAGAGTGCCTCTTGCTCAGTTAGCAGGGGTAAGAGTGGGAAAGAGTGTCTCACCTCAGTTCTGAGGTGAGAATCTTTAACGTTAACATGATACAAAAAAGTCAACTGTCACATTCCAATTACCAGATACTTTGATCCAGAATCTTCTATATCCTGTATTATTACTAACCTTATTAACTGAGGACACAAAGGTTTTCTAGACAAGTCTGTCTAAGCTAGTGTGCTTTTTTGATCCAGCATAGTTTCAGGTTGTCAGAATGTATAACCTAAGTCTAGCTGGACAGTGTGAGACAATTGCTGAAGGATGAGACATCAGTCTAAATGTTCTTGGCAATAAAATGACATTTTGCATAAATTGAGGAGCCTAGAGGAGGTATGGTTTGATAGGGAGCTCCGAAGTACCCTTAACTATCTAACAGCAATAGGAAAGAAGAATGAATTTAGGAACAATAAGGCTGCTGACCAATTTAGCACTTTGATCATGGCTGATGTCGTCAAGAACACTGGAACTGAGCTCGGTTAGCTGGTCAGAACGTTTCCTACTAGGCATAGCAGAAAAATATACCGTACTTGCTTTTTATCAGAGCTTTAAAACTGGCAATTTCAGTATGATTCATGTTGGTCTTTGCCATGATTCTTTTAAATTTTTGCTAAGAGATAAAGCAAATGAGGTTTTCAACAGCGTCACTATGACAGTCTTTGGTCAGCATATTCATTTTTGTGTTTCTGCAAGATGATGTATAACAGTTTTTTTATACTCAAACTGTTCAATCTGGTTAATCCAACAAAACTCAGAAACCTGTAATTAAAATGTAGATGCTATGAAGAATTATCTTGTGCTTGAAAAATTGAGGTTCTCAAACTGGTGGGTTGTGACTCACCAGCCAGGAAAGCATTTAGATTTGGCCACTTGGGGGGTGGGGGGTGGGAAAGTTGCAGCAATACAACTGTGCTGTTGGTGGGGAAAGAAGTGTTCCTGGCTTACTTGAAGCAAGCAATGGGTCCAGTGTGGTGTGGGGAGCTCTATGGCCACCTTCATAGTGCTCCCCAAGTCTGAAACATTGAAAAAAATGATTAGGAATCACTTCTAACTTCATGATTGGAAATCAGAAGTACAAATCAGAAGTGCCTTCTGATTATATTTTTTTAAAACTTCCAGGCTTGAGGAGCCCTGTGGTGTGTTCATGGGGCTCCCTGTTCTACCCCGATCCTGTCATTGGCTTCAGGAAAGCCAGGCCCCCCTTCCCATTTCTGCAGTAGCAGCGCAATCCTGGGGTATCACACTGCTGTAATCGTCCCACCACCACAAGCACTTAAGTGGTTCTATCCTCCTAAGGACCACTACTCAAAAAAGCTGGGAATGTAACAAAATGGGCCAAATGGTAGATCCATCCTGATCAGAGTTCTGATTTAAATGGTTCAATTCCCTCAAACATTACCAAAGGTCTAAAAACTTATATACTTCTGAATTCTTCTAGCCATTGGGGGTGGTATATGCAAACAAACATGCACAGATCCACATGACCATTGTGGGCACATTACCCCTTCACTTCCTCCCATGGGGGAGGAAGCAACACAATTGCAGTGGGGGAAGAAGTGTTCCTGGCTTATTTGAAGCCAGCAATGAGGTCCAGGGTGGCTTGGGAAGCTCCATGGATGCCTTCACAGGGATCCACAGGGCTCTCAGCTACACAGTTGCTCAGCTGCTGCCTCCTACAACATCCCCTACAAGCAGGGTATTAATTGATTTTGTTTTTGCCTGAAGGACAATTTTGGTAATGTAGATTATATTTGCACCATTTGTACATTTCTTCCCTGATCCTGCTAAAATTAGCAGACTTCTGCGCAGATGGATGTTGTGGTACCCTGATTCTGTGTGTGTGTAAAAAATGCATATATATTGAGCTTCTCAATCCCATTTAGGTTATGGTGGAAAACTCTGATTTCACACCATCACAAGTTGGATGTCTCTTTACTTTCCTTGCCCGGCAGCTTGCCAAGCCCAACAATACACTCTTTGTGAACAGGACACTATTTGACCAGGTAACTGAACATAAACAAATTGGGGAGTTGAATTGATAGTTTTTGCTGAAGTTATTGTTTCTAAAATGCCAGGAACATAATATGACAGGACTGTGTGCAGTGTCTTTGCTAGCATGTAATTTGTTGAAAAAATGGGGCTCAAACACAGGGATTCTGCTAGTTGTACATTGATAAAATAGTGGAACCTGAAAGAGATTTGTGGCCCAATCCTATTCAAGGCCTGTGCTAGTGGAATGAGTATACTGCCATCATAAAAATGCTATAAAGTACGCTGCAGCAGTGCAGAAAGCTGGAACATCTATGGAGAGATAGAAGCCCTCTAGATTTGGTAAGTCTGGCATGGGGGCAGATCGGTTAGGGTATTGAATTCAGGGGATTGGTGGAATGAAGAGGACATGGGGTGGGCAGTTGTTCCCAGAAAAGGATGGGTTTGCTGGCATACCAAATCCTGACCTCCTTCCAGGGCCTGCACAGTTCAACGTGGACTGGTGCCATACATTTCATTGTGAGTTTACCTGTTTGTGGCTGTTGGAGCTTACCCCAGGGCAAGGGGACAGTTGTCCTCTTAACTTGAGGGGATCTTCAGCAACCAAAAAGCAGCCAAAAACTAGCACTATCTCGTGCTAGTACCACCTCCTCACAGCATGGAGATTTAGTTAGGACTGGTGTGCCTTAAATGTGACTAGCGGCTCTGTAAGGGCTAAATCCATAGCAGTTATGGGTCCACACAGTTACGGCACCCTCTAGTGTTATTTTATGGAAACTGCTCCGGAGCAAGGGGCTTAATTTCACTTTTGGATATAGGCATAACTGTGATTCTAATTGCTGTATATTTTTGTTTTGCTGAATTTACACATCATGTAATTCATTCTGTTGCTCATCTAGCATGTTATAGTAGCAAGAATGTACCTTTCATTGAGAAATAAGAGCTATATTTTCAAAGCGTGGTTATATACTTTGGAAATAGAATAGAAATATATAATCATGTTCTTTCTTTCCCCAGGTCCTTGAATTTCTCTGCAGTCCTGATGATGATTCACGACACTCTGAGAGACAGCAGGTATGAATCCATAGAGGAATGATTCATGCTGAGAGAGTGATGTGTAGTTAAGAAAGGAAGGTCATTGCTAAGACTGACCAGACTATGGAACAGGAATGCTAAATTGAGCATGACACACACCTGGAGAACTGTAGACTATTTGGATATTTTATGAAGACAAATTAATAAAATGTGCATAACAATTATATGAAAGGGATTTGAATATTTTCATAGTATAGTAAAACCTTGGATTGAGAGTAACTTGGATTGAGAGTGTTTTGCAAGAGAAGAAAATATTTATAATAAATTTTGACTTGCAAAACAAGTGATGTCTTGCTAAACAAGCAAAAAGTAGTCCTTCCTGGAATATAGCCGGGTTCAGTGCTCCCCCAGCATCTGCTCAGTCTCTCTTAGAGATTAGCCTACTCATGTCTACTCAGAAGTAAACCTACTGCAGTCAGTGAGGCTCACTCCTTTGTAAGGGGGGCAATGGAAAGGAGCCTGAGAGACCTAGCCTTGCATGTCTAAACTAAGCCCTATTATAATAAGGGGCTCATTCCTGTGAAAGGAGCAGATTACAGTGTGAGAGACCTGAGACTAAGTGTTTTATTTTTCTTTCTATTTTGTATTTTCTTTATTATTTTGTATTTTATTACCATATTGTAATCATTTTTATATGAATATTTTTGGGTTTTGGAACGAATCATCTGAGTTTCTATTATTTCTTATGGGGAAATTTGCTTTGATATACAGTACAAGCATTTTGGATTACAAGCATTCTTCTGGAATGAATTATGCTCGTAAACCAAGATACTGCTGTACTGCAGATTGGCCATGCTTAAAACATAAATGTACATTGCAAGCAAACACAGTCAAAAATAACGCCTTGCTGCATCTATAATGCATGTCCTGGCCCTGCTATTGGCTCTGCTAAAATTTTCAGCTGCCAGAGATGCTTCTACTGCCATCATTTCCATTGGGAGTCCTTGGAAAGTAAGGAAGTGTCATCTCAAGAGATTCCATCTCTGTGTATGCAGTTTGTTTTACCCTCCAAGTTGGGAAACAATCCTCCAGATAGTGGGGAGAAAATGCTTGCATGTTTAAAAACATTGTGTGATGCTCAGTGCTCATCTGCTTCCTCCTCCTCCACCAATCCTCTTCATCAAATATTAGTTTAAATTAATAGGAGAGAAGCACTTAAGGGTTAGAGGGACTGGGTCACAGAAGTGCGTACATGGCAGACTTGTGGATGAGTCTGAATAATGTTTAGTGCACTGATAGAGAGATAGTCTTGGAAGTACTTCAGTGCCTAAATGCTCAAGCATTGAAATGTTTTTTTTTAAATCCTGTGGTTGTACATGACAAGAATGTTGCGAGGGCTTGTTTGCGTAGGCACTAGCACAATACGTATTGTTATTTTTAATGATGATAGGTTCTTCTGGAATTGCTTCAAGCTGGAGGTATTGTGCAGTTTGAAGAGAACAGACTCATTCAAATGGCAGAAAAAGCTGAATTGTAAGTTTTTCTGTACCCCTTTTCTTTATCTTTCTTATAGCACAATCCTAACCATGTCTACTCAGAGGTAAGCCCCATTGTGTCCAATGGGTCTTACTCCCAGGAAAGTGTTTTTAGGATTGCAGCCTTACTCTAATTCAGCTGTACTGCTCTTTCAGCCACCCATCAAGGTGCATTTGTCATCAGTGTTTTCCTACACATAAACATGAAAGTTTAAACCAGGCAGTGGCATAGCTAAGAGGTGCAGGGGGTAGCAAATGCACCAGGTAACATGTTTTAGGGGAGGAGCAAGCTGAGCATGGCACTAATGGCCAAAGTCATGAAAACCTTGATATGTATAAAAAATAGAACATTATATATAAAAAACTGAAAAACACAGAGCACAATCCTAACCATATCTACTCAGAAGTAAGTCCCATTATGTTCAGTGAGTCTTACTCCCAGGAAAGTGTGTTTAGGATTGCATCCTTACTCACTGACTGACTCATCAACGCCCAGCCAAAACCACCAGACTTAGAAGAGTGAAATTTGAGGAGGGCATTCCTTCTGTGATGTAGGCACACTTCTAAGAACCAGTTTTTGGAAATTCAAAAAAGAAAGGGCGAAAAGGGGCCCAATGTGTTTTCACTCCTTTACTTTACATTGAAGAATAACTGACTGATCAATGCCCAACCCCTGAACCTAAAAGCATGAAATTCAGGGTGCGTATTCCTTGTGATGTGAGCACCTATTAAGAACCGATTTTTAGAAATTTAACCCCTAACTGGGTGCAGCACATTTTTAAACTACACTTAACATTGAAGACTGATCAACACCCAGCCTCCCAACTGTGCACCTAAAATCTTCTTGATCTCAGGTATCAGATGCCTTCGCTGTGCCACTGCCCCATTTTTTTGCTTTTTTAAAACCCTGGGTGTAATGTCACTTCTGGGGCATCATTTTGCATTTGGAAGACATTTTCATTAACTATGCCAGCACTTCCAGATTTATCACTGCAGCTTTTGACAAGGTGCTCTACACTCTTCAAGTTGTGTTTCAACACCTGTCTTTTCTTGTAAGGGTATAGATATGCCTCTGTGACCTGCCACTGCTTTTGCTATAATTTTTTTTTGTTTTTTGCCTGTTCTCGTTCTACTGCAACAAGTCCAGTAGATTGCCGAATGTGAATAGGGCAAGATGCTCCTTTGATTTCTTGTGAACTGTCTAAGGCTAAAAGCCCTGAACTCGCATTATCTGCTGAGGATGGATGGATGGAACTAGGAAAAGCACAGGAGGTGGTTGCATGGCAACTGCTTTCAGCAATGAACCCTGTGTTTATGCTTAGGTTGCTTTGGCACTGGAGCGAGAACTGAATCTTTTACCCACTACATTGTATAACAGTCTAACCATAAAACTAAAGTTTCTTTTGATCACAGGGAGGACTCCATCCTAATAAATAAAATCTCAAGTATGTACCTTGAGTTATGCTGGTTTCTGCTGCTACTTAAACTTGCAGGAGCAGATCAGACCAATCCAATCTCAATCTGCACACCCATAGGATATGGTTACTGTTTAATTCTAATTTGGGGGTACATAGAAATGCGCACTGCAGTAATTGTGCCACAGAACGTGGAATGCTTCTATTTCACTTTTTAAAAGGCAGCTTCTGTCTATAAGCCTCTCAAGTGCAATAGGCAAAACTCTTATTGCATGAAATAGATTCATGCAAACAATGCAGGAAAAATCTATATACAAAAAACTGACTGACTGACTGACTGACTGACTGACTGACTGACGGACTCACTCACTCACTCACTCACTCACTCACTCACTCATCAATGCCCAGCCAAAACTGCTGGGCCTAGAAGCATGAAATTTCAGGAGGGCGTTCTTTCCATGACGGAAAAAAAATCCATGTTAAAAAATCCCAACAGCTCTCTGACCTCATTTCTTCATTTCAAAGTATAGACATCCTAAAATGAATGAATTGTTTTATTTCAGCTACCAAATCTGTGAGTTTATGTATGAACGGGAACATCGCTATGATAAAATTATTGATTGCTACTTGCATGATTCATTGCGAAAGGTAGGTATGAATGGATGCAAAAAGTAATTATTGTGAGAATCCAGATAATACAACTTCATCATTTCAAATTCCAGCAGGCATGGGCTGATGATTTATTATGGGTTATGGAGATTGACCCTGGATTTTTAAAAAAAAATAGGCTTTAAATATGGGAATAGCCTCTAAAATGCTTTGTGAAATATTCATCTTACTCATCAATTTTATCAAGAAGTTTCAGCATATAAGGGATAATGTAGGAAGTGATTTTTTAGATTTGTTAGGGAACCACACAGTCAAAATGAAGTTTGATAATTTTCAATCATTGCATTTCAGGAAGAGGTTTTTACCTATATCCACAATATACTGTCTATTCCTGGGTATAGTGCTGAGGAAAAGCTTTCTGTCTGGGAAAAGGCCATGAAACACATTGAGGTAGGACTTGAACTGACCATTTTAATGTGAACTTAATTTTTTTCATTGTAGATACCACCTCAGGTACCACTTATAGTATCCATACTACTGGTTAAAAAGCACTTTATATTCTTTCCTATGTCCTCTGGAAAAGCAGTAATAAAGGTGTAATGTCTAAAGTTGTAGAAAAAGAAAAGCTTAATTCACAATTCACACAGTATACAGTCCCTGACTATATACTTCTCTCTTCTAGGGTGGGAAATATGTAACCAGAAGGAAAGGTGTTTCCTTCATTGGGAAAATGCAGGAAAGGAAGCATCTGTTTCTCTTTCCATTGGTCCAGCTAGTCTGCTGAATATCAACTTGCCTCTATAAGAAGCAAACCAATAGCAAAGAGAAATGAAAACCCATTTATAAGATTGCCTTCGTCCCACTGTAGGTAGCAACAACGTATCTTCTGGTTGCACTAGATTTTCTTGTATATATATTTCCCACATAGGTACTATTGCAGTGGAAGTCGAGCATAACTCGGAAATAGAACCTGGAAACTGGTGTGCATAAAACTTGTAATGCAGACTAATATCATTGTACTTCAGGCTACGCTGCAACCCGCTCCATCTTGGGAGTCATAAGAGCAGAGAAACCTCATAAAAATCTCAGCATAGCTCATCATGAATCCTGCTGAGTACAGTCAGAGGAGAGCTCTTGCAAGAGAGTAGTATAGATATTGGGAGGGAAAAAATATTCATTCTATTTTAGCCTTTGGCTATTTTCTGTAGAGGAAAGCAAGACTGAGTGAATCTGAATGCCATTTTAATTGGCTCACAGATACATACCCATTCATTTTTAGGTAATAGGTATAGCAGTATGAGCTACTAACTTATCAGAATTCTATGAGTATACAAAAGCTGGATAAAATTTATATATGCACAAACATCCTTAAACTTCTGCTCAAATTACTTGAATTTAACTCCAGTTAAATCCAGTTTAAATTTCAGTCTAAACATATTCATATGGAAAGAAATATCATAAATTGCAGTGGAACTTTATTTATTGGATGTGTGCTTAGGTTTACCCCATAAATTCACATACAAACACAGTAAAACCTTTGATTGAGAGTAACTTGGATTGAGAGTGTTTTGCAAGACAAGCAAACATTTCTGACAAATTTTGACTTGCAATAGAAGCAATGCCTTGCTAAACAAGCAAAAAATAGTCCTGGCTGGGATACGGCTGGTTTTGGCAATCCACCAGAGCGCTTACGTCGACGAAAGAGACATTTATGTTGACAAAGTTATGGCGCCATTTATGGGAAACCTATGGGAAATGCATAGAGCAGTCCAGAGTAAATTTTACTTATGTCGACATAAGAGCTCTCATAATTACTCTGGATTGTGCTGTTTGTTTATGGAAATGACCTCCAGTCTGCTATAGTCGAATTCCAAATTAATGGTGTTGTCCCACTTGCTATACATTCCTAAAATGCAATTTTATCGGTTGACATCCTGTGTTTTTAGCACAAGATTGCTTGAATGTGTTTGAAAGACATGTCTGAAAACAGTGTTATTTTACTCAGAAGTAGGCCAATTGTGTTCCCTAAAAACCTAGGCTGTAATCCTATCTTACTCACTGGAAACCATTTTATGTAGTTATGGTGTTTTTATGGGAATTCATAATGGAGAACATAACTATTTTGAGATAGCTCGTGTTCTTCAGCTTCTTATTCTGTTCCATGGAGAAAATACAGCTGCATCACTGAGCTTCTTAATACAAGAGTTAAAAGTATGAATTATCGTCTTGTTGGTTTTGAAATAATTCTAGATAGAACTTATTCCTGTGTTTCTTGTGTAGTATCAAAAGCTTATTTGGTACATGTATAATTTACATCTGTGGGCAGCGCATTTTTTTTCCTGCTTTCTTTGCTTAGGAACTCCTACTGGTGAGTCCATCAAAAGCAGCAGATCTAATTTCCATTCACTTCAGTGATCAGATTGAACAAATCATTCAGAACCTGCAGGTAAAGTCTTTGTGAAGTTCTTATACTTTCTTCAGATTATACCATAATCTGCTTGTGTTGATGCATAAAAAGGCATAAAAGTAACATTTATGATTTTCCTCAGGAAAGGGAAGGGATTTCCTTGTTTTTTCCACCACAAGGCCATTCTGAAGCCTGCATGCTGGCACATGGATGTGTGGGCCTTTGAGGGCTTAAAAAAAGCTCTTTTGTGACCACAGTACAGCTCAGTTGGCTTCAGATTGTTTAAAAGGGCAAAAAAGTGCAGATTTCCTTATCCATGCCTTTTGGTATTCACAGAATGGATCCCTCACAGATACTAAGGGCCCACATGTATACCTCTATATCTATACCTCCTACAAGACTAGATGCCTAGTCACATTATTGATATTATTTACCTGGTGTTGCTTTTATGTAAGTTTTCTCATGCAATCCCGTATCTTTCTTCATACCTTGGTCACCCCATTTTGTACATGATTATCTATTGTTGGTCTTTTTTGTCTTCTTGTCTGCCTTCAGTCATGCTTCCTCGTATCCCTTCAGTCATGCTCTGTGTGCCAAAAACAGCTGCCTCTTCTTCAAATTCTTCTTTATTAGCCACTTTTTGGGCAACCATTGAACCACTTAAGTCATTTTCATTTTGTATTTCTCTGCTGCCTTCTGTGCTGCTTGTATGTCATTGCCTGCCTCTCCTATAACCCTATATCCCAGGAGATTTTGTAACTGTGAACTAGCAGTTACAGCAGGTGCCTGATGGTTGCATTCTGTATGATGCTCAACACACAGCTGACATAGATATGTAGTACTGTTGTGCTCCTGTTTTAGATATCAAAACCTGGTATGCAGTATATTTGCTTTTCAGTTCTTAGGCCAATTTATAGAGTTGGGGAGCTCCCTTACAGTCCAACCTGTTCATTTTTACTTAAAAGCAGGTCTCGGTGGATTTATTCCAGCATAATGCTGCAGCAATTAAGGCTTAATTTTATGTTGGGTACTCAGAAAGGGAAGTGGAGAGCTAATGTTTTCATAGGATTATTTTTTCTTCCAAACTCTAGTAATTAAGAGCCAAACTTCATGTGCCTAGATCGCCTCAGTTTGTTCACGTATAAACTTGTGGGTGGGTGATCCTAGTATTTATGATAAAAGGGATGTGAGACTGAGATCTATGACACTTATATCATCATGTTGCTGACCATCAATTCAAGAATTTTTCTTCCAGCCTGATTCATTCTAGATTGGGTTGACCAGAATGGAAATAAAGTATACGGAAGATTTCACTTACTTCATTCACTTGTATGCACTTTTTGTCGTGAGAATCAGACCCTAGTTCATATTTTATGTATGAAAATGGGTAGATATATAAAATGGATGCACTTGAGGGACTTCCATTCATCCAAATGTTCTGGGCTTCAAGGCTGTCCTGCTTAGTGAACAGGCCATATAATGATCTCATTCCTCATGAATTTCAAATATGACATCAGGCAGCGATGCAGTCTATACTATAGTACTCTAATAGGGCATGTTGTCTGAACTTATCAGGATGCTTATTATAGGTGCTTATCAGGTAGGGTTGCCATAATTCCCTTCCACAAAACTGAGATAGTACAAAACTGGATCAGAGCCTTGGGGGCAAAGGACAATCCTCAGTTATAGTGAATGGGGCTTACTCCCAGGAACAATGTGCCTCTATAAGTGAATCCCTCCCTGGCCCCTTTTACCTGGGGTGCCAGCTAGGGAGAGCCTAGCACACCCTCTCTTCAGTTTGGCTAGGTCAAAACCCAAGATTTGGACCTAGCTGTATGGAACCCCCCAAAACTAGAAATGACCCATTTTTCCAGGCGTATGGCAACCTTGTTTGCCTTGTAAAGACAAACAAACTTCAAAGAATCTTTGTGAATTCTTATGAACTTCAGAATCTCAAGAAAGAGGCATCTAGGAAGCTTCTGATCTCTAAATGTAAATGCATGAGGATGCTGAGTTGTTTAACTAGTGCTTAAATACAGTAATAAATTGGATCTAGAATTGCTCAGAAAACTTAGTATTTTTTCCCTTTTGGAACATATAATAACAGTATTTATTTTCTTTCATTTCCCTGGTAGCCCCGGCATTCTGATGTGGGCTTTAGTACTTTATTCATGTATGCTTATTCTTTCTTTTCACAATAAAAAAATTATATTCTTGTAGAACTGTATTTCCTGCCAATCTAGCAGTTTGAAAGCATGGACATGCAAGTAGATAACAGCATTCGTGTGCTTTGGTGTTTAGTGATTCCAGCTATATGACCATGGGGGCATCTCCGAACAGTGTCTTAGAATGACCACTGCACCCTACGGTCAGTCATGACTAGCAGTACAACCTGCAAGGGACACCTTAACTTTTACCTGAAACTGTATTTACTTTTTCTGCCAGGATCAGTTTTTGCTTTTCCAGTTTTTGAAGAGCCTACTTGACCCAAGGTATGTAAACAAAATTTCTTATCTAATTTTAGTTCTTGAAACATAAATATTTTCATTAATTGTTTCAAAAATTAAATTGAAGAATTTGCACCTGAAACGGTAGAGAAGGCTGTGGGACTTAGGAAGTCTCAAGCCATTAGGCGGTCTTGTTTCCTCCTCAGTGTGCAATATCAACGTCTTTATTTTCTTCCATCCCTTACCTGTCTTCCAAGCAGAGATGGCTATGTAGTTATCATGTGTCCATGTAACAAGCTTTCCCTAGATATCAGATTTGCTTTGAGAATATACAGATGAGGGTATGATCCATTCTTGGATCCATTGCTGATACCAGATATAGGCTACAATCCAGAGTAACTACAGGACCTTTCACAGTAATGTAGGAAGCAAACCAGAGTAACTACGGGAGCACGTAAGAGACATTACGTGTACATGTAGTTACTGCACAATATAGTGAAAACCTATGGGAAATTCATATTGCAATCCAGAGCAAATTGTTCTTACACCAGAGCAAGGACTCCCCGTAGTTACTCTGGATTGCGCCCGTAATTACAGTTCCACGGGAAACCTATCGGAAATGCATAGAGCAGTCCAGAGTAAGTGCCTCTTACATCTTCCCTTAGTTATTCTGGATTGTAGGGATAGTAATAATTAAATCTATGAAATCTTGGGAAATCAATCGGAGCATTTTTTTCACTACTGACAGCCATTCTAAAGCTTGCAGAATCCTGCATGCTGCTTCTCTGGACTTGGAAAGTCCTTTAGAGCCCAGCTCCTGTCAAAGGAGTGCCATCCAAGCCCACAGATCCTTCTGCAGACCTCCCTGATCCGCAAAAATGGTGCAGATCACTATTATGACCCACTTCTGGTTTTCAGTTGTTCATGATCACAATCTTCAGCATTCCTGAGGTATGGGGAGGCTGATGAGGGGTTATGTGGGCTCATTTCACACTTCGGAGGGCCAGACCAATCTCTACTTTTAAAAGCTCTTTGTCCCCCAGGACACTCATGGTAGTGCTGGTGCCACCCCTTTCCCATAAATGCATGGTCCCAAGCTCTCTGGGACAACTTATGCTTTTAAACCTATGTGGATGTGGACCCCTACAGCTATTTGTCACAAAAGGAAAGAGCAAAAAGAAAACCATTTGTAAAATCAGGAGTTTCAGATAATGTGTAGTTTAACACACGAGATCAAAATTTGACTGGCCATATATGTCTCTTAAAATGTCAATATGAATACATATTTGTAGAATTAGATGTGATGCTGTTTATACCCTGACTGCATCTTCTGTCCAGACGTTTCAGGCACAGTCATAGTTCCTTTCTGTTTGCTTTCTTCTTCCAATTTTATGTAAGAATCTAATGATAGTATTTTGATGTCTTAGGTCCTAGTCTGTGACAACTTTTTGATTGCCTTGTTAGGGTATTAGAAATATTAAAGCTTTTATTCTTGAGAAAGAAACAGGTTTGCTGTATGAAATGATGTTCCACCAGATAACTCGATTTTGTTAGCGATGTTGCCCTGTCTTGGGTTTTTCTTCATTAGACCATGGTACCTCATTTTAGAGAGGCAGGTTTTAATGGATTTGTTTTTTGAAAATAATTAGTTTTTGTCTTGGAATTAGAAAAAATGTTTTGCTGCGTTTATTGACAGTTGGACAAGTATAAAGCTTGTACTTTATAATTGATGTACTTTCACACTAGTCATACTACTAATATTACATGCATTCATACTAGTCATCTTGCTACCTCTAATTTATTAAATTCTTCTTTGTATTTTGAAAATTGGCACCCGTTTCATTTTGCCATTTTAGATTCTGAAACTGCAGCAAGTCATGTGGATAATTATCAATGGAGGCAGGAGGTGCTGAATTTCTGGAGTGGTCAAAAGCTGGCATGAAGGATGCACATATTAGGAGAGGATATTGTTGCCTTCCCATAAATATGAAATTTATAGTTCTTTAGTAAATCAAATTACTGCTTGTGTGATTAAAAAAACGGCTGTGGGTGGCGCAAGTGGTTAAGTCACTGTGCCTGTTAACCAGCAGGCCAGGGTTCGAGACCCTGGTCGGCCCCACAAGACAGGGTGAGCTACTGTCCTTAGCCCAGCTCTGCGACGCCAGCTGGATCCAATCATACTGGCTCTGTCTTTCTATTGGACTAATTCAGTGGCATGGAGAGGGGGGTTTTGCTGCTTGGGTAACAGCCTATCCTCCATAACAATCTAGCCCAGGCTTTCATGCTTCGCATGCAACGTATGCAGCACTGACCATGATATCATAGCCTTTCAAGACTGACAGAGGCCTGATTAAAAAAAACTCTGAAATGCTGTTTGTGCTTGTGGAGAGCTGTAGAAACTTTATCAGCTTAAGGAAAGAATCCAAATGTGTTCCTTACACTCTGTGGAGTTCTGGAAATGACTTTCATGCAGTGTGTCCTACTTCCACGAGACAGTAATATGTACTACTTGCTACAGCATTCGTCTGGTTTCTGCTATGGAGAGATTCCATGCCATACTTATCACTTCTGAGTGGGGGCTGATGTCGGCATGAATCTAAACTGTATGAGATACTAGATGTAAAACCAGTAGTTGTAAAACCAATAGTAGCCATTGCGTGTAAGCAACTTCCGCTGGTTGTTGTGTGAAGCAAGCAACATGTGCTCCAGCTCTCAGTTATGTGTACTTTTTGTATGTGATAGAAACACTAATTTCAGAGATTACCTTTGAAATGTAGTGAAGTTTGCTGAAGCAATACAGTATATGCATTAGTGGTGCAATTGTTGATGGACAAGAGTGCTTCTGGTTCTGCTTATTTCCCAAGGCAATTCTGTAACAACATTTCTCTCCCCTTCCCCCATCCCCTGAACTTGTACTACTTTAGAATAAATCTCCAGCTAAATTAAATGTGCCAGACTAATCCCCACTGTAATTCAATTCCCTTCAGTGTAGTTACACCACAGAAAGGAAACTACCCCCATGCTGTCACAGAATCCTCTCTAGCTGAAACAATAGGCTACTCTCCTTGGGGCGCAACCTAGAAATCTCCATCTGGAGTGGGACACAAAAGAGGAACAGTGATAAGAAGGCAAATATTTGGCTTGTGGGTGCCCCTTCTATTAACTTTCAACTTCATCTCAAAGCGTAGCAATTGTTATCCAACTCATTAATCTTCCTGAGCAAAAGTGATCATTCAGTTGTACCCTCAGAAATAATTGGCCACACATTTTCTTAGGTAATTTCCTTCTGGTAATGTAATAAATTGCAACCCTGCTTGAAGTCTTTTCTACCCATTGCATCAGGAACCAAATGGCCTTTTGGCCTGTTCTGACCTGTGGCCTGGGCCGAAATGATTTTCCACAGTTTGTCTAAGGTTCTCCATCCTGTAAATGAAGACTCTCTTCATTTCTCTGATTCTCTGTGTATTGTCAAATTTTTACTTCCTTAAGTTCATGTATTGTGTCTACTTCTAAATTCAGTAACATCTCCTATAACAGTTATATTGCAGCATTTTTTGTCCTGGGGTAATTCTTATGGAATTTTTTAAGGTTAAAAATCTGTAAAACCATAAAAATATTCACTGCAGAAAAGGCCAGTTGTGCTTTCAGCCAAGAGTGAGCCTATATATGCATTAACAGACGAAACTCGTGTACTCTGCCTACTTTGGGGCAAATTGAATGCTTCCAGGAAGAGTATATAATTGGAAACATCAGGCAAGGCAGTGGTGTGTAACTTGAAGGGGTGCAAAGCACTAAGTTTTTCAGGGAGCCTCACCCCTACCCTTCACAGGTATTTATTTCCATTTTGCTCCCACCACCTGGAATGACTAGATGCCTCCTGTACCGGGAAGCTTGTAGTCTCCAAGAAGGAGTTACAACCCAGTTCATCCTCTTGAGTAGCTCTTCTTAACTTCCATCATTGGCATACAGGAAAAGTGACAACCATGATAATCAAATATATAGCAGGCTCTGACCTAATCCATTGGTGAGTACCAGTGGGAACACATCTACATTAGAAAAATTTTACAATTACCTCCTATTTTACAATTTTACAAATACCTCCTATAGCCCTGTTTCACATAGCACTTTGTTTTCCAGTATTATAGGAGGTCTTAATTGGTTTTGCCTGTCATAATTTCTGCTAGCACTGCCTTATTTTTTTCTGCTAGCTAGATAAGGTTGATTTTTCACACTTTGCAGTTGGTGACACAAACCAATCATATTAATATTCTATGAATACTAATATTACTATTAGTATAAGCAGGCCTCCGTCAGTCTTGGAAGACTGTGGTATCATGCTCGACGCTGCATGCAAAGCATGAAAGCCTGGGTTGGATTGTTATGGAGGATATGCTATTACCCAAGCAGCAAATCCCCCCCTCTCCATGTCACGCCACTGAATTAGTCCAATGGAAAGGCAGAGCCAATACGATTGGATCCAGCTGGCGTCTCAGAGCTGGGCTAAGGACAGGAGCTCACCCTATCTTGTGGGACCGACCTGGGTCTTGAACCCTGGCCTGCTGGTTAACAAGTACAGTGTCTTAGCCACTTGTGCCACCCACTTGTGCCACCCACAGACTAATATTATGTCTGTCTAAGGGACCTATTAGCTCCCTTCCAATACTATGATCCGGTGATTCTAATTTCTGCATAGAATTTTCAAAATCTCTTCCTCCTTGGAGTGGAGTATTCAGGTTTTACCTAAAATATGGCATTTCTTAATTATATTGCCTAAAATATGGCATTTCTTAATTATATTATTTCTTGTTCCAGGGAAGGTATCAGTCAAGACTTGCTGCAGCTCCCTCCCTCTGTAACTGAACTATTTATTGAGTTACTGTGTCAGTATGATCCTGGCCAGATTTTAGAGGCATTGCAGTTTCTGGAGTCTTATAGACTGGAAGAAACAATTCAGGTAAAGCAGAAAAGATTGGAAATGGAATGAAATTGGTGAGAAAACCAATTCTGTACACACCCTTTTTGTCTTATGTCTATCTGGTTTCATTAACTTGTATGAGCTCATATGTCTGTAAGCACACTTTCAATAGTTCTGAGAATGTGTTTCAAGTGGGAAGTATGTGTGGAAGATAATTCTAATTTGAATATGCTTTGATTCCATCCATGTTGTCCAGTATACTGCATGGGTGCTAATTAGTTGGCTGCCTAAATTGATTTACCAGTACAGTAGCTTTTTATAATGCAATCTTATCCATATTGACTCGAGAAACAAGTCCCATGGGCTTCACTGGGGACTGATTTCAGGTAGGTGCATTTAGGATTTCAGCCTTCATTTAACCTAGAAATGGTTTTGGCAAGAGCTTTTCCCTGCCAAAATTCCCTTTGGGATTTATAAATTCCTTTTGGGATTTATTTACATCATATAGTGCAATACAGTGTGAGTAGATTGTGGTATTCACATTTCGGTTTGTCCCAATTAAGGAAGCAACAACAGATGAGATCTGAAACCAGGATGATTTGTGAAACTCAGATTCTTTGTATAGAAAAGGCATTTGAAAGTATTAAGACCCCACTAACTCTTACATGATGTTCAGTGTAACATCTCCTCCTATCTATCTTCAGCACAAAAAGCAGAAGCTAGGAGACAAGGAGTAGTTGATGGAGACAGAGCCTAACATTTTCTGTGCTATTTTCTTCTCAATATTACGTCTACTCATTTGCTTCTCCCTAATGGGGTGGATGAATATAGGGGTAGATAGTGAATAAATGATTGAATGAATGAATACCTTTACATGGGTTCTGAAGCTGCATATCAAAATCAATTCTGAAATATTTAGATGTCCACAGCTCTAAATACAGAAAACCAATTGATTAAAATTATTTTGGTGGATTTTTTAGGTCACCCAGAAATACAAACTTCATGAAGCTTCTTCCTATCTTCTTGAGAAGAAAGGTGATGTTCACAGTGCCTTCTCAGTTATGCTTGAGGTATAGTCTACTGACTTGGAATTGAAATTGTGTGATTGTTCTCCACTGTGGAATTGTGAGTGTATACTTTAGTCCATATTTGAGCATTTATTTTTATTTATTTGGGCAGGAATTATCAAAATATTGCTATAAAGAAATGCAGTCATATGTTTTCTCACATTTATTTTTGTCTCTGTCTATATGCTGGATGACATATTGCTGCAGTATGATAGGAATAATAAAAAATCTTGTCAGATCATGGGGTTATATTGGGTGCTAATTGGTATTTAGCGTTTAATAGGGAGAGAACATAGAAATGTAGTGTGCATGCTTCATTATATGTGCTTACACGTACATGGAAGACAACACTATTTAGTGTGGAATACAAATTATTGGAATTATTAGACTGCTGCTAAAAAAAGGCAACTCCATGAGCACAATCCTAACCATGTCTACTCAAAAGTAAACCTGATTGTGTTCAAGGGGTCTTATACCCAGGAAAGTGTCTTTAGGATACTTTTATGTCAGTTTCCCTCCCTGCTCTCCATAACAGGTAGCTCAATTTATCACTTGGTCTGAAATCATTACCCATTCCTGTTAGCAGTATCAATGAGGAGTAACCCACTGTAGTGTTATTTATTAAGGAATAGCAGGGCTTTTTCTGGGGGTACTCAGTACCAGCACTTTTATTCACTCCCCACCCCCTCAGCAACTAATTAATAATTAGTCATATGGGGATGACCTGTGGTAACCTTTTTTCCCCAAAAAATGCACTGAAGAGAAGTAAGTAGTGATGTCAGGGTAAGAGGTATAAGCTAAAAGTCAAGTTATGGAGTAGAAAGAGAAAACTGAATAGGGAACTGACTTTCAGTGATAGGCCAGTATTTCTGATATGATGACGCAATGTCTCTTATGCAAAGCAGGGCTTATCCTTAATTCGGTAGTGTAAAATATCCTTTTTTACTAAAATGTTACTATATTATCAAAAATTTCTAAAAAAGAAATATGAAAAACTTCATCTGGGCTAGGAAAAGTAGTGGAAATAGATACTATAACTAAACTGACTTTTCAGTGGTAGCTCAAGATGTCTGAAACAGCCATAGCAATGTTTCTGTGACAAGATTTTGTGAAGTTAAAATTATGGGAAATAATTTATGTGCAGAGGATATTAGTGGCTGCCTCATTCAGTGCCCCATTAAAATATTAAAAATGGTCAAACATTCAGCTATGAGATATCATCAAAGTGGGGCCTTCAAAGTAGGGGTTGGGGGCTGCGACTTCCTTTCAGGGGGTCATGGAAAGTTGGATGCAGCCATCATGGATTCTGGTGCTGGGCACCTTTAATGTCACTTCCAGCCATTACATCACTGGGGGGGGGGGGGGCAGAGAGATTGTCATTCTCAGAAGGGTGTCCTAGGCTGAAATGTTCAAATACCATCTGATGACAAATTGAGCAGCTAGTGGAAGGTACTTGCCTCACAATGATTAATAGGTCATCCATTTCAGAGTCCTATGGAAAACCATGAAATAAATAATTTTTTGAGGAAAGCAGATATAACTGACAGCAATTTTTTTTAAAGGCTTGATGAACTCAACTGATAGTGTATTTTTTTCAGTGGTTACAGAGCAAGCTGTTGACACTTACAAAGGAAGCCGAAAGTAAGTTCTTAAAATTGAGCTTTCTTCATAATTGTGAAATGTGTGCTTTTTTGACAAGACCTTAAAATAAAATTGCACCACATTGAGAATAGTAATGATTTGATTACCATTTTACTGTTCTGGCAGAGTGAGTCCAGGTCTCCCTTTGCTTTACCTTTGTCACAATAAAGGCTGTTGCTCAGTATTAATTTTTCTCCCATTTAGGTATGTTCCCTCCTCCTGGATCTGTCAACTTGAGTATTTGATTTTTTTCTTAACAAAAACAGCAGGTCCTCAGTATCTGCAGGGGATCCATTTCAGGAACCCCAATGGATACTGATTTCCGTGGATAATTAAATCAGTATCCAATAAGATTGATCAAGTAGCTGCCTCTTTTTAGAAGGATTCTAGGGATTCCTAACTATATTAAATTGACCATTTTGTCCCTTGAATTAGGTATACACCTCCCATCTACTGCAGCTTGGAAACTAACGTTTAAATTCTGGCTGCGTCTTTTCTTTATAACTGATCAAGATACCCTTCTTACACAGCTCCTTAAAGATTTAAAGATAATTAAATCAACTTAAAGTCTTCCAGTTACTTCCTGTATGCAACTGGGAGCACTTTCCAGTTGCATCTGGAAAGTTTTATGAGTCTTAGAACACATCCTGGTTTCAGAGAGAAATGCCTTCTTGTCACATAAGAGGGGTTATGTGAGCCTCTGCAGCAGACATCAGCACCCATGTTAAATCAAATCTGCCAGTGCTGAAAACTTGGATAAGGGGGGCCCACTGTATGAAATTTTTTGTTGCAATAATATTGAATAAACAAATAAATATGCTATCTGTCCTTAGATAGCTTAATACATCTGAAACAATTAGCTTGGTTTGTGTGAGAGGCGTTCAAAGGCACCCTGTGGTAGTACCCAGGGTACCCAGGTTTATCTCCTAAGAAAAACAAACAAAAACTAGCAGGCCAGGTTTTACAAGGTATCTTATTACAGGGTATCTTATGAAGTGGATATGTGGATGCAATGATACAAATTTAAGAGAACAGTAAGCAGTTAAAGAACTACTGGGAAGAATAGCACCAGACCTTTCTCGAGCTTTATCAAATGTGTGCCTATTTGATGAGGTGAGGTCTACTAAAAAAAGGGTAGGATACATTGACTTGAGCCAAGATATGGTATATACTAAGTTTAATCATCCCGCAAATATCAGTAACCGATAAAATCTATACTGTAATTCTTTTCTTTGGGATTACATAGGATTTCTTTGGGATTTCTTTGGGATACACAGTTCTAACTTACCTGCAATTTTATACCACGATCTTTAAGAAAATCCAATTCCTTAACACTGTAAATTTGGTTCATACACCTAAACTTCAATTCTAAACACATTTAACTACAGAGTATGTTATATTGAAGACAGTGGAACTTACTTGTATAGGGCTGTGCTGCGTCAGAAATAGGTGTTCTTTGTGTATTAGAGTTCCTTGTGTATTAGAAATTCCTTCTTCTACTATACTATGTGTAAGAGGTTTACATAAAGGCCTGATTTACTAAGTCCACAAAAAAGGGATGGGAATTGTGTAAATTGGGCTTGCACACACAGACCTTTCCATGCATCACCAACTTTGTTTGCTGTGTTGTGGGGACATTAATAAGGGGTCCATATTTGGAGTCCTCATCTGTGTGAAGAGCGTTGCTTGTTAAGTGGATACATGAGCCCTCTGTCAGATGCCATTAGGATGATCTAGCAATAGCATTTGAATTTCTTGGCACAATGTTATGCTTTTGTTTCCAGAATGCTAATAGCCTCTATTTTTATGGCCGATTGAAACCATTTTCTGAAAGCAATGAACTTGTCACTTAAATGTTTTTCTTTGGGAAAACTGTGTTACTTGCAAAAAAAAATGGCTTAGCTGTGAGTGTCAGAAAATCTAAATGTAATCCATATTTTGGACTTCTTTTTGCACAATCTGTACTAATTCAGTGTGATTTTAGTGTAAAGGAATGAGAGAATGAAAACTTACGAAGAATCTGATTGGTCTAATGGGGTGATGGCCCTTGAAAATGAAGGAACTACTTTAAGATATCACACAATCTCAGACAAATAACTAACTTGAGTTGGTTTGTGACATCTAGATATTAGTTATAGCTTTTTTAAGATCTCCAATTGTCATCTGATCATCATGAGCCACACAAATAACAGTAATATATATCAGAGTTTCCCAAACTTCGCATCGCCATCATCACCCATCTCTAAAGGTGGGGTTGTGACACTCCTTGTCACAGAAGCGTCACACGCCTGGAGGCTTCTCCTCACCTGGCAACCCACTCAATAGGCCTCAGAATGGTTCTCAGGAGCCCACATAAGTCACTTTCACTTTACAAGTGGCTTATTGAAGATTCTAAGGGCCATTCAATTGGCCTGCAAGGGCCTATAGAGTGGGTCGCCAGGAGGAAAGAGGCCTTTTGAAGCTCTGATAAGTATTGGAGTTCCTGTAATGACTCACTTTTGAGCCAAACCAGTACAAAGACAGGCAGGATGGGCCAGATCATGACCCAGTGTCTTTGAGGTCATGAAATATACTTTGGGAAGTTCTGATCTACATTGTAGAACAGTTTCAGATTCCTGCTAAGGCTAATAGTATGGCAGCATGAATTTCCCATGAATTGTTCCTTGCATCTTCATCCCCCCTCCCCAGTTTAAAATATATATTTAAACACACACACACACACACACACACACACACACACACACACACACAGACAGAGCCTTAATATAAATTAGCTTGTCCCCTCTCATGTTAACTTTAACTGCTTTAGTTTCACTGAGATTAGCATCTAACTGCAATTTCTCATTTAAATTCAGGGACAATAGAATCTCCTTCATTAAAGGATATTGAAGATACCTTGGCAAAAACAATTGCGCTTTGCCAGAGGAATTCTCACAATTTAAATCAACAACAGCGAGAGGTAAGAAGTTGAAAGGAAATGCTCAGCTTGTTTCCCCTTAAGCTAGTTCTCCTAGACAGTAGGGGTCAGGGCTCACTTGCGAACGTGCTTTGCATTCACAAAGTCCCTGGTTCTTGGCATCTCCAACTTAAGTGTTTTGGGAGAAGTCTCTGTTTGATACCATGAGAGCTGCTGTCAATAGCAGTACCAATTCAGTAAAAGGCAACTTCATATGTTAATGTAGATGTCAGATTAAATGTGTGTCTGCTGAAAACATGCCTGGTTTCTCCCTGTTCGTTTTGTAACATCCAGTAGAACATTTTACATGCTGGTAGCATACAATATGGAATTTCTTTGGCCTCCCCTACAGACAACCGATGTGTGGATTGGTAAGAAAGAAAAATGGAGCATTTTGAAGAGAGAAGATCATTTAGTAGTCTGAGCAGAGGTAGTCAAATGGCTCCTCCCACTTACAGCCATGCATTTGCACCAACATCTAGTTTTGTTATCCACAGGGGTCTTGTACAGAACCTAGAGGAAGCAATTAGTACTTCAACTAAGGGTGCAATCCAGAGTAACTACGGTGAGTCCTTGCTCCATTGTAAGAATAATTTATTCTGGATTGCTATATGAATTTCCCATAGATTGTCACTAAGTGGTGCCATAACTACATCAACGTAAATGTCTCTTACATGCTCCCGTAGTTACTCTGGATTGTAGGGTCTGGCAGCAGGATTAGGGGCCATACTTCTGCCTGATTGAGATGTGCAAGCTGGCCCTTCCAAGACTCCATTTTGTGTCTTTTCTAGGCACTCTGGTTTCCGCTCCTAGAGGCAATGATGTCACCACAAAGGTTATCTAGTTCTTCAGCGCTGTGCCATTACTCTGAATGTAAGTGTGTTGGTTGCTTGTGTCTTCAGATACTCATCACAATATGACCTTAACATGTGTTGTGTCTCAAGCCAAATAACTGAGGAGAATCAAGAATGTGAAACAGCTTTGCTACTTAACCAGTGCACATGTACATCTGTTATCATGGCACTGTTTGTGTCTAAGGTACTCCAAAGCTTAACTATATTAGTGAGACTTTTTGTTTAATAAGGTAACATATTTTTGTTTAGACGCATGAAACATAAGATTAAAAACATTTTTCAACATTAAGGTTTCCTGATTTCTGTCTGATTTCCATCCATTCAGCAATGGATGTTGAATCTTTGTTCTGTTTGCGAAAATTACGGTATTTTAATATTAGGGAATCTAGAAAAATAGATCTAATTAAGGGGTTAAAGTGTCATAGAAATTTATCACAAATTTTAAAAACGATCTCAGTTCACTAGCTACGTGATTCAAAGAATATTTCTGTGAAATGTTCTCCTAGTTGTGCCTAAAACAGTGGGCAACAATTGAGTTGGTCCTGTTGGCCATAATTCTAGTGTGCTTGTTTTTGCAGTTTTGAAACACTTGACAATGCAAGTTCTGAACAACATGGCTGCCTTCATTGCCCTGCCACTGATTTTGCAGAGAATTCTACAGGTGAGCTGTGGGGAAGTAATGAGTCAATATCTAAGGATTAAATTGTCTTTGCATTAGTATAGTTACTCCTACAGTAATTTACTATTTTAGACTATAATCTAGTAATTTAGCTAGATCCTGTGGTGATTTCTGTATGCAAAATATTGGAGTTAAAAGCAGTCTTCAACAACAAAAGAACAGATGCCTTGACATGCTATGCTAATACCTCCTTCTCAATAGGGAAGAATTAAAACAGGTGATAAACATTTGCAGTGATGGTGATAATTTTGTTCAGAAAAGTACTGAATGTCAGGAAAGTATAGGCATTACTGGATACTGAGAATTAAGGTATAACGTTTATTGTATATTATTTTATTTCTTATGTTAAAAATACTAGCTAAAAAGCATCATAAGCAACATTTGTAAACTAAAAAAAAAGTCCAGGTTCTACATTTCCACTTTTCACCACAGCTCCAGTCCCTAACCTCTCATAAGTAGGGAATGCCTGTAGTTTTTTACCTGCTTTTCCTTCCTTTTTACAGTACTTTGGAGGAATGGGAATGGCTACATGGGGTCACATGCTCCTGGGACCCACTGGAGAGCAACCTCCAAAAGTTTAAATTATACAACTTATTTTGTGGTTTGCTCTATTAAAGCAAACAATAATGCCTTTCAGGAATTTACTATTTTCACAGTTGCCCTGTGTAGTGTAGTGCAAAGTAGTTTCTCTATAATTTTAATGCTAAATCTTCTTTTGGATTGATAAAATTTTTGGAAATTTTCAATTTCGCATTCATTTTGTCCTTTGCAAAAAATATTACATTGGGCAGTTGAATTGAACACTTTAATTTTTTTTGTAGATTATCTGTCTTTCCACCCTATTCACTGTCAGCTAGTACATAATACACTTTTTGTAGCACAGGTTCTTCTTTATTGCACAGGTTCTTCTATAAAGCCTAAGAATCTGATTTAACAGGCTTCTTTTTATCTTGAGTTACATATTATATATGAAGGGCTAAAGGCAAGTTATCTAATTGTTTATGGGTTCAGAAGACAGAGTAACTCAACTTATGGTGCAATCCTAAGCCTGTCTACTCAGAAATAAGTCCCATTATACTCACTGGGGCTTACTCCCAGGAAAGTGTGTTTAGGAATGCAGCCTTAATTATTGTGCTGCAATTCCCTTTTTTGTAGAATAGGAATGATTCTTTCATATTGTGTCCGCGTAAATGGTAAACTACTGAGGCAGGATGTGTCATGTTGCATATGTGCAACTCAGATGGTTGGGATCTCACTTCCTGTTGGTGCTATCAAATGCTGGTGGAAATAATTATTACAGGCACTTTGATGCATTCAGCATAGAAGATACTGACAGTATGCTGTCAGTATCTTGTCATCTATGTGGTCAGAATATAATTCTTGAGGTTGGGAATTAATGTGTTACAGGTGCATTATTCATTGTTTTAAGGTAAACAGCAGTATTGTAATAAGTTGAACTATTTCAGTTCAGCTTCAGTTAGGAAGGGGCTTTGTTTTATTATTTATTTAAATAAAGGAGGAAGCCTCTCTGAAGCCTCTGTTTATTTAGAATGAAGCAAGCAGTATTGTGATCAGTGGGCATCATCCAAATTCCATTGGAATATTGCAATTCTGTATTTTTAACATGGAAACATCTATGCTCGTATTTCACATTGTACTGATTATTTACATAGTTGAAACTATATTAAAAAGGTAAAGGTGTCCCCTGCATGTTGCAGTACTAGTTGTGACCAACTCCAGGGTGCGGTGCTCATTCCCATTATAAGGCTAAAAAGCCAGTGTTGTCTGAAGATGTCTGGATGGTCCTGTGTCTAAATGCCAAAGGCACACAGAACACTGTTAGCTTCCCATTAAGGAGGTACCTCTTTATCTACTTGCATTTAGATGCTTTTGAATTGCTAGGTTGGTATAAAACGGGGGTTAGTGACAGGAGCTCAATCAGTCATGTGATACTTGGGTCTTGAACCACCAGCCTGCCAACCTTCAGATTTACAACTGAGCCACTGCAATTTAGTCCTGAAACTGTATTAGATAGATTTTAAATAACTTATTAAAGCATTTGTGGCACTAATTTAAAAGAAAGATGAAGATGAAGTCAGGGTTTCCAAACTTTTCTGACTCACAGCTCCCTTGACTATTGGCACTTAAAAGATAGGCACTTTTTATACGCTAAAAAACTCCCCTTCTTATGAGAATATATATGTATATCTCTAAAATGAGATCTGATGTGAGTTTTCCATGCTTATGCTTAACAGCAACAAAGCAAAGAGTGCAATCCACGGTAGGATTGGAATGCTGCCTTCTCTCCCTGGCAGTCCTGGGGTGCCTATGAAGGGTACTGATACTCTGTGACAACACTGCACAACAGAATGAAGCAAAGAAAAACCAATGGATAGCAAAGCAGGTTTAAGAACAAATTGGTTTCCACATTTCCAACTGTGTTTCAGACATGAATTATCTTCCCAAAGGGAAATTGAATATCAGTTTTGAAAACTAATTAAGCAGTGAAAACATAGAAAATGGAATAGAGAATGTATCTTTCCATTATAATACATATCAGTTTGGATCCACATTTAAAATGGGGGAAAGTGTGGGGAATGAGGGCTAGTCTGTTCATTCTAGCAGCCAGCAAGTAGGGAGAAAGGCTGCCTGCATAGCTTGCTTGTTGATCTTTCATTGAAGCAATAAGAGGAAAAGACACACGTAGCCCTGAATATTTTCTTTTATAAAGAACAAAATAGACTGTATAGAATTTAGTATATTAAAAAATCTTTGCAGTGTCCGGCTGCTTTCCGTGGCCCTCCAGGTATTGCAGTGTACACTTTGGAAACCCCTGTATTTGAGGAATTTTTGCGGTATTAAGGGATGTTTTATCCCATTAAGTAGATGAATGCCAACGAAAGGGATATGAAAGATGAAACTTTAAATCTTTCACAAACCTATAATCTCTTGTGCATATTCTAAAATCAGATAAATTCTGGCTTCCCCCTGAATGGTGTCTTCCAGAAGAAAGAAATTAAAATGGATTTATAGTGATATGCAGTACTGAGGAAGTCAAAGCTGCAGCTGGGGATACAACTTTAAACAGTCATTTAATGCAATAATAGGGATTTATAAATCTACTGGAATTGAACTAGGGGCATATCTGAGGAGTAGGTCATATGAACAACAAAATTATTTTTGTATGTACAGTAAAGATTGATATCTGCCAAAATGATCCAGAAACCTATTAAATGGCTCAGTAGGCTCAGCGACCCTGGCTTCTGGTTTGCAGCCAATACTGCTGATGCCTACAAAAGCTACTTTGGAGCAATCCGAGTGGCTCCCCAGTGAAAAGAGGAGCCCAGTAAAACTGATAGCATCCCAGCACAGCCAGAAAGTGAGTGGTCTGCCAGGGATGGCCGTTATCTTAGTTGGCTGCAATAATCAAGTAGGACATGTTTACTAATCATTACAATAATGGAGGAATCTGGCTGTCCCTATGCACTGAGATATTTTTTCCACTAGCCAATGCAAATATTCCTCAAATCTCTGAGGAGATCATCCCAGACAAATTTATTCTTCAGTTTTTGAAGCTGTTGAAACCTCTGTCCAGCTGTTGCCATCATTGAATAATTAGGAAATCTGTTACTATTACTTTGTGCTATGCCAGCACCAGAGGAGAACCCCTATCTCTGAATTCATTGGAAAAGCAGTTAAATTACAGGTAACCTTACAGATTAGCAAAAATGTAGAACTGTTTGAACAGATATATTAAGTACAGGTACAATGTTATACAATGATTTTTTATACATGGATTTGACTCAACACAAATGGCCACTGCAAATGACAGTTTAAAAAACTGTTTTTCTACTGTTCTAGAGAGGTAGTCATCATTCCATTTTTCAGTCCCACAATCAAATCCCTGCAGATACCGAGGTACTATGTTATTCAATTAGGTGCAATAAAGGAGCAAAAAGAAGTGGGTCTTTAAACCTGTTTTCCATTGTTTTCTTTATACACTGATTTATTTATCCACAGGTGGTTCTGGAATGGAACCCTAGAGGATAACGAGGGTCACCTGTACTTTGAACTGTATAGGTTTGAGCAATACATCATCTAATGGAGAAGACAATTAATAGTGTGAAACCACACAATCATCAATAATTGTGGGGGTGGCGGATGTTAATGTTACTGGCAGTGGCATGAGGAGACTGTGACTACAAAGGCAAAATATTTAAGGAGTAATTTTCAGATCTAGAGTAAGATCCACTGTATGCACCTGTGGCTTACTTCCAGGAAAGAGTTTTTAAGACCGCAGCTGCAGAGTCCTTTGGGTATCCTCTCATTGTGTGGTGATAGTTTATTTATTTGTATGGTAAAATAAAGCAGCATAACATGGAATTCACATAGTGTGGGCAACATACTTGTGTGCATGTTGTTTTAAAAAATGACTGTTCAAATGGCTGTTAAAAGGCACGCTTATATGCCAGCCACACGTGATGTGTTTGCTGCTGGTGTATGTGCAACCAACGCATGATGTGCATGTCATAGGATGCTTCCTTGCACTAAATAATTCTTATAAATATGAAATGTTAAAGGGAGCTTGGAGCAAACAACTGGTCTAGAAAGATTTAGATCTGGTCTACACGACACTTGGATGGGAGAATGAAGATGGGAGTGAAGCTGTTATTACAGCAGCTTCTAAATATGCTTTAAGTGAGTTGTCTATTTCCAAAAATGCATCGCCCACACCTTCTATAATATGTATGATCATACCACAAATGCCTTACCCATTTGCATGAATAAGAGATGTCTGGGGTAATCTGCATATGCACATTTGGTGGCATAAATCCATTAACTATCTGCCTTCTCCTTTTTTACTCTTCCAAATTTTTCAGTTTGTCTTCTAACTACTGTTTGGCCATCCTTAATGCGCAAACAGTATTGAAGAAAATGCCTCAGAAAAGAGCATCTGATTCTCTGACAGATAAAAATAGCTTGCTGTATGTCATGGATCACGAACATGCTGTGTTAAGGGCCCAAGCTTCCCAGTTGTTCTCCATAATTTATATGGTGTCTCAGTATGGTGTACTTTCTGTGCAGCTTCTGCTTTTAAATTATAAATGCTAAAATAAAATGTACTTACTGAAAACAGGATGTGACCCAAAATGACATCACTCCCTCTATGCAGATGCACCTTTTGTCATTGGGCTGCCCTCCTACAGCCCGTTTGTAAACTTAGGTCCTGACCTCATAAAGTGTCAGAATGGACTCTGGTTTTATATACTTTTTGGTCAATAGAAACTTAAAATACTTAATGTAACAAAACTGTCCAAGTGAACAATGCCTTATGACGTTCTGGAATTTTGTATTCTTGTTTATAAGACTCCTAGAAATAGGCTTATTTCCACTACATCTCCTCTGTAGGAGCTTTTTCAGAGAGCAGCTTTCTGTCTTGATCTAGACGTAAAGTAGCACTAAACTTACAAGGGGAGAGTGGAAGCAGCAGGAAGGGATTGTAACAAGGAGCTGCTACTTAGAGTGAGCAACCATTATTTCCAGTACAGAGTCATTAGTCTCCATCCACTGTTTTGGAGCTAACTGGGATCTCAATGTTTGTGTGTCTTACAGGGAAAAACAACCTCTAAAAACTTTTAATCTCCCGTAAAGAATGTGCTGTCCATTCCATTTGTTTTGATAGATAACATTTTGTGCATCTAATGAAGCGGGCACTAATCCATGAAAGCATGTGCTAAAATAGTATTTTGGTCTTTAAGGTACACCAAGACTCCTTGTTGTCAGTCTGTAACAGATTAACACAGGTACTTCTCTTGAAGTGTCTGCTTAATTCTGTTCACAGTGTAGCAACTATTTCAGACAGCAAAGCAGACTCTATGGGCTCATAAATTAATTATAAGGCATCACTGACACACATTCTAAGTTTCTAAATTAGATCGTTTTGTTGCTATATAAAGCTAATTGTCTTTCTAAAATTTGTGTTTTAGAAGCTGTCCCTCCCCAAGTGTATGGTGGTGTCAAGTCCAGATTGTTTGCTAATAGTCTGCCTAAATGGTTAATTGCTTTCACTATTGAAAGTAGATCTAAATTTTGGACTAATTTTGGCTTTTGTTTGCATCTGTTGGTTCTTATTGTCTTCCATTAAAGAGGTCATGGGTTCACCAAAAATTTCATAAGTTCACACCTACACATATGCATGAACTAACTAAATAATGTCTCGCCTTGCTTCTGCGTGTATGTTTAGACCATATTCTGAGTGTGAGAGTGGCAGATTTAAAAAACAGAAGTGGAGATGGTAAAAAATGATCTTGGACAAGTTTATTATAAAATTCCAAATAAAATATAGTTGACCTTTACTTATGAAACAGTATGCTGTCCTGCTTTAATTGGATCTCACGCATGACTAAATCAAAAATAGTTCAGAAGTGAATTCCAATAGAATCAAGGAACACAGCAGAGAATTTCAATTTTCTTGGTTGCTGTAGCTGTCTGAAAACATTGGGTAGGAAAACAGGGCAGGAAAACACTGTAGAAAGGCAGCTTTCTTTTAGGGCAGGGTCTTTTCAAAGTAAGCTCAGAGAGGATCCCTGTAAATATCCTTGGAAGGGTATATTGAGAAATATCTTTGGAAGGGAATATGCTAAGAAAATGTAAAGCACAATCCTATGTATATCTTCTCAGAGGTCAAGTCTCAGTCAATTCAGAGGGGCTTACTCACAAATAATTATGTTTTGTGAGAGCTTTCATGCTCTTGTCATGTGAAAGCTGCTCTCTGGAGATAGTCTTTTGACTACTCTGAGGGAATCTGTGAATATCTCAATATTTTGATTTTACAGTACTGTACTTTGATCACCCAGAGAGATTTATGTTAATAAATTGTCCTATAGATACAGATTGCAACCATTGTTCCTTGAGTTCTACCAGTTTGATTAGAAAAGAGGTTTGGTTTATTTTTTCTACTCTAAGGAGTTAGTATTCATTTATGCTACATACTGTAAAGTTCCATAGGTATCTTCTGTTAAGAATGGTAGCTCAAGGTATTGCTAAAAAGGACAAACTTACAATTTTCCTTAAAGAGACATCAACAAAATTTTATGGACAATTGGAAACCATTCATGAACTTCAAGTGCACAAATGGGAAAATGAATCAAATGAATTATGAAAGGGATGAGTAGATAATATATAATTTTATCCCCTTTGAAAATGTATTTTAGTATATAATTTTATCCCCTGTTGAAAATGTATTTTAGTATAACTAACAGATGGGCTGAGATGTATTATTTTATAAAGGAGCAAAGAAATGTCAACTGAAAACTCTGTGCTTGCTATATATTATAACTTTCAATATTTGTTTTCCTCTTTTGGTCTTATCTATCTTCTTTTTAAAATAAAAAGTCTTTTAAAAATCATGCTGCAGAATAAAATAAGGAATTAGTATTCATCAGCCTGACACTTCTGCTCTCTCTTTAGTCTCAATGGTATTGTGTCTATAGAAGTTTCTGAATGTGTTTTATGTGGGTGTTATATTTTCCCCACAGGATCCAGTCTATGGAAGAGGAAAACTTGGAGAAATACAGGGTCTTGTACTGGGCATGCTAGATAGCTTTAACTATGAGCAAGTAAGTAGAATGAGTGATCTCCTATGTGAGTAAACTTATATTTCCAGAAAAACTACCGAGTCTTTCCTTTCTAACTTGCTCCTTATTTCTGAGCAGCAGTTGGGAACTCTTACAGAAAAGACATTGACCAACAGTGCCCTCAAACTTACTTTTCTGTGTTTTTAATTAACCAAATGACTAATCTGTTAAATATCTTCCTTCCTACTACTTGAAGTGTGCACATAATTTAATGCACATAGTAACTAGCAAGTTGCTGTTTCTTAGACATGATAGTAGCCCAGTGTTATCAGAAGCGCAGTAGAGAGCAAACCATCAATCTTGTCCTGCAATGCTTGTTCTGACTGGCAGATGTTCTCCATGACCTTGAGCATCAGGTTTGTTTTAGAGCAGGGGTCTCTAAACCTTTTGGCAGGAGGGCCACATCATCTCTCTGACACTGTGTCAAGAGTCAAAAGACTTATTTACATTTAAAATCTGAATAAATTTATTATTTTTTATTATTTATTTAATTTACATCCCGCCTTTCCTCTCCTGCAAGAGGGAGCTCAAGGCAGCTAACATGAAGAATACCAATAAAACACCATTAAAATAGATCATAAATACAGCTTAAAACGCAATTAAAATACAATTAAAATACAATTAGACTGAATAAAAGCTGGGACAATTAAAACATGCGGACTAAAAACATTTGTTAAAAGCAATAAAACAATAAAACAACTGCCCCCCACCCTTGCCCCATTTTAAAAGCTTTTTTAAAATAAAAGGTTTTAAGGCTTTTCCATAAAATAATGTATTGAAGTGAATTACAAGGCTTGCCCAAGGGCCGGATAGAGGGCTCTTGCCAGGGGCTACACTGAGACTCGTAAAGCGCCGCATCTGGCCCCCGGGTCGGGGTTTGGAGGCCCCTGTTTTAGAGGAATAGTGTTCTTGCCTGCTCTGTAACTGTGAATTTGGATTTGATTCATATATCCTCTGCCTGTTCCCAAGCATATAATGGATTAACATTATGAGCCTGGAACATATATTAACGAAAGTTGTGATTTCCTCCTAGATTTGCATTGTTAGGATAACATGTATCTAGAGATGTCATCTCTTCTCTCGCCTAAGTTTAATGATATAGAATCTGTGTAGCATGGAAACAATTTAAGTGATGCCTTCTTTGTGCCTTTTGCTTGTCCAGACTCTGCTTGAGACAACAACTAGCTTACTCAATCGTGACCTCCACTGGTCTTTACGTAATTTGAAATCCTCTGTGACTAAAGGGCTCAACCCCAAGCAAGATTATTGTTGTATTTGTCTGCAGCAATACAGGAGAAGACAGGAGACTGCTGACCAAATCATAGTCTTCAGGTAACTGTAGAGAAAATGTTGAATTATTTGAGTTCATGACAGGAAATACTAAGAATTCCAGATAGGGGCTTGGATGACTTTACTTTCTGTAATGCAGGGGGTGATGCTGCATATCTCTTTTGAGTATTCAACCACCCATAAAACTGGGCCTTGAAAGACAACATTGGGATGCTGCCTGTCAAGTAGCTTACTTAAATAGGCAGGAATAAATGCCTCAGAGCCAGCACCTCACAGGAAAGACCTGGGGATGTTCTGAGGCCTCATCAAACCTAAGAAAGCCTACTGAATTGCCAGAGGACACAAAATGTTATGTCTGTTTTTCTAACCAAAAAGTGATGCTTTTAGAAGGCTTTTTGAGGGCCAGGGGCTACCCTCTAGTTGTGTTTAATTCAAGTGGCCAGAGGCTTTCAGGGGACCAGATGCTGGCTGTGGGGTAGAAAGATGCTTGCTGCAGGCTTCATCTGGCCCCAGCAGGGATTTAGAAACCCCTAATCTAGTGGATAGGATGTTCCTCAGTCTTAAAACAAGGTGAAACAAAAGGCTTTTCTAGATGGTTTCCTTCCCTGGAGAAGATACTTCATTCCTTTCTTAGAGCTGTTCTTTGAGCTCCATTATGCAATATTCCTTTGTTTACTTTAATTGGATGGGTACAGTGATGCCCTTCATATTTTTTATTTTTCCTTCAAGTAAAAGCTTTGTGCCTGAGCATTGAAAAGCATTAGCATTCAGCCACACTTATATACGTTGCATAAGTATTTCTAAAGACTGATTTTTATAGACTTCAAAGAATCAAATTATGGTTTAATTATATCTACAGCTTTCAGGATAATAATGGTCATGCTCCAGCAGAGTTGGTCTGGGTGTACAGTGAAGTTTTCCATTTAGTGATTATAAGAAGAAAAAGAGCATACTTTGTTGCTGCATCTTCCTGTAATGTCTGCCTCTTGTGTCATATTAGAGCCTTCATACATATAGAGCTTTGATTGTAGTTATTTCATTAGATTCTTAACAGTATTTTACTGTCTTTGAAAACATCTGAACTGTAGGCATGAAGAGGAGAAATGTAAATAACCTGAAATAATTTATTCTATCTAGGCATTTGTTTGTCACCTTTCTGACTCTTCAGTGGTCCTCTGGTGGCCCACATTTCATCAGCCCCCCCCCATGTGCATCAACCCCCCATGCACAACATCTCCCCATGCACAACATCTCTCTATCCACAACGCCCCCTATGCACAGTGTCCTCCCCAGTGCAACCCCTCCCTCCGAACAACATCCCCCCCCCAGTGCACCAGGCACCAAGCACCAGATTGGCTGGATGTTGGTCAGTCTTCCGTGTTAAGTATAGGACAAAAACATGTTGCTCTCCTTTTCTGCCCCTTGCAGGTTAAATTTCTCCACATCAGTTCTTGGTAGGTGTTCATGTGACATAAGGAACACCCTCCCCAAATTTCATGCTTTTAGGTCCAGGGGTTAGGGCAGAGTGTCTCTCAGTCACCAATTCTTCAATGCAAATTATAGGGAGAAAAATGCATTTGCCCTATTTCACCCCTTTCCAGTTGGAATTTCCAAAAACTGGTTCTTAATGGCTCCCTCCATCATGGAAGGAACACTTACCCAAATTTCAAACTTCTAGGCCCATCAGTTTTGGCTGATGAGTCACTGAGTCAGTCAGTCAGTGATTTTTCTCTTATATAGAGAGAGATTTGGATATTGTACATGATGTTAGGAAGTAACATAAATAAGGAAGTTTCCAGCAGCCTACAACTACCACCAATGTAGTTTGTTAAAAATAGTTAGGTGATTTTTTCATGTGTCAAGTGTTAGTATGTACAGTATAAACATGTTAACCAAAAGCATAATATTGTACACTCATATAATTTTTTTTTATAATAGCTGTGGCCACTTGTATCATTCCCTCTGTCTGCTGAGTAAAGAGTGTGGCACCGAATCAAAGGGACAGATGAGATGGACTTGCTTTAAATGCAATGCTAGCATCAAAGGAGGGAAACTAAGTGAGACTTCCTCAGTGATGAAGAAAGGCACTCCAGTATCTCTGGCACAGGTAAGACATTCAAATGAATGTTTCCCTTTGAGTAAGAGCTCACAAATACCACTACAAAATAAGTCTGATGCTGTACAGATTAGTATAAGCCACACAACAGCGACCTGCAGTGCTTTTGAAATGGTTCTTGCTGTGTTTGAAATGTTTTTGTGTGCATGAGATACAAATATTCTGTATTTTATTTCTGAGGCAAAGAAAAAGTAGGCTGTTACTGCCTGAGTGGATTGGTTTTTTTTTTAGTTGGACTGTTTGTGTGTCATGCATCTGTGTGAGGAGCATTACAGAAATCACTTGTTGAGAGGCTCTCCCAAATGACCATTCTTACTGTAGTAGGCCCATGGCATTTGCTTGTGAATACATCCATTTGTGGGTGGATGTGTGAGCTTGTTTCTTCAAATGGGAGGCTGAGGTACTACTCTGAAGGCACCAGGGCTAAGAGATGCACCTACCTGTCGTTTTGTATTGAAAGATTTCAGTAAAAATAATAGCCTTTGTCCAGAAAACATATAGAATGTTGTGTGGAACTGAGAACCACATCAGTAAGATATTTATTTCTACCTCTAAGTGGAATCCTAATTAGGATATGATGAGATATATCCTAATGATGAAATTGGGGGGACAGAGAGAAGAGTAAGTGTGTTTTCATGATGAGTGAAACCATAGACCCTATCCAATCAGGGGCAAGGGACCTTCGTTTAAAGAGCAACAGCAACGCTTCTAGGGGAGCATGCTGAGGCACATACAAATTCTCTGTATACTCAGTTCCAAGTTGTTAGAAACGGGGATAAATGGAAGCATGTGGGCTGTGGGTGGCGCAAGTGGTTAAGATGCTGTGCCTGTTAACCAGCAGGACAGGGTTCGAGACCCGGGTCGGACCCACAAGACAGAGTGAGCTCCTGTCCTTAGCCCAGCTCTGCGATGCCAGCTGGATCCAATTGTATCAGCTCTGCCTTTACATTGGACTAATTCAGTGGCGTGGAGAGGGGGGATTTGCTGCTTGGGTAACAGCCTATCCTCCATAACAATCCAACCCAGGCTTTCGTGCTTCGCATGCAGTGTATGCAGCGCCGAGCATGATACCATAGTCTTTCAAGACTGACAGAGGCCTGCTTTAAATCCTTCCATATTACAGCTTTTGTTGTGGACTTGCCTGAGGGGAGAGGGAGATTTACAAGAGCACCCCTATTCACCTTATTGAAACATGGAAACAGTTGGTACAGTACTTCCACTAATGCCTCTCAAAATTGCATTTGCATCTTTTGTGTTTCACCACAATGCTGATTCATGTTCAGTTTGCAAGCTGCTTAATGATGATTCAGAAGCTTTAAGTAATCCAGCGTCTAAGGCAAAGTAGTAGAAAATCCTGATTTTGGCGTATAAATGTTATAAGCCTGAATTGGATAAGAGACTAATATATAGTGCAGTTGGGGAATGACTAGAGCAGGCATCTGTGTTGTGGGTATTGAAGGGAGTGCTTGTTGCCTCCAATGAGACCTCATGATCCTGCGATTGGGTGGCACTCACTTTCCTAGCAGTAAAAACAAAACAATTAGATTTGTATTGAAGTGAGCACTTAGATTATGCTTCTAACCTATTTTTAAAATTGATTTACTCCATTTGCCTTAAAGTACAATTAATTCAAGTACTTTAAATGCATTAAAGTACAATTCTAATATCTAAAGAGTGTTTCTTAAGATATACTGTTCGTGTACAGTGTACTTTTTTCAGCTGTTTTATAACACTAATAGGGTTGTGTACTCAGTTTAATTACCTATGATTGAGCAACTTCCTCAGTTGTTACTAACTAAATTGTTAGTCAGCACTGTTAATCTCTTCCTTGATGTCTGTGAATGAAATAGACCTTTTTCTTCAGCTTTCTCAGCTGAATACCATTCAAGCCAGTGTTTTTGGTTTGCCCTCATCCTCACTCTTTCAGTCACTACCTTGTTTGGGGTTAGAGAAAGAGAACTCAGTGCTCCGAAGGGTTTATAAAAAATTGCAAAACAATCCCATAGCAGTGCTTAGGAACTCTTACTTTCATTTCTATGCAATTATTGGTCAAATATAGAGTATATTAGGGTGATTTGTAAAATTTTGAGTTGTGGTTTATTTTCTTTAGAATGCTTTGAGCAAAAAATGAATTGGTGCTGGAAAACGCCACCAAACATCTGGAGTATATTTCTGAGTACCATTTCTCCTGTTCTGAAATGAACTGTCAGCTTGAATTTTGAAGTAGTGTTGAGATTTATATGAGAACTGACAGTAACCCAACACACTCTGCTCTTTATCTCTTTTTCTGTGAGCTTTTTTTTCTCAACAACCACATTGAAAAACAAAGGGGATGCCTGTGAAACTGGCAAATTGTATTTAAAGAAAGAGGCATGAACATTCACAGAATATGAGAATTTGGTTTTAGGTTCATACTTGCATTGCTAACAGCTGTGTAAACTCCTGGGGCCATTTCCTACTGATCTTCTGGCCAAGAAGGAATGTGTGTGTTCGTCCAATCCCCCCCCCCCCAAAAAAAAAAAGGCAGAACTGTGCTTGGTATTTCTTTCTTTTTAAATAGTAAACATACCAGTCTAGGTAAGGCCAAGAAGAGCAAAATGTAAAGACAAAATCAGATCAAGATGGCTGGGAATAACAGAAGAAATTGTTTTGGAAATGATAGGTGACAGCACAGATCAATTTGGTTTGAGGCAACTTTTCAGTAGACTGTAGCAAAAATCTTCCTTGGAAATACATGGGGTTGACTCCCTTTCTCCTCACTCCCCACAGTTAGTCCAAAGGATGATTTTCCTTCAGTTTCTGGCCTCCCAAGAAGATTGTGCTCCTCCAGCTTTCCTGCACTTATTGTAATTCTAATAGTGAAGGAATGTCCACAAGAAATTCCCTTAATACTACTGAAAGTATACATATTGACTTAATGCCTTCCCCCATGCTAGTTCTAGACCCCCCCCCCCCATGCTAGTGTCATGTAGACAGGTGAGGCATTGGAGACAGGTGAGGCAGAACTTCATTTGACCTCCAGGACCACTCAGACCTGAGCTACAGGACAGGAGATATTGTCCAGTTCATTCCAGAAGCTTTTCCAAAGCCCACACAGGCTGTATGCAGTCTTTACTGGCTTAGGAAAGTCTCCCTTGGAAAGCATGTATGGATGGTGCCTTGCTGAGCCTCCCCTGGAAATTGGGAGAAGCTTGACAAAGCCCTATCCTCAGGGAGAAGTTCTCCCTGAGGGCAGTATACTTCTCCATGCTCTGTCCCTCAGGATTCAAGGTGGGTCGATGCAAAGCTCTGACTTTGACTATGGCTATATGTGTGGGGACTTTCTGAAGCTCACAGAAGCCACACATGCCCTCTACAGGCTTCAGAAAGGATCTGAGCATGACCAGAACTAGGCTCTGGTAGCATTGGAGGCTTTGCATGACCCAGAAGTGTTACATCACTTCAGATTACTGGGCTCCATGACATTGTGTGTTTCGCTGGCACAGAACATCAAGAGATATCCCCGATGGGTGCCGAAGGTGATTTACATAAGATTATAATGCATTAAAACAGCAAAAGGCCAGAGGCAGCAGCCCAAAAGTCATAAAACATAAAAAAAATTGCAGCAAAAAACAGCACATTATATTTAACATACCCTACAATCCAGAGTAACTACGGGAGCACATAAGAGACATTATGTGCACCCATAGTTACGGCATCACCTAGTGAAAACCTATGGGAAATTCATATTGCAATCCAGAGTAAATTGTTCTTACACCGGAGGAAGGACTCCCCATAGTTACTCTGGATTGTACCCATAGCAGGGTGACCAGATGCCAAACCCAAAATTCCTGAACTTCAAGGCCAAAATTCCTACCTCCCCAAGCCAAAGTTCCTACCCACTTTAAAAAATTGCCAAAAATGTATTTTTTTGTTTTTATATTTTTGTTTTTTGGCCATAACTTTTGATAGGAAGAAGGTATCTCAAAACTGATTTTTGTATTGGATTCTGCTCTTCAATATGAATCCAACGACATACAACATGATAGGGTACTGCGCACAACACAAAGTTAAAAAATGAAGCCAAAATGTAGGACAATGAAGCCAAAATGTAGGACACCCGGGCAGGAGACTAAAAATATGGACAAATCCAGGTTTTTCTGGTCATATGGTCACCCTGGCCCATAGAGTCCCAATTTTTCTTTTCCACAGTTTTCCTTGGCATGCCTACAAAAGCATAAACTCAGAGGGTGCAATCTTAACTAACTTTCCAGCACTGACATAGCTGTACAATTACAGAGGCCTCCTCAAGATAAAGCAGTGCTTATTCTCTTACCTCTGAGTTGCATTCCTGTTGCATCCAGAATTGCATTTCCTGGAGCTGGAATATTGGTTAGGATTGTGCCCTGATACTGTAAACAGAAAGGAAACTCAACTTTCAGAAGTTAAACTAAAGGCTGAGACTTCATAACAGTTCTAAACTTGTGGGAAATTTGGCAAGTAAGTTTACAGCTTTTCCAGATATCTTTGGTTGATATTTCAAGTAATATGATTCATAGCTGAAGTGCCTTCTTTTTAAAGAAGCCTCTGGAGAGTTTGCCAGATTTGGCTGAATCAGGATCTTGACAGTGCAGTGATGGATGTTGCCCTGGGTATAAATTCCAGACCCTTCATCAGTCACCACCATTTATCTGCAGTTTAGCTGAATAACATGGTGCTTTGCAATTCTGTCATTGATCTTTGGGGAATTGACACTACTCCAGGGTAAAAATAAGTCTTTGTTTGCCTTTGCAATTCTGCCTTGAAGCGGGCCAGTATGTGCTGTGTGTGTATATAGACATCAAACTTTTGGGACAGGTAGCGTCAAAGAATGCACATCTTCTGCTGAAGGCAAAAGGAAGTGGTATAGTTCACTTGAATATAGGATGTTTTCAAGTGATGTTAACTTGTTTGCCTTGATGTGTGCATGGCTCAGATGCAGCTCACCTACATTGCTGTAACTCCTACTCAAAGTGAGGAGTGCTTTTATGTTATGTATGTTTAACTCAAAGTTCCATGAAGAAGATTCTGTAAAACAGTTGTGCTGGACAAGAAGGGCTTTTGGTGGGCGAGAAGCTTGATGTTTGCTTCTGAATAGGTGGGAAGATGAGAAAGTGGAATGGGTGGTTAAAGAAAGATCCGTCTGCTTTGTGCTTTGACTTCTGAGCTGGAATGTTTGAAATCCAAGTGATGCAGAAAAACAACGTGAACATGCCGTGTAATTGGACCTTTGGCTGATCACAGATTGTTTTGAAGCATAAATTGAAGATATAATGTTAATGATCCCTTCCGATGGGTCCCGACAATCTGTCATTCTATAAAGTGTCATTCTATAAACACACTAAAATGTTTTGAGAACCACTGTTCTTAGGAGCTCAAGGTGGTGTACATGATTCTGTCTTCCCTTTTGTCCCAACAAGCCTGTGAGGTACTTAGGCTAAGAGTAGCAACTGGCCAAAAGTTATCCAAGAATCTTTCTGGCTAAGTGGGGATTTCAACTTGGCTTTTCCAGGTCTCAGTCCAGCACCAAAAACACTTGTGAAAGTTATGGCAGAATCTCTCTCGTAAATATGTCTTAAGCCAGTTATAGGTTCTGGGGAAATCGATGCATAGGTTACCAGTTATTAGCAACTTGGCTGCAACTGGGTGTTTGAATCAGAAACTGCATTGTAATGTACGCATGCAAGTTTGGAGATTGATTTGGTGCAATGATGGATGTGCTGAGAGTCCCACAGCATTGGATAAAAAGCTTTCCTTTAGTTAAGAAGAAGAAAATGCCCTGCAGCACTTGTTTCCATGACAACTGAAAAATTGCCTGCAATATATCTGCTCATCAGCCCCAAGAACAACCTGATTGATAGTTACAGTACATATAAGGGGGGAAATAGCAAGGGGAAGAAGCTAGCTAACATTTTCTTGTCTTTGGATAAAACCAAAAGAACATATTTTCTATGTTGCTCTCTGTATTTCCATGTGTGCCTATGCATCCCTCGAAAAAGAGGGTGCAGCGTCATACCCAGAGTGGATCTGTAACACTTAAATCCGTTTCTGCGGTAGAAAAGGGAAGCTGAACACAAAGAGTTAATGAGTAGCCTGCTATACTAGCTTTCTTTGTTTACAGTGGAAAAGGTGGAAAAAGGGTAAAAAAATAAAAAAAATTGATGAAACCTAAAAAAAAAAATCCTCCTGCCTACACCTGTTAAAAATAAAGAACTTCAGAATTAAACAGTATTCAGAATTTATCAAACACCAAACTGGACACTCCAGTTCATATTCACAAATGTTGAACTTCAAAGAAAATATCTCTTTTGTATAATACCCTTATCTACATCAAATTTCATTAGTATTTATTAATTTTATTAATTTACTTATTTTTAAATATTTATAAAGTATTTTATTTAAAAAAACACTTTATAAAAATATATATTAAAAATATATATTAAAAAACATATCCTGCCTTTTGAAAGAAATCAGAGCAGCTAATACCAATTATAAATAGCTAAATAAATCAAACTCAGCAATGATTAAAAGCGACAAGAAAAACATGAAAGGGAGAACTTAAAGTACAATGTAAAATGCAACATATAACTTCTCATGCCAGTCTATCCATTTGTAGCAGCATCATTTCACCAGCTTGAAAAGCTAACTGAAATAAAATGTTTTAAGCCCCTCTCAAAATCCCATTAAGATTAAAGATGTCTGAAGATGAGAGAATACCAGAGGAATGGTGTCACCACTGAGAATACACTGTCACTAGCACCGACATACCCTTGAGAGACAGCACGGGAAGCAAAATGCTTTTTGCTTATCTTAAGGGGTGTGCCAGTAATTATGGAAGCAGGTGAACCTGAGATAAACTGATTCCAAACCACTGAAGGTCAGCCCCTGCAGTTTGAATTGGCCATGGAAACAAATGGACAATTGGTGTAGACACCAGGCCAGCAGGCCAGCAGAAACAGACCACTAAGATCCAGGAAACACACATTCAGCATCATCTTCAGTGGCAATCATAGGTTTTAATTTTAAATGGTTTCAGTACATCCATAAATCCTCACAGTATCATATTGTGGCAGCCCTTTATATGTCACTAAAATAGTGGTATTTGAGTATTTTAGCATGGGACCCTCTTTTTCTGGAACCCCCAGAAGTGATGTCACATTTGGAGTCGTGTGTCCAGTTCTGGTCGCCACTTCTCAAAAAGGATATAGAGGAAATGGAAAGGTTCAGGGGAGAGTGACTGAAATGATTGTCTGGGACACCTTCTGTATGATGAAAGACTACAGTGTTTGGGGCTCTTCAGTCTAGAAAAGAGGCACATGAGGGGGGACACGATTGAGACGTACACAATTATGCAAGGGATGGATAGAGTGGATAAAGAGATGCGCTTTTCCTTTCACATAACACCTGAACTAAGGGATATCCACTATAACTGAATCTTGGAATGGTTAGGACAAACAAAAGAAAATATTTCTTTACCCAGCGTGTAGTTGGTCTGTGGAACCCCCTAGCCTCAATGTCTTTAAGAAGGGTTTGGACAAATTCTTAAGAGGAAAGGACCATCACAGGTTACAAGGCTTGAGGGGTGTGTGTTTGTGTGCATAAGACAGATGTAGGCAACCTCAAAATGCCAGGTGCAGGGGAGGGCACCTGGATGCAGGTGTGTCTTGTGTGCTCCCTGAGACATTTGGTGGGCCACTGTGAGATACAGGAAGCTGGACTAGATGGTCCAATGGCCTGATCCAATAGAGGTTCTTCTTATGTTCTTAGGTTATTGATGGAAGTGTCATGAAAGGCACCCAGTGCCAAATTACAAGATGGATGCACTCAGCTTCTTGCGCCCCCTCCCAAAACAAAGTTGCGTCACCCAAGGGGGTCCCAAACCCCACTTTGAAGACTTTGAAGACTTTAATGCATTAAAGCATTTGAAGACCACTGCATTAAAGCAACTAATTCAGGCACATCCACAACCAATTCACCAGGTGGAACTGAGCAAAAATGGCCATAACTATCACCTTTTAACTATCTAGAATCTAGGCTGCAAATCTGTTCCTTAGGACAGTGGTTCTCAAAGTGGGATCAGGCTCCCTTTTGGGTATGTTATGAGTTCATTTCAGGAAGCTCACGAAAAGCTGGGCACCACCATCTTGGAATATAGTATTGAACACAATGGAACTTACTTCCGAGTAGACATGGAGATGCTCTGACACCACAATGATGTCACTTCCAGCCATGCCATCACTTCTATAGGGGTCCCACACACACTGTCATTCTCAGAAGGTGGTCCCAGGCTGAAATGCTTGAGATCTACTGCTATAGGATGGTTATGATATTGATTGCATCTGCTGTTGTTAGCATTCATCGGGATAGTTCTTATTATAATACATAATCAATACAGCTAGAGTACAGGTATTCATATTATGAAGCTCTTCTTTGAACCTTGACAAGTTATTTAAGCATGATTCTTCAGGAATGTTGAGTGATGTACTACTTTTCTCCAAATGCTTATATGGACAATTGGAATTCAAGGGATGGAATGTCAAACTGGGACTCTGACTTATTGTTTAGCTCACCTTTTAGCCACACTAACAGTCCAATCCTAACTTGCCCTGAAGCAGGCAGACTGGCAGCCTGAACTTTTATTTATTTTTATTCCCTTTCACTGAATTCTGTAAACATACAAAAGATGAGATATGTGAATATAGTGCTATATATAGGAATTTCTGCAAGGATTAGGGCACATTCACAATTAAAAAATACAGAGTAGCTGGCAGACTGACTGCTAGCCAGAAAACTTTCAGGTTAAGTCAAAAGACAGGATTATCCATGGTCTCAGTCTTAGACATATGGTAAGGGGTAGGGCTAGTAGATCTCCTTAATTTGATCTTCCTTGTTACCCATACTGTATGCCTATTACCAGTTCCCCCCCCCCAAAGTATACTCTGATATTGCAGTCATAAGAATTTCAGATATGGTTGGTGCCTTGCATGTGGTATTGCATGTCTACATATCCCACTTTGAGAATCTTCCAGAGCAAAGGCTTAATGTATGTGCAAGCAGTTTGTGTGCTTGAAGAAAACAGCAGATGTTTAATGTAAATTAAATACAACAATCAACTGTATTATACTTGCAAAACAAAAATTCTATTTTCTCACTATAACATGGAGAATCTTCCTAATTCTTTGAGACCAAGTCAAGGTTGACTTCAGCAGTCAATCCTGACTTTCTTATTTATTTATTTTTAGTACCGATCGCCTTCAATTGTTCCTTATGACTAAATTTTTAACCAATTTTATGGATTTTATCAGTCTCCTGATTTGAGTCTGAGAAAATAACAATGTGTAGAGATCCTGGTAGGTGTGCACTATTTGTGTTAATAACACAACTTTGTTCTTCAGACCAGTTCAGAGTCCATGTTGGATCCGCAGCAAGCTCAGGCTTTTGACCAGCTCTGTCGACTGTATCGAGGAACATCCCGGGTAATATTATATCTTCCTAGAGCTTGGAGCCTGGTTTGATGCGTGCTTCATTTATCAGTGTGTTTGGAAGCCAAACCACACATTACTTTAGTGATTCCCAAAAAAGTGACTGCCAGAGGAATTGCAGAATCCTTGGAGGAGGGAGCAGTCTTCATCCTAAACACGTAGGATTGTAGCACTAATGGGGAGCTGTGACCAATGGCACTGTAGGGCCTTCCTGCCCCTCCATACTCCTATAGATAGCAAAAAAACCCATTTCTGGTTTTTGTTGCAAAAACAGAATTGGCTCTTTTGCCGTTCACTGAAGTTTGGAGATACAAGAAGTATTGCAGAGGGGGTTGTAGCCTCCGTTATCAGCTGGAGTGCTGTAGCAACCACCAGGTAGATTTTTAAAACCCTTTTTGGTCTCTGCAACAAAGCAATTGTGGCAAATACGTTGCAACCCCTGCCCTGCAAACTGCTGTTAGAACCTGAAATACCCCAAGGATGAGAACTGCCGTGTTTCACTAAGCAAGAAAGAAAGGATCTTCCCTTTAATGTCCAATTAGTTCACTGTCCATTGGGAGTATGTACTACTATGCAAATATCTTAATTCTTGAAAATTTATTACATTTTCAAGACAATGTTCCCCACCTATTCCAAGTTCACACTATTTAGGTAAAATGAAAAGAGGGACAGAATCTGATTTTTGGATTTTTTAAAACCTAGAATTCTGAAAGTTGACATCTCTTTAATGTATAAATGCTGCCTCTCTATATGCAGTTGCAGGTGTATTTGCAGTTTCTTGTTTGCTACTTGCATAATCCTTCATATTGACTCCCCTTTCATGAGATGGATGATTGTGTTGCCTAGATCATGTTCCAGTATATGTGTTTGTGTGATCTATAATATACCAAATGATGATCTTATTATATTTTATAGTTAGCTCTTCTGACTGAACTGTCTCGAGATCGTGGAAGTGAAAAACATGGGCTCCTCCGTGTCTCCCAGGGTGACCCTACTCTGAATAGCATCTTCCAGAATGAAACCTTTCAACTTCACCTCACTCCTCCTCCACTTCTGGAAGACTAAGCTCAGTTTGCAAGAGTTACTACAATGCAACAGGAAAAGCATCATGAAAAGTAACTGATAGTATGGCACTCTGGTACAACATACATTGGTGATACAACTAGCTTGGAGGACTTTATTTTGAAGGCTGGAGGATGCAATACTGTTGAATCTTTGCAAGGATTATCTTTTTTTTCCTCTGCGATTTGCTTAACAAAGCAGAATGAACATCAAAAAATGTCTCTGGTTCTCTCTTCCAGTGGGCTTAGCTGAAAGCTATAAAGTACTCTGTCGGACCTATGCTGTTCATCACTGCAGCTCAGCGCAACAATACTTAAGGCAGCTGTACCAAACCCCAGGGATAGGATGTCTGCTGCCAGAGCTTATTTAAATAATTGGAGTTTGTTCCCTTAGAGAAGAGAACCAAGGGAATACACTACAAATGTCACTCATCCAAAGTTGACATTTCTCAAGCTCTCCCCCCCCCCCGCCCCATTGTCACTGCCTCATTTAAATTTAGAAAGTTGTGGAGCACCATAATTGGAGTATCTTAATGGCAGGCAGTTGAATGCAGAGAGCTCATCTGGAACATAGGACAAAACAGCTACTCCATTTGGAAGAACTCCTATGAAACTGTTTTCCTGTAATGCGTTGGAATTTAGTTCTGGCAAATGCCTGTATATTGGCCCTCCTGATGAGCTTAAGAAGGCTTACTGTGACAGATGCTACTCCAGAAAAGTGTCACTCATTAGCATCATTAGCCAGAAATTCTGCAAACGAAGCACATTGCAATGTGCCATTCGGCCAGTCGGACAGAAACAAGTATTTGGTGCCAGCTTCTGCTTGTTCTGGGATCTGCAAGAGTTGTGTGCCAGCGTCTCTACAGAGCTCTCACTGTTTGTAGCATACCCAAAAAGAAAACAGCACATTCATCATTATGATTGTTGTTGCTGCTGAGGCAATGAGTTGTCTGGAAAGGACATCCGCTTTTACTGTTCATCACCCCCACCTCAACTCATTTATCTTTTATGGAAGTATTGAATTAAAGATACAAATGGTGATTAGTGCTTTTTTTGTTTGCTTTGTTCCTTCAGTGCAGAGGATCCTCAATCATTCTTAGTCATGACAATGTGATGACAATGTGCATACTTCTCCGTGATTGCTCCTCCATTGTGTCACTCCACTTTTGTATGTTTTTGAAGAAAATATGATACATCTTTAAAGGACACATGTGGGGCCTCAGTATTTTGGGGGTTACCCCTGTGAGTAGCAAAAATTGTGAATAATCCACCCTTCAGATCTTCCCAGAGGGCTCTTTGAAGCCTGATCTGTTCATTGGACAGCAGCACAGATCTGTCAGTTGCCTCCATAAGCTTCAAAATGGCATTTTGGCCCAAAAACATCTACTTCCCAGGTTTCGTCCCAAATCTATATTGGCCATGGGAATGTGGGGGGCTGATCTTGATTTATACCTCTGGTGTGGGGAAAGGAGATTTAAGCCTTTGGCTGGTTTGAATTGATCTCTCCATTATTATTTGCTCTGGTTTGAATTGATCTCTCCATTATTGTTATTTGCTCTAGCCCTACAATCCAGAGTAACTACGGGAGCACGTAAGAGACATTATATGCACCCATCGTTACTGCACCATTTAGTGAAAACCTTTGGGAAATTCATATTATGAGACCATAGTGCAGGCAGCAGGTTAAAGCAACTGTCCACCCAAATCGCAATCCAAAATTGGATTTGACCCTCAGCTGCTATTTGGAGAATAAAAAATACATTTTGGCTAAGTATGTGCTTAACAAGCAGCTTGCCTTCCTAAGTATCTTTAAAAATATTTTTGATGTTGAACTTTGGGCATAACAGCAGAATAGCTGTTTCAGAAAGTAGGCTATGTAAATGCTTCCCTTTTTCTTTTGTGCAGATACTCTTTCTATATAATATTTGTTATCCTTTTTGTGTGTTGCTTTCTATCTAAAACAGATTTCTTCCCATATATAACTCGCACGTATCTTCCATTCTGAAATTCTGTTTTGAAAGTCTTATCACTTCCTTTGATGTCACATGTAGCTCCTTCTCTCCCTCTCTTTTAATCATTGTAAATTCTCAACTTTGCAAACTTTCTGTGCAGTAGCACCAACAACCAAAATTATGTTGGAAATCTTCATAAGTTTTGATTGTCAAGAAGGAAGAGCAATCTGGGCTCTGCATTCAGTATGTCATGCACATTTCTCATGTCCCCAACTATTTCATTCCTTCAGAAAATAAGACCTCCTAGCCCCGGAGAGTTCCTAGTTGTCTTACCTTTCTCTCATATTGTTTCTGAGCTAGAACTACAAGAGTTCCCTTTTGTTACCCTAATAAAAGTCCACCAACGAATCACAAAGAGGAAGATTTTCAGCTTTATGTGATCAAGCAACCCTAATGGTATGTTGGAACATATTTAGTGAAAGCCAAATATTAATGTTGATCTTTAAAGTATAGCATTCCACTAAAAGCAGTTCAGTAAGCAAGTACCTCATCTGCCTTGTTGCATATAGTACATATAGGTTTAAGGACAAACTCTGCTAAAGTTTCCAAGATCTTTGATAATTTCCATGCTACAGCAGAGCCCTTTTAACATAGTGGGACTTCTTTAGGTAAGCATGCATTTGGATTGTGCTGTAAATACCAACAAGTGTTTTGTTGTTTTTGGGTTTTTTTTTTAAAAAACATAACATTAGCACAATGATATCCTTTCAGCTTCTGTTCCTGCACTATATCCACAGTTGCTTTCCTTGAGCTTGCAACATTTTCCAAAAAAATATACAACTGAATTAGCCTCTTCTTGGAAGGAGAGGCCAGAGCAGAAGCGTGGGTTAAATCTACAGTGATGGGAGCATCCAAGATCAATTCCTGTCACTTCCTGCTGCATGTTGTGGATAGGGATAGTCCACTATACATACAGTATGTTGGTTCCCTTATGTCTCACTTACTGAAACACTTCAGAATATTTTCTCTAGCATCCCTGCCTTGAATGGGGCTAGATAAAGACTGAGTTAGTTTTGATAAATTATAGTTGATGTCAGTATCAATTATAGTTGATGTCAATAAAACTTTGTGTACCTGTGGAAAGGAGCCATGGATTGTATCTAGGGATATTCCCCAAGGATTGACCCCAAAAGGCCAGCAGTAGAGTCACTTCAGGTCAATGATCTGACTCAAAACAAGGCAGCTTCATATGTGCCTCAGTTAGGGGTGGTTGTTGGTTTAAAATGGCACTCTAAGATTATTGAAAGCAGCTGTCTTTGTGATTACTGTAAACTATTGATCAGATAAGAAGGTAACAGTTTTCAAATTCAAGGTAGGCAGCTATTAAAGATACTGCAAAACAGCAGGAAATGGAAAGGAGGAACACAAGGGCAGATGCATTATTTAAACAGAAATAAAAATACATTGAGGAAACCATGTTTATGCCGAAAGGCTCAAGGGAACATAGCCCGGTTGCTCAAATGCTTGATACGTTACAAGAAACAATCATTTCTAGCACCAAAGGTCAATCAACCTAACATCAGTTAATAAAGCCAACAAAAGCCATTGGGATGCTGAAGAAGCAGCTGGCAAATGCAGCTATAATATAATTCTATTCCCCAAGCTGTGTCTCAGCCTCGCCATATGCTGTGTGCTTTCTGACTGCCACTTACTCTGATCTGTATCTTTCGTTCTGCAACACTCCAACTGCAATCACTATGTATAGCGAATATTATGCGAGGACCAGTCTGTAATCAGAAGAGGCATTTGGTCAGAGAATAGACATTCTCTACATTGGATAGAACAGCAAATACGTTGCAGGATTTCCTACACATTTGTTATTATTGAGACAAACTGCTGCCTCTTTCAAATTTTTTTGAAAGCAATTTTTATATTTTCCAGGCAAAGCTATTAGCTGGATTTATCCAGTAAAGCTGCAATTGACATAATTTTACTATAGTTCACAAACATTTAAACTAAAGAATAGGATGGGTGGAGATAACAGTCTGTTTGTGGTAGCTTTATTTCTCAGACTGGCTAATTCACATCCAATTCAGCTGAGCCCCAACAACTTCATGTCAAAATGTGGTGATGTCTCGAAAGAGCATCAACACACAATGCTCCCCAGGTAAACATTTTTGTAGTGGCACAACATTGTGAAAAAGAAATATCTTACTCTGTGCTTGTGCAAAAGCAATCTTCACATTTATTGTTTTGTGAGAAGTTTACATGAAACAGGGTACCCTTGAGGGTACTGTGAGATTCAGTGTCTTATAGAATTATGTGCTAAATCATCTAACCAAATCCTGCCATGGCCTATTAGACGATCTGCAGAGAGGCCAGGCACAGCAGGACACACTGCCCATTGTGCTTAAGACTTTTAAACATCAAATTTAAGAGATCAACACAGTATGCAGCTATTGCTAATTATTAACAGTTTGATAAAGTGTGTCCCATATAAATCAAGCATGTCCCTTACAAATAAAAATTTTCCCAGCCCATTCCTCCGAATATATTTGTCTGATCCTAGCTCTGGTTAGCTCGTTGTTGAAAGGAGACAATTTTGTTATTCTTCAGTATCATGGGAAGAATGAAGGTGTATTATCGGAAGGTGCCATGGATTCTGCCTCAAAATGTACAGTAATCTGCTATTATTCCTATAATCTCCTTTGCTGCCTGAGCCAGAAAACCTTTCATGCACATGAGAGCAAATTGCAAATGAATATAGCCAGACCAAAAGATATAGTTTGAACCCTCCCGTTACAGTTAGCAAAGAAATACAATCTTATTTTCTGTATTGTCTTTCATTATACAAGCTGTAATAATGACTAACAGTATAACACCTGAGAAAAACTTCAATGATAACATCTGAAAAAGAAATTCAGTCATGAACTTGAGTTTCTCTTTGAAGATTAGGAGAATGCCCTAAATCTCCAAAAATGCTTTTAAAAGATGTTTTTACCTCTTGTGATGTCTATGATTGAATTCTTTCTTAATTCTTTGTTGAGAAATGAATTTTAATTAACCAGAATGATAAATAATCCATTTTTCTTCTCAGGGTTTTTAATGTTTCAAAAGTACAATAGTAGTTTACAATGTGTGTTATGAATTACTATATAATCTACATGTTTTCTAAAAGGTGCTATTCAGTGTATAAAAATCAGTGATGTGTTGGGTTAGTGTTAAGAGAGCAGCATTCTACAATACAGCATAAGATAATCTAGTACTGAGAGCTACTACTGTACATATATATATGTCCTCATTCTCACCAAGACTTATGGAAAGTGAATTAACTGAAGTAATAGAAAACAGGGCTGTTTTTACTAATGGAAGCCCCTATGGTAAACAAGAAAACTTCTCAGTTAAAAAGCTGCATCATCTGTAACTGAAGCATAAAGGTCAGGAAAAAAACTGTGTGACAGCATATCATTGAGGAAGGTCTTGTCATATCAATTGGCATCTGACCACTGAACCAGACTCCTGTTTTTTGCCTTGAGTACAAAACATTCAGCTCAAAGGGCCATGAAGCTCGCATCGATTAGTACAGCAGCTATCCCTGGGGGATAACCTGCCTGTGTACAACTAAGGCTGATACATAAATACATTAGGAGGCTAAAAGCGCTATCTTGACCGCTGTATATTTTTCATCTGTCCTGTATCCGTTAATGAGATGAAATTATTAAGGAGGATTGGAAGGGCACAGTGGAAGAAGGAAAAGGTTAGGTCAATTAGCCACTTCCAGTTCAAGTATACTTTTGAGTAAATTCAAAATGTTCCAGCACCTAGCCTAGCCTCTCTTTCAGCTGGACTGAGCAAATGGGCGGGGGTGGCACCTGTAAACAGATATAAATTTGGACCCAATATTCAACTTAAAACCCTGAGCCACCACCAAATTAATGGAGCTATTAAGAACAGAACTAAATACAGAACTGTTATCTAACCTTCCGCCACAACTGTGCACACACCAGATTTGATTTGTTTTCCAGGTCTTGCATGCTTGGATTGAGTGTGTCCATAAGTGAAAAGATGGTTTCGTGAATCTGTTATTTGTCTTAGATGCTGCCTGCATGTTTGTGCTTGGCTATGCTGATCTGATAAACTCATCACAAGTTCATGGCAGTTGCTTGCTAGGAGCCAAAAAGGATAGATTCACATAATCTGTTTGCCAATCAAATCCCAGCAGACTCAAATATCTGGCTGAATTGACAAACGAAACCCAAACTGGAAGCTGTGCAAGTATGCCCTGAAGTTGACATTATGGATCCACATCAGGTTAGCAGCTCTCCTGCACAAGCCATACCTTAGCAATTAAGGCTGCAATCCTAAACCCACTTTCTTGGGAGTAAGACCCATTGAACACAATAGGGCTTACTTCTGAGCAAACATGGTTAGGATTGTGCCCTAAACCTAATTTGCCCTCAATTTTGAACACACTACTCTTCCCTTAGAACCAGTGAAAGCATTAAAAGTCAGACTGAAGACCAAAGGAAATCCAGTCAGTTGGCAGTGTTATAACCCCCTTCAGCGGATTTCAATTAGTTGAAATCCTTAGTAGTGCTTTTGTTCTGGAGTCAGGGCTGTGAATAGCAAGAGTGCTTTGTGCTTATGTGGGAAACCCCCCTGAGTTGCTGCTAAAAAGATGGTATATGCAAGTAATTTTGAAAGGGGTTCACTGAAGGCAGAACTTGTGGCAAGAAAGGCATGGTCCATAGTCTCCCAACTGTGAGATAAGTGGGATAAAAACAACCTGCTTGTAGTTTCAGTGCTGCTCACCAGGCTTACTCTACGCGGGGTGTTGTGCAAGGCTAAGTTGTTGCTCCAAAAGAGTCCTCCAGAACCAATATTTGTATGTGGCAAAAGAAGGAGTAGCTCATAACTCCCCTCTGGACTCCCCTCTGAAACCAACTACACACTCAACTAAAGATGTACAGAAATCTGTGACAACCTTAAAAATCGAGCATAGGGCTCCTGAAGATTCATTAGTAGAATTAGGATTAAGCGACTAATTCACAGATGGTCAAATACTGTCACTATATTCCTCTGTGGAGTGTCAAGTGTACCGGAAAACAGACGTGCCAAAAAAGCCAGTATAAATGCTTAGAAAACCAGTTAGGTTGGCCTTAGCTAGCTCTCAGTTCAGGACTTCAAACTGTGGTTTCTATGGTCTCAATCACTTCTAGTTCACACTGTGAGGGTGATAGCAGGGGACACTCATCTGGTTCCCAGCTACTGTCTGGACTATAATCTTCTTCTGAACTGAGCTCTGCCCCTTCCTCGGTGTCCTCATCGCATGACTCCATATAGTGAGCCCCAACAGCATTGATCCCAGAGTCCTCAGAGCTGGAAGGGGAAGAGCAGTGATCTATTTTTGGTGTATTATTCTCTCTTAAAATTAAGGCATTGCGTGTGGGAACCTCCTGAGGCTTCATCTTAGGGGGGAGAGCAGGAGGTTGCCTCTGCACGTAACACATCTTCCCGTTGATGCATTTCACACGGTAATTGTCAATAAAGAGATCCGAGATGGTGCAGAATCGTGGAGAGTCTGGGGGGACCGGTGGTTGGAAGACGGGTGCAAACTTCAAAAAATGTTCTGTGAGGGAAACGGATATCTGAATGGTGTTTGTGGTTCCACGAGGCCGAATTGGGATTTCAGTGCTTGGAAGCTGTTCTACTGGAGTCATCGGCTGATAGACATATTTACCTGTGGGAGGGATATGAGAGAAAGTGTTAGAATCCATGTTCTACTACATGTTCTGATGTGTCACTCTATTTCCCTTCCCCATAAGATTACAGCGAAGAGTCTATAAGCAATGTTTCAAGGAGAGTTCCTCTGTAAAAAGCAATTGGAAGATTCCCCCCCCAATCACGAATACCCTCATTTTGTTTCACCTGCTACATAAGTGAATCTTTAGGGAATATATTGCTTTTTTCCTTTTGCTATTGTTGAACACTATTGGTTGCAGCTGGAATTGGAAGACATGTTTAAAGAAGGGAATGAAAGGAATCTAAAGCCATGAATGCCACTGGCACTCAGATAATTCCACTAAATAAGAAGAAAATAGGATTACGCTGGCTGTAAAATGGACTTCTATACCATATTGAACAAGAAACTGAAAGAACAGCTAAAGGAAAGAATGTGGAAAGGGAAGAGGAAAAGCAGAAAATCAAAACTTTGTTGCAAAGAAAAAGAAATCTGAGGTCAGTTCAGAAATCCAAAGAACAGTATTTAGTTAGATAAGATGCCTTCTAAAATAAGTCGTGTTACCAGCAGACCATGAGCAGCTCTTTGACAAAAGTGTTACAGATAATGGCAGTTTGAAAATACTGTGCCACTGTGGTATAGTCAAAGAAAGTCCTCTTATTATCCCTACCCACAACTAATGGGATCTATTTCCAGAGAACACCTTGCATTTCCTAACCTCTCCAAGTTTTCAATTGGTCACAGTAATGAGGTGGAGAAGAAGAGAAGTTCTTTGGTGCCTTCAAACAAGGCAGCTATTCCTTCTTCAGCATCCTTGTCCATCTCTATCTTTCTCACCGCCACAAACACGCACACATCTTGCCAGCATCTTGCATCTTTTCTGTCAGCCTTCCAAGTGCTCTTAATTTCTAGCCAGAGGCACATGACCTTATGGAAATGAATGTAACTCTGCATTAATTCATTTTTTTCATTCAATTCCAGTTTTCCCATTGGCATCAGAGTTTTGCAATACAAAATTACTGACAACTATCTTGTCCCTCAGGTGGCTTTTGAAAAGCAGCTCCTAAGGCAGCCATCAGAAAAGGTCATTCTGCCCTCACCCCATAATTCTAGCCCTGAAGTACAACAAAAAAGAAGTCATACAAATGATACTCCCGTTCTATTATTAACCACAGAAAGAACCTGAGCATCAGGATGAGAAAATAAGGGCTAGAAGTGGACTCTGTATTATAATGGGGCCATTCTACTGTCAGCAATTTCATATTTTCTATTCTACTCAACTTCTGATGCTTTGGGAACCAGAAAAGTTTTTTTAAAATAATTGAAGTCATTATTTGTTCATATAGAAGCTGAGCTGCTCACCTATTAGAGAGCTCTGCAAGAATCAAGATTATTGATTTTAGGAATCTGCCCCCCTATATAGATCCACTTAAGATTGATGTCTGATCAATCTGGAATCCAGATCACTTCTGCAATTAGTCTAGCTGGACATTAGCTGAACGTAGCTGGAATGTCTTATGAAGCTCACACATGCCTCTAATCCTATTACAGACAAGGTCCTCCCGCCCCTATCCTACAGATGCCAACAAGCTATTGCTGGAGATTCCCCTTCCCAACATGATGTCATAAGAGAAATTCTTGGAGATGTTAGACTTTCCAAGACTGCTTTCAGCAGCTGACCTGAGGCTGATGCTGATTTCTGGAGCCTCATGGATGGTTGACAACCCTAACCCTGCACCCACCTTTGTTTCTGTTATTAGACAGAGTGAGTCTCTACTTAACTCAGGCTAAAGAGTAACTATGGGATCTTTTACACTGACATAGTTATGGTGCCACCTATGGGAAACTTATGGGAAATGTATGGAGCAATCCAGAGTAAGTGCCTCTTACATCTTCCCACAGTTACTCTGGATTGTAGGATAAATCATATTTCAACATATTTCAATATATTTCAACATATTTCAATATGATGAAATCATATTTCAATCAATCCTACTCTGGATTGTAGGATAAATCATATTTCAGTTATAACTGTCTCTATAAAGATAACAAGCCAGACTAAGAAAGAGCAGGCTAGGGGGCAGGGGAGGAGAGCAATTGAGGACAGAGGGGGCAGAAGGGCAGTTAGGGCACTGGAAAGGGGCTTGGATTTTCACTGATGAATATTGTTATATTGTACCTCTGCAAGCGACAGCTACGGGCTGTTACTAATTTTAAAATGTTGGATTCGATTAACTCTTGCCATTATCAATAAGGATTGAGGCATACTGTTCCTCCATATGTAGAGCCACGCTACTGACATCTTTTCAAGTCACACTGGCACCTCATCGGGCTTGTGATAATGATTTCAAAGGTGGTAAGAGGACATACTGGGAAATCCAACTGGGATGGAGGGTCTGTTATCATAAAATAACCTCTGTTCTACACAGCTCAGAGCCAAGGTATTTGAAGGACTGCCTTCCTCCATACATACCTGTGAGCTAAAATGTGGGAAGGAGGCTTCCTTATGCATTCCAGTGCCTCTTGACACTTGGCTGGTGCCAGCATGCTAGAGGACTTTCAAAGCGGCAGTCCCTTGCTGTGGATGCCTCGCATGCAGGCATCTCCCACCTTTCCAGTAGTTCAGCAGTGGTTCAACAGAAACACTATAGAAACAATACATCTCAAAGGTGTACTCTGAGTCCTTATAGGCTATTTACACTCTACTACACTCTTTAAAGTTCTGTTGCTTTCCCCACTGCAGTTTTTTCTTACAACATTTTGTATAGACCTTTTAAAATCATAGCTTGCATGGCCTTGAAAGTCTAAAGGGAGAAAGGCAGGAAAGAATTTTTAACACCAATTCAAAATACCTGGCTAAGTCTACAAAGGCTGCAATCCTACTTTCCTGGGAGTAAGGCCCATTGAACATAACAGGGCTTACTTTTGAGTAGACATGGTTAGGTTTGTGCTCAAAATTACCACTCCATAGTAAAAATACTGATTGGGCAAGTTTACTCAACTGGGCCAAAGAATATAGCAGAGCGGTATTATTTATATGGTTTAAAGTTTATTTATGGAACTTATCAATGTGCTTAGCTTAAGAACATAGTAACATAAGAAGAGCCTCCATATCTCAGGCTGCCTATTAATTACTTTTATGTGGAAATATCCTCTCCAGTCTCCATTTGGTCAGTTATACAAAACCCCAGCTTACCCAACAAAGTTACTTCTTGAATCATATGTATGTGTAACCTGTATTTCCCATGGATATATTCCTTTAACCATATGCCCTTTATCATCCTCATACATATACCAAATGAATTTCCATAAATCTTTATTGTCCTTCACATGCCTTGTAGTGCTTAGAGTCTGGTGGTATCCGGTAGGGATGCCTGGTGCCCATCAGCAATGCCTGGTGCTCAGTGGTGGCCACTACCAGCTTGGTGCCAGCAGGGATACCCAATGATGAAGCCCAGTGCCCTGTAACTGACAGAGATGCTCAATGCCCAGTAGTGCTTGCTGCCCTGTGGTGCTCAGTGCCTGGTAGGCATGTCTGGTGGTCAGTGGTGCCCACCAGTGCCTGCTGTCCCATGGCATGTGCCAGTACCCAGTGCCCACCACTTGGTTTCAACAGTGCTAGGTGCCAGTACCTGGTGTCCACTAACGTCTGGACCCAGCAGTGCCTATTGAAATATTCAGTAGTGAAATATTTCAGCAGTGCCCTGAAATATTCTTTAAATTTTACTCCTGGAACAATGAGTAAATTCAGCTAGTAGGAGAATATAAATTGAGATGTCAAAATAATGGCCAGCTTCCACCAAGTAACCATGTATAGCAATATGGATCAAGATACTTTGATCAGAGGCTGCAGGGCAAGAGATACAGGTTAAATTCCTGACTTTGTTCTGGTTCGTGTTCATTGCTCAAAAAAATCCAGCCCATCTGTCCGGCTTGTGCAGTACAGGTATAACCTAATTATCAAGAGATTTTTTGCATGCACTTTATATCTCAACATAAAAGAGGTTCGCAAATTAAATTAATAAACATCCCTTCAGATTTAAAAATAGCCTGCTTATGGTAATGTTGCAGGCAGGCAATCTACCAACCTCCCTTTCCCCGTCTGGGGCTTAAAAGAGCTTCATTTCAACAGGGAGGCAGAGCCCTCCTTTTCTTGCACAACAGAATGCAAAGCTTTTGGGAAGCGATTATAACTTTACATTTTTTTGTATTCTATGGGAAAGGGATCTGCCTCCCCGATGAAAAGATGTCCTCTAATCCCTGGAGAGGGACGTTGATTGCATTATCACAGTAAGCAGGCTATTTTTAAAGGGTTACCTAACCTTTTAGGCAAAAGGTGAAAATCTGCATCTACAGAGGTTCCTGGAACAGAGCCCTTGCAGATGTCAAGACTCAAGCTGTATGTCTTAAACTGTGGATAACAACCCGATATTTAGTGCATTGGGGCCTGATGTGGCTAGAAACATCACCCTGCAGGCTGCGTCATCAGCTGCACCTTACTGCATAACACCCAAAATGTCTTGTGGAAGCTACATGCGGGGCATTCTAGGTGTGATGTAGCCAGCGATATATGTTGAAGGCTGGTATGATCTAGAAGCAGTGCCCTATATCGTCTCAGAGATTCCAGGATGCTGTGGGCTCAGGAACTACCATGAACTCTGAAGTGGATCAGAAATGTAAGATGTTTGGAGACCACTGCTTGAGCTCTGTAGAAGCAGGACCAGACTAAGATCTCCTGATGCTTGAGGCAGTATGTGAAAGGCTGCCACTCTAACCTGATGATATGCCAACCTCTGCTCCTCCCACTCTCCAATGTTCTAGCTTAGCATTTCTTTCTCCACCATATTTTGCATTTCATCTTCCTCTCCAGTCATCTCTCCCTTTTCAATCCAGGGAGGGCACTGAGAAGAAGGAACAGTAGATGCAAGTAGAAGAAAAGAGGTGGGCACTCCTGACCAATCTGCTGCCTGTGGCAACTGATTTGGTTGGCCTCCTGTTTAGATAGTTCCTGTCCTTCTGTGAAGCACAAAAGATGACACAGAAAGTCTCTTGTTCCATGAAGCTGGCTATCTTCCCATAGGCAGTTATGATGGAAACAGTACTTCACTGAACTTTATTACAGTTATAAACCATGAGATCCATTCATTGTTTCATACAGGACTTTAAGCATACTTTATCTAGTGTTTAGCCATTCATTAGATCTATTACAATTATTAATTACAAGAAGCACAAATAAGCAGGGTTAGGATCAAAGGAGTAACATAAAATAATGCCTGCCAAATAAAATTAAAACTATGGATTGATTTGTTTAGTCACAGTCCACTAACAAGCAATATTTAAGAACTGGTTAAAATATATTTGGTGTCATACATTCTGCTTTCTAATTATATATAGGATCATCCATTTCTTTAAAATTTTATCATCCAGAGCGAACAAAGGACACAATGAAATAATATGCTTTTTAGCAAAATTAAAATATGAGTTATTTGAGTTACTTGGATTATATGAAACTCCGCAACATCTGAAAGAGGAGACAATTTCAGGAAGTTTTAGCATTCTGAATTGCAGGAAAACGGGTGGCTAACTAAATCAAAATACAGTATACCTTATAATGTAAAAGGCACCTAATGGAAGTGAAAATGATAACATCATAGGCTGCAATCCTAAAGACACTTTCCAGGGAGTAAGATCCATTGAACATAATGGGGCTTACTTTTGAGTAGACATGGTTAAGATTGTGCTCATAAGCTCTCAACATTGCTATGAAAACTGAAATAGCACAGGTCTGTAAATGCATATTTGTTGGGGTGATGTGGGGTGGAACATTTATGCTCCCTTCAGTATAGGTTGGGCTTAATTTCCTGCCCAACAACTTTTTTATTATCATAATCTTCTACAACTTTTTTTATCATAATCTGTCCAGCTATTCTTTAAGACCTGGATCGGCAGGAGGGGGAATGACAAACACAAAAATTGCATTGGGGAGGAAAGAGAATATTTTTTAAAGGGGCATCAAAATAAATTGTATCTGGTCATTTAAAAATAGCAAGAATACTTATTTAAAATAATCCTAACCAGGTTAAAATACTAAGCCTACTGAACATGTAAAAGAAAAGGGAAACATGGATATATTTAAAGACTATTATTTTTCTGAGTAAAAAGTGTTTGTTTCCAACATTGTCATTCAAGTCCAGTTTTCTTCCAGGGAAATGGATTTGCTCTTTTTCTGTAGGGATATGGAGTCCAAAATAACCACTGCAGACCACCCACATTTAGTAAAAGCTGTCCTTTGAGAACTACCATAGATTGCCAAATGGAAGTAACAATTTACGGTAAAAACAAAAAGCAATGCTACAATGCAGATCCCCTAATTTCTGAGTTTAGCTTGTCAACTACATTAAAAATTATTCTATTGTTCAACACAAGCTGATGCTTAACCTTTTGGATTCCAAAAAGTTGGATGTGTCTTAATTTGTTGCAGCAAATACAAAGTATTTGTATTAAAGAGTAACAGTCTTAAAGAGTCTTAAAGAGTAACAGAGCCCAAAATGGACCAAACTGAGCAATCCAAAGACAGTGAATCTTAACTGAACAAAATTGAAATCAATAGGACTAATGTTAAGGCATAATACAGTGCATTATGTACTCAGTAAGTCCCACTGAGTCAGGGTGACCATACGTCATGACCAAAAAAAGGGACAAGTCCCCCCAAAAAAGTAGGACACCCAAGAAAAAATGTAGGACATGACAACACCAAAGTTAAAAACCCTCATATATATTGCTTTTCACGTAGTTAATTTAAATTTAGTGATAAACAATATAGAGTTTTTCTTATATAGAATATAGAATTTTTTCAGGAATATTTTATTCATATATAATTTAGGAATTACAAGAAGGCTACATGCTGCCTACTCACAAGAAAAACAGTTGTGTTTTGCACTCATAGTCTAGATGCAGTCAGTTTCCTATTTATTGTCAAAGAATCTGTGCCAGGACGCCTGTGCTGGCACTTGCTGGAGTTCAAATGCTGCCCATCCCTCCAAAACTCATGTGCCTATTAGCCTCCTCTCCAAGGCGGCCCCCACTTGCCCACACTGAGGGTGCAATCCTAGCACAGGCTGACACAACTCATCAGTCTTCCCGTTCCTGTGGTGATGTAGGGAGGCAAGCGCATGCATGTGCACTGGCCTAACCCTCCCCCAGCAGCGGCGCAAAACTGTCTTATAGTACTTTTGTGACATCCCTGGGTCAGCACAGGACTTATGCTGGGGCTTAGGCTGGCCTAAGTGGAATTTAGGATTGCAGCCTGAGCTGCTTAGGAAAGCAACCAGATGGTGGGCAAGAAAAGGGAAGTTTTACCCTTAGCAGGAGTTACAGATCACCATTTCCTCTTTTCTTGCTTGTTTTGGTTCAAATAAATAGAAAGAATGGAGCATGCAGAATATTTTATTCATATGACAACATCTGACAATCATTGATAAAAGTCTGTGATCCTATACAAATGTACTTGAACATAGGGGACTTGCACATTGAACATAGGGTGCTTGATGCCAAGGAAACATGCATAGGATTGCAATGTAAGACTGATACAATCCTAACCTAATCTGGAATAGGCAGGCCAACTGGCCTCCAACACATCCAGTGTGGTTAGGAAGTAGCTGCCAGTCACACAACTCAAAATAAGGGGATACCGCATTTACTCGAATCTAATGTGGCATCAAATTTAATGTGCACCCTAAAATTATAATCATAATACAGTATTTACTGAAATCTAATTAGCCATCAAATCTAATGTGCACCCTGATTTTGGAGGCTGAATTCGGCTGGAAAAATTGATCATTACATTCAAGTAGATACAATATTTATGCCCCTTATGCTGTGTTGTGGGCCAGCCACCCCTATAGGTCTACTTAGATCTGCACCAGCAAATTCCATTCTTTCTGAATTCAAAACTGTTGGGACGAGTTTATAACTCTGTATTCATGCCCGAGGGGAAGGGAGAGATCTACCTCCCAAATGAAAAGAAATCAAAACTGAAGCCTTTCTCAGCCCTGGAGAGGAAGATTAATTGCCTTCAGCATTACCATGGTAAGCAGGCTATTTTTAACTCATTACTGCCACTCAAAAGATGTTAATCTTTTAACTTAAAGGGCCAACCTCATTCGCCCCGAGATAAAATAGTGGATAAAAAATAGCTAATAATTAGGTTATAACTCATGCCTGTGGTTATGAATATACTTGAAGGCACATTCATGACACTCTTGTGCTGGCTCAAGGGACTTCCAGAAGATCAACATGAAGGGACTTCCAGAAGATCAATACCCTTAATTGCTTAATGTTTCTTCAGTTGGGTGACACCTCTAGTATCTACACATTGGTAGACTGCGATCTGAAGCCATACTCTCCAGAAATCAAATACCAACTCTCTCTAGTCACACCTTTGTTTTAAAGAAAGTGTCTGATTTTTTTACATGCCAAAGTCAAGCCCATTGTATCATTTATTTCTGGGTGTCCAAAAATTCCCCACCAAAACATTAGCTATTTGCTAATTGAGCAGTCAGTATGCATCCCTGCCTCACAGCATCAAATTCTGTTGCTAATTTGGAGGAATCTAACCATGAAATAAGTAGAGGGTTTGCTTAAACATCCTTTGTTTCTGGTTGCATTGATCCCAGCATTCCAGTTTACCTCTGAACCTCTTTAATGTTGCACACATATGAAAAGCTCTTTCTCAGCTTCTGGATTTCTTTAAATTAACATCCTATTAACTCTGAGGTTCATGCATTCCAAAAAGGATATTTAATAATGGTGCAAAAACAACAACTACAAAGGAATGAAAGATTCCAATTTAGAAAATGCTTATGGAAGAAGCACCATTAAGGAGTTCACAAAATGGCATGGGCAAAAATGTAAGCTCAAAAGCACAACTTGGTAAGTCAAACACCAATAATTTATAGTATTTTATGGAAATATATAAAAATTAGTATAAAAACACATATAAAGCTGTCTTATGCCAAGTTAGACCATTCAACCTGGTCAGAGTCCTACCAGCAGATGTGATCAGAATCAAAGATGCTAGTAATTTCTGCCAGAGAATTTCCAGACTCTATTTGATTTTCATCCCAATCTTATCTCCCACACTTGCACAGCTGCAACCTGGCCATGGAGATATGGATTGTATCTTGTGATAGTGACCATAGAATTTTACTAATAAGATGGTTAAAAGGGTGTAGAAGCAAGAATGGCCAGTTGGCTGGACAGAGAAAACGTCAAACATTCTGCTAGTAAAGGACAACTCAATGAAGGTAAATTCAGATTCTTGAACATCAGTCCCATGGGACTTGCTTCTGAGTAGACAGACTTGCTCTATAAGAACAAAGGGCCTTCTGAAGAAATCTAGACAGAAAACCTAAAATGCAGTGGCATCACTAGAGTTTGTGTCACCCATGCAAGAGGGTCCCTATGATGAACCTCCTTCCATGCAGTGAGTGGGGCAACAATCCAGGCAATAGGTGTGGTGATGTTCCATTGCCTCACCCCACTGGACTTTTTACTGGAACTTTTGATGAAATAGAGATATTTCAATGCAGTTTGTTTCATTGAATTCTGTATGAAAATACGCATCAATTGATACATACCTTTCTCTGAACATTCTAAGATTGTTATCACCCCCTCCATTGCGCATCACCTGGTGTGACCTGCACCCATGCTGATGCCGCTGCTGGACTGTACAGTAAAGTTTGTTAAAACCAGAAGTAAAAGGTCTCGCGTATGCCAGGGGGATCAAAGAACAATGTTTCAAGTCAAGGTTGGATGAAGGTAGCAAGAATGGGCCATAGATGGAATTCTGCATTCTTCTGAGTGAAAGATGAAAACAGAAACGTCCAGTCCAAGAGGCAAAGAATGGGTGAGCAAAGAATCTGTCCCAAGAGGCAATTTCTTCAGGAGAAATCAAAGGGTTAAAAGAAAGATATTCTCTGGAATCAGAGACAGACCTATTCTGTGGGGAGGAGAAGCGGGTACAGTGGAACGTTGATTTACTAACATAATCTGTTCTGGAAGCTTGCTTGTAATACATAGTGCTTGTAGAGCAAAGCACACTTTCCCACAAGAAATAATGGGAACTCAGACGATTCATTCCACAACTGTTCTTTGGGTGCTGAAAGATTGCAAAATGAATAATCTCAGGCAGCCTGGCATCCAGGGCTATGATGATGCTGGGTTGCCTCTGTGTTGCATTCATCCAGGCTGCTATCCCAGGACAGGGATAATGCTGTGATCAGCAGCATCCCTAGCACTGATCCTAGGGACACCTCTGGAGGTACCCTGTATGCCTATTAGATCAGTGAGGTGCAAGGGATCCCCAAGGATGCCCACTTCTTGTGCAGGGGATTCCTGCACAAGTGCTGGGAATCCCCTGGGAATCCCCTGTAATGGGAATCCCCTGGGAAGTGCTGGGAATCCCCTGTAATGGGAATCCCCTGGGAAGTGCTGGGAATCCCCTGTAATGGGAATCCCCTGCACGCACAGAGGATTCCCTCCCCTGTGCTGGGCCGGGGGGTGCATCACCAGTGCACCAGTGCATCACCAGTGCTGATGCAGATCTGCTCTCTTGATGACTAACTCTTAAAGCAAGACATGCTTGCAAACCAAGCAAAGATTTCTTAGAAATCTTTGTCTTGCAAAATACTCACAATCTGAGGTATATACTGGGAGAAAGGAGATGTTCAATCCCTCCAAATGCTCCAGACCTAGAATTATTTCCAGTTTCAGTATCGTGAGGGTGAGGGGGGGGGGGGAGGAATTAAAACCATCTGGGAATATTTGCAGCAGCATGGAAGGCATAAACATTCCCTTCTCAACCTCTTCTTCCCTTCACATTTTCTCAACTTGGACATCTCTTTAACACAAAGGATCTTAATGCCTGATAAACAGAGGTGTCTCAGTGTTCCATCCCAGAAAGCTCTGTTACTGCCCTATTAAAGGCAAAGCAACAGTGATAACAGAATCATGCTCCACACTGGCATCACGGGGAAGTTCTAGTTTTAAACAGTTTTTTAAAGCTGAAATAGCTTCTAGTCACATTTTGGAGCATTTCCCGGGTGCGAGAAGGCTTGTAGAGTGTTCTCAGGGTTCCCTGTTTCCTCTGGAAAGCAGAAGCAACCCCTATAAGCATTTACAGTTTAAAAATTGTCAACTTTTCCTTCTGGCACTTGCAGGAGTGCTGGTGCTACACTCCCCATAACTACTTGCAGTGATTCTCAATTGACTTACAACAAACTCAAAGAGCTGGGAATCCCAAATTTCCCTTATCTTTATCATTCATTGGCATCCTTCAGTCTCAAAAGACTATGGTATCGTGCTCTGATTGGAGGTCCTAAGACAGCATCTGGTGTGGCTAAAAAGGTCAACTCAAGAGTGACAATCCCAAAAGTCTGTCCCCTGCTATATCTATATGCAGTATATAAAACTGAAGGGTGGACTGACTGACTGACTGATCAACAGCCAGACAAAACCGCTGGACCTCTAGAAGCGTGAAATTTGGGGAGAGTATTACTTCCATGACATAGACACCCATTAAAAACCATTTTTTAAAGAAATTCAAACCAGAAGGGGTGAATAGGGATGCAGTGTTTTCATCTCTATACTTAATATTGAAAAATCACTGACTTATAAATGCCCAGCCCCAACCGCTGGACCTAGAAGCATGAAATTTGGGGGATATATTCTTTCTGTGATGTAAGGACCCTCTAAAAACCGATTTGGTGCCTGGTGGTCCTTGCACCCCCTTAATCCCTGGTACCCTGTGTTGCTTATTGGTGCCCGGTGCCCAGCAGAGATGCCTGGTGCCCAGTGCCCGATAGGGGTGCATGGTGCCTGGTGAAGCCACCCCATTGTGTCCACTGCCCACTGCTCAGTGATGCCCGGTAGGAATGCCTAGTGATGCCCAGTGATGCCTAGTGATGCCCAGTGCCCACTGCTCAGTGGTACTTTGTGGTGCCCAGTGGTGCCTGTTGCCAGCTGCCACTGGTGCTCAGGGCCCACTCATATTTGCTGTTTGGTGGTGCCCACCACCCACTGCTTCCCTGGTAACCAGCAATATCCAATGCAAGCTGGTGCTTGCTGACTGCTGGTACCCAGTGTCTGCTGCCTGGTGCCAACCACCTGCCTGGTGGGCTCCAGCAGGTTCGCACCTACTCTATAGAACCGGTTGTTAACGAGAGATAGGCAATATAAAGTTTAAAAATATCCATTTAAAAGTGGCTGCAAGATGGGCAGAGAACCGGTTGTTAATTTATTTGAAGCCTATCACTGGTGCCAACAAAGTTTATTTTAATGTCTCACCTGCAACAACTGGTCAGTTCTGCTAGTTATATATGCCCAACATGATCAGTTAGAACAATACAAATACAGTGTCTTCAGTGTACAAAAAATGATAAGAGATTGACAGCCCAATCCTATGCACATCTACTCAGAAGCAAAGCCCATTAGAATCAAAGGTAAGTGTGGTACCTGGTTAAGTGTATCACTCCCCGGTAAGTGTAGATTGCCTGAAGAGAACAAAAACAAGCAAGAAGCAGACGAAAATGGATGGGAATGACATTTTAAATTTCTTTTCAGTTTATTTCTCTATAAGCTGCTTGAAATTCTTCCAATTTACTCACAGAGATATTAGGTGTCTCCCCTAACCCTTTACATTACTGTCACTCTGAAAGCCAGTTCCATTTCTTCAACCCATCTCTCAATAAGTAATATGCATAGAGATTCCAGATGAACAATATCAACCGTTTTGCAGTGTGCCCTTAGCATTTCAATAAAGCCTGAAGAAATGGCATGTATTATGGTATTACAGTGTTGAAAACTAATTATCTGGGTATTTTCAAAAACAAAAAGCCCTTCTAACTGCTAATTTTCACCCAAAACTTGGAAAGATAAACAAGACATGACCATAACATGCATATTAACAAAACTCCCAACTAGACAATATCATCAGTTTTTAGCATGAGATTCAATTCCCAAGTTCTGCGCAATAATAGATGTCTGATGTACGTTTGATACAATCATTTCATGTATGAATGTTTGTGTTATGTGTGAATTTAACCCTTGCGATAATGAAAGATTGATGAGAAGTCTCTGGAATGCTACCAGAGACTTCCAGAGACTATCAGAGACCTGGTTGGGTCAAGCCAGGGAAGGAGTCAAGAAATCAGAGATTTTCAACCTTTTTCATCTCGTGGCACACTAACATGGCACTGAAATTGTCAAGTCAAGGCATACTGTCAGTTGTTTTCACCACTGACAACGCACACCAGGCAGTTCAATTCTTCCAATTTTTCTATTAATTAGTGACTCCCCCCCCCCCAAATTCCCATGGCACACCAGCATGCTGTGGCACACTGGTTGAAGATCACTGCAAGAGACAGATGGAGAAGTTGGTTTGGTGAAGCAAGCCCCTCCACACTACTAAATAGAGAGCTTTTTGTTAGGTCAGCAACCTTCAACCAGCTGAGAAACTGCCATCAACCTTCAATACATTTGAGACAGATCAGCATGGAAGAGGAAGAAGCATCAGATGTTGGAGATGCTGATGAGCTCTTGCTATTACTCAGCCGTATAGACTACAAGTTAAGATTCAAATTCACAGATTATATAGTGAAGGTGTTTCCCTGGAAAGTAGCCTATTTTTTTCCTCCGGCTCAGAGATTCAATATCTATCAGTCCAGTATCCATGAGGTTTTTCAGGTACCTAACCTTAGTGGATAATGAGAACTAGACTTGCCCCCAAATCCAGAGTAACTACGTAAGCCCGTGAGAGACTTTACATGCACCCATAGTTATTCCACCACCTAGTGAAAACCTATAGGAAATTCATATTGGAATCCAGAGTAAGTTGTTCTTACACCAGAGCAAGGACTCCCCGTAGTTACTCTGGATTGTGCCCTATATATTATATTATATATTTGACTATGGGCACAATCCAGAGTAACTACGGGAGCACGTAAGCAACATAATGTGCACCCGTAGTTACTGTACCACCTAGTGAAGCTCTATGGAAAATTCAAATTGCAATCCAGAGTAACTTGTTCTTACTCTGGAGCAAGGACTCCCCATAGTTACTCTGGATTTCACCCTATAACTATATATTTTCACAGTTTTATACTACACTTCCTCCCAGAAGCTCAAGGGTGATGTACATAGTTCCTTCCTTGTGTTCCCACAACCCTGTATAAAAATATTTTAGGCTGAGAAATTGTGACTGGCCCAAGGCCACTTTGGAAGGTTCCTGGCTGCATAAGGATTAGATATTCCCATTCCAAGTCTGACACAATTACTACTACATTATTTCTGCTTGTCCGAATATTAAGGACCAAAAGGACCATATTAAGGAATATTAAGAACCAATATTAAGGACCAAAACCAGTTCTTTGGAGTAAAGGAGAACAAAAGCAAAAGCATCACTCCAGTTTGCACTTTTTAGTCATAATAATGCCCCTATAATTTGGAATAGGAGAACTTCAACATATATCTGTTTCATAGAGATACAGGTATGTTGGAAAAATCATATCCATTCTGCAAGAAGTCACACACACAAACTAATCCTGTACTGGGATTTCTGATGCTGATGTGTGATACTGCAAGTATATATAATCCATGATTTTCTGTCAAATTTCCCCACTGTTTGATATTCTATAATAAAGTTATCAGCTTCCATTTCATGACTGATTCTGCTAACAGTTATAATCTTTTTAGTTTATAATCTTTTTAGTTTAATCGCAAGAGAAGGGGCAAGTTGATTAGAAAAGTTTAAGAACCTATCCAGGGAAATGTTATCTGATTGTAAAGGGCTCTGTTAACATATCAAAGAGACAGTCTAAACATATTCAAGAAGTGGTATGAGAAATTAGAAAAATTCAAGATGAAAGTAAAATGCTACATTGCAACACAGAAGATAATCAATCAGTAGAAGACACAAGAAAAAAATGCAGGTGGCATATTACATTGTCAGCTGAATGAACCATCACTATAATTCATCTCCAAGTGATTTGGGCTAGCTTTTAAAATGTAATTAATAAATTGCCTCAAGTGTATAAATTACCAGCTGATGTACCCTAGGCTGGCCTGTGTGCTCAGAATAGTCCCTGCTGGCCTTAAATTTATCTTTTCTTTGACAGGCCAGTAAATTCTCAAGGACCTCATCATCTCAAAACAAGCTTGCACACACAGAACACCTACTGGGATCACAACTACTCACTCATGAATATGCAAACCCCTCACCAGTTAAGATATCTCCATGCCACACTATCATGACTACCTCAGTCAGATAAAACTGAAGAGTAAAGTTCTAGCCAGACACAGATTAAGAAAAACAGCATATAATAGTGATACTTATTATTTTATTTTCTTCACAAAAATAAACAGATACACTCACAATACACAGGAAAACTCTCAATTAGACTTGTATAAATCCAGACTTTTTCTTTGGTTGACTTTTCCAAGGTCGCCCAGTACCAGCAGGTCAATACCAGATAATATTTCAAAGAGCTATTTCAAGAGATGTAGTGCGTGTGATGTTGCATCCTGCTGCTTTGCATTTACCAAAAAGAACCTTAATTGGGAAAAAAAACTATTGCAGAGCTCTGAAGCAAAAATCAATGCACTGTACAAAATTAGTTCTTCTGGGTGGAGGCATGAAGTGAAGGTTTGATTTTAATCCTTGATATTGTTCCACATCTGTTCATGCTTTGCCATTTCAACAATCCAGGCCTTCCTTTATTTCATTCCATAAAAGAAACAGGTGTCAGCTGTGGAACAAATTTCTCAAGGCCAATTCATACAACAAATTGAAATGATAGCTAATAACATAATACAGTAGTTAAATCCAATTTATCAGCCACTGACAAACACTGTGTTCCTGCTAAAACTTCGTCTATTATAACTGACAGCACAATCCTAACCTCCATAGACTGCACTGTATCCAGTTCAGGTTAGGAGGTGGCCGGACATCACTGCAGAGTACGGGATATATTTCCCTTTACATCCAGTTAAGCTCTAGCTGTTCTTATAGGTTTCTTGGATCTGTGCCAATTATTTAGCTGGTGCAAATCTGAGAAGCTTGATGTGATGCAGATGATCTGATCTTCCAGTCCTGATCTGCCTCCTGTTCCACCCTCTCCCACCCAAAAATTCCCCTCTCCACCTCCAAAACCTCCTAAAACCCTCTCCTAGCCCCCACACTGCCTGATGTGAATGTACCTATTTTGGCTGGTACAGGGAACATATCTGGTGCTACTGAGCCAGAACAGGGAGCAGATCTGGTGCTACTGAGCCAGAACAGGGAACAGACCTGGTGCTGCTGACCCGGCACAGGCCTTCATGCTGGCTTTGCCAGCTCATAGATGCACCTTACGGCATGTTTGTGACACTTTGGGACAGTGTAGTGGCTGCTGCACCACCTGAAGAAAGCAGGACTGGGCTAACCATTTTGGTGAGACCCAAATATTTCAGTGAGAAATCTGGATATGTGAATTAGCCTCAAATGATTATGATTATGAGAAGCAAAACAACAACCAAATATCAAGAATATTCAGCAGTACATTACATACCTGCATGTTTATAGATAAATGCAATTAACAGTAATTTTTAGCATTTTAAAATACAAAAGTACATATTTAACACAGTTCATTGGCCCTTGGAGACTTGCAAAAAGAATAGAAATTCCAAGCTGGGGAAACAATAATTGAGACTGTTTCTCTATGAGTCTCACAGAGAGATTTGATCCCTTGAGTACCTGGTAGCAAAAAATAATATACCATAAACACACAGAGTGGCATTCCAATGCAAGTGTCATAATCAGAGAGCCAGGCTGGATATGAATCAGTCTAATGAAACTACCTAAACTAGAGGAAATAAACTACCAGTTGCAGATGCGTGTAATATAGTTGTTCCTAAACTGTGGGCACATGACCCACCAGTGGGTCACAACTCAATTTTTGGTTATTCATGAAACAGGGTAGGTTATGCTATGTGCATCATGGGTTGCTAAAAACGTGCTACTTGGGGGCAGAGACGTCACTAGGATTCATGTCACTGGTGTGGTAGGCTAGCATGTCAGGTACAAATAAAAGAATTTTTTAAAATAAAATTCACATTACCTTTTGGGGAAGATTGAGGAGGTTAAAGCTGGTTTTAACTCTTTTCAGTGTGTGGGGGGAGACTACCTTGTGAAGCACCTTTTTAGCTCCAGCTGCACAAGATCAGGACCATTCTAATTAGGAGCCATAATAACTCAGGCACATTGTTTACTCATGAGTAAATACAGCTGTTCCCTTTACTTTCACTTTCCATAGAACTCAATGTATGCATTGAGTAGAGGATGGTTAGAGGAGGAAAATTCCTATTGGGGTGACTTATGGGTGCTGTGTTCATTAGATAAGATGATTCTGGTATTCTTGGATTCTTCTCAGCAGACTATGGCACATTCGCCAACTCATGAGTAAAGCCACGATACAAGTAACTTTCACTTTCCATAAGACTCTATGCATTTCTTATTTTAGTTTTATGGCCATAACTCTTGAAAGGAGATATTTCTAAACAGATTTTTGCATCTGATTACTCTTGAAATTCCATATCCAACAGTATATAACATGGTGGGGTTTTCTGCACGATTGCGAAGTTGCAATTTTGGGGTGTCACAGCTTCCCAGTGCACACCACCCCGCTGGAAGACTCAGAGCACAGTCCTAATCTATTTAGGCTAGCATAACTCACCTGGCATACCTCCCCGTGGTGGTGTTGGGAGGCCGGTGCATGTCTGAGCCAGTGATGGGCTTCAAAGAAATTAACAACCGGTTCTCTGCCCATCTGGCAGCCACTTTTAAATGGCTATTTTTAAACTTTATATGTACTATCTCTTTTTAACAACCGGTTCTATAGAGTAGGTGCGAACCTGCTGGAGCCCACCACTGGTTGGCACCAGGCAGCAGACACTGGGTACCAGCAGTCAGCAAGCACCAGCTTGCATTGGATATTGCTGGTCTGAGCACCTGGCGTGGGCCAAACATCCCAACAATGATGCTCCTGATTTGAGGGGTACACCAATGCCCAACCACCATTATAATCTCAGCAGCTCGAGAGGTTGGTAAAGTGAACCTTTTTCACTTTAAGGATGTCAGGATTCACAAAGCGGCCTAAGGGATTTTGTAGAACACAATCCATACCTTTAATGTTCACCCCCAAAAACTATGATGCCAAAAAAAAATTCTTAGATGCTGTCAGTTTGAGCATCTGTTCCAGGCAGATCACCAGCCTAGCCTGCAACCCCACCAGAAATAAGGCAGAATAGGGAAGAGGAAGAGGAAGACAGGGTGCACGCCTCATCTATTTAGATCAGCATAACTCAGCTGGCATACCCCCTGTGGTGGTTTAGGGAGGCGACAAATGTTTGTGCACTGCTTAACCTTCCCAGGAATAGGGCTGAGCACGCACCAGCCTCTGCACACCACCATAGAGAGTCATACCAGGTGAGGTATGCTGACCTAAATAGGTTAGGATTGCACCATCAGACTGCTATTCTCAACCTCAGGCCAGCACAAATTCCTGCACAAATCCCATGCTGTCACAAACATTTTGTAGGACACTTCTGTGCCACTCCTGGGGTTAGCCAGTGCACAGACATGTGTTGGCCTCCTCTCGCCACCGTGGGAGACAGGTGATTTGCACTGGCCTAAATTAGTTAGGATTGTGCTCTCAATGACTACACCTTTAATGTCCAATGCTACCAAAGCCCTGAAACAAATTACATTTCAATCAAATGGAATGCGTAAAGGTATGGCTGCATAAGGAGGTTTAGTGGAGCTCCTTCCAATGCCAACCTTGCCTGGCATCACTTTGGGGAGGACTCCCTATTCATAATACTATACCTGTACTGTCCTGAATACTGTATCTCAAATGCTGGCTTGCACAGACAGCTCTGCATCTTCACCCTCTCCCATCCCATCACCGGTCACCCAAAACTATGATTAATTTGCTTAAGTTTGTGCACAACTCCAACACCATACAATAATAGTGTTAGTAACCCTGTGGCTACAATCTTATCCACACCAAATATGGACTTACTTCTGAGTAGACATGCATAGGATTGTATCATATTTATATAATAAATATTATATTATATATTATTATATTATATTATCAATAGCTCTGCTATTTCAGAGCTGCTATTTAAGCAACAATATAGCCCAGGAATCCAAATCCATGGATAAGATAGAAGATCTAGGGGAAGAGACATTGGGGCATACAAGAATTTCCTTGATTTTTGCCAGTTTCCCCAAGCTCATCTGAATCTATTGCAGGAAGGGAACCCCAAAGGCGGGATCCACCATCCTCTGTCCTGAATGAATACATTGCTCTGTCCCTTCACATTCCAAAAACTTCCTTTAGGGCCCTGCAAAGGAGCCATTATTTCCCCAGATCCCAGACATTGTGCTGAAGCAATATCTGAGCCATTTAGATCCAGCATGAACTCCTTTATTTCCTTTTGGACATTTCTGAGACATTTCTTTTTCTGCTAGGACTGCTACGTCTATTCCAGGCAGACAGTACTAAGTCCATTCTGAAAATCTGATATGCCCTTCGTAATAGTGCAGAAAGGTGTTAAGGACCTTTTATTCAGAAAATTGTAATGTTTCCAAGACTAAAACATCACAAACATCTGGGCCCAACCTGAAATACCCCGTGGATTTGCTGCCTTGGATTCTGGAACAGACTCCATAAAGAATCAACTTATGCAGTTCAGCTTTTTGCAGCATGGAAAGAATATCCCTACAGAATCCAGGGGTGGCAACCCACACACAGGGGCCATTTGCAATGCTCAGGTACCAAAAATATACTTCCAATACTACCAGTGTATAATAGCCTTAGGACCACTTAACATCTCTATAGAGGAAGACAGTAGGCATTAAGCAGCCATCTGTGAATAAACAGTAAAGAATGACTCATGATAGAATCCCACACCCATACCTTGTACTGGAAGGTACCAGAGCAATAAAGCAGGATTTCAGCCTTAAGCATGCTAATTATGGAAAAGATTCCAGATTGGCCATAGTATTCATTTACTACTCCCAAGTACAAAAATAAAAATAACAGTTGAGGGGCGGTCATATTCATTATGATATTTTTCCAAGGCAGCAATCACTCGGTCATCAAAAAGGATACATTATCTCCCTCACTCAGACATGACTGCGGGTGAGCTTTGGCCCAGGTCACAGCTGGTCAAAATGGAACTGGCTCACTGTTTCCGATGAAAAACATTAGGATTACAATTTCTGGAAAGCTAATACTGGAGTCTGTGAAGGGGGCAAAAAAAACTAGTAATAGCTTTGTCAAAAATAATAGCAAAATGGCTGCCCATTCTCTTTGTGGAAAATTGCTCTTATTTTCCACACCCTCGTATATCAATAACATGAATCAGAAACAGTAAGATTGTCAAATTACTTTTCACCCAGTTTATTAGAATCAGTAATATTGTCTTATATTATACTGATTAACTGCTTCTCACACCTGGAAGTTGCAAATCATTTGCCAGCTAAATATATCCTTAAATATGCTGAATTCCTGAGTGGGAACAAATATAGGGCCTGTGTCTAGGTGCTACATTAATGAAGCATTCTTGAATGGTTTGTATCTGTTTTCTTAGAGAAGTAAAATGTTCCAAGGCAGACATTAAATTACTTCATAAATGTCCCAGAATAAATATATGTAATAATATGAAGAAGTGATTTCCAACCACACTGGAGTCTCTTCACGTAGCTTTTGCTCCACACTCGCTGCCAAGTCTTAGCCCAGCTCTGTCACCACAGGCTACCACATTCTGGTGCTGGCTTATGCGCTTCAATAGCAGCACATTGTAGCATTTTTCTTCTCATGGCAAACTGACTTCAGTGGTCTTCTTTACAGTCTTTGATATCACAATAGCAAAGGAGACTCAGGCTGCAATCCTAAAGACACTTTCCTGGGAGTAAGACCCACTGAACACAATAGAGCTTACTTTTGAGTAGACATGGTTAGGATTGTACCCTCAGTCTGAATTTCGTGGCTCTGTTTCTAGGGAACTCTCTGTAGTAACTCTCTGCACCTCTTCAGAAAGAAGGAACAATTCATTACTACAGACAGTAGCCCTAGAAAGAGAGCCACAGTATTTTGGAAGTGTTTTTTCAACCACTGTGCTCCAAACTGCTACAGCACAAAAAAAAAAAAGGCAGGCCTCTGTCAGTCTTGAAAGACTGTGGTATCGGGCTTGGCGCTGCCTATGCTGCATGCAAAGCATGAAAGCCTGGGTTAGATTGTTATGGAGGATAGGCTGATACCCAAGCAGCAAATCCCCCCTCTCCACGCCACTGAATTAGTCCAATGGAAAGGCGGAGCCAATACAACTGGATCCAGCTGGCGTCGCAGAGCTGGGCCAAGGACAGGAGCTCACACTGTCTTGTGGGGCCGACCCAGATCTTGAACCCTGGCCTGCTGGTTAGCAGACACAGCATCTTGACTGCTTGCGCCACCCACAGCCCACTACAGCACAACTGAGGATCTTTCATGGCACTCTAATTGAAAATCATTTTTCCTCAGAATGACTCAATGGACTGTCCTTAGCTATGGATGTGGATGTTCAACTGCCTAATCAATCTAGTCAATCTTTATGCTCTATGTACACTGGTAATATTCATATTCACCATACTGTCTCAACTATTACTCTTAGGCTGCAATCCTAAACACACTTTCCTGGGAGTAAGACGCTTTGAACACAATGGGGCTTACTTTTGGGTAGACATGGTTAGGATTGTGCTTTAAGGATGCAATCCTATCCTGCTGTTAGGCCAGCCTAAGCCCCAGCATAAATCCGAAATCCCCAGCATAAGGGCAGTTAAGACACTTCTGTGCCACTCCTGGGGGAGGGTTAGGCCAGTGCACTGACATGCGCTTGCCTCTATATATCACCACAGGAATGGGAAGTCTGATGAGTTGTGCCAGCCTAGCTTAGGATTTCATCACTTGCCTCTATTTCTCCACTGGCAAAATTCCCTAAAGACTCACAGCATGTCAATACAAGGGCACCTCAGGTCACTGAGGTCAGTTGAGGTCAGCTGAAAAGGACATTACAAATAAAAGGTAAAAAAATTCATACTGTATATTTTATGTCCTGTCTCTGAACTAACACACTAGACATGAGATTCACAGGCACTGACCAAACTCAGACCTGCTTAAGTTCAACAAGATCATCATAAGCCTCAAGAGCACATCCCATTTGTATGAGTTTATTTTTAACATTTCCTTCTGCAACCCATATCAATTCTACCATTCCCTGCATCTGCTGGCGGAATCAGACATGTAGTTACCATGTTCTTGGACAAAGATGCTCTTGGACAAGGATGGACAACAGGTGTCTGGAAACCAGCAGAAGGCGGAGCTGCTCAACTCCTACTTTGCATCCGTCTATTCACAGAAGGAGGGCTGTGCAAATGGGGGTGCGGGATCATTGACTGATTCGGGGATGTGTTTACATCCCCTAAGAGGTAATGAAAACATGGATGGTGCAGAACAGCAGATTAAGATTGACAGAGAACTGGTTCGAAACCACTTAACTGGCCTAAATGAATTCAAGTCATTTGGACCGGATGAGCTGCATCCTCGAGTTCTGAAGGAACTGGCAGATGTCCTTGCAGAGCCTTTGTCGATCATCTTTGAGAAATCCTTGAGGAGTGGAGAAGTGCCACTGGACTGGAAGAGGGCAAATGTAGTCCCAATTTTTAAGAAGGGGAAAAAAGAAGAACCAGGAAATTATAGACCAGTCAGTTTGACTTCAATCCCGGGCAAGATATTAGAGCAAATCATAAAACACAAAATTTGTGCACATCTAGACAAGTACTCGGTGATCAAAACAACCCAGCATGGATTTACCAAGAATAAATCTTGCCAGACAAATCTGATCTCCTTTTTTGATCGGGTTACGAGCTTACTGGACAGTGGCAATGCTGTGGATGTCATTTATCTTGACTTCAGCAAAGCATTTGACAAAGTCCCACATGACATTTTAATTAGGAAGTTGGAAAAATATGGGCTAGACAGGGCAATTGTTAGGTGGATCTGCAACTGGCTCGATGGCCGCACTCAAAGGGTTTTAGTAAATGGTTCTGTGTCAACCTGGAGGTCAGTTTCTAGTGGGGTCCCCCAAGGCTCTGTCTTGGGACCGGTTCTCTTTAATGTTTTCATCAATGACTTGGAGGAAGGGATACGGGGGAGCCTGATCAAATTTGCAGATGACACCAAACTGGGAGGAGTAGCAAACACATCAGAAGATAGGAGAAACCTCCAGGAGGATCTGGATAAACTGGAATCCTGGGCTGTAACAAACAGAATGAATTTCAACAGGGAGAAGTGCAAGGTTCTGCACTTAGGCAATAAAAACCAAAAACTCAGGTATAAAATGGGGGATACTTGGCTTGGCAGCACAACATGTGAGCGGGATCTTGGAGTCGCCGTGGATCACAAGCTGAACATGAGTCAGCAGTGTGATGTGTCTGCAAAGAAGGCAAATGCCATTTTAGGTTGCATTAAGAGGACTGTAGCTTCCAAGTCACGAGAAGTTCTAGTTCCTCTTTATTCTGCATTGGTGAGACCTCACCTTGAGTACTGTGTTCAGTTCTGGGCACCTCACTTTAAGAAGGATGCAGCCAAACTGGAGCAAGTCCAGAGGAGAGCGACAAGAATGATCAGTGGGATGGAAGGGAAGCCCTACGAGGAAAGGTTGGGGGAACTTGGGATGTTCAGCCTGGAGAAGAGGAGGCTGAGGGGAGACATGATTTGCCCTCTTCAGAAACCTGAAGGGCTGTCATAGGGAGGAAGGGGCCAATTTGTTCATAGCTGCTTCTGAAAGCAGAACTAGAACCAATGGGTACAAACTGCAAGAGAGGAGATTCCGGCTGGAAATCCGGAAAAAATTCCTGACGGTGAGGGCGGTTCGGCAGTGGAACAGATTGCCAAGGGAGGTGGTGGACTCTCCCTCACTGGGGATCTTCAAGCAGAGGCTCGATGAGCACCTGTTGGAGATGCTCTAGGGGGAATTCCTGCTACAGGCAGGGGGTTGGACTAGATGACCTACTAGGTCCCTTCCAACTCTATGATTCTATGAGTCTATGTTGCTTGCTTGCTTGCTTATTTATTTAGAAAAATTTATATCCTGCCTTTCCCATGTGGAAGCAAATGCCCAAAGCTTCAGAATAAAAAGTGCAATGTATCACAATAATAAGTAAAAACATTACAACAAAACAAAAATCCAACACACATTGTTCAATCCATTGGGAGAAATAAATTAGTCTAGGGAAGCCACAACAATATTGCAGAGGTACAGAAGACAAACATCCATTTATCAACCAAAGTGCCAGAAAGAACAAGTATGTCTCGAGCCCTCACCAAAAGAGTCGTAAGTACTTAATTTCCCTGGAATTCTATAATTGTGGCACCACTGCAGAGAAGGCTTTCCCCAATGCCACCATCCTCTAATGCAGGGGTCTCCAAACCCAGGCCCAAAGACCAAATGTGGCCCTTAAGCCTCGACAAGGCCCCTACATCCAGCCCATGGGAAAACCTTTTAATGTCTACGATATAATTTTATATGTAAATTTATTCAAATCTGACATGTAAATAATTTTTCCGGACTCCCAACAGTCTCAGAGAGATGATGTGGCCCTCCTGCCAAAATGCTTGGTGACCCCTGCTACAAAATGCTTAGTGACCCTAGTCCCTGTACAAGGACTAGAACTGATAAGGATTGACGAGCACCTGTCAGGGATGATCTAGGAGGATATCCTGCTGCAGGCAGGGGGTTGGAATAGATGACCTACTAGGTCCCTTTCAACTCTAGGATTCTATGATTCTATGACTGGGACCCCCTTTCAGATTATCTAAGAGAGTGGGCTGAAATGTATGGGAGAAGGAGGTCTCTCAGATGGGTTGGGGCAGGGAGAGGAAATACTCCAAACAGCAAACATGAACTCAGACTTGCAGTACTGCATTTGCAAAAGCAAAATCCAATCCAGCTTTTAACATCTTCTTATGTTTTCCCCATTGCATACTTTATGATAAATGGTGTGTAACATGCAAACACATGTGATTTTTCAATAGTGTATACCCAGAGCCCTTGGAAGTTGGTAAGCTGCATGCTCAATCACATATGGGTCTAATTGTACTGGATAATTTTAATATCTAGCCCCAAATAGGCTAGCAATCCAAATTTCAGAGAGAAGAACCTGATCACGCTGCGATCATGACAGTGTGGAGGTGGACGAATCAACTCAACCACTAGATTAGAAGCATCAACTCAAATAGTGCTTAACAATGTATTTCCTGGACAGGAAACCAAAAACATTATCAGCAAGCATTAAGTGAGCACTGATGTGTATGACATCATTAGGGCTTTTAGTGGAAAACTGATCCACTCTGAAATGGCCTAATGTTATAGATGGAAATAGTAAGAAAAGTAGGAATGGCAGGCAATATGATACCCAACTTGGAACTAAAGGGTGGGGCAGAGGGGAGTATAAAATAAAACCTGATAACCTAATCATGCCCAAACTCCCAAAAGAGTTTGAGTTGCACTGCCACTTGCTAGTAAGTTACACAACACTAACAGCACAATCATACACATGACCACTCAGAAATAAGTCTCATTGAATTCATTGGGGTTTAACGCCCAGATAAGCATCTATAGGACTGTAGTCTAAGTATCCAGGACAACAGCAAAATTAGAGCACACTAAGATCAATGACATGGATGACCTCATAAAAACAAGTAGACGTATGAATCTGACCAGGGAATATAGACAAATACAACCTAGCAATAATTTCTTTTGGGACAAGGAGTTTTTAAGAGGAGACATGGGGATGTCTTAAGGTACAGAACAAATATAAAAAAAGAAAATGAAATATATACTGAATTCTATTCAGATGCATGCAGTTCCTCACGTCACAAGCACTGGAAGTTGAGATCTGAGCATATGTTGCCCTGCAAGTGGGGAAAAAAACCCATGGAGAGGTGGATGGGCATCACATTATGCTGAATGGAAAGCTGAGATGCAATTTTTCTGCCATAAACAGCCATCCTCAGCATCTGTCTTTCCGTTTCTTTGGCTTGAGATACCAAACCGACTATAGCAAGTGGTTGAAATTCAGGTTGTGACTAGTTCCAGATGGACGAATGCTGGTGAGTTTCAATACAGGTACCAGAAAAAATGAGATGAAAAATCCACTGGGAAGCAGAAAAGGTGGGATATGTTTAAAATCAAATGTAAAATCTATTTTCATCCACATTCCTGCTATTTTAATTCACAAGTCATGTGTTCCCCTCTGGGTCCCCGTAATCTATTAAGGGTAAATAGGAACTAATCAAATACACTAAGCATATAATGAACTAACCAAATGCTTTAGAAAGAATACAATTTAAATACAGCCTTCTTGCCATTCTCACACTTTCCAATCATTCTTTTAGTTCAGGTTGTCTGGGAAGATGTCTGAACAGTTTGAAAAAATCAGACTGTGAAACATGGAAAATACAGTCTGTATCAATCATGGCTTCGTTCTTTTTATAATTTCACTCTGAAAGGGGGGGTATTGATTATTGTTCAATATTTGTCAATTTTATTCTTTGTATTTTTATGACAATATGCCAGTAAAGGATTGGATTGGCTTCACTCTATGAGAGATGTCACAAGGAATCAATTAGGCAATCGATGGCCATTTTTGAACATAATCCAAAGCTGGTTGTTATTGACAGTGCCATACTATACAAAACTATAAAATACTATACAGTACCATACTATACAATAGCTGCTCTAGGGATCCAGCAAGAAACCATTTGAGATCCCATGGCTTGATAAGCTAAACCTGAATCTTTGGCTCCATTACCTAAGCGAACATCTGTCTTATACATTAGAAATATATAACTCCAGCAGTTATAGAGGCTGAAACAGGAGAGGGAGCTCCTTCTTGTATGATATGGGGAGGTTTTTCTGCCTGGCACTTCCTCCCTGGACCTAGAAAAAAGAGGGTATTGTTTTTTTTCCCCAGTGAAGAGAGGGAGGGGACCCCTCAGATGCTTCCTTCCCACATTGCACCCACAACTTCCCCTGGGTCTAGCACAGCCCAGAGCCAGCCCAGCCCCTTCTTGGCTTGTCCTTGTCAGATCAGGCATGGATCTCTCTTCCAGAGGAGGAGGAGGAGGAAGAGGATCAATCCATCCAGCCCTACTGAGTGGTCTGCTGCCATCAGTCACTATCGACCCCAAGCCATCCATTCCTGCCTCTGTGTGCCATAAAGGGAAGGATGGGAGGAAGATGAATGGGTGTCATCCATCCCAAAAGGGGGGAAGGACCTCTGGAGACAACTAGGGTGTCTCCCCCTCTGGTCCTCCTGGCTCCCAAGCAACCCAGCAGAAAACTGCACACCAAAACTGCAGACTCCCTGCTTGGATGGTTGGGAAGGAATCTGCAGAGCCCTGGCAGGGGATCCCTCCCAGAAACAGCTCAATGCTATGCATGTCTACTCAGAATCAAACCCTACTGTAGTAAACGGGGCGTACTCCCAGAAAGTGTGGACAGGTCTGCATCCTCAGAGCCCAACCCTATGCATGCCTACTCAGAAGTAAGCCCTATTGTAGTCAATGGAGCTTACTCCCAGGAAAGTGTGGAAAGGATTGCATCTTCAGAGCCCAACCCTATGCATGCCTACTCAGAAGTAAGCGCCATGATAGTGAGTGGGGCTTACTCCCAGGAAAGCGTTCCCTGCCTGGGGTACTCACAGTGGCACCATCCCAGGTGGCAGCACCAGTGCAGGCGGAAGCAGCGTCCGTGGCTGTGGGTGGTGCAGAGGGAGAGCCCGTCGCAGGGCTGGAAGTCGGGTCTACCAGCGCAGCTTCGGGCCAGCGCCTGAGCCTCGTCCAGCTTCTCGCTCTTCCCGGCCAGGAGGGAGGAGGAGGCGGCGGCGGCCCCGATCCCGGCCCCGCTCATGGCTCTGCTCCTGCCTTCCCTCCACCAGCAGCAGCAGCAGCAGCAGCGCCGTCGAGGGCAGCTCCTTCCCTCCCTCTGCGCGCACTGAAGGCGCAGAGGCTCTGGCAGGACCAGCACCCAGCCCAACCCCAGCCCCAGCCCAACCCTTCCAGCTGGAGGGGGAGCCTGGATGAGTCTGCCTGGGGACTCCACCAGCAGGGAGGAGGAGGAGGAAGAGTGGCAGCCCCTCCCTCTTGGACAGCCACTCCTGGCAGCCCCTCCATGGAGGACAGACAGACAGACCCCCCCCCCAGGGTGACCATCACTCCTCTTTTCCCAGGACACCTCCTCTTTTTTAGGCTGGAAAATAAAATCCTCCTTTCCCTTATGAGCAGGCAGCAGGCAGCCTTCTTGGAATTCATAAATGACACTGAATGGTTTTTAATTTAATAATAACAATAGTTTACAACAATAATATAGAACATATTTATATAATAATTCATAATTATCTATGTATCTATCTATCCCAGGAAAGTGTGTTTAGGATCCTGAACACACTTTCCTGGGATCGATAGATACATACCTAGATACATAGTCAGTCCACAGGTGTGTTGTGGGAATTTGTGGATTGGCATCCATTAACAGGAAAATGGGGAATTTGAACAGTCTGGTGTGCCAAGTGTGTCAATAAAAACAATTGATGTTGTGCCTTGACAATTTCAGTGCCGTGAGATGTTGTGCCTTGTTAGGTGTGCCGTGAGATGAAAAAAGTTGAAAATCACTGTTCTAGAAGAGTCACTGACTGACTCAACTCACTGACTCATCAACACCCAGCCAAAACCGCAGGATCTAGATCTATGACATTTGGAGAGGGGATTCCTTCCCTAACATGAGTACCCTCTAAAAAACTTAACCCCTAAGGGGTTGAAAAGGAATGCAATGCATTTTCATCCTATACTTAATGTTGAAGTCTGACTGATAAACACACAACCCCTGTACCTAGAAGCATGAAATTTGGGGAGTGTATGCCTTCTGTGATATAAGGACCTGCTAAGAGCCGATTTGATGCCTGGTGATGTGGTGTCCAGTGGTACCTGCTGTCCAGTGTTTGAGTACCAAGTGGTACTCTGCCTGGTGCCCAGCAGCGGTACCCAGTACTCAATCAGGGTGCCATGTGGTGCCCACCACCCACTGGTGTCTGATAGTGCCTGCTACCCACTGAGTGGTGGTGCCCAATGCCCACAGGTTCCTGGTGGTCCATTACCCAGTGGTGTCCACTGCCCAGTGCTGCACACTATCGGGTAGTGCCTGTGGGTGTCCCAGACTTAATGGTGTTGGTGCCCACTGGTGCCCACTGATCTCTGCTGCCTGCTTGTGCCCGCTGGTGCCTGCAGCCCACTGCACAATAGTGCCTTGTGGTGCCCAATAGTGCCCCCTGTCCACCGCACGGTGGTGCCTGGTGCTGCCTTGTAAGGATACCCAGTGCTCAGTAGGGATGCCCACTGCCCACTTGTGCCTGGTAGTAACCTCTTTCTGCTGTCCACTGCATGGTGGTACCTGCTGCCCAATGGTGCCTGTTGGGGATGCCCAGTGCCCAATGGTGTGTCTTCCCTGATGGTGCCCAGTTCCCTCTGCTGCTCACTGAACAATGTTACCCACTGGTGCCTACTACCCAAAGGTACTTGATAGGGATTCCCAGTCCCTGCTGATGCCCGCCAATGCCTCCTTGTATCCTTCAGTGACTGGTGCCTGCCAGTGCCCAACAATGCCTGGTGCGAGTGCCTGCCGGTGCTCAGCCATGCCCAGAGCCCAGAATTATTCTGGAAATTTTACCCCCATCTTTTACCTCCACTCCACTACTTGGACGCTGCCTGCAGCTACAAATCCACAACATGGCAATTCTGAACATCTGTTTTACATATAAATCTGTTGCATGTATTACACTCACATACCCACCCAGGCACAAATGGTGCTTGTGTTTTAAAGCCAGCAGATTTCATAAATATAGGGTGGAGAGAGCCCCATTTACATCACTACCATTTCCTCCTCAGTAGGTAAGTGAGCCAAGGGAAGAAAAACCAGAAAGTGATGGATGTCATATGATGGCATCAGAAGCCACCTGCTGCTCCCTTAGGTTGCAATCCTAATCTCCAGTTAGGCCAACCTAACCCTACAATCCAGAGTAACTATGGGAAGACGTAAGAGGCACTTACTCTGGACTGCTCTATGCAGTTCCCATAGGTGGCACTGTAACTACGTTGGTGTAAAAGGTCCTGTAATTACTCTGGATTGTAGCCTATGTCAGGCATAAGTCCAGTGCTGACATGTGGGTGTCATCATGGTGCCACTTCTGTGCCACTCCTGGGAGGATTAGGCCAGTGCAGAAACATGCACTTATCACTCTACATCACCAAGAGAATGGGAAAAGCCATGAGTTGTGCCGGCCTGGGTTAGGATTTTACCCTTAGTAAATTGCACCCTTAGTGTTGGCTTCCTTTTTTTCAGATATTTTGCATACCCAAATCATCTCCATCCTGTATTTCTCATTCAGAAATACTCCCTTGTGCTTGTTTTTACAGCTGAGCAAATCCTTCACAACATTACTTACACATATGTATTATGTGGATAAATAATTTCACATATGTTCCAACCATTGTGGTGTCTTTTGCAGCGATTTGCAGTCCTCAGATAAACTCTTTTGCTCACACAGAGAGAGAGAGGGGGGGGAGCTGCAATTATAATCTCCAATTAGGCTGGCATAAACCTTGGCATAAGTCCTTTATTGATTTAGGTGTATCACAAAACTGCCATAAGGCAATGGAACTCAAAGTGGGGATTGGGATCCCCTTGGGAGGCTGCAATTTTGGGTCAGGGCAGGGTGGGATCTGCCATCTTGGAATCTAGCACTGAACATTCCTGGGGGTAAGTTTCATTGAACTCAATGAGACTTACTTATGAGTAGACATGGAGAACTCTGGCATCACAGTGATGTCACATCCTGGCAAGTTTGACAGGGGATCCCAGACAGATTTTTAATTTTGGAAGTGGGTACTGGGCTGAAATGCCCAAGTACCATAAGGCACCACTGCCCCATTCCTGGTGGAGGGGAGGTTAGGCCTGTTCACAGGCATATGCCAACCTCTGCACACCATCACAGGAAGATATGCTGGCTGAGCTAGGCCAGCCTAAATCGGTTAGGACTGCACCCTGAATTAATTCTGCGTCCCCCAACTATTAAAACAATTTTACACTGATAGATTATAGTAAACATCCATTTTTGTACCTGGCCTTACAGACTTTAACATCCCTCTGTCTGGTACAACCAATCCTCTTGGTAAACAATTAAGGTAGAAACAAATACAGTACTGTAATGCCTTGTAAGGATGCCCAGTGCTCAGTAGGGATGCCCACTGCCCACTGCTGCCTGGTAGTACCTGCTGCCCACTGCTCTTTCTCATCTGCCATATACTGTAAGTATTATCATCTGCCATATACTGTAAGTATTACTGCAGGTTTATTTGCAGGTGTAGCAAAAGAGCTAACAAAGTAAATCTGAATTTCCAAACTCTCATTTGAGTGTTTCACAAAATGAAGCGGCAACTGCGTGGAGAAGAAGAAAGAGAGAGTACAGAAGGAGTAGGTAGATGTCTATGTATATATATATATATATTTTCCCCTTCTTATTCTGTCTTCCAGCTAATGTGTATTGAAATAACCAACAGCATCCATTAGTACTTGACTGTTGACAAGATGGTGCACAGTGATGAAAGGCAGAACAGTATAATTTACTAGGATTATTGTGGGAGAGGTTTCTCTTTGTATTTGTGATCTCATCCTTAATAAAACCTGTATTTCTTTCAGACCAGAGCACCAGCACGTCATTGAATATCTCTCTCACCTGCCTCGAGTCCAAATCTTATGCACTTGACATTTATTTTTCACTAATGGGCAATTAGAGATTCAGAAACATTTTTTATCATCTAGACATTTCTCAAACTTTTGGTCTCTGAGCTCTTTACACTCCTGTAAAAAGGGAGTCGAGGCTGCAATCCTAAAGACACTTTCCTGGGAGTAAGGCCCATTAAACACATGGGGCTTACTTTTGAATAGACATTGTTAGGATTGTGCTCTTAGACTGCAATCCTAACCACACTTTCCTGGAAGTAAGTACTTTGGAGCACAATGGGACTTACTTCTGAGTATGTATGCTTAGGTTACGCTATTAATCAGCCCCACCAACTTGGAGCACCAGTATACAGTATGGATTGGTGCAGAACCAAGCCCAACATCAAATACTAACAAATAGTCGGAATAGGAAGGGAAAGAGAAAGGGGAGGGGAGACAAGAGGAATGAAAGAATAAACCAGGTATCAGCAGATGGTGGGGCATATGGTGTACTTATGGTCTCAGGGTGCTCCAGAGAGTCAAACTGAGGAGCCCTGATTTAGAATCCGATTATGTGCTCAGACTATCTGCTGTTGTCTGTATCTGTTGAGTTTGTAGACAAAATACAGGTATAACCTAATTATATGCAATTTATTTATTTGCAATTTTGTCTCAAAGTGAATGAGGTTGGCTCTTTAAATTGAAAGATTAAACATACCTTAAGTAGCAGTTAATGGATTAAAGGCAGCTTGTTTACCATGGCAATGTGGCAGGCTATTAAGCTTGTCTTAGAAAGGTACACAAAGGGGTCAACTTTGGTTTCAGGTTACAGCTGGGAGGGTGAAGACACTGTGATCCTGCCTCTGAGCTGAACCTAAGCTGTTTTGAGTCACTTGAAAGGGAACTTGATTCATCTTGATTCATTGCCTGTCTTGTTACCGTGATAAACCGTGATAAACCATTGCTTTTGAATAATGTGAAAATAGATAATCACGGAGGTTCCTGGAACCAAATGTCGCAAATGGGGAGGTTCAGCCTGTAGTATACAATGCAAGCTTGGGCATATGTACTCATAAGTAAGTCCCACTGAGTTCAGTGGGGTTTAATATCTGTTAGGTCTGGATACTTGGTTTTGGGTAATGTGTCCTTGTACGAGGTATTATCACAATCCCACTCTGGGACACAGGGCCTCCAAGAGAAATTTTTTAAGGCAGTACAAAATCCATTTGGGGCCTCTAAGACTTGCAAAATTATTTTAAAATAAAAAAAATTGAGGCTAATTAATGTGCAAAAAACTTCAACAAATGCTCATTTATTGATCATATAAAACATTATGTTAAAACATACCAGTATTCAAGTAATGTGACAATATAAAATACTAAAATCTTATCATGGAAAAAATTAGAAAATAATTTAACTATTTAGCAAGTGCTTTACTGGTTTTCTTATATGCAAAATTTCTAATAACGCTATCAAAATCAACTTGTCTGGCAATAAGTCAATGCTTAGTCTTGCTAGGTCAACAAGTCGAATTTGTGACATAGTAGACCGCAAATAATTTTTTATAAGTTTAAGCTTACTGAAAGATCTTTCAGCAGATGCTACTGTAGCTGGAATTGTCAACAATATTCTCAAGCTAATACAAACATTTGGAAATAATTCACACAATTTGTATTCTGTTAACAAATTTAGCATCTAAAGGTTTCAGCTCTGGTTTTCCAAAACTGGCCTTGTGTACAACTGGTAAATGTTGCATTTCTTCTGCAAGATCTTCATCATCAAGGTCTGAAGGATATTGATGAGCTAGCCTTTTTGCTTTTTTTCTAGCTCAGTTATGGACCCCTCCATAGCTCTCGGGCCCCGGAACAATGTACCTGCTGGACCCCCCTCTCATAGGCCCTGCTGGGACAACATCACCAGTGGCCAATATTCTTCCCTGACAACATCTGGCTGTAAAGCACAATGCAGCCGCTGGAAGGGTGAAGAGGCCTGTGCCACTCACTCTGGATCTCAGTGGTTGACTGCTGCTCCAGTGGAACGGGCAGCAGGAACATGCACCAGTAAGTTCCCACTGGGCAGTGGGGAGATGTTTCTGGGTAGGGGAGCCAGGGGAAGGTGGGGTGGGAGTGAGTGAAAACCTAGAGTATAGTTCAGGTCTGGGATGGGGTTGGGGGTGGCAGTCTTGGCTACCATTGAATTCTGTCTTCCTTCCTGCACCTTGGAGCCTAACTTGGGTCTCCTTGATTCTGTGGTAGCTAAGTAGCTGGCACAGCTCCAAATAAACCCACTGGGGCTGCTGGAAACCTAAGTTTCCTCTCCCCCCCCCCCCCCCAAGGAGACCCATGGCACGTTCCCTGGCCCCACAGGATATAGTGTCAACCGTGTCAGCTCTGCTGTCCTTCAGCACAGTGGCTGGGAACAGGATTGGGCCCTAACATCCTAGATTATGTTGTAAGTGATTGACTGCACCATACATATCGGAATTGACTACTGTGATATCTTCTCATGACTGGAAGAACTAGTCCAATGAATAATTTAATAGTTTGAATTGCACTTATGTAGAATTTTGCTTGTGTTTTTAATCATGCCACAGGTCTCCGTTGCTTGATTCTAATGATTGTTTAACCAGTATTAAATTCTTAATGGATTATTACTGGAGGCTGGTGTATGGTTCTTCAGATTGTTTTTTCATACTTTTGCTTTGGAAATATGATAATGATTTTGGCTGGAATGTGTTTTAAAGGCCTGTCCTGTCCCTCATTATCCCCTGCCAGAGACACTTCTATTTCAAACTCACTGCACCTCCCTTCTGCCATGTCCGCGACCAGCTCCCACCGTTTCACGAGAAGAAGGAAATGTCCACACAGGTAAGTCTTGCACAAAACTCTTTATATGATTGAGGGTTGTAGGTAGGTAGGAACACGGGGAGCACGGGCTTGGTTACATGGAGGGGGTTCAGGTTTAAGTCACATCAGACGCAGGCAAGTTTACACAGAGTCCACAAACAACTCCTCCACTGTTTATAGTGAGGTAGGTTACTTCACCCCCTCTTCCCCTAGACAAGCCAACTCATTAATGCCCCTTTCTCTCTTTTCCCTTTAGGCATGTCCCTTGACTGAGCGTCTCAAGGTAATTTCCAACATTCGGCTCAACAGGAGCCCAACAGGTAAGTCCAATTAACTGTTAACTCGAACTCTTTTAACTGTCTCTTTTCTTACAGGTGCTGAGGGGGATCAGAGGATACAGCTGGACAGTGACCAGCGCTGGATCTTCCTTTCTCCCTTCCTCCTCCAACTGCTCTCCCTCTCTCCCGCCTTCCCTTATATGCACCTGCCGCTTCCCCTCCCCTTCCGTTCGATCCCCACACCTCTGAGTGGTCCCAAGGAGCGGGAAACCCCAGGATTGGCCCGGGCTGAAATTGGGCGCCCTGGGTATACTCCGGTTCTCCCTGCGCAATACAAGCGCAGCAGGTTCCAATATGACTCTGGCCAATAAACTCGATCCGCCTTGGTGGACTCTAACACTCTGTCCCATGGGGGTCTTGGCCTCACTTCCATAGTGCACATACTATCTTCACGGCCTGAAGCCTCACCACAAGGCCACAATTCCTTTCCTTTCCTTATAGTATATCTCCAGCATCTCCAGCTTTTTGTGACTGCCACTGCTTGTGGTGGTGTAACATTATTTGCAGTTCCAATGCTATCCATATGTGATTTTTACTTTGTGTTCTGCATCGTAGGATGCAATTCTAACCTGCTCTAGAACAGGCAGGAAGACTGTCTTGCACAGTTTTCAGTCCAGGTGTGGTGCAGGCTAGAGAACAACTTGGAGTAAAGGGATTTTATTCCCCTTACCCCATGGAAACACACCAGGGAGCTACTCAAATCTGTGCTTTCCTGAATGTGCTTTATATCATGTTTGCAACACTTTGGAGCCAACACTTTTGCCAGTTCAGGGCAGCATTAGGATTGCACTGTTAGAATTCATACCTTCCCTGATATTACAAAGTTAGAAGACTTTTATATGGCCCAATCCGATATTTATCTGGCAGTTAATCCCATTTTGTTCACTGTGCACATTAACTCTGAAATGTATTTATTTACTTCAGGGATTTACACCCTGCCTTTCATATGCCAAAGCAAATGCCCAAGGTGTCTTTCAAAGTTTAGTTTCTCCTCTCCTGCTGTCTTCACAACAACCCTGTGAGGAAGGTAAGGCTGAGAATGAGTGATTGACCCATGATCGCCCAGGAAGCTTCATTGCCAAGGAGGAATCTGACTTGGATCATCCAGATCTCAGTCCAACTCCCTAACAATTACATCCTGGCTCTCTAAATACCCATATGTATTTAGTATATCCTAAATGCCATTCTATAAATATTCCCAAGTAGCAGGTACTTTGGTACTCAAATGGAGCATGTTGCAAAAGCTTAAGTTCTGTATTTCCCTCTCAGTGGATCTCAGGGTTAGCAATATGTTGGATCTCTGGACATCTTTATCGTTACCACCAAAGAGATACGTTTGGGGGAATAACTCTACATTTTGTTGCTATTGCATTTTTCCCTTTCCCTTTGTCCTGTCCTGGCATATCACCCGTGTTCCTTTTACTTCTCTATTCAACAATTTCATCTTTTTTTCTTATTATACCTGGTTTCTTTTTGGTAGTTTACTACCTTTTTACTCTAATGGTTTTATTCCCCCCTCCCTTTCACTCTGTTATGTGTGTGCTAAAATGAGCAAAAGAGGGTGGATTATCTGGAGATTTTAATAACAATTTTAAAAGATGGATACAACATCAACCTACCAATTCAAGCAGATTAACATCTCCCTGCATCTGTCACATCTCCATTCTAGAAAGAGCAACCAACATGTCATAAAGGTTACATATAAAAGTCATTAAAATGCATACCAAGTACAGTAGATGTTTTCTCTCCCTCAGTAGTCATATATTTGTGAAAGGCATCTGCTAGAATACTGTGGTAATTGAAATATTCAAATTTGGGATTTGGGGGTCTGGTGTGTGTTTAATTTTTGGTTTTTCTAAATTCAAGATTAAGCTTGAGAACAAGATACAGAAGACCCTTGATTCAATGGGGAGGGCCATTAATGTTGAAAGACCTTTAAATTTCTGAATTAAATCAATTTAGAACACATATATGACTAGTTTTAATGAAGCAAACATTCATTGGTTCAGAAGGCTGTTAAATGTAAGCTGGTTAAATCAGATGTGCATTTTAATGTGATTGAGGTCATTGGGATAGCCCACTCCTAGTCTGCCCTACTCCAGCAGTGGCACATTTTGCAGCACTTTTTGATTTGAGAAACCCCCTTGACTAGGCTGAGACTTTACTCTAGGTAAGGGGACAAATGTCCCCATCTCCCAAGGGGATCCCCAGCCTGCTTAGATCCTGCTCATGATCCAATGGTAGTCAACTGCCGCTCCTGTAACAGATAGGATTGGGCCTTACAACAGCAACATGGGTAAATATCAGTGGTAGAAACACCATACATTTCTATCTTTTCTTTACTTTTCCTTAATTTGTGTAGGTAGAAAGTATTGGTAAAGGAAACAGCAAGCATGTACCTAATGTATATATGAAAATGAAGTTGTCAGAAGAAATGTTCTACCTGCTTTGGGGTAAAAATGAGGCTGAATAGTTTTGGTATAAACTAGAAAACAGTGAGATTCAAGCTGCGATGGTGCATCTCAGATTCTTCTAGATCAGAGTATAAAGAGAGATTCCTAGCTTCAGAGTAAGCTCATTATCTGCCGCTAGTCTCTGCAGCATAGTATGTGATAGTCTGCTGAACATACTTTCTTGGGAGTAGCTATAAGGAAGCATATGTATGTGAACAGATTCAATATGTGTGCACAGGTTTTTGCCAGATCAAGCGAGTCATAAATCACAGGATGAACAGAAACAACCTTCAGTCATTCCCAAGCATGTGTGAGACAGTTGCTTTCTGAGACCGTTGTTTTCAAGGGCAGATTTCATGGGGGGAAATAGATATAATTAATTAGTTAGAACCAGTCACAGCTGGGGCAAATATGTCAAAATACAAGCAATTCCTTTGATGTTACATCATTAAATGTTTTGCAGTGCAGACATGATTTTAACCTTCCTTTTCAAGGCCAAAGAAAATAGCATGCGGTTTGCAATACAGTCAAAGAGTTAGATGTGCTACAAAATCCTGCTGTGTCCAGCGAGAGAGATTCACTGAAATTGCCATCTCTGCTTGCTAACTTTGCAAGCGCTGCTGTGGGGCCGAGAGACTCTTGTTCGGAATTTAAAAAGCCATGAATAAACACCACGTTATAGAAATTGATTAAAAACTTTTCTTGACAGAACGTGAATGGCCTTGTCCAGTCCTCTCAAGTACTGTGACAGTATAAACAGATCTGTGTGCCATTATGAATGCAAGACTTAGGTTCCCTCTAGAGATTTAGTACTGCTGGGGACAGCAATAAAAATCAAGGCTTTTCTTCTCCCTGGCATGCTGAATTTTTTTGTTTTTGCTTTTTGCTCTTTGGAAAGATGCCCATGGGCTAGACCACTAATGGAAGAAGAGCGCCCTGGCATAACAGTCTAAAAATTCCACAACAGCTTGCATGAATATCAGGCATTATTGTAGCAAGAATATGGAAGCTGGAGTGCTGACAGCCAGAGTTCCCACCATTTGGAGAAATATGTTGTTAAACTATAGCATTAACAAACACCGAAACGCCTGAGGTCGCTTTTAGATCCCAAGCGAGCACATCACAAAAGAGCTGCTTTTTGTCAAACTGCCTTTTAACTTGCACTGGTCTGCCAATTCTTTCAGTCTAGCTTTAGGGTGACTGTTATTAAAATGTTGAGCTGCGTTTCATAATGTCATTTGCAGTGATGCTGTAAAGCAGTAGTCTCTAAACTTTTTGGCAGGAGGGCCACACGTCTTTCTGATACTGTGTCGGGGGCCGGAAGAAAAAAAGAATTGATATACATTCATATTTGAATAAATTTACTTAAATGAATACCATATTTACTCCAATATAATGTGCCATCAAATATAATGCACATCCTATACTCATCAAAATACTGTATTTACCCAATTCTAAATAAAATGGAATCTAATGCACACCCTGATTTTGAGACTGAATTTGGTTGAAAAAGGTGAGCGTTATCTTTGAGTAAATACAGTATACTTGTGACAGAACTTCTGAATAAATGAATGAATTCAAATCGGTTCCTACACACTTTCCAGCACAAAGAGAGAGGGTGATCTTCAGACCAGTTCATAAGCACTTTCATACAGAAAGAGAGGTGTATGCAGCCTCCTCAGGCCCTCAAAATACCCTCCTGAGGTGTGAACAGAGCTCCCCTCGCTGCTTGAGAATTGCCGGGCTTGCCCAAGGGTCAGATGGAGGCTCCCGAAAGACCATATCTGGCCCCAAGGATGAGGTTTGGAGACCCCTGCAATATCCACTGGCACCTTTCCACTTGCACTGCAGTTTCCTTGTTGTTCTGAGGCTGGTTAAGGAAAGGTCTTTATAGTGGAAAAGCTGGTACAGGCTGCAATCCTAAAGACACTTTCCTGGTTGTAAGACCCATGGAATACAATGGGTCTACTTTTGAGTAGATATGGTTAGGATTGTGCTCACAGTTTGTGCTGGTGCTAGATTCTACCACCACAGATAAGACCTCTCAACGCTTTTTGAAAGTTGACACCATAGGCTGTTTCTAGTCAATCAGTTGAAAACCAATTTAGTCAGCAGGCCTCTGTCAGTCTTGAAAGACTATGGTATTGTGCTCGGCGCTGCATACGCTGCATGCGAAGCACGAAAGCCTGGGTTGGATTGTTATGGAGGATAAGCTGTTACCCAAGCTGTTATCCCCCCTCTCCACGCCACTGAATTAGTCCAATGGAAAGGCAGAGCCAATACAATTGGATCCAGCTGGCGTCGCAGAGCTAGGCTAAGGACAGCAGCTCACCCTGTCTTGTGGGGCCGACCCGGGTCTCAAACCCTGGCCTGCTGGTTAACAGACACAGCGTCTTATCCGCTTGTGCCACCCACAGCCCTATGTCAGAGGCTTTTCAACTATTCCTCCTCGTGCCTCTTCTGTTGCTTGGCTGACTGAGGAACAGTCAATGGCGCCGGCATCCTGCCGAGGCAGCTCAAAACAGAAAAAAATATAGCAGCAATTATGTCCACTCGCATGTGTGAGGAAAAGCTCATGATGTCTCGAGACACTGGCAAAATAGTGGTGGGGTGAGTTGCAGTAGCATAACTATGGGGTGCAGGGGGTGCAGTTGCACCGGGCTACAACTTTTGAGCTTGACACTAGCGGCTAAAATTGTGAAAACGGGGTATATATGAATGATAATATCATCATGTTATATATCATTGAAAGGTAATTTTATGCAGAATGCAATGAAACAAACTGCATCAGAATATCTATATTCTATCAAAAGTTATGGTCAATTAACCAGAAAATGAAAATACAAAAGCCTATGGAACAAAAAGTGGACTTTTAAAAATCAAATTTTCCCATGATACTGATTGCTCTGAGAATCAAGGAGAAGTAATTCTGATACTGCATGGCGCTAATAAGATGTTCATATGAATCAGCTCTCATTTCCATATACATACTGTATATCACAATACAGTTATCCCTGCTAACTGGGTATACAGGCACTTAGAAGTGCTGCATCTCTTATATTTAGCAGGGAAAGAAGAACAATTCCTCTTTGCCCCAGCACAGTTTCCCTAACTAATAAGTAACATAATTTTCATTTTTTATTTAATTAAATTTGATTTTGTTCTGCAGGGGAAATTTTTTTTAAAAGTACCCTGGGATGACATCACTTCTGGTCGTTACATCACTTCTGGGGCAACATTTTGTGCTTTGCTCCAGGCTACATGATCATTAGCTACGCCACTGGTGAGGAGATTTTTGGGCAGAAAAATGCTGGCTGAGAGTCAGAGGGGGTTTTAGGGAACAGGATCAACTGAGACTTGGAGAAAAAGCACACACTTAAAGGAAAAACAATAGCAGAAGAAAGGAATAAAAAAATATGAAGACCAACTATACTGGAAAAAGGAACAGGAATAGCTGTGAGATGTAGTAGAAAATAGTGGACCAGAGAATCAAAGGGTTAGAGCAGTAGTTCTGAAACTTTTCTGAGTGGTGGTTCTCTTGATCTACTGGGCCATTAGCCACAACTCCCCACTGGGAGTACAATCCCATATTGCATAGGGAAGTGGGTTATTTGCAAGTATTCCACAGCTGCCTTGGCTGCTTTCTTTTACTCCTAAGGGTTACAGTTCACAATTTGAGGACGAGTGAGTTAAAGAGTTGCCACATTACTCAAGTAGGCTTCTGTAATTTTAAGACATGCATAGAAGCAGAGCCATCCAAGTGGACCAGACGCCTCAAGCAGTGCAGATCTGCTCCCTCCAAAATTGTGTATCCAATTTCCTCTTTTTTTTTTAGCTGCTGTCTTTTCACCGGGTTGGCTGTTTAACGAAGTAGCTAGCAGTATAAGAAGAAGGGAGCTGAATGCAGTTACATGATTCCAAAGGCCACTGACGCCACCTCCTCCTTACTTTTGCATCCCCTTTCCCGTTTCTTGATTGTTCCTCCATGTTGAAAGAGACCGACTGGAGGATGCTGAAAGCAGAAACTGTAGATGCAATCCTAACATCAGCGCTGTGATTGCTCATGGCAGTGGTGGAAAAGGTGGGTTGCAGGATGACCAAGGCTGCAATCCTAACCATATCTACTCAGAAGTAAGCCCCATTTTGCTCAATAGATCTTACTCCCAGGAAAGTGTGTTTAGTGTTGCAGCCTAAATGTCATAATCGCAAGAGGACCAGGCACCCCAAAAAGAAGGACATCCAAGAAAAACGCAGGACACGACAAAATCAAAGCTGAAAACACTTGTATACTGATTGCATGTTGCAAAATTTAAATTGTTATTTAAAACTGTATTATAAATCATTTATTATTCTAGTTCTGAGATAGTAACAAGTTGTTGCTGTAGTGCAGTGATTTTCAACCTTTTTCATTCCATGGCACACTGACAAGGGCACTGAAATTGTCAAGGAACACCACCAGTTGTTTTTACCATTGACAAGGCAATTGACATGGTTTTGAACACCACGTACCTAAGAGGAACAAATTTCCCGGGCTCTGTCCACTCCCCATATGACACCCCTGTGTCAGTCAGTCTGCTGCTGATAGTATCAGCTTGCTGGAGTGAGGGCCACCCCTGAAGGGCCTTTGTGTTTCAAAAGCCATGGGTGGAAAGCCATGGGTGGCCTCTCCAGCCTTCAGAATGCTTCTACATGGGAGGCAGTGGGTTTGGGAGAACAGCATCTCTAGGTGGGGAGCTCCCAAGGTATGGCTGCATGGACCACAGTGGCTAGCAATGCCACTAGCTTTGAAAATGCATGAGTGTAAGACAAAGAACAGATGCCATAGTAGAAGATATGGGAATAATTAAAATTTTTATTTAGAAAAAAAGTTGAATCTCGGTATTCATACTCTGATTTTTTGAATCATAGAAATAACTCTGAGAAGAGACATTTAGGCAATGTGATAACCTCACATCCACAATTTCCAATTAGGAAATAAAAGAGCACCTCTCATTTTCTTCTTCGGTGGTCAGGCAGGATAAAATGCTTATTCTGCTTCATTTTGATGACCTGCTTTGTCAGCAGCGCAATTGCTATCTATGGAACTCCTGAGATACATAAATTTTGGCATGTCCTAAAACAACTATGTAACATGCATGAAAAATAATGGGTCAATGAGCTTGGAGATTACAGCACTTTGGAGAGACTACAGTAATTTAAAAAATAAGAATAGGCAGACAGCAAGAAGAACAGTTATGTGGTTATGCTACAGATGGAACAGCACTGGAAATATTATGTGCTATAATATATGCTATGGGCAAAATCCAGAGTAACTACAGGGAGTCCTTGCTCTGGTATAAGAACTTACTCTGGATTCCGATTATGAATTTCTAATAGGTTTTCACTAGGTGGTGCAGTAACTACGGGTGCATGTAAAGTCTCTTATGTGCTCCCATAGTTACTCTGGATTTGGGTGTATGTTACCATCAGCATGTAAGATGGAGCAAGCTGAGTAGCAAGTTCTGTCCCTTGCAAATTCTTTTTCAGGAGTGCTGAGGTTTCATCCACTTCACTGCATTTTATTTTTGAAGTGGTTTATTGCTCCCAAATATCACCTCCACACCTTCCCTTTCGGCTTTCTTTCTCATTCTGAGCTGATTGGCTGGGACCCATGAAAAGATCAACCACAGACTGGGTAACTTCATTAGAGAGGAAAGTGTGTTTTTTCAAGCGAGACCCTCAGGCAGCATTTCATGAAACAGAACGATAAAAAGGCACATTGTGAGCAACAGTCTCTCATTCACAGAGACAGGGTAATGTCTGTGTACATTGTACTGCAATCAAAAGAGACAGTGACATGGTCCCATAACATGCTATGTTGCGGTTTGGATTGAAGCAGTCAAAATGCTCCAACTGGAAACATAGGTTGCAGAGCAGTTATAGCTTACTGTTCTGAGATCCCAGAAATGATGGCCACTGCTCTAATGGAGGACTGCCCAAGGCTACAAGCTTCTGCAGAAAGGCACTAGGCTGCAGTCCACGTATGTCAGGATTAGCCTCAGCATACTTCTGCAGTTTTGCTAGCACCTTAGCTAACCCAACTTCAGAAGCGTAGAACATTGGACCACCCCTATGTCTGGGCCAGCCATAACCATTGATATAGATAGTATCAATGGCTTCTGGACAAGATGCTATTCCCTCAGACAATATCCGGAAACCCTCATTGGCAAGGGAATACAAACAACGCTCCAGGATTTCGTCCTGAGTTATGGTGCGTGCTGCAATGTTATGAATCTTTCTGTAATCAGAAAGAAAATTATGAAGCCATGGATCTGACTTTGCTTCCCTTCCCCCAGGTTTCTCATAGACATACCAACCTTTACCAGTTTTCTGCCCATATCTCCCATTTTCACACAGGATATCAGGGAGAGGGCTGTATCGCCCATCCCCTCGTTGGCGAGGAGGTGAGCCAAGAGGGGTCTTGTCTCCAGTTAAACCTTGCCCTTTCCGAGATCTCCACCCTACATCAAGACCTGCAAGATCAGAAACCCGGAAGGGCCCCATTCTGAATCCAAATTCCTCCAGAATCTTATCCACCTCCTCTGGAGTACTGCCCTCTTCTATGATGAAATATGTTTGCTCATTATAGCGATGCAGCAGGCGGTTCCCAACAAAACCAAAACAATTTCCTACCACAACTCCAATTTTGCCCATAGCTTTGCTGAGGCTCATGGCTGTGGCAATGGCAGTGGGGGATGTATGTGAGCCATAAACAACCTCTAGCAGTTTCATTACATGAGCTGGTGAGAAGAAATGGGTACCCACAACCTGGTGAGGGTGACGAGTGACAGAAGCAATCTCATCAATATCTAGACAGGAAGTATTTGTACACAGAAAAGCCTCAGGTTTGCAGACTGCTGACAGCTTGCGGAAGATCTCCTTCTTCAGGGCCATATCCTCAAATACAGCCTCAATAACCAGATCGACATCCCGCAGCAAACCAAAATCCAGGGTGAACTGAAGCAAGCCGCGTTTAGAGACATCCACTTTTTGGCCATTCTGTTGCATTCGTAAAGCTTCACGTTCTAAAAGGGACATCACCGCTCCCCTTCCCAACTCCAAATGCTTCTTATCTTGCTCCAGGGCCACTACCTGAACTTTAGCCTTCAGTAGAGAGGCCACAATACCTCGGCCCATTGTTCCCAGACCTTGAGATAAAGATAAAAAGGAAAGGACAAGGAATCATCAGAAGCATTCTGCTAAAATCTGTCCATCAGGCTATTTTTTAGCTGGCAGCATAAGTCAGTGGTACTCAGGCATTTCAGCCCAGGACCCTCTTTCAAAATCTGTCCAGGATCCCAGGTCAAACTTACCAGGATGCTGTGATGCCAGAACTCCCCCATGTTAGGGTTGCCATAATTCTCTTGCACACCATCGGGACAGGACCCTCTGTCACACTTGTCAGTAAGTGAATACAATCCCCCCAAATCAGGACTATCCCTGTTTTGGGGGACATATGGCAACCCTAGTCCATGTCTGCTCAAAAGTAAGTCTGAGTATGTTCAATGAGACAAAGGCTGCAATCCTAAAGACACTTTCCGGGAGTAAGACCAATTGAACACAATAGGGCTTACTTTTGAGTAGACATGGTTAGGATTGTGTTCTTACTCCCAGGAAAGCCCAGTGCCAGATTTCAAGATGGCAGATCCCACCCTCTTGCAACCCCTCCAAGGGGTCCTCACTCCCACTTTGAGTACCACTGGCATAAGTGACTACACAAGCTTTAAAAAGGAACAAAAGAGCTTCAATGGGGAAACAATTCTGAAATATCCAAATATTGTGTATCCATTATAGACCTTTGAACCTGACCTGGAACCGCTATAATTCTCTGTACCAAAGACAGATTTAACATAAAGCTAAATGAGGTAATGGAAGAATAAGAATTGAATACCATTCTCTAGCCAATGGCTATTTTGTTTGCTGAATTGTCTTTCCTGACTTGAGGTTTAGGAGTTAAATCTTCATGCTTTTGCACACATTGTCAGTACAGATTGTTCTTTATTTCTTCTGGAAATATAGAATGTAATCAATTGCCCATGTTGTTAATAAATTTCCTGCTCCAACTTTATAAGAGCTTATTTGGTATCACATGATACCCCCTCACTGAGTTATTCAGTTTAGCTGGTGTTTTAAATTTAAAACAGCCCACTTATTCTTGATTCAGACCAAATTTTCCACTCTGTTTCCTGCTATTTTACAATGATAAATCCTTTAAAGGCATGCAGCTCGGTTATATGGCTGGGTCTGTTCCTATCACTAGCATTCTTGTACTAGACAGTGCTTTTATGCTTTTACAGCACTGTGAATGCCATTGCTGAAGTGCACACAGTTGCATGCTTCTGACAGAAACAGCGGACACATCACGTGTGTGACAGTAGTGGGAAGAACCACTGCCATTCTTGGAGAGTTGGTGATGGACATGGAATGGGGTGAGGTATGGGCAAACGAGGGTGGAACGAGGGAAGAGCTTAGGGTATGATGGAGGTGGAACCTGAACCAGATGCAACGCATCCTTCCTAGCCTCCTGACACACTCCCATGGTCTCCTTGGACATGTACCATCTAAAGAGAAGGTACAGTGGTGCCTCATGTAACAAATTTAATTCGTTCTGGAGGCATGTTTGTTACGTGAAATGTTCTTTACATGAAGCAGATTTCCCCACAGGAAATAATGGAAACTCAGACGATTGGTTCCAGAACCGAAAAAATATTCATATAAAAATATTAACTGGATGTAAAAATGATGACAAAACACTGGAAATAAATTCAAAACATGCATTCATTGTGCATGATCCTATGAAGTCTACTTAGGCTGCAGTCCTAAAGATACTTTCCTGGGAGTAAGCCCCATTTAACACAATAGGGCTTACTCTTGGGTAGACATGGTTAGGAGGCTGCAATCAAAGACACTTTCAAAGTGTCTCCCACTTTCTCTTTCTCTTCATCCTGAGCCTCTCTCCCCCCTGCTCTCTTCTGGCTACCCCTGAGCTGTTTCCCTCTTCTCCACTTCTGTTCTCTCCCTCGGCCCAGAGGACACCTGGCCACAGGAGGAACAGCGCAGAAATGTTGCTTTTGCTATGGGCAGGCACGCTAGGCAGCCCTGACACTTTTTAAAAGGGCTGCCGGCCAGTGCATCTGCCCCAACTGCCAACAAGTGTGTTTGTCACATGAAACACAGTTTGTTACGTGAAGCAGAATCCTAGATAAATTTTTGTTTGTTACGTGGAATATACTTTATATGAGGAGTTTGTTAAGCAAGGTACCACTGTACAGGTCTGAGAAGAATCACTGGTGATCAGGAGGGTTAACAAAGTGTCCTTCCAGTGAACAGTCAGGGTTGGTTTCCTCCATCCCTGGCTCTATGGCTTAAGAAATGGGTATGAGCACTACTCCCTAGAGTCGGTTATGACTAGCAGGGCAACCTACAAAGGCACCCTTACCTTTAAGGAAAAATATTTTTCCTTTTGTCTCCCAATCTGTCCCCTAGCCCCACCACAGCATATAGCAGAACCCATTTTATCATTACTGCATGGTGTCGGGGTGGGGTGGGGGGGGTGGGAAATGGACTCCAGTGGGGTTGGAGAAGACTCTTCAGAGATTCTTGGACTTCAACGAGATCAAATCTGGGTGAGAACTGTGTGAGGAACACATTTGCTTACAGTATATCCATCACAACTCCAGAATACAGATGGTCAGGTTCATGAATGTGAGTTGTTCACCAAACAAAAAAAAAAAGTGCAAACTACGGGGATTGAAACATTAATCTAAGTGAGCTTTATAAAGAATAGCTGAAATGCCATCATAAAAATAAGATCAATTCCAAATTATGTAAGCCAATAGAGGTAGCAAAACTTCCCCATAAGCAATCTATATTAGTGATTAATAGCCCACATACACTATGCCTTTTCCACAGAGTGTTTTAGAAAGTGCAGCAAGTGTGTGAAAATGTGTGTGAAAATGGCCATTTTAATTTGGGTCTGACTATTGCTAAACTTCATTACAGCACATCCAATTTACTCTCAACAGGAAAAAAAATTGTTCACCAGGAATGTGATTCAGGATGAATTTACACAATCACTGAGAAAAATAGCCCCAAGTAAAATATAATATGGAAGTTTATGCCTAGTATTAGTTAGAAAGAGATTTCAACTAAGGCTGCAATCCAGAGCAAATTCTGCCTGCTCTGACCTAACTGCACACTCCTAACTATTCTGTATCCAGAGCAGAAAGTTATGCTGAATCCAGAGAGTCAGGAAGCCTGGGCTGCCCTAACTGCTCCAGAGCATGCTAAGTAATTGACACAAGACTTGCTCCTGAGGAGACACCCCTCAGATCACACTGAACAAGGAACAGCTGTGGTGCCTACAGTGGTGACATGACTCTGCACATCACCTGGTGCGGAAGTCTGTGCGTCATCCCTGGGATGCACGCCCCCCCCCACCTGGACTGCACAGTCACCAAAGTTGGCGCCTGCGCAGTTGTTTCTGAAGCCAACTGGCATCAGAAAGAGTACTGCGCAGGCACCATCTCTGACACCTGCGCAGTACTTTTCTGAAGCCTTTTGGCTTCGGGGGAGACTGTGCAGGCGTCAGAGTTGGTGCCTGTGCAGTACTCTTTCTGAAGCCATTCGGCTGCCGCTCCGCCTCCTGAGTGAGGCCGAATGGCTGTGCAGAGGCGTGGACTTTCTCTGCTCTAAGGAAGTCTCCTCTGAAGCTGTTCGGCATGCTCAGTGTGTTTCTGCGCAGTGCACCTCAGATGGCCGTTCAGGCCAGCTCCTCAGACAAGTGGCAGCTTCTGGCTGATTCTCCGCCTTGGAGCAGGCCTGAATGGGTGTGCTGACGCCCGGGGCCTGCCAAAGGACAGTCAAACTCCTCCGGCACATCACCCCATATGGAGCACATCCCCAATGCAGCCCACACCAGCCGCACCAGTCTGGTGACGCCACTGGGTGCCTGCCTTATAAGGAGTCCCTGATGAGATGCCAGTACATTCTACAGTGAATACAAGGGGCTTCTTGGAGTGGCCTGCTGTATCCTGAGGTTTGTGGGCAGCCGTAGTTTGTTCCATATCCTGAGGTTGAGAGGAAGGGGTTGCAGCTAGGCTGGCCAAGAACTCAGATTTTTGGTCAGCACTGCCATTCTTACTCGGGCCTTATCATGGACCCCTATGGGTCTACTCATTACTATACCTGCTCCTGAGGTGGTATAACTCTGAGGGCTGGAAGAGGGCATTTCTGCCTTGGAAACAGGCTTTGGATACAGAGTAACTGCTCTGCCCTAGGCAATGCTAAACATGCCCTCAACTTGCCTCTCCTGAGCTGCTTAGGCTGCCCCAGTTAGGGCAGAGCAGGTCCACCTCTCTTAGGACACCCTATCTTGCCTTGCTCTGCCCTAAGCCTCCTTCAGAGTAACTGGGCTGGAGCATCTTGCAGTTGCTCCAACCTAGTGTTAGATAGGGCAACCTAAGGGCTCTTATGTGGACAGATTAGTTGCTCTGGATTGGGCTGTAAGGCTAAGAAAGAGATTTACTACTAATGCTAGGCTCAAATGGAGGACTCTCCATTAAAACCAGCAGCAGACTTGATAGGGGGTGGGAGGATGGAATTATGGTAAATACCCAGTATATAGAGCACTCAATAGCTTCATATAGATCTTGCCGTCCTTATTTTTCTTTGCATTTTTGTGTATAGCAACAAAGGATAAACCAAATCAATATGTTAGGTAGCTGAGTACCAGAAATGCTCAAGCAGCGATCAATCATGCAAAATTCATTCCAGAAATGCCTTAAAAGCCTTTCTGATTCAGTTAGCTTGAAGCAACTGAACAAGTTTGTTGCAGTATACAGTGACCCGTGTATAATTACAGAAAATCTGTTATACAAATTCAGTTATGTTTAAGATGTGCTAAAATATATTCTGATTGTAAATGTGCAATTAAAGTGATGGTTTATTTTGAAAGGGGTTTTCTTTTGCCTCTGAAGAATATGCAAATAGGGCTCCAACATGAGGAACAGATGTTGGTGGATGCAAGTTTTCCATTCCATGCTCTTTAGGATTAGTATTAACTTGGAGTAAGATTCTCCTCTGGGTAAACTAGTCCTTTTCCTTTCCATTCCAATGATCATTCTGAATTAATGTTTCTGGCTTGACCTGCATCTGCATTTCCACAGCCGTCAGTACCTTTGTATATTTGTCACTCTTATAGCGGCAAACCTGTCACTCATAATTTCCCATGAAATTCAAAATGGAGATAGTTCCCACCAAAGCCTAAGAAGTAATGCAGATCAGGTTGACACGCATTAGTTTGCATGCTGAACAACAAGGCACATCCTACGCATGTTGAGCCTTGGGCTCCATGCTACAGTACATGAATGTCAATTCTCCAGTGAATGAGTTCATAGCAACTTGAAGGGTCAAGCTTGTTGGCAGATTTAACGTACTACTGAGAATTTATGTGCTAAAGGGGTATGAATCATGCAGAGAACTATAATTAAGATTGCAAAGTGGAAGAAGGAAAGAGGCATTTGAATACATTCTGCTTGGGATTACCTTGGGCTAAGGGAAACTTGCACCTTGGTTCAGATCGCACGTGTGTCAGCAAAACACATCCTAGATCTAATAACCAAGAGAAGAAGGAAAAGTGGAGAGAAGAGATGGCTGGCACTCTGAAAATCAAAGGGGATGTTGCTGAGGGCCAGGAGTACTGAAAAAACCATCTCCTACTGAGTATACCATTCAATATGCAGAACAGCAAAGGGCAGTTGAGAAGACTGTGGAGTGCATCAAAGAGTTGTATTTCAATTGCTTTTATACAAAATTAATGAAGGCATTATCTTCTGGGTATGTGTGTGGCAGGGGGAGCAGATATGGGAGAGTGCAAAATGGAAAGATTGAATCACAGTGAGATGAAAGCTACTTAAAGGCAGTTGTCAAGAACACATTCTGGCATTATTAATACATCCCTGAATAATTAGGCATGCTTCATAAACAGTAAACAGCTTCTGTAAATTAAAGGAGACCCAGGCAAACCCTTGCCACTTCAGTTAGTAAAGGACAGCAGGTCTGCTGGTTCAGTAGTTGTGCTGGAGACAGAATTTCAGCAGTTGCCTTCCTCACCTCTGCATGACACCCGATGCAATTCCCTCCTCTGCATGTAGATTGGTACTTTCAAAGATCTCATTAAAAACATAGGAATTTCATGCAGTGGAGCGATGGCTTTTGCTGTTCTTAGCCAATATTTTTCTTCACTATCAAAGAGGTGGAAAGGAATACACTGAGACACTGACTGCCTTTCCCCCTGTTACACTGGGAGATTTAGGGCACAATCCAGAAGTACACTTGGGTCACCCTATCTATCACTGGGCTGACCCATCTGCAAAATGCTCCACCCTAATTATTTTGGAAAAGGCTTGGGGACAGCCTATGGCAACACAGGCTGCCTCAAGATAGGTGGACCTGGGCTACCCTAGCTGGGCCAGCTGAGGCAGTCCAGGAGAGGCATGTTGAGGGCATGTTTAGCATTGCCTAGGGCAGAGCAGTTACTCTGTATCCAGAGTCTGTTTCCAGGGCAGAAATCCCCCCTTCCAGCTCCTCAGAGTTATACCACTGCAGGAGCAGGGATAGAAATGAGTAGAACCCAAAAGGGTCCATGATAAGGCAGAGTCAGAACGACAGTGTTGGCCAAAAATCTGAATTCTTGGTCAGCCTAGCTGCAACTCCTGCCTCTCAACCTCAGGATATGGCACAACTACAGCAGCCCACTAACTTGTGGATACAGCAGGCATCCACCCTCCACTAAAGATACTACTGCATTGCATTCTCATGCAGCCGCTGTTACTGTTTGTCAGGAACTTTTGGGCTTCCTTATAAGTCAGGCATCACAGGTATTCCTTGTTCAGTGTGATCTGAGGGGAGTCTCCTCAGGAGCAAGCCCTGCCCAGATGTCACTTGATGCCTACTTAGCATTCTCTGGAGCTGTTAGGGCAGCCCAGGCTTCCTGACTTTCTGGATCCAGTATAACTTTCTGCTCTGGATACAGAATAGTTGGGGCAGCTCAGCTAGTGTTCTCCTCACTGCCCTTACTCTGGATCGTGCCCTTAAAGTCATGTGTCTGGTGTGTTGAGACAAGAGATGGTAACCCTAAACAGAAAGGGGATCAGATATAGATAAAAACATGGCTCCAATACTTGTTATAGCTGTGCAGCCATTAAAAGACAAGTCAACACTGAATGGTTAAGAACAGTCCAAGCCAAAGTATCTTTTTGGTGGGAAGGAGAACAGTCATTGTCTCCCTCTTTAAACTGTGGGTTGTAGGAAACCCCCCAGAGGGAGAAGACAGCAAGAATAAGGGGCAGTCAAATCCTAATCTGTGCTGGAGCCACCAGGCTGCATAACCTATGCTGTATTTACTGCAAATTAGGAGGCAGCTGAAGATCTCCTTGGGTAGGAAGATATAATTTTCCTTTAATCTACAGTAACACCCCAGCCTGTTGTATATGGCTTCTTGGATCCATGCAAATATATTTATTTACCATTTTATACCCCGCCTTACTTGTAGAGACATACCCGTATAGCTGATACAAACCCCAAACAGGGAGCAAAACAGGCACTTTAAGTTGCAGTGTAAGTCCTGAGAGGGAAGCTATCCGTGCAGGTCTACTGACAAGAAAAGTGCTTTATTTCTGTGACAACCAAACCACCTTAAATTGCTCAAGGGACTAATGGGCTCTCATAGTCTCACCTATCACAGCGGCTCTCTGGATTGGCTGAGGAGCTGCAGTTTTCCAGGATACTCCTGTGGGCAATGTCCACTTTCCCATGGCTCTTTGTGCAAAGAAGGCATATTGTAATGCTTTCGCCTGGCCGGAAGTCAAGAGGAGGTTGAAGAGTTCTCTCTCTTTGCGGATTCCCTCTGCAAAGGGCAGGTATGTGGAGGCTTGTACAGCTTGCAAGCACACTTCTGGTGAGAGACACCCACGAGTTTGTTTCCTGATCTTCATACGTGCCTCTTCAAATATGGCTTCCATGTTTGGTAGCCTTGGAGTTTGTTTCAAGCAGAGTCTGCGAAATTCTGTGGGTTGACCTATTTGGGATAGAGAAATAAAATAATAAAACAAACTATTCAACATCTTCTCCTAGGTTAGAAGTTCCCAAACTGGTGGGTCACAACCCACAAGTCAGGGAAGCCCTGTCTCTTAATAGGCAGGGAGGAGTGAAGATAGCAATGTGATCACCAAGATCATGCTGCTTCTGGGGATGAAATGGGTTTGTTTTATCTTACCAGGGGCATTGCGGGACTCCTGGGAGAATGATAGCCAATAAATAAATAAATACATACATACATACATACATACATACCCCCCTGCAGGGTTCCCCAATCCTAAAAATAGCTATCATAATGCAAGTGTGTCACAACTATTATTTGTAGACATTCTGAGTTTTGGGGAGCCCTGTGGAGGCACCTGTGGGTTTCCTGCACACCCTGGGAGGTCAGCACTATCCCTGGTTAAGTAAAAAAAACTTTTGTCCTTTGCACAATCCTGGAAATCACATTGCTGCATTTGCCTCTTTCCTCTGCAAAGACTTACCAGGTTCCCAACCTCCAAAGGAGAAGTTTGGGAATCGTTGTCCTAAGAAGTTAAAAATCAGTTATTTTCTGCAAGGGCTACTAGCTTCACTGTTAAATCCTCTGAATGCTTATTCAGAAGTAAATCCCTCTGACTAGACTGGAATTTAATCCCTGAGAAGAATCCATATAATTGCACCCATCAGTTCAAACCTATGCAGGTATTTTTACTCAGAATCAAGTACCACTGTGTGCAATAAGGCTTACCCCTACCTACCTACCTATCTATCTACCTACAGTATTTATATACCGCTTTTCAACTGAAAAATTCACAAAGCGGTTTACAAGAAAATGAAAAAATTAATAGCTAATTAATAGCTAATGGGTCCCTGTCCCCAAAGGGCTCACAAACTAAAATGCAAAAGAACACCAGCTGAAGCCACTAGAACAGACATTGCTGGGGTGTATAGGTCCCAGTTACTCTCCCCCTGCTAAATAAAAGAGGTTGTGCATGAGAGGTTGTGCATGTGTTACTCTCCCCCTGCTAAATACCCCTAAGTTGTGCATGAGAATGCACTACCTTATTCATGTCTTGAATCATATATAAACTATGCAATAGTAACCTGGGAGAGTCAAGATAATACATAATGTAGTATTTTGGCATGTAAGAAACCTCAAGAACAATCAAGATAAAAAATGTCAGAAATTTCAGTACTAGATATTTTTAGTCCACCTAAGTCATTTTAGCCCACTTCCACATTTTAGCCCACCTACGTCAACTACATTTACATTGAAAAACCATCTGGCAACATATAGACACCTGTTATGTAGGACTTCTGGTGAGGGCCATGCAATCACTGGGATAAGTCAGAAAACAAGTGCAGAAAATGAAAGAACGTATGGTATATGGTCAAAATCAGACGTGTCCAAATATCATCTGCCTAAGACATGATCCCCTGGAGAAAAGTACATGTCTGGCCTTGCCTAATTTGATGCAGAAAGACTGTGGTTGCTATGGTGTTGACAAAAAGGGAAATCAGGTAGGTGTCTGAACTTGAGTTTGCCTGCTTCTAATTTTCAACTTCAGCATCAGACCAATGGTTCAAAAGACGTGCCCCTCAAATGAAGGTACAGTGACACGAAGGACTACAATATATTAAATAACAAGGATATCACAACCTACACTTGTCCCTTTATTGTCCCAGTCTATTGTACAGATGGTCAAGGAACTATCCTCACAATGAGACCGTGGGCAGTCAGATGTGCTGCATTCATACATCTGATTGCAGTCACCCACACTGTGTAGGCCCCCCAAAAACTCAAGCAAACATTCTCACAGTCTTAACAACTACTGGTCTCTCTTGTGATTTTCTGAGGATGCTTTTCTCATGCTGAAAGCAAAGCTGGCAAGTAATGGCGACAAAGCCAGCAAAATCTAATTTGCTTGAACGTGCCTCAGAGCAAGGGATTATTGACCTAGCTGGACACTGAAGTAGATCCAGTTTTGCTGGGTTGTGGAAAGAATGACTAACATCTGAACAGCAACTGTTTATTACATTATCCTACTCTTCCTTCAAGCATCTCAGAATACAAAAGCAGCCTATGTCCAAATTTTGTCTTACAATAGCACTGTTGCTGCCAAAAACAACTGTGCTGATTTCATCCGCTGCTTCCATGTTCTGGGACTGCATGCTGAGAGCCACATTATTTTTCATGTTTTGGTGCCATCAGGTGGGCAAACTGGATAGTGTAGTGATGTTTTACAAACAACAGATGCAAAGAAGGTACAGGCATCCCCCACTTATTGGATGGGTTCGGGACCTGAGTACCGTCCAAAAGTGAAAACCATTGAAAAGTGGAACCAAATCTTTTTAATATTTTGTTTACAACACTTTTTTATTTAGCAAATTGCAAATGTTCCTTTTATCTTGCAAATTCCTGCTTCCACATGAAGATTTGTGCAAATGGATTCTCATTAACACTCCTTTGGGAATGGGATAGGACCAGGAGCTACAACACGGGGGAGAGCAATTTTAGAAATTAGACAAAAACTTTAGAATAACAGAAAGAGGTTGAAATAGTGGAACATAAGAAGAGCCTCCACTGGATCAGGCCAAAGGCCCATATAGGTTGCAATCCTAAAGACACTTTCCATGTTTGAGTAGACATTGTTAGGATTGGACTCCTAGACCAGCTTCCTGTATTACACAGCAGCCCACCAGATGCTTCGGGGAGCACATATGGCACCTGCATCCAGGTGCCATCCCATGCATCTGGCATTTTGAGGTTGTCCATGACTACATATATCCCTCATGGCTTGTAGTCTGTGATGTCCCTTTCCCCTAGGAATTTATCCAAGCCCTTCTTAAAGACATTGTCTAGATGCCATCACCACACCCAACACATGAGTTGAATTAATCAGTTCAGGGTATAATTGAAAGATGTTGAAAGAGTGGATTGTCAGAAATCGAACCTTCAGAAAGCAGGGGGTTCTTGTATATATTCATTTATTTTAAAAAAATTATATCCCGTCTGTTCTTTTTACTACATGCACACATCGCCCATGGAGGTCTCTTCTGGGTGGGGACAATGGTTCCCTTACCTAGAACTAAGCCTCTGCAGTTCAGAGTAGTTTAGCTCTTCATGGTAAAGGAAAGTTTGAATGATTATCTCAGAACTGCATTGGAGCTGGAAAGCTGGATAGGATTGCTCCCTAAATCTAGCCACTTCTCATGTACAAAGAGAGGAATTTTTCTGTATCTGATTTCCGTTTAAAATAAGCCAAGAATTTTCAGCACAAGTATTTCTGACACAAGTCCCATGCTAGCCCTGGGGGTGTCGCAAAAGTGTTGTAAGGTTAGGCCAGTGCACAAACATGCGCTGGCCTCTCTGTAAACCACACCAGGAATGGTGAGATGGGTGAGTTATGTTGTTCTTAATTGTTTGGAATTATGCCCTGACTCTTGTTTTCAAAAAGAGTTTGAAAACAAGGTTGATTATGAAACTCATCCCACCATCTCATTTGTCATGTTCTTGTATGCTATAACCCTTGACTGTTTCAATTCTGAACATTGCTTAAATCATATCAGTTGTTTGGCATTTTTCATTTTTTAGTTTAGGCTGGGCTTGCCTCTTGCACCATAGGCTGCTGGAAACCATTAAAGATTCTTACCTGATACTCTTTCTGCAAAGTTTATTGCTGCTTCAACTGTGTTTTCTGTCACAAGTTCATCCAGGATTCCCAGTTTTAATGCTTCAGCAGCTGGAACATGCTTTCCTGCCATATGTAAGTAAGAACTTGTGAATTCACTTAAATTCCACCTGCCTTTTAGCTGGCTTGAGAGATTTTTGGTAAACTGCAATAAATCCAAGCAAAACTGATAACCAACCCTTTGCTGGAGCACCACACAGAAGTAAGTCAGAGAAAGGGGAAGCCATTAGCAAAACAAGCACTATGAGCCCAGCGAGAGATCTCAAAGTGGAACTGTGAATCAAGGTACCTTCCTTTTTGTACCACCACGGCAGCTTCCTAGCAGATGGAACTGCAGCTTCCTCTCTACAGTAGTGGTATTGCAGCTACTGTTTCTGGTCCAGCTCCTCCATCTGAGCAACCTGCCACTCAGGTGATTAAAAAAAACTTTTCCTCTTTCCCCAGGTAGGACTGCACTAGCCCCAATGTGTCTACTCAGGTATGTGCCACCTTTGGAGGCAACAAATAACTGAGTAGATGCTAATAACCAAGGGGTGTTCTGTGTGCTCAGATGTTGGAATTGGACACATAACACCAGATCCAAACCCTGATTCCTGTTCCATGCCCACCTCCCCCCATAACTGCACTCCCCCTGCACAAATGCCCCCTCTCATCTCCTCCACCCCCTTCCAAACCAGTTAGCATGTTCATGCGGCAGCCTAACTCCCTGAATTGTGGCGCAAAAATGCTTTATGGCACTTTGCAACACTCCTGGTCCAGCACAGGGGAAATGGCACCTCTGGATTGCACCCAGAGTCGTATCTATGGTGGAATACTACTTAGCCTAATTCTAGCTTACCAAGTATTTCTGCTCTGCTAGCTGAGATCTTACCTAAAAATGTCAGGAATTGAACTTATACTTTTACAACTTGAACTTTGTACAACTTGTACTTTGTGAGATGTGTGTTGACTACTTCAGATCAGTTAATTTAATATCTGACTACAGATACATGCTGGTGTGCATATACTCTTTATGTACATTGCATCTGCATGTGTGGTTTCCTGTCAAAAGGAATTTACCTGTGGTGATCATATCAAGTGCAGCTGGTACTCCAATAAGTCTGGGAAGCCTTTGAGTTCCACCAGCACCTGGAAGTAAGCCTATGCTGACCTCAGGAAGCCCTACCCGAGCCTGAAATGGAGAGAGAGAAACAGAGAGAGAAAGAGAATTAAAGATCTCTAGTCAAGGAATGTAATAAGCTTGTCCTGTCAACAGTTCCTTCAAGACATCATATGGGTCCAAAGCTGCAGTATATTTGGAAAAAAAATTGATGTTCAAAAGTTGCCCCCACTTTTCCAGTCCTAAGTTTTGTGCACAGTCTCACCCTTGTTATGCTTGGCTAGCTCTGGTACTGTGACTCAGTTGCCTAATAGTTGCTTGTACTGCTGGGCAGTGGACAGGTGAGTGGAGGTTGTGGAAGGAGGTGTTCTAGGACAGGAGAGGTGGGGGACAGCAGGAATGAGACATCATAGTGGGTGGGAGGGAGCTGGGTGGGAGGGAGTTGGGACCAGCAGAGGTCAAATCCACTGGATTCTGAGCTCCACGTTGGGACTCATGGTCTGACATGGAACTTTCCAATCCTCATCACCCAAAAAGCTGCAGGGCTACTTCTATCACAGGAGCAACTACCATGAAGAGGAGATGGAGGTGGCTGCATAGGGCGTGCTGGATGCTATGGCAGTCAGTTTGGTGCTGAAGAAGCCTGGCTCCCTGGAAAACTCAGGATCAGGCTATGAGACAGTTTTAGACAACATATTGTTACAAGTATCAACCTTCATCCACCCACTCTTTTTCATTGTTCCTCCTCCCACTCTCTAGTTTTCCCTGACTTTCCTAGAAATGAAAGAGGATGACATGGTAAACATGCACAGCGTGTGCTGTGAATCCTCTTTTGGGCAACTGTAATAAAGCAACATTTTGTGACATTTCAGTATTGAGAAAGGCCACTGACTTGCATTGTAGTTCCTAAAACATTATATATGTTTATTCACTTGGGAAGCATATACTATATGCTTCACCACAAATTCATTTGGGAAGCATATACAGTGGCGCCTCACGTAACAAATTAAATTCGTTCCGTGTTCTTTACGTGAAACATTCTTTATGTGAACCAGATTTTCCCATAGGAAATAATGGAAACTCAGACAATTGGTTCCACAATCCCCAAAATATTCATATAAAAATATTAACTGGATGTAAAAATGATGACTGGGATTGAATTCAAAACATGCATTCATTGTGCATGATCTTATGAAATCTACTTAGGCTGCAGTCGTAAAGACACTTTCCTGTGAGTAAGCCCCATTTAACACAATGGGGCTTACTTCTGGGTAGACCAGTGGCAATCCAAGACACCTTCAAAGTGTCTCCCCACTTTATCCTTTTCTCCATCCTGAGCATCTCTCTCCCCTGCTCCCTTCTGGCTAGCCCTGAACTGCTTCCCTCTTCTCCACTGCTCTTCTCTCCCTCTGCCCAGCGGACACCAAGCCACAGGAGGAACAGCATGGAAGTGTTGCTTTCACTATGGGCAGGTGCGCTAGGCAGTCCTGACGCTTTTTAAACAGGCTGCCAGCCAGCGCGTCTGCCCCAACTGTCAACGAATGTGTTCATTACATGAAGCATATTCTTTATGTGAAGCAGAATCCTAGAGAAATTTTTGTTTGTTACATGAGGCATTCTTTACGTGAGGCGTCACTGTACTATATGCCTTCTTCTAGTTTCCTTTGCAAAGATTTCAAAGAAACCTGGGAAATAAGTTTTTTTCTATCCTGGTTCTCTTATTCTCCTGTTCCCTTATGTATTTGTCTTTTGGGTTTCCTATTCACTGATAACAATTGTGTTTGCCATAAATTCATTTTGGTTTTTATTGTAATTAACATCCTTTAAAAGTCTGTAATGTATTTAAATAATTGGTCTTCCCTGTTTTATGATTACAAAGGCTCTACGTATCTTGTTAGCTGCAAGAAGTCCTCCAAATTCAAACACACAGGTAGAAACTTAACATACACTCTTTGGGGCTTATCCAACAACCTGAAATCTGTTAATTTTAAACCTCCATCTCAACAGAAAACTTAATGAAGAATAGGAAATCAATTATTGATTTACTGCATGAGAATAATGAGTTAAAGAGTTGTAGATGTGAAGATTAGATTAAAAGGAATAGAGAACATTAATCTGAAATGATAATCTGAAATTGAATACTTATAATGAGAAGATGATGAGGGACTGCTGTAGATATAATACACATGGATGGAAATTTAGATTATTAAGATATAAATCTGTAAATAATTAGCACTTTAGATTGCCTATGCCACACTATTAGAGATATTTTTGTTTAATAAACAAACAAACAAACAAACAATTTGGTGTAATTTTAAATCACCATCTTACATGCACATGTGCAATCCTGTAATGACAGCCCAAAGCCACCTCCAAGCCTCCTCCAAAAGCCAGGTCTTCAATAGCAGCCACCACTGGTTTTTCACTCCTTTCTATTAAAGAAATTATGGACTCCAAACTGGGTATATCTCCCCGGTTAGTGTTGGAAAACCCTTTGATATCTGCACCTGAAGAAATTTAATCAATCCATGAGAATCTAACATTGTTCTCTAAATAAACTAGTCATTTAAATCTTTGTCGGCTATCGTAATCAATCTACAATATTGTAGTTGTGATACACAGATTTCCACGTTGAAGTTTCCATATTGAACACAGAAATGAAAAATGTGTCCTGTATCTTCTGACTTTCGGACTCTCTGTAGAACTTTGGGGAAGGGCAAAACACATGCTATAACACAACTGCTGTAGATGTGGTGTCATTGAAATTTCCACATTGAATATTTTATTATGAAAACTAGAGGTCAGCTGTCAGCACGAACATTGGTGTTGGTCCATAGAAGATCCTTTGTGAAATGAATGAATACACTTTGTGGCAAGAGTGTGAAGAAACATCACGTTGGCACCCTTTGCCCCTTTTCCACCACCCTACTTTATCATAGCCATCCCTTGGTTAAATGTTATAGATAAATCTCTTTACGAAGAGATTAGTTATAGATAAATCTCTTTACGAAGCTGGATAAAATGCTGTCCTGCAAAGTGCAGTTTTACAAAGTACATTTACATTTACAAAGTAAATGGGAAAGCATACCAAGTCCCACTATGTGTAGTTCATTGAGACAAGCAGTTTACATAATGACTTCTGGCATTTAATTAGCCTGCATTTTTTTAAAGCAAATATCAAGAATGCAGCCAGTTCCAGTGGAAAACCATAGTACCATTTAATAGGAATGTTACAGGAATAGTATCATTTAATAGGAATAGAACAGATCTCTCTCTCTCTCTCTCTCTGGATCCAAATACTCTTACCTGCACTGAATTTTCCATTTGCCCCACAAATCACAACAGCTTTCACAGTGGGATCGACATTTGCATGCTTCACTTCTCGCTCTAATCCTCTCAGCACTGGTATACTGAAATAAATAAAACAATCACTTAAATTCTGCAGAAAGAATAATTAAGAGAGTGTCTATCATAAAATAGAGGATGCCTCGGTCCCTATCCCATCCTACGCCGGAACATCCCTTCCCACACCTCCCCACCCTCCAGCAGTTCACTTACTCCTAGTCTGCAAGCGATGCTCCAGTGTTGACACAGGACTGCCAGCACATGCCTTATCATTGGCAGCACTAGCTTCCACATGGTTGCAATGTGCTTTACAAGACATTTGCAACCACATGCTTCCCTCTTAGCTTCCAAGGTTTGTCCAAATTCATGTTCATTGTCTCAGTGACACCATCTAACCACCTCACCATCTGCCATCCCCTTCTTCTTTTGCATTCAGTTTTACCCAGCAACAGTCATTTCTAAGGAGCATGGTGATGAGGCCAAAATATTTCTCATGATTCTCATGATGTGGCCAAAATATTTGTGCTTCAGTTTTAATATCTGTCCATCCAGTGAATAGTCAGGGTTTGTTCTCCTGCAGGATTGCCTGATTTGATCTCTTTGCAGACCAATGGACCCTCAAGAGTCTTCTCCAGCATCATACTTCAAAGTATCTATTCTTTGGTGGTCAGCCTTTCTTATGGTCCAGCTCTCAAAGCCATACATTACCACAGGGGGAAAACACAGCTTTAACTAGGTGGATCTTTGTTGGCAAGATGACATCTTGACTTTTAATTACCTAAGTTGTCTAGACCTGCCATAGCTTTTCTCCCCAGAAGAAGGCATCTTTTAATTACCTGCGGAAATCTTCCTTTTCAATTAAGTTTTTAAAACAATTTACATTACAATACAGTATATCCTGTCACTGCTGAAGTACACTGTACCAATCTGTGCTGATTCTACAAAAGAAGTATACTACCTCTAAAGGGAAAGTTGTTCTGCACAGGTAGTCGTGTCTGACTGTAGGGTGTGGTGCTCATCCTGTTTTCTAAACCTAATAGCCAGCACTGTCCAAAGATGCCTCCGTGGTCATGTGGCCAGTATGACTATATACCAAGGCCCACGGAATACTGTTACCTTCCCACGGAGATGTTACCTATGTGTCTACTCGCATTTGTCTATTTGTCTACTGCTAGGTTGGCAGGAAAACTACCTCTAGGGGGAGCTAAAATAGAAGCAAATGCCTTTTAAATACAGTAATGAGCAATTTAAAACACAAACAACAGAATAACAGATATCTTATGCTTCATTCCCTATTGATTTCTCCAAATGGAAAGCCACAACTCCTGAGTATGCAACTCCTGATGGCTGCTAATATGCACATAAGCAGGCTGCCTGATACACACATGTGTGGCATGGAATAAACTGTGATATTATTAATATTAGTATTAATATTAACATTTATTAACAGTATTTGTTGTGCCACACAATACATATTAAAACCAATCATCCTTCTGAAAAATAATTTGAGGGCAATCCTATGCATATTTACCCAGAAGTGAAACCAATTGCATTCAGTAAGCCTTACTCTCAAATAAGCAAATACAGGACTGCAGCCTAACTCCCGTGTTGCTGCTTAAACCCTCAAGCTTGCCTCATAGTGAAGAATTAAAATTCATATGATGGAGGCTCAACTGCCCTGTGCTAAACTCATTAGCAAAAATATGGTTACAGTTATATACACTGTAACTTGCGAGTAACCGCTTCTGAATTCAGTAGGGTTTGTTTCCAACTGAACATACACAGAACTGGGCTCTTACATGAAATAGAAATTTTTTAAAATGTGGAGCATAAGAAATACTAGAAACAGAATATTTACACAAATCAAATGCTCACCTTTTTCTGCCTAATTTAGTTTAAAAAATCAGGGAGCACATTAGATGATGGCGCATTAAATTCAAGTAAATATGGTATTTTGATTTCAAGTATGGATTAGCACTTATTTTAACAGTTTACCAAATTATAATATAAAATGTGACAAACCCATTGCTGTATAAAGTAGTGCAATTACTTGATACTACTCCAAAAATATAATACTGCAGTTACTACAAAAATCATAACAAACCCATTGTCATATTATTATCATATAACTCATTGTATGCAGTAAAATTAAATTTTGCACCTGCTTTGCAGCTATTCATTACAATAGCCAGGAAATAATTTTTTAATCTCAAGCCTTTTAAAAATAGGGGTTTGCATTAGATTTGATGGTGCATTGGATTTGAGTAAATATGGGTATTCTATTGGACATCTGCAGTTAGGAACAATAAACAAAGTTGAAATTCTATATTGTGAAGCATCTTTCATATTTACCAAGTTCACCATTTAAAAGCAGAAACAATTGTGCTGTGAGATTTTTCTTTATTGCAACACAATTATTTTGCCAGAGAACTTTCATACAACTAAAATCAAAAGTCTAGGTTGCATATTAACATCAAGCAAAAAATCAACTTATTAATAACAAGTAATGTTGTTGTGAATCATGTTGGGATCACTAGGCTGGCACAAATTAAGAATTCCAAAGTCCTGGAAAAGGGAGACATTGAGGTTATGTATTAACTAGTTCTCATCATATAACTTTATTTCTGAGGAATCTGCCAATATTACTATTTAAAATAGAATTCCCATCTCTTAGAATTTTAAACCAAATTATTTTTCTACATTCTGCAGCTGAATATTCTCCTTTGCTTAAACTGTGATGGCAGAATCATAGAATTGGAAGGGACCCACTAGGTCATCTAGTCCAACCCCCTGCCTGTAGCAGGAAATCCTCTTAGAGCATCCCTCTACAGATATTCTCTCTACCCATCTCTCCCTACACAACTCTCCCATCTTTCTACACATCTCTCCCCAGTGAGGGAGAGTCCACCGCCTCCCTCGGCAGTCTGTTCCATTGCCAAACTGCCTTCACCGTCAGGAATTTTTTCCTGATATCCAACCAGAATCTCCTTTCTTGCAGTTTGAAAGTTCTGCTTTCAGAGGGAGCTATGAACAAATGAGCCCCTTCCTCCCTATGACAGCCCTTCAGATATCTGAAGAGGGCAATCAGGTCCCTTCTCAGCCTTCTCTTCTCTCTTCTCCAAGTTCACCCAACCTTTCTTCTCTTCTCCAAGTTCCCCCAACCTTTCCTCATAGGTCTCCCCTTCCATCCCACTGATCATTGTTGTCACTCTCCTCTGAACTTGCTACAGTTTGGCTGCACCTTTTTTAAATGGAGGTGCCCAGAACTCCATTTAAATGAGGTCTAACCAATGCAGAATAAAGAGCAACTATAACTTCTTACGACTTGGAAGCTGCAGACCTGTTAATGCAGCCTAAAATTGCATTTGCCTTTTTTTGCAGATGCATCCCACTGCTGACTCATGTTCAGCCTGTGATCCACGGCGACACCAAGATCCCACTCACTTGTTGTGCTGCCAAACCAAGTATTTCCCATTTTACACCTGTGTCTTATTGCCTAAGTGCAGAACCTTGCACATCTTGCTGTTGAAATTCATTCTATTTGTTACAGCCCAATATTCCAGTTTATCCAGATCCTCCTGAAGGTTTTTCCTGTCTTCTGTTGTGTAAACTAGCCTACTGGATTTTTGGAATTTTTTACTTGATCAGTAGTTTTTCTTTCAGACAAAGCTCTGATGAGCAATAATCCTTAAAAACAGTAACTCTGTACAAAACCTTATTTGTACAATGATGGAGGAAGCCATACTCTCCCCAAACAGGCACAACCAAAAGTATACTTTTCGTTGCGCCTGTTTGGGGAGAGTATGGCTACCTCCATCACTGAGCACTTGCAGCCCTTTCTTCAATCATTGTGCAGTCAGCCCCACCTCTGAAAGAGGACACTTGTGCAAGTCTTGTACAATGCTAGATCAGGGTGATCATATAGAATGGAGGACAGAGTGCCTCTACCTTTGACCCAGTTGTTTCCAATCTTTTTTTGGGCCATGTCCCACCTAAGTATCTCTAAAACCCTAGGATTCCCCCCATGAGATATAATTCTTATTATTCAAAAAGTGAACTCCTATTTATGTGGAAGAAGCCTAAAAGACGTTAACCTGGTCTAAACAAGCTTCCAAAGAACATGGCATCCATGAAAGAGAAAAATAAAAGAATGAAAGGGCAGTTGAAGCACTGAGGAAGAAAACACCAAGAAATTGTTTAAAAATAATAATAATACAAACTGATATAAAAAAATAGCAAATAAAGTTTCAAAACATGTAATAGAGAACTGAAATGCATAAATATAAAATAATTTTAATGGAAGTTTTTTTCTTTAATACTTTAATATTTTGATCATTTTAATTACTAAAGGTACCTAACAAATTCAAAATACAGTTTGAGACTAAAATTAATGAGATCCTTGTGCTGCATGCCTGCTGCAGAGATTTAATATTAGGCACCAATATAGGCCTATATCCTAAAGTGAAATTAAGCCCCTTGCTCCAGAGCAGTTAAGAGGACTTTCCATAAAATTACACTACAGGGAGACATTACTGCGTTGATCCATAACTGCTACGGATTTTGCCCTTAGTCAGCTTCAATCTGTACAGTATTTTGAATAGTGAAAGTGTACGACACTTTCTTGTGGGTCCCATGCTTTATAAGTGTGGCAAAAAATTTATTGTTAATAACTCATTCTCGAATTGTTCCCCTTAAAAATAAAACAGCCCCACATTGTGAACCAGGGCTTCAACCATTACATAAAAGAGAGAATTCAGGCAGGTGCTGCTTTTTAAATCCTTCTGTTATGAACTAAACCTGCCTCAATTCCTTCTTTGATGCAATGGTTAAAGTAGAGGCACTCTGTCCTCCATTCTATATGGTCACCCTGTGATAGATAAACAGCACACGTGGGGAATCCTGATAGAGCAACGTTTCTGAGCTGAATGTGCATAGAGTGTGTTGGGTTTCTGGGAGGTGCACCAACGTGTTAGGCCAGAGTCTTCAGCCTTGCTGTTTCATCCACTCAGAGTATAAATGATATAGGTAGGTTAAGGAGATATATGGATTGCAGAAAAGAGGCAGAAAACAGATCTGGGGTTGTGCACTTTTGGCTGAAAAACAGTTGGTTGACACTAGAGTTTTGGACTTTAGATGGTTGGGGCTGTGGTCCAAGAAATGTAGGTTTGTTCAGTCCAAAGTCTAGGTCCTGATAAAACAAATCTGCCAATTGTGGTTTTTTATTGTCCCAGCAGCATTGCGAGCTGGTGGATTTAAACGTACAAGGAGCACCAAAATGCAGAGCAAAGGAGAACATTTTTCTGTACTGATTTGAACTAACATTCAGTTTGGGCTACAGGTTCCTACTGCAGGGTACGATTTTTCTCTGTAAACTATAAATTTTCATTGGAAAATTCAAGTCTGAAACTGTAGATGGCACCAGGGTCATGGTGGCTTTCCCCATGTTCATAGACTGCATAAATGAAGGTGCTTGTCCCATCCCCAAAACATAAGGATGAAATAATGGATAGCGTCTCATGTGGTGCATATTTACCTGCCATGCAGCTGCACAGCAGACAACAGAAAGCTTTTGTAAGGTAAAATAATAAAGGGATGACAACTATAGTACTGTATACATATTAGAAGGGATAAGTGAAAAAGAGAAACCTCTCTCTCTCTCTCTCTGAGTTCAGATACATTTCCTAGTACAGAATTGCTGGATAAGTTAATACTTGCTAAGCCATTAAAAAGGTATTTGCACTGAATTCCACTCCTGAATCATGCTAATCTGTGCACTGCTGAGCCCCTAGGATGGGTTGGCCAAGCTTTCAACTTCAGGTCTCCTGAACCTAACAGTTGTGCAGAAGAGGGAATTTTACCAGTGGCTCTCAAAGTGGGGGTCAAGACCCCCTTGGAGTGTTGTGACTTCATTTCAGAGGGGTCACAAAAAGCTAGGCACTGCCAGTGACGACATCTGGGATGATGGAATCTAGTACTGGGTGATGTCATCTTGGAATGTGGCACTCAGGCGGCAATCCATATTTTTCCTAGGTGTCTCATCCTGGCCTTCTGATTAGAGGCACAGTGTCTTAACCACTTCTGCCACGCACAGCCCTACAAGACAGGGTGAGCTCCTGTCCTTAGCCCAGCTCTGTGATACAGCTGGAACCAATCGTATCAGTTCTGCCGTTCCATTAGACTATTTCAGTGGCGTGGAGAGGGGGGATTTGCTGCTTGGGTAAAAGCCTATCCTCCATATTAATCTACCCAGGACTTCATGCTTCGCATACAGTGTCGAGCACAATACCATAGTCTTTCAAGACTGATGGATGCCAAGACTCATTGAACACAATGGAACTTACTTCCAATGAAAGTGGAACATGAAAGTGTTCCACTTTCAGAACACATGAAAGTGTTCTGGGATCACAATGATGCCACTTTTTATTTGATGGCATTTCTGACCATGACATCACTTTCAGGTTGATGCCATCACTTCGGTAGATGTCAGATCGTCATTCTTACAAGGGATTCCTAGGCTGAAATGCAGGAGAACCACTGCTCCACACAATTGTTAAAGGTCCAGGAGTCCTAGAGTTAAAAAAAATAGTCACTCCTCTCCTAGGTAAAAGCTTAGAGGAGGGAAGGAAGGTAACTATGGTTGCCTGGGAGTAAGGGTGCAATCCTAACCAATTTTGGCTGGCATAACTCACCTGGCATATCATCTCAGGGTGATGTGAAGAGGTCAACATATGCCTGTGCAGTGCACTGGCCTAACACCCCCAAGAGTGCGGTAGAAATGTCTTATGGCACTTTTGTGTCACCCCAACATCAGCACAGGACTTATGCCAGAGCTGATGCTGCCTAACTGGAGATTAGGATTTCAACCTAAAGCTGCAATCCTAAAGACACTTTCCTAGGAGTAAGAACATTTGAACACAATGGGGCTTACTTTGGTGTAGACATGGCTAGGATTGTGCTCTTAAGCTACAATCGAGAGTAACTACGGAACCTTTTACACCGACGTAGTTTTGGTGTCACCTATGGGAAACCTATGGGAAATGCACAGAGCAATCCAGAGTAAGTGCCCTGCTTACTGGACAAGAGACACTCTTTCAAGTGGGTGCTCCTCTTTTATTTAGCAGGGGGAGAGTAACTGGCCCTCCACACCCCAGCGGTGTCTGTTCAAGAGGCTTCTGCTGGTGTTCTTTTTTGCATTTTAGATTGTGAGCCCTTTTGGGACAGGGACCCATTAGCTTTTAATTAGCTATTATTATTTTTCCATTTTCTTTGTAAACCGTTTTATGAACTTTTTAGTTGAAAAGCGGTATATAAGTACTGTAGATACTGTAGATACTGCCTCTTATGTCTTTCTGTAGTTACTCTGGATTGTAGGGTTAATCTTGTTAAAAGGTAACATGGTTGTAACATGGTTCCTTGAGACTGGGAATAAGTTTTGTCAAGTCTTGCTGGGCAGGACTTGACTGAGAGTCAGTGAGGTTAGATTTGAAGGCTGCAAGGCAACAGAGAGGGAAAGAATGCAATCCTAAGCATGTCTACTCAGATGTAAGTCCCACTGCATTCTATGGGTCTTGCTCTCAAGAAAGTGTGTATGGGATTGCCACCTTAGTGCCACCCAATACAGAACTAAGTTTGAGCCTGCTGGAGTCCTGCAGAAAGGCTCCCAACCCCACCCAGGAGGAGGGGGAGGCTGCAGAGGACCCAATCCTTACCTGAGCGTGTTGAGCGGAGGATTGCAGAGTCGAATCACGGCCACTGCAGCTGCCCCCCGTACGTACTGAGCCATGATCGCCCCCCACCAGACTGATGGACCCAGGAGAGCTCCACTTGATTAAGGGAGGAGGAGGAGGAGAAGGAGGAGTCTGGAGGAACCAGAAGAACTGGAAAGCTGGCATTTATCCCCAGCAGTGGATTCTGCCCCCACAGGACAGGGTGACCATATGTCTAAAAAAAGCAAAAAAACAAAAAACACAACAACAACAACAACAACAACAACAACAAAGAGGACAAGCTCTTCCAAAATGTGGGACACCCAAGAAAAATGTAGACATGGCAGAGCAACAGCTAAACACACACGCACATACAGCATGCATGGGGCTATTTTAAATACTATATTATTATTAAATTTAAAACTATTATACAGAGGGATGCAAAAGTAGGTACTGTATACAGTTTCTATTATTAAAAGAAAACACTCTCACAATAAGGATGACGTACAAATTACAATCAAGTTCAATCTCTAAAGTACTTTTTCCTAACTCTAAATTGCCAGACTTCAACATTTACTGCAATCCTGATTTTAGGATTGCAGCCTAAATGGCCAGACTTCAGCTGCAATCCTAAACACACTTTGCTGGGAGTAAGATCAATTGAACACAATGGGGCTTACTTCTGAGTAGACCTGGTTAGGATTGTGCTGTTCAGGATTTACACTTTCTTAATTCTTATAACCTTATACCTACTTTTGCATCCCCTTGTATCTAATTTATTGCATCTAATTTATTAATTATAAGAAGGGGACATGCTGTCTGCTCAAGAGAAAAAGGAGGACCATGAAGATTTCTTTCTGGACATAAGGCTGAAAAAGAGGACATGTCCTGGAAAAAGATATCCTGTCTGAAACCCAGAGGTTGTAATTTAAATTTTAGCCCCATGAACTGAAAAGAACTGAACTGAAAAGAACTGAACTACAGAAAAAGAACTGAAATGTCATCCTTTCCCATGAGAGCAGTCATCACATCCTTCTTGAAATTAATAAATTAGTTGTCAAAAATTTCTTATAATTAGCTTTAAATTTAATAAGAAATGTTTAAATTAACCATATGAAATTAACACATGCGTGTTTTTAGCTTTTATTTTGTCATGTCCTGTATTTTTCTTGGATGTCCTACTTTTGGGAATGCCTTGTCCTCCTTTGCAGTTATGACATCTGGTCACCCTGTTTACAACCCAAAACAAGTCTACTCAGAAGTATGGTCCATTGTGTTCAATGGCACTTACTTGCAGGAAACTGGGTAAAGAACTGCAGCTGGTAAGAGAGGAGTGCCTAGAACTTGGACAAACTAATTGCCAAGTCAGCATGTTTGGTTAGCATGAGTTGGCTCACTGCTTAAATCAGTTTTCAGGCCTGAACATGTTGATCACTAGTTTATCTGACAGTCCAGAGAGTGTCACTGAGTAAACTAGGATTGGGAATCAAGCTTAAACTAAGGTGTCAAATCTCCCAAGAGACACACTTGAAGTACTTTAGGTTTTATCTACGTGTTGTGATAGTTTTCTGCTCCACTACAGACAAACCCATGAACACATGGTAAACATCTTGTTTGTATTAGAATGTACTCATTAGCAGTAATATTCAAATTAGAAAAAGCCATGTTTGTGTGTTTTTCTGTCTTGCTGTAGTAAATTGATGTAAACTGGAATACACAATAATAAGGATCCCAAATATCTTTGCTGGCTTATAGGATGTTCATGAGATGCATGGACCTAATAAGTGAGACCAGCACAGGCAGTATTTTTTGGAGGTGAGCAAAATTTTTATTCAGGGAAATGAAAGTGTTTTTATTTAGATTGCAAAATTAATTACTCCCTTCTTGAAGAGATCCTCATAACTAGGATGTTTGGTTGTGCAACTAGTGGTATCATCTTTCTTGCAGTAACCTACACACTGTTTAGGCCGGCTTAAGGCCTAACTTTCCAGCCGTGGAGTAGCTGATGCCATTGGGTGTGCACTACATCCTATGGTGGGAGGGTAGCAGGGCTGCACTGCAACATAACTGGAAAGTTGGCTTGGCTGCAATCCTATCCACACTTACCTGGAAGTAAGTCCCACTGAACTTCTTACATCTAAGTAGATACGTTAGGTTTGTTCTGTTATACACATTTCCTACGGTTGCAGTCCTATACAGTACTCTCTTTCCTGAGAGTAAGCTCCGGTAAATGCAACAGAATTTACTTCTGAGTAGGCAAACATAGGATTAGGCTCATATTCATCTAAGGCTGCAATCCTAAAGACACTTTCCTGGGAGTAAGACCCACTGAACACAATGTGGTTTACTTTTGCCTAGACATGGTTAGGATTGTGCTCTGTGAGACCAATCCTACGCATGCTACTCAGAAACCTTATTATAGTCAATGGGACTGACTCCCAGGAAAGTGTGTTTAGGACTGCAGCATAAGAGCACATCTACTCAGAAGTCAGTCCCATGATAGTCAATGGGGCTTACTCCCAGGAAAGCGTGGAGGGGGAGGCGGCCTCAGAGCCCAGTCCTCTGCAGTCTCCTCAGAAGTCAGTCCCGTGATAGTCAATGGGGCTTACTCCCAGGAAAGCGTGGAGGGGGAGGCGGCCTCAGAGCCCAGTCCTCTGCAGTCTCCTCAGAAGTCAGTCCCGTGACAGTCAATGGGGCTTACTCCCAGGAAAGCGTGGAGGGGGAGGCGGCCTCAGAGCCCAGTCCTCTGCAGTCTCCTCAGAAGTCAGTCCCGTGATAGTCAATGGGGCTTACTCCCAGGAAAGCGTGGAGGGGGAGGCGGCCTCAGAGCCCAGTCCTCTGCAGTCGCCTCAGAAGTCAGTCCCGTGATAGTCAATGGGGCTTACTCCCAGGAAAGCGTGGAGGGGGAGGCGGCCTCAGAGCCCAGTCCTCTGCAATCTCCTCAGAAGTCAGTCCCGTGACAGTCAATGGGGCTTACTCCCAGGAAAGCGTGGAGGGGGAGGCGGCCTCAGAGCCCAGTCCTCTGCACATCTTCTCCACTTGGGGGCGCCCTTGTGGCTTCCTAAGGCTTTGTGGAGCCGGAAACGGTGGCTGAGCGGAGGGGAGGAGGTTGTCTGGCTCGTGTTGGCCTGTCAGGTGAAGCCGGTAATGACGTTTCGTGGAGAGCCCGGCAGCTTGAGGGGGAGGAGCAATGGCCGTTAGAGGCGCTCAGGTGGCGGCTGAACGGTGAGTAACGGCCGTCTCGAGGTGAGTCGGTTGAGGGGGAGGGGCGGAGGAAGGGCTTCCATTGGTGGAGGTGTCTGAAGGGTCTGCGCAGGCAGCGGAGGCTGTGCCCGGGTAGGCGCTCCGTGGGTTGGCCAGGCTGGGGACTCTCCCCACCCTTCGCGGGCACCTGGCTACGTGGTAGAGCTGCGGCGCGGTGCCCTCCTCTCCTCCCTCCCCAGCAGGTCTAGCGCAGGCGCAGGCACCTCTGCGCACACTTGTCTCCCAGATGGGGCAGGGTCTCCTTACCGGGACCCCCTTATGCCTTGAATGCCCAGCTGACTCCCCATGGGGACCGGGGTGGGCAGTCCTTCAAATCTCTCCTGACTCTGTAGTCAATCTGTGGAACTCTCTGCCACAGGGTATGGTGAGGGCAGTCTGTAGTCAGGAGATCTCAGTTCTCAGAGTCACTAGTCTGTGGAACTCCCTGCCACAAGATGTGGTTGCAGTCTGTGGTCCTGAGATCTCAGTGTCATTAGTCTGTGGAACTCCCTGCCACAGGGTGTGATGAGGGCAGCCTGTAGTCAGGAGATCTCAGTAGTCTGTGGAACTCCCTGCCACAAGATGTGGTGGTTGCAGCCTGTGGTCCTGACATCTCAGTGTCATTAGTCTGTGGAACTTCCTGCCACAGGGTTTGATGAGGGCAGCCTGTATTCAGGAGATCTCAGTAGTCTGTGGAACTCCCTGCTACAAGATGTGGTGGTTGCAGCCTGTGGTCCTGACATCTCAGTGTCATTAGTCTGTGGAACTCCCTGCCACAGGGTGTGATGAGGGCAGCCGGTAGTCAGGAGATCTCAGTAGTCTGTGGAACTACAGACTGACTACAGCTGTGATGAGGGCAGCTGTAGTCAGGAGATCTCAGAATCACTAGATTGTGGAACTCCCTGCCACAAGTTGTGGTGGTTGCAACCAGGAGAGCTTTTTGGAGTGCAGAAAAAACATACTGTGGAGCTATTTCTGCTGAGCCGAGCTGCCTACTGCTGTTTGTTGTGTTCCTGGTCTTGCTGCCAGGCAGCAGTTGTCTAGCGTCCAGTGAGTGCCACCAAACACCACTCTACCAGCGGTGGTACCCACTGTAACCTTGGTTGAGACAGTATTGTACAGTCCATCATTTCCCACTGTGTTTTGAGTACAGGACAACAGGATGGTGACCTTTTCCTACAACCTCCCCAAAAAACAGAATGTAAATGTGCTTTCCTAATATAAGAAAAACCACTGTCATAAGAAGAGCCCTTCTGGATCAGGCCAACGGTAATGTAGCCTAGCTTCCTGTTTCTCATAGTGCCCACAAGAAGCCTCAGGGAACACCAGGACAATGGGGTACCTGCCTCCTGATGTCCTTCCCACACTTGGCCTTTTGAGGTTGCCTCCTTCTGAAACCAGGAGGTTGCATATGGCTTGTAAGTTGTAACCTATGATGGGCTTTTCCTTCAGCAATCTGTCCAATCTCCCCATTTAAAGGCATCCATGCCAGGTGCCATCACTACATCCTGTGGCAGAAAATTTCCGGACTAATGACACTGAACACTGAGATCGCATGATCATAGGCTACATCATCACATTTTGTGGAAGGGAATTCTGCATACTAATGACGCCAAGCACTGAGATCTCAGGACCATAGGCTGCCATCACCACATGCGGTGCAGGGAGTTCTACAGACTAGTGATGCTGAGCAGGCACTACAGACACTGAGATGTCAGGACCACATGCTGCCATCACTACATCTTGTGGCAGGGAGTTCCACAGGCTAATGATGCCAAGCACTACTTAGATCTCCTGATCACAGGCTGACATCACCCAGGGAGGTGATAGAGTTGGAGTGTGGAGGTAAGAAAGATGGAGAAAGATGTGTGGAGTGTGAGAAAGATGGAGAAAGATGAGAAAGAGTGTGGAGGTGAGAAAGGTGGAGGTAAGAAAGATGGAGATGAAGAAAGTAGGGAATTTCACAGACTAATGACACTGAGATGTCAGGACCAGAGGCTACAGCCACCACACCTTGTTGGCAGGGAGTTCCACAGACTAGTGATGCTGAGCACTAAGATCTCATGACTATATGCTGCCATCAAACACCCCGCCCCCCCCAATGGCAGGGAGTTAAAAAACAATAGAAAGTATGGCATCTTTATTGTCTGAGCCTATAAAAAAACCAGAACATTAAATCAAAGTTAAAAGATCAAATATTTAAAAGGCCAGGAGCTCTGAATGCTTGTCAGAACAGGTCTCCAGGCCTCACCTGAAAATTTCTAGGGAGGGAGCATTTTTTAGGTCAAGAGGGAGGGAGTGCCATAATGGTGCCATTACTGAAAAGGCCCTGTTTCTTGCAGCGCCCCACACACCTCTTTAAGATGGTGGCACTCATAAAGGGCCTTTGATGACTTGAGAGCACAAGCCAGATTGTATGGAAGTTTATGGTTTCTTAGCTAGCCTGGCCCCAACCTGTATAGGGCTTTATAGGTTAAGACCAGAACCTTGAATTGGGCCTGGAAATAAATGGGCAGCCAGCGTAGTTGCTGGAGAAGCAGCCTGACAGAAACTGCCTACCTCCAGCAATCACAAAGTCTACTGGAGTTTGTGTTAATTGCAGTTTCTGAACCATTTTAAGGGCGCCCCACATAGAGTGCATTACTGTGGTCTAGCCTTGATGTCAAGACCCCCTTCCTCTGACTAGGAGCAAGCTGTTTTACCTGTGAAGAAGGCAAGAAGGGCCAGTCATGATGGCCAGTCTACACCACTCTCCTATATCCACTCTTGTTGCTGCTCAAGCTTTCAAAGTGTTTGGTTTTTATTTATTTGTTTGGCAGTTACAGTTGCTGGGAGATCCTTCTGAGATCCAGCAGCCAGTATGTATAGACTGTTCATACCGGGGGTACAGGCTAGTCTATGGGCAGCTTGGTGAAATCCTTTTCACTGTGTAGTGATCACACATCTAGTTGAAAATATTGTATTTTAGTAGAAAATACTGTCGATAGACATCTCCATCAGCCTTCAGTCTTGCATCCAAGAGTTACCCAGGTCTGTTCCTCCTTAGCTTTCTTCTACAGCCCTTCATTCAACAACCAGACCATGCCTGCTGCCCATGATTAGTGGTACTTTGAATAGGTGGCCTATGTGAACGCGTATGGTATATGACAAATATCAAACCCTGCTGTACATGTGCATGCACAGATCTAAGAGTGGCAAGATGCACTGACTTCTTGGGAGACTAAACTTCTCCAGACCCAGGGAGGAGGGGGACCCCTCCAGAATAATTATCACACTTGTAAGTTGGCCAGAAAATTGTTCCTGTCAGATAGAAATAGTTGGAGCACATAATATACCTGTATTCCGTATGATATTCCTCTCTCTTGCCATTGTAGCTTATATAGATTTATTTTTGGGGTTCTGCTGATCTTTAATGGTCACTTCACACATTGCAAACATTTCTACATATGATGCTAAGGAACTTACATTCTTTATTTAATCATTCTTTGCTACACTTAAGCAGGTGGTAGTAGGACAAGGTAGATATTGGTCTGCTACATTCTCTTTGTGGAGCTGTTAGTGTTAATATGGGCATGGGGGGTGGGGAGGATCACAGTCTGCTCATGAAGACTGTGATGCATCCTGGAGTAGAGATGCATCCTGGGCTGACTTTGACTCTATTAGGGAGAGACTGCAGGAAGACTGCTGGGAGCAGTTTTGCTTTGCAAGGGTTTGCAGAACAATTTTAGCCTTTTTCTTTACTTTCCCTTTTTACAGTGGGTCCCATTATTTGCAGATTGATGATATTTGTGGGAGAATCTGGAATAGAACTGCCACAGAAGTGGGTTACAGCTGTATTCTGTTTATATTAGAGGTACTTGTGTAAGGCACTCATTTAGGGGAGATTCAGGATAGGCATGAACTGTGATTTATAGGTAAGTGAAAACTAAACAGCCTGATATTATAGATATTATATATGTAGCTTTAATGGGACTCAGCACCATATATTGCCCTAGCTTTTAGCACTAATCTCTGAGAAGCAGATGTAGTAAGTCAGTTGTAGCCTGATGAACACCTACTTGTGTATATTGCTGACACAACAGCTTGCCTTCATAAGTGGTCCTCTGACAGGTTAAAAATAAGGTAATTCCCTGATGAGTTTACTCTTTGTCTTGCCTCTGAAGCCACAGTACTGCTTTATATAACACTGCTGTGCTATATCTGGCAGGGCTGGCCTAGTTGATCCTAATGGATTAGTGCTGCCCTGTATGATGTTTTCTTGTATAGTCCAGCAACATAACATTTGTATTTTATTTTCTAGTACTGTCCTAATTTTATGTACAGCTCATAAAATCCAGTAATAATTCAGAAGCTGTTGAAAAAATGGGAATAGCTTCTCTTTGGAGCAGATTAATTCTACTTCCTGGAAAACTTTACTGGTTTTTCCTTAATCTGTCTGAAGTTAAAATCTGAGTTTAGTAATGAACTAAATTAAATTCTTAATGTATCTTAATTTAAAAGATTTATTAGGTTAGCCAAAGTAATCTGTTTTTTTCCAGTTTCCATCTTAGTGCAGAATTAATGGAAAGAAGCAGTAAATATTACACTTTCTTGTATAAGGGCTAGTCAGATGTGTATTTAATTGTGCTAATAGGCCTGGCAGGAATGTTTTAGAATTAAATTGCAATTATTTTTTTTTTGGGGGGGGGGAAGGAGAAGAATGCTAAATGGGAAAATAGGGTGAAGAAGACAGTAGTTTCCGTTTGCTGGAGTTTAGAGTCGAAGTGTACTCCATGCAGTACTTTTAAATGAAAACATTTTTACTGAAATGGTTTTCACTGAAAATCACCTGGCTTGGTAATGCAAGTAAGCCATTTCTGAATTGGTCCTTAAATTGCCCCAGTCCTTAGCCTACCACTGTAGTTAAAGGAAGCTTTTTATTTTAAATTTATACTTACAGTTTAGAAAGCTAGAACACTTTGTAGAACCTGACTAGATGCAATCCTTTATACACTTGGTGTGATTGTTTATGTAAATTTAGTCAAAATTTTAAAAATGTGCAATTAACCCTGCAGATTTTTAACTCAGTGGAATTTTTTTTTTTTTAGATTGCTAAAATGCAAGTCTGAGGTAGAAAACATCAGACAAATGCAATCAACAGGAATACATGGATAATATATAGCTTCTAAAAATGTGCCATGAACTGTTACTATACTGCTGGAATTCACAACACTTTAAGAAAGGTAAGTTTTGTTTCTGCTAGTGAGGAATATAAGTGGATAAAAAGTAATTGCAAAACTCTTACTTTTTGGAATAATACTTTTTGGATAATTAAGATGATACAATACTTTTTATTTGTAGGGCTGATGAAATAATTACATTCTAGAGCAGTGATTCCCAAACATTTTAACACTGGAGCCCACTTTTTAAAATGACATTATTGGGATCCAGCTAACTTTACAAGACTAAAAATGAAATTCTTTGTCAAACTCAAATTACAGCTGGTTTTTATTATTTTGTAAAGGAGAACACTCCTCTAGAACCAGTGCTGTCTAACATAATAAGCCCTAATTCTCCACTGTAGCTTTGAACTGCACCACAAGCGAAGCTTGCCTGTTCAATCTGCAGAGGCTCTCCTTCCTCCTCTTCTGCTAGCAGCTTCTCTGGCTAATATAGCAACACTTTGGCTCTCTCCAGGCCTTGGTCATGGCAGTTACCTACCAATCTCCAGTGTCCACAGTAGTCCCAATTCCAGCCATTCTCGGTAGTCTTTAAGATCTGTTTCAGAGGCCCTGCAGTAGGTGCTTCTGTCTTTAGGGATGAGATAGGTTGTGACAACAGATGAGGACTTCTTAGAATTAATGCTCTGATTATAGGATGGCGTCGTTAGGAACATTTACTTGACACCAACTTTAGTATGATTTAGTGGTACGATGAGAACGGTTTTATTCGCCAGTGCTTTTGATGGTTGGTTTTCATCTGTCCATTTTCCGAACATTTTAATAACAGTAAACATTTCTTCAATATATTGTTTTTTCAGTGTTCAGTGATTGTGTATTAACCACACTTTTGCCATCTTGAAAATCTTGTCGAAAGGAAGAATTAGGATGTTTTTAAAATTTAACCTTGCCATGGTCAAATATCAATAATGCAACAAGATTTGTTGCTTTTCCTTGTATACAGAATTAAAGTTAATTTACTGAAATGTAAATTGTACTCCATAATGTATTGCTATATGAACAATACCTTTCTTTCCTCTGCTTTTTTCTATCCCTCAAAAATTGTTGGCTTTCTGACCTTTTATCCCATTCTTTAATTTTTGTTTGATAAAGGCTGCAATTCTAAACACACTTTCCTGAGAGTAAGACACATTGAACACAATGGGGCTTACTTCTGAGTAGACACTGATTGTGCCCAAAATATGAATGTATGGAAATCGTGTTGCTGCCAGTTCTAGCATTACACTTTCTGAGTAATCTTTCCTCATACAGTATTTTTATCATGAATCATCATGTTTTAAATTCGTTAAGGTGCTTATTATTGGAGAATAAGCTCCTGTACTGTTCAGATAAAACTTTCTAAACAATGCTAATGGTGTTCCGGCACTTTATACTTTCAGTACTATTTGAGACGGAGTCCACTTCTTTCTGATCCTTTGTGTATCTACCATAGTTACAGTCAGTGCTTTTTAAAAATGCACATAACATGCACATGGGAGAATGGGAACAGTTGTGTGCAGGGCTCCTGTTGGCAGTCCATGGCACAGTTATATAATTCAGCAGAGAAAGGAAATTGGGGTTAATGAAATGTTAATGAAATTAGGGTTAATGAAATGTTTATGGTTAAGGATTTATTATAGTGTAAAGGTAAAGGTGTCTCCAGTTTGCTCTACTAGTTATGACTGACTCTAGGAAGCAGTGCTCATCCCTGTTACAAGGCCAAAAAGCCACTGTTGTCCAAAGATGCCTCTGTGGTCATGTGGCTGGCTTGACAAACACCAAAATGCATGAAACTCTGTTACCTTCCCACCAAAGTGGTACCTAATTATCTACTTGAATTTACATTCTTTCAAACTGCTAGGTTGGCAGAAGCGAGGCAAGTGATGAGAGCCTACTCCATCTTGCAGTACTTGAGTCTTGAACTGCCAGCCTTCAGGTTGACAAACACAGCATCTTTAACCACTGAACCACTACAGTAAACGATTTTATTTTAGTGAGTTAAACTCAAAAAAATGATTCAAAATTGAGGTTTTCCCTGAACATGTTGATTCACACTTTAATCCTTCTGGACACAAAATTGCTACATTTATCATTTGATTCAACAGAAGTGGAGAAACAAGAGGAGAGATGAACTCATAAGTAGAAAATGCCAGGTGGAAAGGGAGAAATAAAGGGTAAGAAGGGACGTAGGGAGATGAGATAGGCTTCCCTGAGGAACCAAGGGAAGGAAATGAAGTTTTTAGGGTGGAGGGGCAAAAGTGAGGAGTAAAGTTGGGGGGTCAGTGGGAAAGAAGGGAATCTGATGTTTCATAGTGTCTGGAGAGCAGCTCTCTGTAACCTGAACCAAGAGCTGTAGACAAGGGGTACGCTTCTGGATAGGCTGCCAAAGCACTTCACCCACTTGCAGCAGGGGACATAGGGCCCAATCCTATCCAATTTTCCAGTGTGGGTGCAGCTGTACCAAAGGGGATTTCACTGCATCCTGCAGTGGAGGAATCACCGAGAACTCCTCTATGTATGGGAACATGTACTCCCTTAACATGGGGCTGCATTGTGGCTGCACCAACACTGGAAAGCTGGATTGGGTCCTTAGTCTCTCCCATTGAATATCCATTCTTAACTTGTACCCCAAGCATCGAAAGGAGTTTAATTAGACTCTCCAGTGGAAGAACCCAATTTTGGATAATTCCTAGCTCTTGGTGTCCTTGATGGGTTGATTGAAGAAGGTGGTATGTTTGAGAAGGAGGGCCAAGGTTAGGTCTTCACTAAAATAGTGTAAAATACTCACATATAGAGTGACTAATCACAGACAGGGAAGAAAGTGATGGCTACTAAGCATGTAGTCAGTGTGAGTAATGAGATGTGGATGAGATAACATAAAGGATTTTGGTGAGGATGCACTGGGACCCAAGTTACCAATTCTTTTTCTACAAGGTTTGAGAGTGTTGATAAGGTTTGCAGCAAGCAGCAAGAGAATTGCGCCAAATGAATCTTCCCAAATAAAAGCAGGGTTTCACAGTCCTAAAAGGACCTTGAAACAAACACTTTCATGCACTTAGGATGTAGGAAGAAGCAAAGCAAGAGAGCCACATTGCTTTCTTGGAAAGGAAGAGACATATTATGAGGAAGACAACAAAAATTAGCTTGAGTGTTATCTCAGTATATTTTTGTTTGTGCTCATGGAGAAAGAGATGCTGGCAAAGAGAGTTGCTGTTCCCGTAGGTGCTCCTTGGGTGACAGCTACATTGAGGGTACCTGATGCATCAACAGCAGGTTAACAGTCATCGATAGCAAGGCAGGATGAGGAATGGAGTTGATGAACCAATTGCCATGTGCCCCAGGTAGGCTCTCTGCACCAAGTATAAGTGTACAGATCCATGTGTCTTGCAGAATACAATAATAGACTGGAAGCTGCTAATCCTCCTTCCTGATTAAACCATCCAGGATGAAAATCTTGGGACATTTTTCTTACTTCTATAAAATTGTTTATTGTTTTAGTCTCAAAAGTCTACTAACAGGAAGAATAATAAAATAGACATCTTGGGATTAAATCATCTTAACTGTTTGGATCCTATCATATCTAGACAACTATAAATGGCTTCACCTTTGTTTAACTCTTTAAGGCCTCAAACCTAAGAAACTTATGCCAGTCTAATTCGCCTGGCATTTCTTCCCATGAGGGTAAGGGGAGGTTGGCATATGCCTGAGCACTGGCCTAACCCCTAAGAAGTGTGGCAGACCTGACTCATGGCACTTTTTGGACAGCCCCAGGTTAGCACAGGACTTATGCTGGCCTAACTGCAGGTTAGGATCACAGCCATAATAGCATTCAATTGTTTTTGTATCATTCTAATGTGTCTTTCACAGCCCTAATTCAGAGATATATCAGATTTCTTGCAACAAATTGTGAGAGATTCCAGTTTTAGATTAATTAGAAACATTCTGACAATAACTCTGATTTGTCTCTATACATCTATAGTCAGATATTGAACTTTACCCATCATCAGCAGTCAGTTTGGCATCAATAAGAGGAAGGAACCTCACTTGTTTACGTCACTGAACAATTCATTGAGCTGTGTATAAGTTATGCATATGAAGTTGTACATAATGCAGTTGGAAGTGATGTTTATTGGGTTTATTTTGAAAAGAGGTTCACCCAGGATTATTAATATAGAACCAAGGCAATATAGAACCAAGCTTCCCACAATTTCCTGTGCCCCAGTTAAGTCAAGAACCATTACAGCTTTCAAGAGTGTTGCTAAATGTGGGTGTTGTCACGCTTCTTCCCCAGCAATACATTTGTTGAAATTTCAGCAATAGGAAGATATGCAAAAATAACATACTAAAGAACATTAAATTTTTCAAGCAAAATATATAATATCGTCAGTGACCTGTCACCTTTTTTCTCAGAGATCCAGACATGATGCAAGTGTCTGTTGCTTCAGGTTCCAGTTATGCTGGTGAAATTATAGCTGATGAAATTATAGTTGAAGTTCTTTTATTGATTTATTTTCTTCTAGAATTCCTACATTCAGTATGGTACAGAGCTTGTGTGTCTTTAATATCTGCATAGAAGGGAGAACTGCATATTACCTCTAGGCAACTTAGCAATGACTGCCACAGTGTGCTTTAGCTTTCAGTTCATAGTTATATAAATGGGTTATATAAGCAGGAATTTATTTTTTGTAAATGAAAGTTGCAAAATGAAGCACAGATCAAAATTCTGTTTATTGCTCATTATGTGAGCAATTTGTTTGGCAGTTCAAATGACTAAAAAATGAAAATGCATCTATGCCTTTAGTTGTTGCCTAGAAGAGATAATTTTGATACTTGCTCTACTGGTGTATTTTGTTATTGGGGAAAGCAGCAAAAGCAGTTAAGTGCCAATCTTGGTCTTGTTTGGAATAGTAAAACTGATCTCAGTTATGTCCAGAATTTGATAGACTGATGGTGTGCCTTGACAATTTTAGTGCCTTGTCGCTGTATCATGAGATGGAAAAGGTTGAAAATCACTGCTCTAAATGGATGATAGAAGGTTCAAGAGAAAGGAAAATGTCATGGCTTGAATGATGAGTAGAGGAGCTCTCTTATATAGGCTGTGTGCAAAAAATGGCTTTTCCCTAAACATTCTATAAGACCTGAATATTTTATGTGCAGACTGTATATAGCAAGTAACCATCAGCTGTCTGGTGGCCTGAGGAAACATTATTTTGGATACATAACTTAAAGCGTTTCCTTGTTAGGTTGCAAATCAGTTGTAAGTGTTCATGGAAATATACCATACTTCTTTTTTTTTGTAGGACTGGTCCTCCTAAATCCTTTTAGGGTGCAATCCTAACCAATTTAGGATGGCATAACGCATCTATCTCTCTATACAAGGAAAGGGGCAGAAGTGCCTTATGGCACTTTTGTGACATCCCCAGGCCAGCATAGGACTTGTGCCAGGACTTATGCTGGCCTATCTGGGGGTTAGGACTTTAGCCATAGTATTTCAAATCATTGGGTATATTCAGGCATAACAGCAAACTCGTACACTGGCATTATGTGAGCAAGAGCAGAGGAACTCATGCACATCTGCACCCCTCAATTATTGATTTTGGGCTAGAATGAGGGTTAGAATGTTCATTGAGCAGGTCAAATTGATTTGTAGGGGAAGAATGCTAAATCTCAACCTTTTTTCTAGCGAAATGATTACTAATCCATTTTATTGTTTTGGTTTATTATTACCGTATATACTTGAGTATAAGTCGACCCGAGTATAAGCTGAAGCACCTAATTTTACCACAAAAAACTGGGAAATCCTATTGACATGAGTATAAGCCTAGGGTGGGAAATGCAGCAGGTACTGGTACTGGTCCTTTTCTTTTTAGCCTTCTTGGAACTCATAGGCTACAATCCTAAGCACACTTTTCTGGGAGTAAGCCTCATTGAACTTGGTGGGGCTTACTTCAGAGCAGACATAGGACAGGGAGACCAGATGCCAAACCCAAAATTCCTGAACCCCAAGGCCAAAATTCCTACCCCCATGCCAAAATTCCTATCCACTTAAAAAAATTGCCAAAAATGTATTTTTTATTTTTATAGTTTTTTTTGTTTTTTTGGCCATAACTTTTGATAGGAAGGAGATATCTCAAAACTAATTTTTGCATTGGATTCTGCTCTTCAATACGAATCCAAAGGTATATCCTGCCACTTTTCAGTTCACCCAAGTATAAGCCGAGGGGGCCATATGGGCCTATTTTTGGGGACCAAAAAACGTGGCTTATACTCGAGTATATACAGTATATATTGTTTTGCAACAAAAATTATATATATAAAGAAACACCAACAAATAGCCACTGGAAAAGATGCTATGCTGGGGTGAATGGGGGAAGTTGCTGTTCCCCTTCTAAATAAAAAGGGACCACCATTTTAAACAGTGGCCCTTTGCTCTGTTAGCTAAGACCTGTATCAGTGGTGTAAATGTTGTGGTATACTTAGGTAATTTGCCCTGGGAAGCTCACAAATTTTTTGACATCATATAAGGCAAACTTATTAGTATTAATATAATTAATTAGATATTAATGTTTTCATATTTATAATCCCCTTACCAATTAAACCTCTGTTTTATTTTTCGGGGGAGGGGGTGAGATTGCCTTCTGGAGCACTTGTTGAGCTCCACTGTCAGTGGATTGGGACCATTTTTGCATTCCTCTGTGCTTGACCTGAACCACAAGCAAAGGCACAATTGCCTACTCATGAGTATGTAGCTCAGTTCCACTTCTCATAGGGCTCAATGTAATCATCAGGGGCTTCCTTCTGGGTTGATTCTGGGGTATGTTCATTGGAACAGGACCATGCTGGGATTGTTGGATTCCTCTGTCTGCCCTTTCCAAAAGACTAAGTAAGGCAAGTCTGTCTACTCATGAGTAAAGGTGCGATATGGCTCAGTTCCACTTTCCATAGCGCTCCATGCATTTTTGATTTTTTAGTTTTTTGGCCATAACCTTTGATAAGAAGGGGATATTTCAAATCTGTTTTTTTACATTGGAAAATATGCATCCAATGGTATATGACATGATGGGGATCCAAACAATCTTAGTGTTTTAGCGATTTATGTGATTTTGGTCACCCCAGTGTGTCACGCCCCCAGCTGCTCGCCAGGGATGTTGCTGTGTCTTGATATAGACCTAGGAGGGTGCTCCCTGTTAGAAAGATTCAAGGTGTTTGACAATTTCAGGTTAGAATTTTATATTAATAAAAAGACTGAGATTTCAGGTAAGTAAGATGAAACCTAAATTTAAATGTGAGTTAGATCTTGTGGAAAATGTATATTATGTTAGGAGCTAGCTAGTAGAAATTAAATTCACTGTACAGTGTGGAGGGGTTTCTGTGTTGGGAAACAGTCTGTTTGCTGCTGTACTACTTTTGAAATTTGCAAGTGATCCAGTCCAGGAAACTTTTGGGTACTTCCTGAGAGCTTTTAACACCAACATCCACATCCTCTCAGGTAGGGGCCCTGTTCATAGTGGCTTTGAGATTTTCCCGTTATGGTCCACTCCTTTTCTCATAGATGTGCTTAAACAAGCTGTGTGTGAGAATTTGACATTAATACGCTGCCTTTTTTCTTGCTATGCTTCATGAAACTCAGGGTAGCACACATGTGATTCTCAGGCAGTCACTAAGCCAGGCACTTACCAGACCTAAAACATTGTGATCGCACTTCATAGTGTCTCTATGGTGAGATTTGAATTTAGTGCTTCACACCAGACTTTTGGAAATGGAAGTGATCAAGAAAAGTGCAAAGGGAGACTGGCAGTACAGGTCCTTGGAAGGCAAGGAAAGGGCTGTAGGATGATGGAAAGACATAAAGAATCATTGGGACTCTGCTCATGAGGAAACAAAACATGAAGAGATTTCTTGCCTTCTTTTTGTGTTTTGATCTGTTTAACTAAGTGTGTTGAACTCGACCTTTGAGTACTTAGAGATAAGTCCTTATCAATTAGAAGTTAAAACAACAAATCCTCCCACCTTGCTGACTTGGACAGAACCTCCCCAAGGCTTCTGAGGCCAGAGTAAATGTGTACAAATGTTGTATCAGTCAGCCTTGATGGGGACAAAGTTTATTCAAAGATCTATTGCCACTAAAACATTTTACATTGATTTTTTTTAGCCTGGCACTGTACAGTGAACATTTTTAGTAAGATTACTAGCTGAATTTATCTGTTTTTGCCGGGAGTAAAATTTAAAGAATATTTTTGGGCATCGGGCATCAGTGAGCACCTGGTACTCGCAGTCAATGGAGACTGGATACTGACAGGCACCACCGGGTACCAAGCACAACGCTCCACAAGGCAGCAGGCACAGGTATCACTGGGCATCCCTGCTAGGCACCACCAGGCAAAGCAAGGCACCTAGCAGTGGGTACCATTGGGCAACAGATACTACTGGGCACCAAATCAGTTTTTAGAGAAGGAATATGCTCCCCAAATTTCATCCTTCTGGTTTCAGGGGTTTGGGCTGGGTGTTAATGAATTGGTGATTCTTCAATGTTAAGTATAGGGACAAAAATATGTTGTACCCTTTTTCACCCCCTTTCAGTTCAAATTTTAAAAAATCGGTTCTTAGTGAGTGCCTACAACATGGAATGAATAACTCCCAAAATTCATGGTTCTATGTCCAGTGGTTAGGGCTGGGCATGGATGAGTCATTCAGTCAATGACTCCAATTTTACATATATTTTGTTTTTAATTTGATAGATTTTGTGCCTAAATTGATATATAAATTCTTTTAGAAGGGCAAAGCATTTTGGAAACAAATATTAGAACATTTGTGGTTAAGTGCAGTATAGTGGGTTTTTCCTGTTGTCATGTGCACGCAGATATCAATCTGCCATAACTGATAGTGGGACCTCTGTGACAGAGTAGGAGGAATAAAACTTGGCAGCAGAAGCCTTTTTTCTGTTTGCTTGATAAATTTGGTACGTGATTTTTGACCCTATGAAATTTTCCTAGAGGGTTGAACAGCTGCTTTTTAGTATTCTACAGTTTTTCAAAAAAATAAAGATTTATATTTAGAATTAACTATTTTAAAAGTCTCCTATCTGGAGATGCCTTGATACAGACACCTGGAGGGTATCAGTATTTGATATTCTTTTCAATTTTAATTATTTCTGTTTGTTTACTTCAATTAATCCAAACCAACATCTTCTAATCCTATACCTTTAGAAGAGTTAGAACACAATCCTAACCATGTCTACTCAGAAATAAGCCCCATTGTATTCAATGGGTTTTACTCCCAGAAAAGTGTGTTTAGGATTGTAGCCTTAATTACTGTATTTACCCATCCTTCAATTGATCTAAGTATTAACTTTCATTCTGAGCAATGAAAGAAGTTAATTTGCAGAATACATAATCTTTTTTCCCTTTTTTATAGATAAATTGTTGATGTGTTGGATTTTTTTTAAATTTTCTCTTGCATCTGGCATTTGGAGGTTGTCCATATCTCAGAGCCCATTAATCTATGTAAAGTTAGGATTCTTTGTCCCAATGTGTACAGCAGCTTAACAGTGAGATGTCAACAACCAAATAGCTTGTTGCCTACAATAAAAACAGCAAGAGCAATTAAAACGTACAGCAGGAGACCTAATAAAATTGTTGCTTAAAAGTTAATGTAAACATGGTTACTAAATGTAATGTTACTAAATGAAGACAGTGTTGAGAACAGTGTTGAGGCTATTCCTGAATTACAGCTACAAATATCCTTCCTGGCATGTTCTCACTACTTCTGGCAGTGGGAGAACATTCAAGAAGGTCTCAATGGAACAATGACGTTCTTTTCAGGTTCATAGAAGGGGAGCCAGTCCCTGGTACCAGACCATGTAGGCTTTAAACAACCAGCATCTTGAACTTCCCCAAAAGCAAAGTGATAGCTAGTGCAGTTCAAGCTAAATTAGCCAACCATGGTGTAATCTTCAGGACCCAAATAAAATCCCAATTGATGTATTACTGTGGTCCAATCTGGAATTGATGTGGACATGATTACTGAGACCAGGCCCAATATAAGGTTATCTGACTAGCGAGGAACCTTAGTGTTGAGTCCTGAACAAATTTCATCAAAATGCTTGACTTGCAGTATTCTTCTTGTTATCAGGTTGAAATGTAGCAATTCATTTTCATTTTTTTTATCAGGATAGCTGATCAAGTAATAAAGTGGGAGTCATGCCTTATGGAAATATATTGGCTTACTGAGATTTTGGTAGTTTTATTTTATTTGAAGTAAAGCAAGCTAATTAAGAACATATCAGAATGTCTTCAAAGTTGATACGCGTCTTGAAATTTTGAAACATGTTACTGTGTTTCCCAGAGATATATGTTCTTCTTTCAAAATGAGATGGTAGTCTTGGAATTGCAGAGATATTACCTCAGAAGCCATGTCAAACCATTGGAAGGCATTATATGTCTCCTTCTCTGATTCCCTTCCTTAGTTCTTCCAAATTTCAAAGAGAGAGAAGGGAAAATGGTAGAGTTTAGCTTATGCTACTTGTATTGCCTGGTGAAGACGGCAGCTAGAGGTTTTCTAAAAAGATTTTCTTAAATGTAAAAACTTAAATGCTGCAAATATTGTAAATATATTTGATTGGATTGATTTAACATGTAGTAATGAATCCCTTTGATCCTTTTCTCTTTGGGAGGCATGTACAGAGCATTATTTAGAAAAGCCAAGCTGTTACAAATTCTCACTAGTTCCTTTTCTTTTTTAATGTATTTTATTCCAGATAGAAGAATCCAGCATTGGGATGTCTTGCTCTTGTTTTTTGAAGCTACACTGAGTGTCAGCCTGATTTATCTGACCTGAAGAGCAAGTCTGTGCGCAAACAGACATGGGATATTGCTGTGCCTGGAATAATGATCAGGTATCAGAATGAACTTCAAACTTAGAAGGGAAATAATTTTAGTAGGCAGAAAATATTGTAGCTTTCTTAAGGTTGTGAAAAGTGTGAATTTTATTTTGCATGAGGATTTTGCTTCTTGTTCCATATTTGAATTTTTCATATTTGAATTTTTACTTTTAAAGGAACAACTCTATATGATCAGATGTTTTTCACATTCAGAGTGTGGTTTCAAACTGCCTAGGCTTAACAGACATAATGCTTCTACATCCTCTGGCTCATCAGAGGTTACCATTAGTTCTCATCACCTCTCTGTTTTTAATCTGGTAACTTTTGAAAGTCACGACAGTATCTCCAGAATATATTACAGTGTAAAGTTAATGACTTGGAAATGTGATACAGTTTTCTCACTGTGCAGGCTATGTGTAAGGATCTGATAGTAGGGCCAGGTGTATAAAATCTGTACACGGACAGTTTACAGGTGAGGGGTCTGGTTGGCCATAGCTTAGTTTCTTCACAAGACTCTCTGGCTAGTAGTAAGAGGGTAAATAGCAATCAGGCAGCCTCAGAGGAATTGGGTAAACTGGGGGCAAATTGGGACCTGAGTCCCTATATAAGGGACTCTCTATTCATTATATAGGATATCAGGTTTTCTTGAGGATTCACCAGCTCCTCTGGCTGGTTTTTGTGACTCACTGGGGAGCCACAGCTCACAGTTTAGGAACCACTGGCCAAAGGGACAGGAGATAAGGTATTCTGGAGTGTTTTCTTTGTTGGTGGGTACTCTTATCATCTGCATTTGATACGGCTGTTGTCTTTCCAGAAACTCAGGAACTTGCTTGTGGAAATTTCGTGGTATCATATCTGGTTGTGTGGTGGTCAGGCTGACTTGGATTCAGCATACCTAAAAGCAGTGTGACTGTGATATTTATGAAAAGTTGAAAATGTGTGTCTTTTCTACATGGATATAATGAAGAGTTCTGAAGACCTGTGTGATGTTGATCAATATTTGGTTAATGCTTTACAGCAGTTAATCCCTCGTGTTAGTTATTTTCTTTCACTGCCCCAGAAGAGTTGGAGCCTTAGCTGCAAAGTTCAGGAACAAATTTTCCCTTGTTCAAGAGGTTGCCGCGTGAGAAAGCTGTTTTATATGTTGGGGCTGTTGTAATGTGATTTTGTGAGTTGGTTGCAATTCCTGCAAATTTTGTTGTGCAAATGCTGAGGTTTCACTTACTCTGTATATACTGTTGTTTTTGGGGGGAGGGGGATTATTTTCAAATACAGTTTCATTTTTTACTGTATTTACCAAAATGATAGAATACATTCTTAGCCTGTTTCTGTTATACTGTATATCCACCTATTTGTACATTAATTTTAATTATTAACAGTGTTGTTGCCTGTAACTAAAACTTTTTTTTGAAAATAAGTATTAAGTTGGTCCCTTATTAATAAATATCCTAATTTCCTATACCAGATTCCTACAGCATATGTTACTCAGTGTCTGTCATAAGTACCTATTCTCTAAACTGGACTATCTGTGTTTGCATACCGCATAAATAAGGCAGAGTTTGTACTGTATTTTGCAGTTCTCGAAGCATTTATGGATTTTGTACATATTCAAATATTTGTATCATGAATTAGTATTGTTTTCATGATCATCCACTCCTATTTGCCAACACCTCTCCTAGCTGGCAGTCTGAATCCTAATCCTTTGACGTTGTGTCGCAAGGGTTTGATCGGTGGCGTCTGCTTGCTCTATGATGAGATTCCACTGAAAAGGCAAGCCATAGCTGCCTGCTTCTGATTGGTTACCCCTTCTGACTCTTCTGTCCCCCCACTGCTTCTGAGCACACACCACAGCAGGCTCTGTTCTAAAATCTGAAACAGCCCCGTATACATCCATTCATGAATCTGTGACGTCAGTAAGCTTCTGTGTTCTCCTTTGCAGCAGGGTTGCAGGATTGTGTGGGTGGAATTCCTTGCTGTATTTTACACAGCAGATTTTTTTTTTTTGGCCATCCATCTCAAAGCACAAGAAAATGGAGCAGTAATGTAGAAATTATCTATCGTTGTAAGTATCTTGATAAATCTGCCTGCCTTCAAGAAGCTGTATTTTGCAGAATGACCAGGTCACCCTTTTGCCATTTTATTTTCGAGGAGCAGATGGATGGTGTATTTGGGAGGTGAGTGGACTAGGGAAAAATGCTGAAAGGCAGCCTATTAAAACCAAGGATATGTCTGCATCTGGCAGCTGTTTGTCAATTTACTTATCTGTAGGGAAAATGTAGACTTATTTCATTTGCGGTAGTGGAGGTTGTGTAATGGTCCTTGTCACTATTTTAGAGCAAGGGGAAATGAATGAAGTGAATGGGGATTATCAGGAAAGGCTGTGCTTAAGGATCAAGGAAAGAGGCAGGAAGGTAAAACAGAATAATTGCAACTGATTTCAAAAGAGCAGGCTCTACCTCCCTCCCCCACTGGTCTTTTGTGAACATGCAATCCTGTTGTCTGCGGGTACAGTTTTGATGTCACATTTGAAACATATATGCCAATATTTGGGATGGATAAAGGAGTGATAGCCAATTTAGTTACCATTGCAAAGATTTTCTTGATGAATTAGTTTTCAGCAAGAATGGATTTCATAAATGGAAATGAATGGATTTCACAAATGGTTAAAGTAGAAGCAGCTCCCGCTTTCTAATGGTTTGTTTTCTAATGATTCTCTTTCAACACTTTTTATTTATACCCATAACTCACTAATTCAGTGCATGTTCTGTTCTTTCCGCCTCTCTCTGCTGTCCTAAAGGCAAAAATTGCCCTCTCCTATGTTGTAGCTCCTGGTCTCATCCCATCCCCACAAGGAGTTAATGAGAATCCATTTGCAGAAATCTTTTGTGTGTCAGCAGAATTTGCAAGATAAAAATGGTATTTGCAATTTTCTAGCTAAAAAAGTATTGGAAACATTTATAAACTAAAAAATGACTAGGTAGTCATGGTGATTTGGGGTTTCTCCTACTCCAAAGTAAGGTATTTTTTTCTTAATGTTACTCCTATCCTACTTCTCAATAAAAAATTTTGTCATTGCCACATGACTCATCAGGCTACTTTTCGGAATTCTGATTACATTCTGATTATATGGTAATCATCAGAATTCAAATGGCTGTAGCAATATTTTTTTATTTAAGGCAAATTTGAAATTACACAATATATATTTGATACAAACATTATTTATTCAAAACAATGCACTAATACACTAATTTTTAATTTTATTTAATATAAAAAGAGCAGAAAAACTAAATTAAAAAATTTAAATTAGTGCAATATAATAAAATTGTTTTTTGGTGTTTGCATGTACTGTATAATGTAAGGAGTAGTATATTTTGTTTCTCCTACTCTTGTAAAAACCTCTTTTTCCTTACTCCTATTCCCCAGCCCTGCCAAAAAATATTGGGTTCCACTTTTCAACAATTTTCACTTTTGGATGGTGCTCAGGTTCCCAGTAAGTCCAATAAGTGGGGAATGCATGTAATTTTTTGATGTTCGTAAAAAATGCCAGTTTGGATTAATTATTAACTTGTTAACTAGTGGAATGGTTTAATTATTACATGTACAGTGTCGCCTCACGTAACAAATTTAATTTGTTCCGGAGGCATGTTTGTTACGTGAAACATTCTTTACGTGAAGCGGATTTTCCCATAGCAAAAAATGGAAACTCAGACCATTGGTTCCAGAACCCAAAAATATTAACTGGATGTAAAAATGATGAGAAAACAGTGGAATTGAATTCAAAACATGCATTCAATGTGTATGATCCTATGAAGTCTACTTAGGCTGCAATCCTAAAGAAACTTTCCTGGGAGTAAGATCTATTAGACACAATGGAGCTTACATCTGAGTAGTCATGGTTAAGATTGTGCTCTTTCACTATCACTAATGGAGTCACTGCTATCCATTGGCTCAAAGGAATCTTTGTCTTTTTGTGCAACTTTAACATTCCCAAGCTGCTGATGGAGAGCTGCATTAGAATATTGATAAGGCACACCTTCCACGCTGCCACACACAGATCCCACATACAAATCTGGCTCAGGCTGCCCCCCCCCCGACCCCACATGAGTTCCCTGGCCATGGAAGCCTATTCCAAACTTTGCCCAGGGCCCCACTGTAGCTCAAGCTAGTCCTTTTGTCCCCCCTTTGTTCCCTCTGTGTGTTCACTTGCCATGGAAGCCTGTTCCAAACATCCTCAGAAGTGTTCTTTACCCTAGACAGTGTTCTTTACGCAAGTCAAAATTTCTGAGAAAATTTTGTTCTTTACCCAAAACGTCCTTTACCCAAGTTGTTCTTTACCCAAGGTAGCACTGTATTACATTCTGCTCATCAGAGTATGTTACTTCAAGTATCAATCAAATGTGTCTCTATTTACTGAGAACCAATGTGAGATATCCATGCTGGAGTTTGATTGCCCTATTTGCTGCTGAAATCAGTGGGATTTCATAGGGAATAAGTGCAATGCATTTTTGCCCTTAAGAAATTGACTGGAAACTATAGGTATCTTATAGAATCATAGAGTTGGAAGGGACCTAGTAGGTCATCTAGTCCAACCCCCTGCCTGCAGCAGGAAGAAATATGGAGAAAGCAATGTGAAACCAAATGCTTGATTTGGCTTTGGCTGCACTACATCCTTAATTCATGCCAAATCACAGCATAGTCTGGGTTGACTAACCTGCTTAACATAAGAGTCCTGTTCAGCAAACTGAAGCCATGACAGAGTTGTTAGAGAGCAGCAATGTTTAAAAAGCATTTAGATTCTTAAATCTGTTTGCACATCATGAACATTAAACTTGTGTTTAATCCATGGACTCACAGTTTCTTTAAAGCTTGAAATCAATGATAAAGCTTGAAAACTTCCTATGTACCTTTTAAAATTTTAATTATGATGCAAAAACGAACTTGGCCAATGTATTTCCAAGAGCTGGACATTATATGTCAAAGAGCTGCATGTGTCTCATAAGCCACTGTTTAGTATAGTGACATAAAGCAGGCCTCCGTCAGTCTTGGTAGACTATGGTATCGTGTTCAGCACTGCATGCGAAGCACGAAAGCCTGGGTTGGATTGTTATGGAGGATAGGCTGTTACCCAAGCAGCAAATCCCCCCCTCTCCACGCCACTGAATTAGTCCAATGGAAAGGCAGAGCCAATATGATTGGATCCAGCTGGTGTCGCAGAGCTGGGCTAAGGACAGGAGCTCACCCTGTCTTGTGGGGCCGACCCAGGAATCGAACCCTGGCCTGCTGATTAACAGGCACAGCGCCTTACCGCTTGCGCCATATAGCATGTTCCTGAATTTGGTTCTGAAATTGGAAATATTTGTAAAAATGCATTTTATTCACAATGGCTTATACTCGAAAGTTAGTCATGACTTTAAAGTCCTTTAAAAGAACTTTTTAAAAGTTCTTTTGTATCGCTTATTTATTGGCTTTTAATTCTATATGCCATGGTAGCTACCTTGGGTTTGTAAGAAGTTTTTAAAATTGTAACAAGGTTAATGAAGCTTGAAAGGTAATGAGAAGACTCTTGGGAGTCTCTTGGACTGCAAGGATATTAAATCAGTCAATTCTACAAGAAATCAACACTGATTGTTCGTTGGAAGGACAGAGTCTGAAGCTGAACCTCAGATATCTTGGCCTCTGCATGGGAAGGGAGGATTCTTTAGAAATGACCATGTTGTTGGAAAAAATTGAGGGCAAAAGGAATCAGAGAATCCTATAGTTGGAAGGGACCTAGTAGGTCATCTAGTCCAACCCCTTGCCTGTAGCAGGAAATTCTCCTAGAGCATCTCCGACAGGTGCTCATAGAGCCTCTGCTTGAAGATCCCCTGTGAGGGAGAGTCCACCACTTCCCTTGGCAATCTGTTCCATTGCCGAACCGCCCTCACCGTCAGGAATTTTTTCCTGATATCCAAGTGGAATCTCCTTTTTTGCAGTTTGTATCCTTTGGTTCTAGTTCTGCTTTCAGAGGCAGCTAAGAACAAATGAGCCCCTTCCTCCATACGACAGTCCTTCAGGTATCTGAAGAGGGCAATCATGTCTCCCCTCAGCCTTTTCTTCTCCAGGCTGAACATCCCAAGTTGCCCACACTTTTCCTCGTAGGGCTTCCCTTCCATCCCACTGATCATTCTTGTTGCTCTCCTTTGGACTTGCTCCAGTTTGGCTGCATCAGAAGAAGGCAATGGCAGTGGATGAGATTGTTAGAGTCACAAGATCAAACATGAATTTGGCCAAACTTCAGGAGCTAGTGAAATATAGGGAAGCCTGATGTTCTCTGTTGTCCATGGGGTCATGATAAGCCAGACATGACTTAACGACTGAGCAACAACAACAAAAATGAAGCTTTAGTTGGCAGTTGGTGTATGTGTTAACTTCAGAATGCCAAACTTTGTATTTTGTTAAACTTCAGATACTGCTGGGTGACAACTTTGATGGGTCTCCAAAGCGTAATGGAAAGACAAGATAACTAATTGCCTGAGACCCTGAGGCTATTCAAAAATGAGATACTAAAGCATTTTATTACCTTGGAAAGAACTTAGCTCCTTAGCTCCCCTTTCTCCCATGCTTTAGGTGCTTCCTTCTTCTTTCCCCTTTATTCCCCCCCCCCATCCTCATGCAGCCATAAACAAAACCTTCAAATGTTCCTCCTCCTCCTGGTTGTGGATCACTGATGCCAAATGGGCGGAATAGTTGGGGACAACAAGCAGTGCCAGCTGTCGATTGTTCTGCCCTCTCTGGTGGTCCATAGGAAGCATCTCCCAAGTAAACATTCCCCTCCACAGGTTAGCAGAGAGGGTGAAGATGGAAGATTTGCAGCTGGCACTTCAGTGGTCCTATCTGGTGATCTGAGAGGGAGTGCTTGCTTGGCAAGATGCTGGAAGCAATAAAAAATGACTGTTTTCTGAGGCCTAGAGCATTACTTCTCAGAGTTTTGTGGGCCACCACAGGTCCATGGCCCCAGGTGGGGAACCAGCACTTGTGGAAAATAACAGTTTGCTAGATGCTGTGGTGGAGGATATGATTTGGTGGTAATTCTATTATTTTTTTAATGTAACTTTAAGAATTTGTTTTATTTTGCACAGAAGTCAATATGCAACATTTATTATTTCTGATGTTATACTGTGCATTTCTAGAGTCAAGGATTGTGAGCATGCGAACATTTTGAACAGAAACAGTGCTAAAAATATCTTGCATGTCAAATAGAAAATATGTAAATATATGTAATGTTTATGGAACAGACATTCTTCCTTGAACTGTCTCATGCAATGAGACACCTGATTTGACACCTTTTTTTCATACTGTGGGAGTCAGATTTTGTTTTCTAAACATTATATAGTTGTGCCAGAAAAAGGAGTCAGATTTTTCCATCATCCAAAGATTTATCTGTGGAATGGTGCTCACAGCTAGGCTTTCAGTCAGTATAATATTACAAGCTAGGCTAAAAACGGCATCCAGAAGATGTTCTTGATGGTGGTTCAGATAGTTCCTAAACAACTTTCAAATATGCTATTCAAACTCTTTTTTTGAGAGTTTAAAAAATATATTAATTATACATCTCAAATTTCTATAGATGGGAATATAAAATAGTTTTAATCTTCATTTTTAATACCACTGATTTCTCTAAACGCATTGCAAATTCCCCTGCAGACAAGTCTGGAAGGGCCTATTAGTTCTGGAAAGGAAGGTTCACCAAGCTATAATAGTCCTTGCTTGCTCTGTCAACTTTTATAAAGCAAAACCTACCATAGCTGGAGAAACTGGATGGTTTCTCTGTACAGTCGTCACCTGCAATGGGATTTCCCTGAAGTTCAACCCTTTTTCTTTGCTTCTAGTCATTATTTAGCTTGAGACTCCTGTATACAGATAGAGGGTTTTGGAACTAGTGAAACATACCTGTGTTGTGGGAGTAAAATAGTCCCCCCCCCCCGGTATGCCATTCCCCTATTGCGCATCATCTCCCATGTGCCATCGCCCTGTTCCACATGATCCCCCATGCACATCAAAATCCCATGCATAGCGTCCCCCCATGCACACCCTCCCTCCCGTGCATCAGGCTGGATGTTGATTAGTCAGTCTTCAGTGTTAAGTATAGGACAAAAATACATTTCACCCCTTTTCACCCCCTTAAAAGTTAAATTTCTCCACATCGGTTCTTGGTGGGTGTTTATGTCACAGAAGGAGCACCTAGAAGGAGTCACAGAAGGAGCTTCTAGGTTTGGGGCAGAACATCCATCAGTTACCAATTCTACAATGTAAAGTATAGGGAGGAAAACGTGTTGCATCCCTTTTTACCTCCTTCTGTTTGGCATTTCTGAAAACTGGTTCTTAATGGGTGCCTCTGTCATGGAAGGAACACCCTCCCCAAATTTCACACTTCTAGGTCGAGCGGTTTTGGCTGGGCATTGATGAGTCAGTGAGTGAGTGAGTCAGTGACTCTTCAATTTTATATACTGTATACAGAATAGCAAAAAGCTTTACCCCGGAGTAAAATTCCATTGTACACCATCCCCCCACAGCGCGTCAACCCCCCCACAAGCATCATCTCCCCATGCACAATAGCCCCCCATGCGCATCAACACCCCATACGCGGTGACCCCCCATGTGCATCAACCCCCATGCATATTATCCCCTCCATATGCATCATCTCCCCTATCCGCATCAACCCTGCAATGTGCATCAAACCCATGCACATCATCTCCTCATGCGCAACACCCCCCATGCGCAGCTTCCTCCCCAGTGCAACCCGTCCCTGTGAACAATATCCCCTCCCCCACTGCACCGGGCACCGTGCATCAAATTGGCTGGAGGTTGGTCAGTCTTCCATGTTAAGTATAGGACAAAAACATGATGCACCCCTTTTCAGCCCCTTAAGTTTTAAATTTCTCCACATTGGTTCTTGGTGGGTGTTCATGTGACAGAAGGAACACCCTTCCCAAATTTCACGCTTCTAGGTCCGGGGGTTGGGGCAGAACATCCCTCAGTCACCGATTCTTCAATGCAAAGTATAGGGAGGAAAACGCGTTGCGCCCCATTTCACCCCCTTCCGGTTGGAATTTCTGAAAACCAGTTCTTAGTGCACCCCTCAGTCACGGAAGGAACACCCACTCCAAATTTCATGCTTCTAGGCCCGGAGGTTTTAGAAGGGCGTTGATGAGTCAGTGTGTGAGTTAGTGGGTCAGTGAGTCAGTCAGTGAGTGACTTTCTCTTTTATATATATATATAGAAGATGAGTAGACTGTATGGAGGCGGTTTAGATGATTCAGAAAACCATGTTTCTTGGATTATGAATGAAGTATGGGAATGAGCACTGAGACCATGTACTCTTTCTGTCATCTGAACCTGGGATCTTTGGTTTTAACAGTGATTTACAAATCAGAAACTGGGATTTACTTAACTGCTTAATATCACAGTTTTTAAGCTACAGTCAAACTATAGCTACCAGTTTTTGGACAATAGGCAGAGTTTTCTAATTCATCTGAGGCCTGTCACTGAAGCACCATGCTGGTGATGAGAAGGGAGCAGATGGGGTAAAAAGTCATTCACAATTGCATTCCTGATTCAGCAATCATGATGGTTTGAATTGAGTCACCCCATGTAAGAGAAACTTGAAACCTGAGTCTAGTGAAACAGAAGTTTTTCAAATGATAAGTGTCAGTCCTAAGGATATTAACTCAAAAGCTTTTATTTTTATTTCTCAGATATCTGACAATAGTTGTGAAGTAAGCTTGAGCATGTGACATGAAAGTGGAACCATATTAATACAACACAGGTTTCCATAGTTCCTCCTCCTTGTGAAAACATGCATAAATGTTTTGGCATAATTTTAAATTGAATCTTTATAATAATAAATTATGGGTGCAATCCTGACTAAGGCCAGAGAGAATGGCCCAGCTAAGCTGGCCTAGGTTAGGTCAAATCCACAGGGCTAGGAGGCCTGTAGAGTGGCATCATTGCTGCACCTCAAAGGCAGCATGCTCTCTTGGCTGGTGTATTTGTGCCAAATCCTAAGGTTGCGAGGCAGGAGTGGAAATTAGGCTAGTCTGAAACTTGGAACTTTTTCTTTTGCTTCCAATTTTACTCTGGCTAATCTTACTCAGGGTGACCATATGACCAGAAAAACCTGGATTTGTCTGGATTTTTAGCCTCCTTTCTGGGCATCCTACATTTTGGCTTCATTGTCCTACATTTTGGCTTTGTTTTGAAACTTCATGATAGTGCACAGTACCCCATCATGCCATATGTTGTTGGATTCATATTGAAGAGCAGAATCCAATGCAAAAATCAGATTTGAGATATCTCCTTCCTATCAAAAGTTACGGTCAAAAAACAAAAAACATAAAACTATATTTTTTGGCACTTTTTTAAAGCGGGTAGGAATTTTGGCCTGGGCTTAGGAATTTTGGTCTTAGGGGTCAGGAATTTTGAGTTTGGCATCTGGTCACCCTGATCTTACTCCTAGGAAAGTGTTTAAGATTGTGTGATTGTGTAATCTTGTGTGATTCTCACATCATGTTCTCTGTTTTTCAGGTGTTGTGGCTGCTTTGTACACTGGGAAAAAACATTGTTTTTTGCTTAAGCAATATCTCTGACTGTTTGCTCCATGCACACCCACAGTACAATGACCAGTTCTCAGGAACCCCTGAGCTGGTCTTCCTCTACAGCTATGATTGCCAAGACCCTGAGTGAAGACAAAGATTTCAGTGGGATGCATGGAGAACTAATATCTTCTGGTCTACACCCTTCACCTGAGATCATAGAAGATATACGAGACAAGGGCTTACTTCAGGTCAGTGTATCAGAGAACATGAGTAATTCAATTGCCACAACAGTATTGACCAGTGTAAGTGAGGATTCAAGAGACCAGTTTGAAAACAGTGTGCTACAGTTAACGGAACAAGATGAATCTGAAACTGCAGTTAATCAGGGCAGCAGTGATGGTAGAGGTGAAGAGACCAACCATGGAACAGATGATATCAAGATCCAGTTCAACAGATCAGGAAGTGGAAATGGAGGATTTCTTGAAGGACTCTTTGGCTGTTTGAAGCCAGTATGGAATATTATAGGGAAAGCATACTCCACTGACTATAAGCTGCAGCAACAAGGTAAGCTTAACAAGGTAAACCATGCCTTTTTTGGTTGATTTTAAAATGGATTTTAATTATAATTAACATTGATATTAATGATTTAATTTAATTCATTTATTCTTTGAATTTATTAAATTCATTTAATCTCATTTAATTTTTTAAAATTTAATTTTAATTTAATTTAATGGATTAAAGTTTCCCTAATCAAGAAGCAAATAGCCCAGTGGTTCCCAGCCTTTTGGGAGGGGGCATGCTCTACCTCTCTAAAATCTCTAAAATCCTGATGCTCTCTGCTTGTAACATATAATTCTTTATATTAAAAAAGTAAGTTCCTATTTATGTGGAGGAAGCCTAAAAAGCCATTAGCTTGATCTACACAAGCTTCCAAAGAGAAAAATTGCATCAGTGAAAGGGAGAAAATAAAAGCATGAAAGGACAATTGAATTATTGAGAAAGAAATCACTAAGAAATTGTTAAAAAATAATAATATGAAGTGATAAGTTAGTGAAATTCTTGTGTATCATGCCTGCTGCAGAGAGATTTTATATTAGGCACCAATTCAGTCAGCTTCAGTCTTAAGTCTCCTCGTTTAGTGAAATCCAGTCAATTTTTTTCTTCAGTATCAAATCATTTATAGGACTAAAGCCATATTCAGCTAAATATGAAAATGTCTTGCAAAAGTTGTCTTGCAGAGTTGGTTGAATGTCTCATCACAAAGCCATGTCATTGCTCCTTTTATAATGAACAAGCAAAAACATACCTGCTAACCTGAAGAAACCCTCCCTGAACCCTAATAATCGAAACAACTCTCGGCCAGTCTCAAACATCCTGTTTCTGGGCAAAGTGGTCAAGCAGGTGGTGGCGACCCAGCTTCAGAAGGTCCTGGATAAAGCTGGTTATCTGGATCCCTTCCAATCTGGTTTCAGGCTGGGTTGTGGGACAGAGACTGTCTTGGTGGATGACCTACACCAGGGAATGGACAGGGGGAGTGTGTCCCTGTTGGTCCTGCTGGACCTCTCATTGGCCTTCAACACCATCAACCATGGTGTCCTTCTGGGTCGGTTGGCTGGGTTGGGGATTGGCGGTACTGTTCTGCAGTGGTTCCACTCCTTCATGGCTGACAGAAGGTGGTGCTGGGGGATGCTTGTTCGGCACCCTGGCCTCTTCGGTGTGAGGTGCTGCAAGATTCCATTCTATCCCCCCCATGCTATTTAACATCTACATGAAGCCACTGAGAGAGGTCATCCAGAGGTTTGGAGTGAGATGTCATCAGTACGTTGATGACACCCAGCTCTATCTCTCCTTTCCTCCTGAGGCCGAAGAGGCAGTTGAAGTCCCGAATCGCTGTTTGGAGGCAGTGGGGGGTCTGGATGAGGGTGAACGAGCTGAGATTAAATCCTGATAAAGCAGAGGTTCTCCTGGTCCAGAAGCCATCGATACATGTGTTGGAACATCGTCCTGCTCTGGATGGAGTTGCATTCCTTCTGAAGGAGCAGGTCTGCAGCTTGGGGTTCTCCTGGATTCACAGCTGCTCCTGGAGTCCCAGGTGGCGGCAGTGGCCAGGGGAGCCTTTGCTCAGCCTCGGCTGATTCGCCAGCTGGAACCATACCTGAGTTGCTCAGCTCTGGCCACGGTCACCCATGCCCTAGTGACATCAAGATTGGACTATTGTAACGCACTCTATGTAGAGCTGCCTCTAAAGATAGTCCAGAAGCTTCAAGTAGTCCAGAATGTGGTGTCCCCTGTGGTTGCTGGGCTTGTCGGTTCGACTCTGTCTGGCCACTGCTTCAGCGACTACACTGGCTGCCCATTTGATCTGGGCTGAATTCAAAGTGCTGGTCCTGACCTTTAAAGCCCTAAATGGCTCAGGTCCAGGGTATCTGAGGGACTGCCTTTTTCTGTACAATCCGACACATCACCTAAGGTCATCTGAGGGGGCCCTACTGACTGTGCCGCCACTAAGGGATGTGAGAGGTGTGGCGGCCAGAGATAGGACCTTCTTGGTGGCGGCACCCCGGCTTTCGAACTTCCTCCCCTTAGAACTTAGGAAAGCTCCCGCGATGCAGAGCTTTAGGTGGAGCCTAAAAACCTTTTATTTTATAAAAGCATTTTAGTAGGAAAAGGTTGGGGGGTTATTGTTTGTATTGTTTTTAGCTTCTATGTTTTAATTGTTTTTAATTGAAAGTTCTATTTAATGTTTTTAATTATGTTGTAATGTGAGCCGCCTTGAGTTGATTTACGACCCGAGAAACACAGGATACAAATTTTTAAAATAAATAAATAAGTATAGGACAAAAACACATTGCACCCCTTTTTCGCCCTTAAAGGTTAAATTTCTAAACATTGGTTCTTGATGGGTGTTGATGTCATAGAAGGAACACCCTCTCCAGATTTCATGCTTCTTGGTCCAGGGATTGGTGCAGAGTGTCTCTCAGTCAGGGATTCTTCAGTGTAAAGTATAGGGAGGAAAACATGTTGTGCTCCTTTTCACCCCCTTCCTGTTCGAATTTCCAAGAACCAGGTCTTAGTGGGTGCCTCTGTCATGGCAGGAACACCCTCCCCAAATTTCACACTTCTAGGCTCAGTGGTTTGGGCTGGGTGTTGGTGAGTGAATCAGTCAGAGCACAATCCAAACCATGTTTACTCAAAAGTAAACCCCATTGTGTTCAGTGGGTCTTACTCCCAGGAAAGTGTCTTTAGGATTGCAGTCTTAGTCACTTTTCAGTTATAGAGAGTTTTGACTGACTCATCATTTTGCATTTTCGAGAGTTCTTCAAGAGTCCACTCCAAGTGTGAGGCAAAAAATTTTCTGTTAATAACTCATTCTCGAATTTCTCTCCTTAAAAATCAAAATGCCCCCTATGGGGCATTATCCCCACGTTGGGAACCAGGGAAATTGCTTGAGCTTAAGTTTAAGTAAGGAAAAAAACACTGGCTTGTGTGCAAAGATGCTGTTTAAATAGAGAGTATCCATTCAGTTGATTGTTGGGGATGTGCATTGGGGATGAACATTCTTCATAACTTCTTTGATGTGACAGGGTTGGCCTTTGTATGTATGGAACCACTGTGTGTGCATCAGACCTGTTGGATCTCCTGGTGTTTTATCTCTGAAATCAAGCCTCTGTGAAAGGGCGAGGTTAGGGCAAGTTAATTCTTTGTCAGACATTGCGTATCCAATAGACATGAAGAAGTTATTTCCTGATGGCTGTTGGCTCCAGAATCCTAAGAGATTACTTCCAATATGCAGGTTGCTGAGTTGACAAATTCTGTTGTATTGGTTCTAATTGGTGTAACTCTGCACATAATTTATGCCTTAAGAAAGGAGGAGGAGTGGAATTCTGAAGCTACCTTTCATTATTCTTTGGGTTTGCTAGTTGAGGGATAGAAAATGAAGAATGCCAAACTCCAAAGGCAGAATTAGGTTTCAGAGGTCCCGTTTCCCTGTTTTGCTTATTCTTGTCTGTCAAACCTAACGGCTAACGGAAGCATTGGTAAAAAGTGTATTTTAAAATAAAATCTTCTCTTGATATAACCTTTGGCATACTAACTACGTTCAACAGAACATTTGATGACTACTTGTTGAAAGGCTGGTATTGGCTGCCATAATAATAGATGGTGCTTGATTATTGTCAGATACATGGGAAGTTCCTTTTGAGGAGATTTCTGAGCTGCAGTGGCTGGGCAGCGGAGCCCAGGGAGCTGTTTTCTTAGGTAAATTCCGAACTGAGGAGGTGGCCATCAAGAAAGTGAGAGAACAGAGTGAAACTGATATCAAACATCTGAGGAAGCTGAAGCATCCAAACATCATTGCTTTCAAGTAGGTTATGCTTTGATTATCAAGACGCTTGAATAATTGTCTTTTCAGATTCAGATACTGTACTGTATATCTTCATGCCCTGCTAAATTGATCATAGATTATAGCACTTTTTGTCTAATATATTGTAGTTTTAAAATAAAATATCTCACAGCAAGAAAAACACTACCCATGCATGCTGGTGGTACTATACTATTCATATGCTCTTTTTGTAGCAAGTTATTTCCTTAACTGTTGAGATGTACAAGTATGTTTGGTGAAATTGGCAAATAGGGATAGTGATCTGGTCTGCTAGCTAATAAGTACAGTGCAACATTTGTTTGGTATGAAAGGTGGTCAAGGCGGCACCTTTCTATTAGGTTTCAGCACATAAGCTTCTGTTCTTTCCAAATTTCATATTTTCATCTATTCTTTTTTTTACTCTTAGGGGAGTTTGTACTCAGGCACCCTGCTATTGTATAATCATGGAATATTGTGCTCATGGACAGTTGTATGAAGTCCTGCGAGCAGGTCGGAAGGTTACGCCTCGCCTTCTTGTGGACTGGTCCACTGGGATTGCAGGTGGAATGAACTATTTACATCTTCATAAAATCATCCATCGAGACCTCAAATCACCCAAGTGAGTTGCTAGAGTGTGTAGAGACATTTAAAAATCTGGAATGAAATTTAATTACCATAACAGTGCAAAGCAAAAGCATTATCCCCTTGTGTTTTATTTCTCTTTTCAGTGTATTGGTCACTCACAATGATACAGTAAAAATTTCAGATTTTGGTACTTCAAAAGAACTCAGCGATAAGAGTACAAAAATGTCCTTTGCAGGGACTGTAGCCTGGATGGCTCCAGAAGTGATTCGCAATGAACCTGTTTCTGAAAAAGTGGATATATGGTGAGTAATCATTCCATAAGGACAGAGCCCCATTTCTTACAATCAAAACTGTTTCCTTGTTAACTTATTTTGTTACAGGCCTTTCTTCTTTAAACTTCTCTTAGTCTCTTTATCTGCTAGTCTATTACCTGCAAATTTTATAAAGGTTGGAGTATTAACTTGGTGGTTAAATGCAGTTTTCCTGATTCGTGTATGTTTCATTTAACTCCAGGTCATTTGGGGTGGTTTTGTGGGAGCTTCTTACTGGAGAGATTCCATACAAGGATGTTGACTCCTCGGCCATCATCTGGGGTGTAGGCAGCAATAGTCTCCACCTTCCTGTGCCATCAACTTGTCCAGATGGATTCAAAATCCTTATGAAGCAAACATGGTAAGAGTTGTCATTAATATGCCCCATCACTGCTGCTGCTGATGCTGCCCGGTGATGCCTGGTGTTGCCCAGGAGTCTGGTGCCCCGTGCCCACTGCCTGGTGGTCACCTGTGCTTGCTGCCTGGTGTTGCCCGGTAGAGATGCTCAGTGCCCACTGGTGCCTGGTGGTATCCACTGCCACTGGTACTCAGTAAGGTTCCCCAGAAGGGAAGTGCGCTGCCCAGTGGTGCCTGGTAAGGAAGCCCACTGCCCGATAGGGATTCCTTCAGTCTGCTGCAGCCCGCCACTTCCCCCTGGTACCATCTGGTGCCCAGTTCCTAATGCCTGGGATCCTCAGATATTCTTGAAATTTTACTTCCCCAATGATTGGTAAGTTATGTTAGTTCATTTATAAAACTGATTTTTTGGGGGGAACCCATGAAAATGTGTAAAATATATGAAGTTGCCCTCCTACTGAAAAGTTTGGAGACCCTAATATAAAGTGAAGGTAAATAGGTCGGCAGAAACTATGTGTGTATAGCTAACATTCTTGCTATAGTGTTTAATAGCTGAATTAGAAAACTTTTCTATAATGAGTCAGACTATTCTCTCCAGCTTATTACTTGGCAATACTGATAGGCATTGAGGTCTCAGGCAGCCTTACCTGGAGCTGCTAACAGGGATTGAACCTGGAACCTTCTGAAAGCAAAGCTCATACTCTACCACTGAATTTTAACCTCTTGCCATAATTATTTGTCATCTTTGGAAGTATAGGAGAAGGATTTCAAATAAATGCTTGCATATTTTTGTTTCACTTAGATTACCAACTTTTTTATGACCCAGTACGTCAGGGTAAAATTGATCCTGTACTGTAGTTTTGTACATATAATGAATAAATGTTGCATCAAGTTTTAGTATGGGACCATGTAGGAAGTTAGTGTTGTGGTTTTTTAATGGGATTTATTATTATTTTATAAGAACTTACGACTTTTTACTGCTAATTAGACAGTTATAAATCTGAAAGCATTGATTTTGTATCACCAAGTGCTGCCAGGGTCAAATTGACCCTGTACTATAGTTTGGTACATAAGATGAATAAATGTTGCATCAAGTTTTAGTATACAATGGTACCTCTTATAACAAGTGCCTCACATAACAAGCGTTTCAAATAACAAGTCTAAATTTCCAAGGAATCTTGCTTCACATAACAAGTTCTGCTTCACTTAACAAGCACTTATGCAGCCTTGACGCTCTGCACAGAGGCTGCTTAAAAGGGCTGCTGGCCAGCGCTGCTGCCTCTAACTTGCCCCCAAGTGCCCCCACCGGCCATCCTGAACCTCCAGCAGCAGCACAGGTAAGCCTCCCAGGAAAGTGTCTTTGCTTGCAGCCTGCTAACCATGTCTACCCAGAAGTAAGCCCCATTGTGTTAAATGGGACTTACTCCTGGGAAAGTGTCTTTAGGATTGCAGCCTAAGTAGACTTCATAGGATCATGCATATTGAATGCATGTTTTGAATTCAATTCCAGTGTTTTGTCATCATTTTTACATCCAGTTAATATTTTAATATTTATATTTTTTTGGGTTGTGGAACCAATTGTCTGAGTTTCCATTGTTTCCTATGGGAAAATCTGCTTCACTTAAAGAGCGTTTCACTTAAAGAGCATGCCTCCGGAACGAATTAAGCGCTTTATCTGAGGTACCACTGTAATTGTTTTATACTAATTTTAACTGTGAAATATTGTGAAATTATGTATTTTGATTATAATTTTAGCTAGCAAAATATTGAATAACCAGTGAAGAGCAACATGGGTCAGACTGACCCTGCCAATATTCAATGCTATAATTTGAATTTACAGAAAAAATGTAAATTCCAAACATTCATGCATGATTAGCATGAATTAATTTTGCAGTCTAATTAGCAGTAAAAAGTCACAAGTTCTTGTCAAATAATAATAATAAATTCCATTAAAAAAATACAGCACAAACTGCTGACTGGGTCAAAATGACCCAGATGGTAGTCTAAGGGTTTTAAAGAAGGGAAAGCATTGATAATCACTCAGTAGATCTCAAGTTTTACAGGTTGAACATTCCTGTTTCAACTCCTGGCATCTACAAGTAGGGCTGCAAAAGGCCTCCTCCATCTGAAATCCTGGAGCGCTACTACCAGTTAGTGTATGTAGAAAATGCTGAACCAGATTGAAAAATGATCTGACTCCTTATAAGGAAGCATCATGGGCAATTATTAATACTTATTCTTTCTCTCTTGCATCTCCTTTTTGATGTTTTGTTTGATTTTATTCCTTCCTGTTTCTCAGTTAAATTATTACATATTTTATTTTTGAATTTTTAACCTTTTAAACTCTCCAACACCTTTCTTTTGTATCAGGTTTATGTTTAGATTGTGAGCCTGAAAGAGACTTGTTCTTTTTATGTTTTCCACCATATGGTATAACTAGAATACTTCAAATAGATCCCTACTTTTCCATTCGCTTACTGAGGAACTTCTTTTTCTCTTTTTCAGGCAGAGTAAACCCCGAAATAGACCCTCTTTCCGACAGACACTAATGCACCTTGATATTGCATCTGCTGATGTGTTAGCCACTCCTCAGGAGACTTATTTCAAGTCTCAGGTAAATCTGAACATGTTATTAGCAGCCAGATCTTTTTGGTATTATCACATTGCTTTATGTTCTCAATAGGATTCATATGGTTAGAACAGGAAGAATAAAGCAGGAGTAATATAAATGAGTAAATGAGAAATGAATTCATGGAAGACCATTAACTTTTTTACCAAAATACTTTTCTTCTTTTGAAACTGCTTGTGTTAGATTCATGGAATCAGAAGATATTCTACAGCAGTAATCAAAATATAAATATTATCATGAAACTGTGGGTGTAACACATTTGTGTTTTGAATATTATCTGGGTATCACTAGAGTTGAAAAGCATTTGGTTACTGATCTGATAAAAAATAAAATAGACAGATCTGAAATTGGCAGGTATTATTGGCCAGATATGCCTTCTTACAGTATATGTCTGTACAGTGGTACCTCAAATAATGAGTAACTCGAATTGTGAGTGTTTTGAATGAAGAGCAAAGATTTCTGAGCAAGGCATTGCCGCAATTCAGATATGCCTGTCTGGGGAGGAAGGAGGTGTGCGTCACCGCCTGTCCCTTCCAACCTGCAATTGCAGGGGATGGAAGGGCCGGAAAGGAGGCTGCTTTTACCCCTCCAGCTGCCCAGTTGCTGGGTTGGGTGGGGGGCGAAGGAGGTGCACCCAGGAGGCTGGAGTCAATTGTTATTGGTTTAATTACTCCCTATGGCAGTGATTTTCAACCAGTGTGCTGTGGCACATTGGTGTGCCTCAGATAGTCCTCAGGTGTGGTGCAGGAATTTGGGGATTGACATTCATTAATAGGAAAATTGGAGGATTTGAACAGTCTGGTGTGCCTTGTCAATGGTACAAATAACTGATGGTGTGCCTTGACAATTTCAGTGCCTTGTTAGTGTGCCATGAGATGAAAAAGGTTGAAAATCACTGCCCTATGGGAATGCTTGTTGTGAATGACAAGCATTCTGAATAATGAGCATGCTTCTGGAATGGATTATGCTTGATGCTGGGAGTTAGTGTAGGAAGACTGGATGAAATTACCGGTCAAGATTGGGAATTGGGAAGCATTTGCTATATAAAAACTTGAATTATTATCATTACTTGGACTATTCGGATATTGCAACAGGAATACTGCGAAGCTATACAGAAAATATTTGTTCTGTTTTATCCCCAATGTGTTTCAATATTTGAAGTATATGTATGTACTTGCGTTGTGGACATCAATAACCCCAGTATGGAGCGATTGCCTTGAAAAAAAAGCCTGTACTTAAAATAAGTCTCTGTCTCGTTAACGTGTGTGTTGCTTATTCACATGCTGCACCATTGCCTTCCTTTTTCAGTGCATTTTTGCTCTATGATTTGTAACTCAAAATAACTTGGTGCTTGTGACTTGAAGGACTTGACATTTTTCTAATCAATTAGCAGTAGGCACATTCTATGACTTGCGAGTTGGGTTGCAGGGTCACTAAGAGCACAATCCTAACCATGTCTACTCAAAAGTAAAACCCATTGCATTCAATGGGTCTTACTCCCAGGAAAGTGTCTTTAGGATTGCAGGACTGATCACAACTGAACTGATCATTTGAGTTTAATAATCCCTGCCCCTAATATATTTTTTCTGGTAGGCTGAATGGAGGGAAGAAGTAAAGAAGCACTTTGAGAAGATTAAAAGTGAAGGAACTTGTATTCACCGGTTAGATGAAGAACTTATTCGTCGCAGAAGGGAGGAACTCAGGTCAGTAAACATTAAATTTCTGGCCAAGGTTCATCTAATCCAGTATCCTATTTCCAGTAGTAGCAGCAGATACTTGAGTGGAGTCCACAAAGAGGAAATGAAGGCACTAGGAGTTATAGGTTGTCATCTGCAAGTGGCATTCAGAGGCAAAGTGCCTCTGATCTTGGAGATTTCAGCCACACCATACCTAATGGCTATTGACCATTCTGTTCTCCCTGAATTTGGCTAATATCCATTTATCTAAGTTGGGAGAGGAAACACTGGCCCATGGGCCATTTATGCCCATAACAGTCTTTCTGATTTTTTGCAGGGAATTCAACATTACCTTGTATTGTGTGAAGAAGTACTTTTGTATTTTTCTGATTCAAATCTACTGTTAATCAATTTCATTGGTTCATCCCAAATTCTAGTATTCTGGTTAGGGCCAGAGACTATATTTATGTGTTTTTTTCATAAGTAAACTCCAATTTTGTTTTCATAACATTCAAATATTATCACTTTATTTTGGAAGTTGCAAATGGAATAGTTAATTAAAAAGGTTTTTGCGTAAGGTTTCAGAGTACTTTTAAGTCCCCTTGAATGTATGCACTGCCATTTATGGCCTCAAACCACACTCTTAAAAGTGCTAGTTTTTTTTCACAGGCATGCACTGGACATTCGTGAACATTATGAGAGGAAACTGGAGCGAGCCAATAATTTGTATATGGAGCTTAGTGCCATCATGTTACAACTGGAGGTTCGGGAAAAGGAGCTAATCAAGTATGTGCATCCATCTACATTCCAAGAGCCGTGTACAGGAGAACTTGTGTCTCCCATTCATAATTCTTTTGGGTTTTGTTTTTAAAAATTCTATAGGTTTTTATATCTGGAAAGAAGACAGAGTAGCTGCAGAGGTGATAGAAAAATTAGGCCTTGTCTCTATGCTGAGATCCTTCAGCATCCTGACTGTAAATTAAAGGACCAAGCATAGTCTGAAGAAGAATTTTGTGCAAAAAGTCCTTGAAAAAATTGAAAACTTGGAAGGAGTTTACTCTTGGAGACACGGAAGATTCGAGCCTCTGTCTTCAGATTCTGGGGAATTACAGGAGCTTCTCCCTTCAGGAAGACTCTGGGAAACTGACCTGCCTGCCTGAGAGGAGGAGCTTCCCATTCATAAGATGGACTTTGCCATGGCACCAATAGAGAAGACCATACTTAGGAAATGCTTAGGGCAGACCTTGAAGAGCAAATACCCAGGAACAGTGATTATCCTTTACATGGAAATATAAAGGGAACATTGCCTGCCTCTCCAATTTCAAAGTCAACTACTCAGCCTTCTGCCCAGATCTAAAAACCTATACATAGCTCCACTGAGAAGGGGAGTTCACGGCAGGCTCAAACCCTCCCAGTTTTGTCTCTAATCAAGGATATCGTAGGCTTTTTTCTCTTCTTAGAACATGAACAAAGGCATTTCCTATGGCAACTTCAGCGTTGGTACTGTGTCGTGATGGTGTCCGCTTGTTGTGGAGTGGATTTTTATCCAGTCCATGATGGACACGACATGGGGATACCTGGCCGGCCTGTCGCAGGAGCCTGTCGCCAGGATGTTGCCTTTCCCTCCGAAGTGGTACCTATTTATCTACTTCAGTGGTGGGCTCCAGCAGGTTTGCACCTACTCTATAGAATCGGTTGTTAACAAGAGAGAGGACATATAAAGTTTAAAAATAGCCATTTAAAAGTGGCTGTCAGATGGGCATAGAACCGGTTGTTAATTTCTTTGAATCCATCACTGGAATCCATCACTGATTTGCATGCTTTCGAACTGCTAGGTTGGCAGGAGGTGGTTTAAGGATGGGAGCTCACCCCATCTGGCTATACTTGTTTCTTGAATCCTGGCCTCTCTGATGAAAGGGTACATTTTGGAAAAGGACGTCTGATGAAAGGAATGGTGTCTTAACCAACTGAACCACTGAAGCCCAAGGACATTTCCTATGATCTCTGTCAAATGGATACATCCTTTTTGGGTGAAGATTAAAATACTGGTATTGTGTCCGCAAGACTTTTATTAAGAGAAAATGCTAGGTTATTGGTAACTGTAGTGGTCTGGTGAAGCCACTAAGACTCACCTTGCAGAGAAGTAGCCACATTGCCCATGTACTTTCATGTATTTTCATGCTTCCTGGGATGCCTCTCAAGAAAATAAAGAAGTACTTCCTGTAGAAAGGAAAAGGAAACCCTCAAAGGGTGGGGGTTGCACCTTCCTCATGTTTGAAGAAAGCCCTATTACTGAGTTCTCTCAGCCTGGAAACCAGGTGCTGTTTTATAAACCTGACCAATTTCAGTTCCTTTGCATACTCATTTGTCCTATGAATGGTTGGCTGAGTGGTTGGCTAGGGAGTAAGGAGAGTAGCTCTTAGCTGTGGTCAGGAAGAAATAGCCAAGTAACCTTAAAAACAAGAAGAGCTTATTAAGAAAGAAAACAAACTGAAAAATGGAGAAATAAGAGTTTTGTCCTTGAATTTTGAGGTAAAACTAAAACAATAAAAATGTGACACAGCCCTAAAAAGCACTTTATTGCAATTTCCTTGTTTGCATCCGGAGGGAACAAAATAACATAAGAACATAAGACTGATCCTGCTAGATAAGTATACAGGCCATCTAGTCTACCATATTGTATCTCACAGTAGCCTATCAGATGCCTCAAGGAGCACACAAGGCATATGCATCCTGTTACTGCTACCTTGTATACGGCATTCAGTGATAATATTCTCATGGCTTATAAACTATGATGAATTTTTCAGTCATAAATCTGCCCAGTTTCCCTTTTAAAGATATCTGGGCTAAATGCTATCACCATATCCTGTAGCAAGGAATATATGCATTAAGCTTAAACCTTCCTGGTGGATTTGACGGAAGTAAAAATTGAAACATTGTCCAAGCTGATCGAACCAACTGAGTACATGACATTCACTCTTTGGGTGAAAAATAAAATGTGATGAAATGCAAAGGATGAAAATTGAGAGTGAGAGTGGATATGGACTGAATATGCTTTTTGAATATGTTGATCCTTTCTATTTCTTTCAGTAGAAAGTATCCTTTCTACTGAGGATACTTGCCCCTCCTGAGAACTATTTGCTCCTCTCATTTTTTTTGTATTGCCAGATAGTATCTTTGTGAAAGGTATTTAAGGTGCTTTAGACCTCAATCTTAGCTAAAAGGAAGGGTACTCGCTATTCTAAACCTACCATGATGCTAATAGAAGATTGTAATAGCAACTTCCTAAGTTACTGCTCTTATATTTAAAGTTATTTTCCTTTTGTGATAAAGGATTTCATTTTTATATTACTCTATAGGCGAGAACAAGCTGTAGAAAAAAAATATCCTGGGACATACAAGCGTCACCCAGTCCGGCCGATAATTCATGCCAACACAATGGAAAAACTGATGAAAAGAAAAGGAGTTTCCCATAAGCCTGGTGGCCAGACCAAAAGGTAAATTATCTAACAAGGAGAGACAGAAACAAAAAAAGAAAAACACAGTTGTTGGTTTTTATAATGAATTTAACATTTCTGAAAACCTTAAAACTTAGTTTAGATGTTGACAGAGGGAAATTTAGGCTTTCCTTATATTCCTATTGCTTTTCTTTTGTAAGAAGTACAGTAACAGTTTTTCAGGTACTATATATATTCTGAAATCATTTGTTGCTTTTAGGTACTGAAATGCCTCCTGTCCAAACTAAGATTTCACCTTCAGATTTTATTGTGTTGTAGTCCTATCCAAATGTACTTGAGAATAAGCCCCATTGACTATGAAGGGAGTCACTTTTGAGAGGACATGCATAGGTTTGGGCTCTTAATATCTAAAAAGCCTGAGCTTGCATCCACACTGTTATCCATACGGGTGGTTGATCACTCTCACCAGTGGTAGAAGAGTCCAAAGTGTATACCATATTGCAGGCACCGAGGAGACTAAAAATTGACATACCCCCAAATCCAGAGTAATTATGGGAGCACGTAAGAAACTTTATGTGCATCCGTAGTTACTGCACCACCTATTGAAAACCTATGGGAAATTCATATTGGAATCCAGAGTAAGTTGTTCTTACACCGGAGCAAGGACTCCTCATAGTTACTCTGGATTTTGCCCTTACTGCAAAAATCATATTTCTGCCAGTATCACACCTTACTGGATCTGAACTAGGTCTTTTGAGCCTGGCATATTCGTGATTTTTTCCCAGTCACAAATTCATTTTTTTTTATTAAAAGTATTCATCTTATAATATACCCTGTATTATTTCACAACCACTTAAAGACACAATGAGATTGAATTTGAAAACCTACTATTGAACTTTGGCAAATATTATTCTAATAGAGAGTCTGTTCTGCATCCTTTCTCAGGCCTGACTTGTTGAGGTCTGATGGCATATCCAGCACTGATGTGGCACCTAGTGGGTCTCCCCTTTCGGGGAGTCCCAAGATGTCAACACAGAATAACAAAGGACGTTATCGCTGCAAACCACGCCACCGCCGAGGAAACAGCAAAGGCAGCTATAATGATTTTACAGGTATTTTGAAACACCAGCCAGCACAGGATGACTTGGCCCAGCTGTCCCATCAGCAGCAGCAACCCCCTCACCATGGGCATCACTCTCGGCTAAACATCCATGGACAGGACATTGCCAACTGTGCTAACAACCTCCGGTATTTTGGCCCTGCTGCAGCCCTGCGTAGCCCTCTCAGTAATCATGCCCAACGGAGGATGTCTGGCTCCAGCCCTGACCTTATCTCTGCAGCTGTGGAAGCTGATTCACGGAGAAATCTGGAGGTGGAAAAGGAGCAGGGGGAAGGCAAGGCGAACCATTGGGAAAGTTGTCAAGGAGATTCATATAGTCTCTGCTCAGAGTGCAGACTGGGGACAAATGGTGCCAACCAAGGTCAGTCACTTGAGCCAGGGCTGGAACAGCCTGAAGCACCTGACCCTTTGTGTGCAAATGTGCAATTTTCTGGAAAGAGTGGGGAAGGTGAATTTAACAGCCACAGGTGTGCATCATCTCTTAGCTCTTCTCACCCAGCAAGTAGTCCAGGATTGCTGTGTAAAACACGACCCATTCCAAAGGTGAGGTTCTTCGACCATTCCAGTGGACTGCTTTTTAAATGTTATTTTGTTATGTATGCCAAATATATTGGATGTTTTTAGGATTTGTAATTCTTTCTGTGTTAAAATTGTAATCCTGAGATTCTCCAGTGGTAGATCCATGGTGGGTCAGCCTCACTTGGGATCCACTCCCATCCGGAAGGCGGGGCCAGTTAAAGTCTTCCTGGACGGGGGTGCTCCCTCTATCCCCCAGACTGGCCTCGCCTTCCGGTGAAAGTGGCCACAGAGTCTATCAGTTCTGCTGACTGTCACCCTTTAGGGGTGACTTCTTGGAGCCCGCGGCCCCCATCTTGCTCCCTACCTCTGGGGGAATGAAGGGGGCCCTTTTCAGAACAGTGGAAGAGCATCATACCCCCCTCCCCCCGAGGGACCTGGGGTGAGGTCTGTGTGCACCACCCCACCGTTGGCCTGCCTGTCAAGTGCCCCTCCAAGGGCTGGCGGGCCGCTGCTGGTTTGCTGCCAGCAGCAGCCCCAAGCTTTCTCTGCGGGGGAGCATGCAGGCAGCTGGGAGCGTATCCTCCGCAGTGGAGTTTGGCTGCTTAGCTCCCAGCCCCTTTCCCCTGGCACTCTGTCTATGCTTTCCCCACTGGGGGGGGGGCAAACGGGAGGCAGGGAGAGCTGCTCTTCTGAGGGCTCCTTGGTTGGGCACCTGAGCCTTCCCCATGGGGGGGGGGGAAGTGCAGCGCTCGCAAGGGACACCCCCTACCTTTGCAGGGGGCACCCCCTGCTCCATACACCTTCACAGAGGGCAGCGCTTTCCGGAGCGCTCTTCCATCAGGCGCCCGAGCCTTCCCCATAGGGAGGGAAGTGTGGCATCTGGTATGTGGCTCCGCCCCCCTGAGAGCACTCCACGCGCTTTTCCAGGGGCAAATCAGGTGTCCCACCTCTGTACTGGTGGGAAAGACTGCGGGGGGCTCGTTACCCACCCACCCCCCATTCAAAATTCGCACGCATTGGAGGGAAATCTAAGCCCTTCAGAAGTGGAGGGAAAATGACTTCCCTCAGAATTGGAATAGAATCATAATCCTGAGATTTTGCTTCATGGAAATTGTTACCTTGTAAGAATTGCATTGTGTTATCAGAGGCCTGTGGTTGTTGCATGTTTATAATAAGTAGTACTGTTACTTTGCTTCTCTGTCAGAGTGGTGATGACTCTTCAGAAGAAGAAGAAGGAGAAGTGGATAGTGAAGTGGAATTTCCAAGGAGACAGAGGTAGAAAACAAAAGTGCTCCTTTCTTGAATTTCTGAGCAAAGCTTTCTGTTAATCGGAGGAATGCAATGTTATGTAATTTACTGTGCAATCATATGCATGTTTACTCATAAGTAAGTCCCACTGTATTCAGTGAGCCTTAACTCAGGAACATGAGCACAGGATTGCAGCCTCTGTTGCATTGTAACATGGTGAGAAATAATCTTAGAGTTATGTTTGGTAGCCTGAACACAAAGCTTTTGCACACCAGCTTGAAGCTTGCTTGCTGCATCCCAGGATGTATACACAGAATACTGCTTAGCATGCAGGTGTTTCGGAATGTAGGAATACACTTTCACCATGACAAATACTCAAAGAAGAGGCGCATTTTTTAAATTCAGAATGATTTTTAGAATATGGTAAACATCAGAAATTAAGCTTTTATCACAACTAGTTACCATTTAATTACATAACTTTAAAACAATGGTAATAGAGTTAGGTATTTCACTGGAAGGTATCTTTTAAAAATAACTATAGTACAGTGGTAACTGTGTCACTGGTGGAACCTGATAAAGCTATTAATGGGTTTCATTCCCTGTAATGAAGTCTTTCCAGCTTCAGCCTTTCCAATGCTCTAAAAAGCCACTTCTGGAAAGCTATGGTATGTGACGCGGAGGGCTGCAAAGGGAGAGAGGAATCTCTCACAGAAGATGTCTATGCTGGGTTTGTTCTGGTTCACCTCTTCTCCAACACATATTCTACAGAGGTAGAGTAGGGAGGACAGGACAGGGAAGACCCCTTGCTCAAACTTGGCAGTGGATGTAACTTTATGTTTGTGTCTATATCATTCAGATTAATAGAAACTTAAATGCCAAATAATCTGAGGTGTAATTTTTCTGTGATAAAGAAATTAAAACACATAGCACTGCTTTATGCACTTATTTTTGTTTTAAACCCCGCCCCAAAACCCAAAGTCTGCAAAAACAACTGGAAAATCTTCATGGACAAAAAATAAGGTAACTGGTAGCTAAAAATGATCTATTGACACTATGGCTGCAATTCTAAAGACACTTTCCTGGGACCCATTGAACACAATGGGGCTTACTTTTGAGTAGAGAGGCTTAGGATTGTGCTCTGTATCACCTACCTAGTACACCTTTAAAGCAGTTTTAATTGATAACCTGTTGTGGATTATAACTAACTTGCTATGGATTTACAGGCCACATCGTTGCATCAGTAGCTGTCAGTCCTATTCCACCTTCAGCTCTGAGAACCTCTCTGTGTCTGATGGAGAGGAGGGGAATACCAGTGACCATTCCAACAGCCCAGATGAGATGGCAAACAGACGAAAAGATCAGCTTTCTGAGAAGCTGGATGACATACTATCACAAACTCCAGAAATCCCTATTGAGATCTCTACTCAGTCTGATGGGCTTTCAGATAAGGAGAGTGCTGTACGCCGGGTGAAAACACAGATGTCATTGGGCAAGGTATGTCTAGGGGAACATGGCTATCAAGTAGTAATATTGTGTTTTCCTTGTTTATTTTGTCAAAAAGAATGGATAAGCTTGGAAATTGTCAATTGTAAACAAATTAGTTTGAGATTTTTAAATTTAACTAGATTTGTTTATTTTGAAAACCTTAATATTGACTTTTGTGATCTTGAATTGTAAGCTACTGCTCTTTGTTAAAAAGAAAGGACACCCATCTTCAGTATGTTTCATCTTCAACTCTTTTGAAGTTGAAAAACATTTTGTTTGCAAGTTTTGACCCAAACTTAAACCATGAGGGTTGCAGTGGCTCAGTGGTTAGAACACTGCTGGGGTTAGAATACTGCTTGGCCAGAAGCTCCCATCCTTAGCCCAGCTCCTGCCAACCTAGCAGTTTGAAAGCCTGCAATTGCAAGTAGATATATAGGGACCACTTCAGTAGGAAAGGCAATGTCCTGGCGACAGGCCCCTCAGACAGGCTGGCCAGATTTCCTCATGTCACATCCATCATGGATTGGAGGAAACTCCAGTCCACAACAAGCAGACACTGTCTCACACGGTACACAGAAGCTGCCTTTTTTAGAGCTAATCTAAGCTAGATTACTGTAGAATTAATCATATGATCCATCTTAATGAGTAGATTAGTCCTCAGTTTCTTGGGTACCTGATGTATAACTTTATTTATTTAAGAAATTTATATTCTTAAATATTTAAGAAATTTATATTTAAAAATATTTAAGAAATATTTAAGAAATTTATATTTAAGAAATTTATATTCTGTCTTTCCACCCTGCTTAAGGTTCCCAAGTCGGCTTACAAAATATTAAAAAATTAAACAATTAAAATCCATAAAAACAAAAAAAGTTGGATTATATGAAAGATGTTTTATAAAAATGCCAATCCTCAATGTCAGCATTTAAAAACTTTCCTGAATAAAAAGATGTTGAGATTACTATGCTGGCAGCCAAATTCTACAGTACAAAATGATCACAGTATGCAATAAATATCCAGTAAACTCTATTATTGGGTTTCCTTAGTAAAAGGCTAAAGACAACCAGGAACAACCAGTTTTGACGATTGTTGAGATAGTTTTAAAATTTGCTGGAAAGTATTGTCGTTGTCATCATTATGCTTTTAGCCATTTCTATTTCAGGAATGTTTTTGCAATCTCTTTATGAAAAAGGGGTCTCAGCTTTTCATCAAAACATTTGTGTATTTTATCAAAACAAAAATAGAAAATTGCGTCTAACCAAATCAAAATGCTGTAGCTATTTAGTGTCAAGAAATCAGTTTTCACTTTGCTTTGTTTCTGCAGAATCCAGGAGAGTTTGAAGAATCAGGTTGTGACTCTTCAGATGGAGAGAGCTCTGATGCAACTGTGAGGACCAATAAAGCCTGCAGTTCTGCAACCTGGTAATGATGAATGTCCTCCCCTCTTCAATCACTGTATCTACTGGCATTTTGATTCCCCTAAGAACCCTACCTTCATTCCTTCTCTGAGAAGCTGCTTCTCCACCCCATCACACAAATGATCTGCAATAACTTGAATTTTTGGAGAAATGTTCTGATGCGAATTGGTTTTTCAGTGAGCATTTCAATCAAGAATGGCAGGGATGTATTTTATTGAATAATTAAAGCTATTGTGTATCATATTTTTGGCATTTTAACACTTTTTACTCTTGAGTGGACTGTATCCATAGACAACATGTGTTGCAAAAAATAAGTTCATAAGGCAAGCCTATGAAAGAGAATCATCTTTTTGAGTCCTGGACAGTGTGTATGGATAAGGTAGAATATGGTGCTGCTACTTTGACATGGGACCAGGCCACGTAACCCTGAAGGACTGAAAATGAAGGGAGTGAATTAAGTGACTTGGTCATATCCAGTGATACAGTGGATGAGAAACATACAGCATTGGTGTAACCAGCATAATTTTTTCAATAGGACTGTGTTCACATTCCTGGAATTGCTTGGTAACAAGGTGTGTCTGAGTTGCTGCAACCTGGCATGTGAGAGTGGAGGCTAGTCATGTTTTTTTTTCAAAATCAGCAATTGATTGACATCCTGCAGCTGTATTCTAGCCTCAGCCTCTCTCAAGCACTTTTCACCATCACTATGCCACTGTAAGATCAGGAGACACAGCATGGAGTGGCTGGTAAATACAGAGAAATGGAGGTCCTGTTTTGCTCATTTACCTTTCTCTCCTTTCCAACCTGCTTGTTTGCTTTCTTCAATTAAAAACGACTTAGTGTTGAAGATCAAGAACTTGCAAGCCACGGAAAACACATCTTGCACCTCCTGAGAACTATCCTGGATGAAGAAATTTGAGCAGTTCCTACCATAGCTCACATTCTGTTAGTACAGTGAGGGATGATTGCACTTAAATGAAGCTGGGGAATAGCCTGGCCCAAGCAACACTACTGGCCTCCCCATTTCTTAATTTGATAGGGGAGCACTGGCAACATGTCAAGTCTGGTGCAAGTAACATTTGAAATATGGTGTTGATGAATGGAGACTGTCCTTCATTTTAGGTGTGAGGGAGCCTAAGCCATATTTCCATTGTGGTAAGTTTTGGACTTGAGAGGACCAATTATGTATTTCATCTTCCCTCTGCAATACCTCATCCTTCCTGAGCAAGTCACTGCGACTTGTAGATGCACCTAACTGAAATATCCAACAAGAACAGAACAATTTTGTTTGGATTTGTAGCCGAAGAGCTGTCAACATGCTCTTAGCTGTGTCCTCCTGTGCTGTCAAGTCAATTAGAAGGGTAGAAAACTTATTTTGTGTGGAATATCAGCTTGTACTGTAGCTAGGCCCAGATTTAAGGGAGTAGCAGTTGTACTCTTCTTACCCCCTCCCCCAAAACAAAAGGGCAAGGGTGGATTGCATGCTGTGCTGCTGTTTGTTTACATTTGATTTTTTTTAATCACTAGCCTAGTGGAAAAATGAAGGGAAATTCTTTACATAAGATAGCAGTATTGTGTGATTTAAATTATTTCATATTTTTAATGTTCTGTAGCTGGACTACATGGATCTTAAGTTATATCACTATGTTATTATTTATTGTAATTTCTGTAGATTGTGGGCAGAGTGTTTTTGTTTTTTTAGTAGCACAGCGTTTGGGTCCCTCTTTGATTGCTCCGTAGTTTCTTAACCCAGGGGGAACTGGAGTCAGAGTGTTCCTTGCTATTTTTTCCTAATATTCTTTCATAGCCCCACATGTTTTTTTCAGGCTGCAGAAGGCTGCTGACTACAAGAGATCGGGTAGATCAATCGAGCTGAAGCAGTGCTGGGCTGTATAGATTGTAAAATGGAAAGGTGCTAAGATAGTGTGCTAGCTTGACTCTCCTTGTTACAGTCCAAAACATGAAGATGTATGAGAAACATGAACCTACCAGCCATGTACTCCCCCTTCTTTGAAACAAGAAATTCCACAAGCTCAGCATGCTTATATCACATTGATCTCTGCTCCCACTAAAGGAAGTTGTCCCTTACAACTTATGCTTTCTCTGCTTGGATACATAGATTGAGGCTGAACTACAGTACTTTCTTTGGAAGGTCCTAGAGATGCTGCTATTCCACATCTGGTAAATGCCATTCCATTGGAATGTGGGCCAAGCTATGAGAAAACAGAATATTGGGGTTATTTTTAAGGTCCAGACATAAAAAGCTTGGTACTTCCTTTGGGAAGGCTGGCTTTCTTGGCATGATCCGAACTGTCCATAACACAGTTCTCATTCATTTTTATCTTTGTTCTTCCAGGCCACTAATTTATTTGTTCACTACTAACAGCATCTTGGCTAAAAGAATTTTATGTGGATGATTTCTGAATTGATAACTGTCACTTGCAATCAAGTGTGGACTATTTTGGCAAAAAACTGAAGTAACCCTCCCCAAAGGCATCCAGTTTAACAATCTCTTCTAAGCAATCCATAACTTCTTTTTAGCACCATTTCATTATAACACTTGTCTTCTGGGAGTGATTGACATCTATTGTAGTTAATGAGAGAAATGTATTCAGTGTAGCACGGGAGCAGTCATCAAGTTTCCTGCTTCATTATTGCTGTCTCATATAGGGCTGTTTCACATAATGCTTAGCTTTTCTAGAATGTATCCTCTCAAAAGTATTGGACGTTTTACTGTGCTCCTACATTAAATTCAACTGCAAAATATTCCAAATTGTAGATTTTGTCCCATTGATTGAAAGGAGCAAGGAACAGCGGACAAGAAGATTCCCCAAGCTCCACTCTTAAAATTGGAGCTGGAAAAGAAGAAACATAGATGAAGTGAATTTCTGGAAGATCTTTGCCCAAATCTCCAGCTCCAAGTTGGAGTGGAGTGCTGGGGTTGATCATTATGTGTGATAGCCATAGTGTCATTTACCTCATCCGCTTAGCACAAACACCCTTCTGCTCCTTTCTGAGGTCCAGGCTTGGAGCTGGAGGAAGACTGTAGGTGTGTAAGCTTGTCTCCGTTGTTGGAGGGACTATTAACCTCTCTATCCAACTTCCCCAAGGGACCTAGAAGATTGTCTCTTGATTTTGTGTAGCTTGGTAGAGATTAAGACTGAAATTTCAGGCAAACATTCTTGGGAGTTAGTCCTGATGGCCACAGTGGGATTTACTTATGGACATATATGCAGTGGATTGCATTAAAGAGGGACAAGTTTCTGCCACTTAAACACGAGCTTTGGCAACAAATGTCAACCAAATATCTGTGGACATCTAAAAATGAGATTCTTCCAGAAATGTTTTCTTTTTTCTAATTTATGTTGAGCCAATTCTATTCAGTTGTAAACAGGTAGAAAAAAAGTGTTGATAAGGCTGAATTCAGCTTCAACCATCAATTCAACAGCCATTCCATCCTGTAAGCAAGCTATTATTTTTGTTATTAACTTTGGTGCTCTCTCTAAACATATACATTGCATTTTAAGTAAATTTAGAAAATTCTAGCTAACAGTCATGTCTGCAGAGAGGTCCAAACAAAAGGTAAACTAAAATAAGCCAGTCAGGTTCTCTACGTTAGAGAGAAGTTGCAATGAGCTCTTCCTCTTCATACCATGTTATAGAGTACCTCCTGGGTTAATTCTGTGTCAAGTGTTGCTGGGCAAAGGAGAACTTGTCATGGGGATTCCATTTTCATGTTGCAGTATATAGCCTATTCAGTGTGGAGACAATGATATGGTGTCATCATTATTACAAAAATTCTGTATATGATCTGTCTGCTGAACTACTGTTAGAAGTTGGAGGATTATGCATTGGACTCCAAATCATATTGGTCTAACGAGGAGAGATTTTAAATGGTGATTGTTCTTACTTCTGGCCTAAAATAGGCAAGTTGTATGTTGTTTTTTCTAAGTGTGAGGGCTAAATACTTTTTAATGTGGAAACAGACTCAGGTATATGTGTGATTTTAGGTTCTATAACAAGTCTGCTCTGTTCTGTAGGTTTAATAAAAGGTCCTGACTGTACCTATTTTCTTATTCTCTGGGAAAAACACTCCAAAGCATGAATTATTAAGAGACATGATAATAACTATGGAAGCAGGCAATATTCACCCTGAGAAACACTGTATTGCCCATCTCCTTCCTTTTCCCTAGAAAATAGTGTCCATTTACTACTAGCTGAAAAGCTGCTTTTGCATATAATATTGAGTTTGTGTTCAAGGAGCCAGTAAGCACAAGACAGTGTACTTAGCACACAACTTTAAAAAGGGTGCATTCTTTAAGCAGTGTAGGAAAGAAGTTAAGTTGTGTTAACATTCTGTTAGCATGTTAGGGACTTCAAAGGAATGGCTTTGCAGAGTCCCTTTTAGAACAAATCTCATGTATTTTTAGTTGAAAACCATAAACAAATCATCTCATTCAGATTATGAGACAGTATTGCCCCAGTGTGCAGTTATCAATGGTGAATCTTTTTGCTGTGTTAACTGCCTGGATTGCCAGTAATGGCACAGCAAACTGGAGCATGCATAGAATCAGCAATTCAAACTAGAGAAGATAGCTCTGGAGACAAATAGCTTCTTTAAGATACTTTCATTACTCATATAATGCATACTTAATTAATGGGACCAGTATGGCACAATCAGTGTGGCAATTAATGGAGAGTATTGGTTTTATGTCATGTAAAATTATCATTTAATCTCCTGTGCTATCTTTCTCCTTTCTATGGCTTCCTGAGGCAAACTTGATTTTTTGTTTTTGTATTGAACAGTATGTAACAATTGGGGACAAGACTGACTCTCAAAATGAACAGATGCATGGAATAAAAGCCAGTGTACCTCATATGCCTTATTGATTCATTTGTGCATAATTGCATAACTACCCAAAAGAAAAAATGGATTTCATGATGTAGGACTTATCCTGTAAGCTACAACTCTGTATTTCCATAGAAAGACTCTTTAGGAACAGAAGCCTTGCAGAAAAACCCACCATCCATGTATAAGTAATGGATTGTAATGCTAATGGGGAGCTGTAGCCAATGACTCAATACCACAAGAGTGCCACCAGGTAAAAAGGTTTGGGAACAAGTGGCTTAGGTAAAACTTAAGCTTTATGTTTTGACACTCCAGTTTATGGACCAAATACTGTCCCCGGAAGAGGTTTATCTGCCCCTCCATTATAACTGGTCTCTTCCAGCTTAATTATGAGGTTCTCACTTCTTGTGAATATCATTTGCACATTTTCTAACGTTTGCAACTAATGAGTTTCCATGTGATAACAAAGTTCTTATTTCTGGCCATCTGCTTGATAATGTAAGTTCTGCCACTCAGCAAATTATCCATGTACGTTAATTTTGGCCCTCTGCATGAAATTAGTTTGACTCTCCCTTAAATAGTTTTTCTGTAAACAATTTTCCTTGCAGAAGACACTACATACAAATAATTTACACAATAATTTATAAGAATACAATTTCATGTACATACACAGTTGACAAGGCACTTGATAAGAACATACGATAATTGTTACCTTTACTCACAGCAGATCAAAGGCAGGTTTATTTGTTTCCTTTTCTATGTCCACAATGATTAGCTATCCCAGTTTCTTACTATTTTTCTCTCATTTGACATATTCCTGGAGAGAGCAATATTCCAGCAAATAGGAGTTTGAAAAACTTACACAGTACTTGGAGAGCTTGAAACACTATCCCAAATCACTCCAAGATGATAAAAAGCAACTGGATCATCCCACTTCAGCTGCTGGTGGGTTGTACAGAGGGCCATTCAACCCAAAATTCATCTATTCACCAGAATAGTAGCAGGTATAGGTAGATCTTAACAAGAACCTGCATCAAACACGAAACTCAGATACTATAGGTTTAACAATGAGCATTGTCACTGTTGCTTATGGGAGAGTATAATACTGGCATTAAGAGCACAGGGCATGAGTTGAGGTACCAACTTCTCATACTCTTTAGTTAATTTTGCTTTAAGAAACAAAGAAAGTGATAACTTTGTTTATTTTTCCAACCTCCAAAGCAGGCAATAGTTCTGGAGCAGCAAAAGCAAGGTCCAAGCCTCAACATCTCAAGTCGTCAAAGATGATAAAGATCAAAGGATTGAATTAGCACTCTGCTTCCACTACAGCAAACAGAAAAACAAATTTTGTAAAGGATAGTAAAGACTTGGTTTTCACTTCAGCTCCCTTTAACCACTAGCAAAATTCTAGAAGGTGATTTCCTAAGCTTTATGTTGCTACAGGGAAATATGGCCACCTTATAATAAGCTAGTCTAGTTGATCTGTCTGAGATCCAGAATACTCTCTTATTGAGATAGATCCAGCTGTTTAGGAATCTTTAAAAAAAGAAGGGGAAATCTTTCCGCCTGAAGGCATTTTAAACTTGTGAGAGTAACCCACACTTCACAGATTCCTAGAAAAAGAAAACAAGGCCTACAAGAAAACAAGACTCCTAAGTCTATTGCATTCCCTCATTACAAGCTGGTGACATGGAGTTACTGCCTATGCTACTCATCAGGAAGGTGACTGGCCTAAACTCTCCCTTGGTAAGCAGCCACTTTATATCACGCACATTATTGCAAGCAACTGGAATTACCTTCTGCTTCAGCATGACTCCAAGTGAAGGGAACAAAACTAAATTGCACACACAGAAAAATCCTACTCTACATAATTGTTTCCTGGTTATTAAACACATCTGTATACTCATGAGCACCGTTTTAAAATGAGACATGCAAGTCTCATCTGTTTTAAAAGTTTAAGAACAAATTATTCCCTGCCTATGTATTACTAAAAGATGTCCAAGTAAGTTTCAGTTTACAAGACTGAAAATTGCACCTTCCCTATACACAAACTTTAATAGCTGGCTCCAATCTGTTCAACTAGTTTTCTTCCCATTAAGCAGATGAAGTCTCTGGTTGGTTTCATCCAAGTTCAAATGTTTCTGGCTCAATTTCTTAATGACAGTCCCTGGAATTAATGCCACCGTGGCTATAGCCAACATCTTGAGTAAGATACTCCAAGAGAAAATGGAATCTAAGGAGGTGATTTGTGAAAGGATTGAACCCGTCTGGACACAGATGAAATTATATGGCATCAGGCCTGTAGGAATAATAGGAAAATCCTTGTATTAGATTAGTTTTTGCACATCAAACTCATGTTGGACATTTGTAGATGAAATTGCCTTGCATACAATGTTGGAACTGGCTAAACATTACACTACAAAAAATAAGGCCTCAATTTGCACATATTAAGGCAACATTTGAAGGATACGGAAATAAGGCATCTCACACCTGGGAAGATCAATAGAGTGAAAGGGGGAAATTATGGCTTGAATTTAGTGATTTGAATACAGGTGTCCTTTGTTTTCTACCAGGGTTCAATTCTGGAACCTACTGTGGATAAAGTGAGAAAACAGATTTAAAGACCCACTTCTAGAATTCTTGTTTCTCCACTGCTCCTAATGGAATATGGCTGTGCCTCAATATCTGCAAGGGTTTGATTCTGGGACTCCCTGCTGGAACCCACAAAACGTATTAAAAGCAATGTTAAAAAAGTATTTTCCTTAGCAACAGCTTTTCTTCCTGTTGTAGAAAGTCTGTCAACCATTAGAAATGCAAAGGACCCCCTGTTTTTGCTTGGCTCAGCTGAAGAATGGAATGACTGCTTGCATTATTGCCTCTTTAAAACAGTAGAAAAGCAGTTTTTAAAATTATGATTTGCGGTGGCTATTCATGTCGAGTCAAATCTGTGTATAAACAATCTGTGTTCGACAAGATTGGACCTGTAATCATTTCTTTGCCATTTAAGGAGAAAACTGAAAGTTTTACTAAGTCAGCCATTCTCGGCAATTTGGATATTAACAATGTATTTTACATATGCTTCATCAGTGCTTAATTGACAGTAGTTTAAAAAAAAAACCGAACACTTCAGAGGACCACCAGACACTATTAATCACAGTGTAATTTTCACTGCAGAGACCAAAGACATAGATGAGCCTTTGGCTTGATTCAGTAGAGGCTCTTATAATGTTCTAATTTTTACACGATGAAGGATAGTAAAAAGTGGAGGAAGTGGGGAAGAATGCAGCTCTGTCCTCAAAAGCTCCTTCCACAAGCAGAAAGAATATTGCACTTATGCAAGGAGTCCTTGCAAGAGTACAAAAACCCTTCTGCTTATGGAAGAAATTTCTGGCAGCTGAGTTTTGCAAGATCTTAGGATATAAATCATTGTCTCAAGAAAAAGTTATATTAGCTAGATATGTATACATAATATTAACATGTGCTTTTTACATTTTTATTTAGTCTTACCTATAAGAATAGAGAAGAAGAATTGAGTCACAGGAATATTCAGAATTGGAGAACTGATATTCAAAAAGAAATTTGGAGTCATGGGGAATAATCTCAGAAACAGCAAGAAAAAAAATAAAGAACTTCTGTTCTCTTCCACCTGCACAAATAGAAGAAAACCAGATCTATTTTAAGAAAAACTTTTCAAATTTCACAACAAAACAAATACTGTACACTTATTTTTATCCATAGCACTTAAAAAAGTGACAGCTCATTTGACCGATACTGCTGCCACATTGTGGAATAAACAATGTCATACTTAAACTGAAAAGACTACAAAACTACACTCGATATGAACAAAATCAATCGGTATATCCTAAGGAAAGAACGGAGAAATAAGGTGATGATTCAATGCACATTTGTACAAGGTCATGCAGAAGAAACTGTAGAAGAACCTGTTTTATGTGTGGCATCTTGTGCAATGTCTTGCAAAACACATTGAAATTACAGTGGCAAATACATAACAAATTTAATTCGTTCCGGAGGCATGTTCTTTACATGAAACATCTTTACGTGAAGCAGATTTTCCCATAGGAAATAATGGAAATCAGACGATTGGTTCCACAACCCCCAAAATATTCATATAAAAATATTAACTGGATGTAAAAATGATGACAGAACACTGGGATTGAATTCAAAACATGCATTCAGTGTGCATGAACTTATGAAGTCTACTTAGGCTGCAGTCCTAAAGACACTCTCCTGGGAGTAAGCCCCATTTAACACAATGGGGCTTACTTCTGGGTAGACATGGTTAGGAGGCTGCAATCCAAGACACCTTCAAAGTGTCTCCCCACTTCCTCCTTCGCCTCTCTCTCTCTCCCCTGCTCCCTTCTGGCTAGCCCTGAGCTGCTTCCCTCTTCTCCACTGCTCTTCTCTCCCTCTACCCAGCAGACACCCAGCCACAGGAGGAACAGCATGGAAGTGTTGCTTTCACTATGGCAGGTGTGCTAGGCAGCCCTGACGCTTTTTAAACAGGCTGCTGGCCAGTGCGTCTGCCCCAACTGCCAAGGAATGTGTTCTTTACATGAAGCATGTTCTTTATGTGAAGCAGAATCCTATAGAAATTTTTGTTTGTTACGTGAAATATACTTTACATGAGGCATTCTTTACGTGAGGCATTCTTTATGTATATGAACATAAAGCCAAGTCAGAATTCCATTTAAATTTCTGTACAACAAATATCTTGTGCTATCACTTCTGTGTTTGCAAGGATAACTTAAGATACAAGCTACGTAGAATCATTACTCTCTGTTTCTTAGACTGCAATCCTAAAGGCACTTTTCTGGGAGTAAGACCATTGAATACAGTGGGGCTTACTTTTGAGTAGATATGGTTAGGATTGTGCTCTCTGTGAAAGTTGCTCTGGGTTTCTTAAGTGACTAAAAGAAAAAATTAGATAGTAATACAGTGCACTATCTGTGATGGGGCCTAAATCATCATGTTTCTGTTGTAGTGGCTAAGCTCAAGGAAAGCCTTAGAAAACCAACTCTCCTTACAATATACCAGTATATCATGTTTTAACAGGTTCTGAAATTATGTCAATATTTTCTTATTCTATCTCTTGCTCTTAACATGCTGGTTGCAGGCTCTAACAGCCAGGTCTTGCCACTCAACTACTGTACTACAAAACATGTCCCTTGTTTATTGGCTGAAAGGAAATAGTTACAAGGGCCTTCTTACCTTTCTTTGAAGCATGGCAACTTTATCAGGAAAATAGTAGAGGACAAATTTTTTTCCAAAGGCATTGGACAGCCCATAACAACAAGTGGCACCTACAGAAGTCAAGGCAGAACACAGCAGGAGTCCCATCCATGGTCCAAAGAGAGCCCCAGCAAGGATGTTCTGTTAGAGTAAAACTAGACAGTGATCCTGTCCATAAACTGTGGGGAAAGCATGAAGGATTCTATCAACTGTAAGAACATAAGAACCACTCTGCTAGATTCATTAAGTCCAACAACCCGTTTGCAGCAATGGCCACCCACATGTCTATGGGAAGGCCATAAGCATGTGATAAAAGACAACAGACCCCAACTGCTTGTTGCCTTCTCAATTTGAGCCTGCAAGTTCTATATAGCCAGGATGAAGAGTTGGCTACCAAGAAAAATCTCTATAACTTTGGGCACAATCCAGAGTAACTATGGGGAGTCCTTGCTCCGGTGTAAGAACAATTTACTCTGAATTGCAATATGAATTTCCCATAGGTTTTCACTAGGTGGTGCAATAATTATGGGTGCACATAAAGTCTCTTACGTGTTCCCGTAGTTACCCTGGATTGTAGGGAGCGTCTAACATCTTTTTAAAGCCATTGGATATATCTGCATCTTATGGCAGACAATTACAGAAGCTTATAATGAATCCTTAATGGTGGAAAGAAATACAGTTCTTCTTTTTGTGTCTGTGGTACATGCAGGGCAACCATGAATAAATATGAAAGGTATTGTATGAGAGGTACTGTATGAGAGGGAGAATAATTTCTATCCACTTTTACCATACCATAATTTTACAATAGTCCAATCCTAAGCTGCTCGCAGCTCCAGAAATATTGTGGCACCTGAACTACTGCTGCAGTATCCTGCAAGCACGCAGGCTTCCCTCAGTGGATGGAGATGAAAGCAAGCAAGCAGCCCTGCAATGAAGCGACTCCTATCTGCATCAGTTCATGAGCAAGGATAAAGCTCGCAGTCATGAACTCAGTTAAGGAGCTATCAAGAACACCAAGAAATGGAAAATGAAGGTGGTATTACCTGATATAGTTTACTTACATATCTCTACTAATTTCATAAGTTTATACCTCCAAAATTTATTTGTAATACCTTTGTATATCTTATCCAATATACACAAGGTCAAGTCATCAAGTACTAGATATAAAGTGATTTTATATAAGTGATATAAATGATTTTATTTCAAACTAGTGGACTACCAGAGTGCCCATTCATAATATATTACAGAAATCAACATATCATGTTAAAAACTAATACAACACATGAAGGCTGGGAAAATATAAGTGTGCCGTTTATGGCTGCAATCCTAAAGACACTTTCCTGGAAGTAAAACCCATTGAACACAATGGGGCTTACTTTTGAGTAGATATGGTTAGGATTGTACTCCAAGTGTCACACTTTCTGACTTCTACATAAATTGTCCATTAATAGAATAACAGTCATTCAGATCAAAGGAGGGTCTGTAAAACTACTTATACAATCACACACAATTTATGTGGTAATTCACATTATTAAGTGAATGTTATTAAGTGAATGATTAAGTAAGAGGGACAGATGGACTTTCTAAAACATGCAACAGACCAAATACATACCAGAAAGCTAGAGCCAGGGATAGCAAAGCACTGCTTGTACAGATAGGCACTGCAGAACAGCAGCAGCACATATGCATGGTGTTCTCTGTTATAGTATTGCAGAAACTCTGCAAGCTTTTGCAGTTCCTCTAGGTCTGAAGGGAACTTTAGTGCTCTGTGAAACAAAGAAGACCACCAGTTCAGATGCAGACCATTTGGATACTCCCGTAAAAGTATTTTCATTTAAAAGGCAAAAAATTATGGCTAAGTATTGCAACATGGATTACTGTAGAAAAATAAATCAATTTGGAGCACAATCCTAACCATGTCTACTCAAAAGTAAGCCCCACTGTGTTCAATGAACCTATCTATAGTATTTAAATATTGCTTTTCAACTGAAAAGTTCACAAAGCGGTTTACAAGAAAATGAAATAATTAATAGCTAATTAATAGCTAACAGATCCCTGTCCCAAAAGGGCTCCCAATCTAAAATGCAAAAAGACCACCAGCAAAAAGCATGATCCTTATCTTACTCCCAGGAAAGCATCTTTAGAATTGCAGACCTGGTCTCAAAGTTATAGCTGTGTTTTGTCTTCTTGTTGTACGTGCCTGCTCTTTTGGACTGAGGTCAACAGTAATTATCACACCATGAGTTAATTTTCCTGTTCAGAATTTCTCATGGTTTTAGGAAACCCACCAACTCTGCTTAACATCAGTTATAAACATTTCAAACTGAAAAAGAAAAATACTTTCAGCTCATACAGTGATGCCTCACGTAACAAACGTCTCACGTAAAGTATGTTTCATGTAACAAACAAAAATTTATCTAGACTTCTGCTTCACATAACAAACTGTGCTCCACGTAACAAACAAACTCATTGGCAGCTGGGGCAGACACACTGGCCGGCAGCCCTTTTAAAAAGAGTCAGGGCTGCCTAGCACGCCTGCCCTTAGCGAAAGCAACACTTCCGCACTGTTCCTCCTATGGCCGGGCATCCGCTGGGCAGAGGGAGAACACAGGAGTGGAGAAGAGGGAAGCACCTCAGGGCTAGCCAGAAGGGAGCAGGGGAGAGAGAGGCTCAGAATGAAGAGGAGAAAGTGGGGAGACACTTGGAAAGTGTCTTTGATTGCAGCCTCCTTATCACGTGGGTGGTGCAAGTGGCTGACACTGTGCCTGTTAACCAGCAGGCCAGGGTTTGAGACCCAGGTCTGCCCCACAAGATAGGGTGAGCTCTTGTCCTTAGCCCAGCTCTGCGACGCCCGTGGATCCAATTGTATTGGCTCTGCCTTTCCATTGGGCTAATTCAGTGGCGTGGAGAGGGGGGATTTGCTGCTTGGATAGAGGCCTATCCTCCATAACAATCCACCCCAGGCTTTTGTGCTTTGCATGCAGCGTATGCAGCGCCAAGCACGATACCATAGTCTTTTAAGACTGACGGAGGCCTGCTTTTAATCATGTCTACACAGAAGTAAGCCCCATTATGTTCAACTGGGTTTACTCCCAGGAAAGTGTCTTTGATTGCAGTCTCCTAACCATGTCTACCCAGAAGTAAGCCCCACTGTGTTCAATTGGGTTTACTCCCAGGAAAGTGTCTTTAGATTTGCAGCCTACGTAGACTTCATAGGATCATGCACATTGAATGCATATTTTGAATTCAATTACAATGTTTTGTCATCATTTTTACATCCAGTTAATATTTTAATATGAATTTTTTTTGGGGTTGTGGAACCAATTGTCTGAGTTTCCATTATTTCCTATGGAAAAATCCGCTTCACATAAAGAACATTTCATGTAACATGTCTCCGGAACGAATTAAATTTGTTACGTGAGGCACCACTGTAGTTTCTTCTTCTGGGAAATACAACAGTTCTTTAAAATACCATCTTAATTACTTCAAAACACTTTTCTAAATTATGAATTGAAGTCAAGGAATTACAATGAATTTGTACAGCAGTACAAACAGGTACTGCTCAGTTATGATTTTGTTGTAAAGACAGGTTACTGGTTTTTTATGAGTCTTATTCTTAACAGACTGAATACTCATTCTGACAAACTAGATACTTAAAACATATGCAGTAAAAAGAAGTTAAAAAAATCAGCACACTGTGACACAGACTGAGACTGCAAACTTTAACCATTTTCCTGGAAGTAAGTATATTGAACACAATCAGACTTACTTCTGAGTAGAGATGCTAAAGTTTCACTGTAAAAGATTTATTTAGGTGTGAGCATTTTGGATATAGCACCAGATAATGTAGGCAATAACCTTTATAAAACTGATGTTTTCCTAACCCACTTCCCTTTTTCGTACCCCAACAATAGTGGGATAAACCAGAAGTGCCTCTCAGGGAGACCAGATACCTGAACCTCAAAAGAAGGACAAGGTCTTGGATTCCTCTCAGCCTGGCCTTTCTGGCAGACAATGGCACATTTGCCTACTCATGAGTAAAGCCGCGATATTGGGCACTTTCACTTTCCCATAGAGCTCAATGCATATTTTTCATTTTCAGTTTTTTGGCCATAACCTCTGATAGGAAGAAGGTATTTCAAAATTGATTGCATTGGATTCTGCTCTTCAATATGAATCCAATGACGTATGACATGATGATGTACTGCACACAACTGCAAAGTTCCAAAATGAAGTCAAAATGAAGGACAATGAAGCATGGAGGACAGGCTGGACAGAAGACTAAAAAAGAGGACAAATGTGGGAAAATCCGGTCATAGGGTCATGCTGGTGCCTCCCAAATGCATAAGGGTCACATTACATATTGAGTGTCCTATAGGAACATCACAGCACTTTGGCTAACTGAGCACCCATTTTCACTTATGATCAGGTTTCATAACTTCCTATGCCTAAACTTAGTTCAGTGCACATTTGTGTCCTTATACATGAAGGTTAGCATTAGATTTCAACAGTGATGTATTTTTAGGTCTGCTTTCACAGTTGCAGGTGCCCCCAGCAAAACCCTATGAACCATGACTGTGCAATTTAATAGAAAACTGCGCACACACTCCCTCCCTCAGTTCATCCCAGGTCCAATCATGTTCAGCTGTTAAAACTGGACAACGGGACATAAAACTATTTTGTTCTCTCTTTGTTCTCTCTTAGCTGGACAAAACATAAAACTAGCCCTGGCTTGGGCTGGGGGGAGATGACGGACTTTTGTATAGTCTCTCAAGTTTATTTGGATGTTTTTCTCCAATAACTCCCTGAAAACAGAAAAAGAGCTAAGAAAAAGGAAACAGTTTTCTTTTCAGTTTACAAATGTAGCTTCCAATGCTTTTTAGCTAGAAAATTACAAATGCCTTTTTCATCTTGCCAAAGATTTCTGCAAATGGACTCTCAAATGTCTTCTGGTTTGGGAATAGACACAGAGCTAAAGTTGGTATGTATGTGCTCTCTCTTACATTCGCCAAAACATTCTGAACACCATGCATGTCATATGCAAAGTAACTTAAGGGAAGGCAATGTTAGTATTTAACTAGGTGAAATATCTCTGATTCTGATGTGAAAAAAGAATATACACTTCAATAAAAAAGAACTAATTTATACTTCAAATTTGAATGAATTTACATAAATGACTATATTAGAGACTGAACTTATTCAGTTCATAAGTGAATATAAACTTAGATGAGTTTTAACAAACTCAATTATAAAGCATTTGAAAACATTAAAACTATGAATGGTTTGCCACACACCTCTTGCCCAGTGAAATCGTGCATGTTTCTGAATTGCTCAGAGGTGGGAGGGGGTTGTTAAAATAATGCCCACAGGTAAGCACAAGCTCCAGTCAGAGGCTCACTGGTGACTGAAGGTACCTTGGAGGCCAGACTAGGGGTCCCCAAGCACTGCAAATGGCTCCTGTGCTGATATTTGCCCTTCCCTGCGTTAAGTCCAGCAGAGTGAAAAGAGCAGAGCATGTGCTGAATAAATGACTTTTGGCCGTTGGCACAGCTAGAGGGGGCACAGCAATCAGTCTTGAAGGGAGATGTGTAGGGGCCCCTTCCCTTCAGAGCCACTCCATGTGGTGGGAGCAAAACTGAGCTATCTGCCCCCCTCTAGATACACTCCTGCTTCTGACTACTGAAATGCAGTGAAAGAGTAGAGCCTATGAAGCTGCCAGTACAACTTGCTCACTATGCCAGTGAGCACTCCCTTAGAGTTTAAATAAACAGCCAGCTTATCTTCATATTCTGGTCAATCCAAAGGAAAGGAGAGCTTTCTCCCTAGCATGGTACAATGTCCTTCCATCCAAGCTTACGTGGGCAGATTTAAGGGCTTGGATGGTCTGGGAAATTGAGTGGGTGCAATATATCTGCTATAGAATCCTGTCCTCATATATTACTAAGAAGATGCAAATGGTAAGATGATTTGTGTAAACAGTTACTTAAGCCAATCCTCCCTCTGCTTACAGGTCAGAGGTACGTGTGATGTGTTTCCTTTTATCAAGGAAGGGCATGCCACGCACAAATCAAGTTGCAAGATACCTCCACTTGTTTTTGCAGACGTGGAGAAATTGTGGGCCAGCCTGAATGTTCTTGACTGACACTGTAACTTTAATGAGCCTATAGTTCAGGATATTCGTATTTGGTTGGGGTTGTATCGTTTGAAACACCAATAAAGATGAATCTCAAAGAGCAGAACAGAGGGGGATGCCTGTTTCAATTATATTACGGGTGTCATGGCACACCATGCTGTTGGTGTGAGGCTGACATCCCCCAATACCCCTATTAATAAAAGAGCCTGCCCCACAATTCTATGCATCCCTGCATACCGTTCATGGAATATCCATGTGCTGTGGCACACTGGTTGAACATAGCCCTCTTAACCCAGCCACAGGTGTGCACATATGGTTCCCTAGATTCCCTATCATGCATATGCAACGCTGGGCAGATAGAGAAGTATATGACAAAATAAAAGCTAAAACACACACACATATTGTTTTCATGTACTTAAACATATTATTCAATTTTAAACTATTGCACACAATTTAGTACATATGATTTATGAATTCTTAGAAAGCTATCTGATGCCTCCTCACAAGGAAAAGTGGGACAATGAAAATGAGGACACATCTAGGCTAAAAAGGGGGCATGTCTTGGGAAAAGGGGGGGCACATCAGGGCTGAAAAGGGGGCATGTCCTGGGAAAAGGGGGCAGATTAGGGCTGAAAAGGGGGCATGTCCTGGAAAAGGGGGCACATCAGGGCTGAAAAGGGGGGCATGTCCTGGGGAAAGGGGACTTGTGTCCAGTCCCTGCCTGGAGAGGCTGCAGCAACCAGGACCAGCTCAGCTCTCCACCCTCCTCCCAGGGGAGTGAAGGAAGTGTCAGATCCTCCTCACCCGCTGTCCCCGTGCGGTTCTCCGGGCAGCCGCGCCGAGAGCAGGTAGAGCCCCGCCGTGGCCGTGCCCAGCACCAGAGCGAAGCTCCCCAGTTCCCGCATGGCTGAGCCTCCTCGGCTGCACTGCTCCCGCCACACGCCGCTCTTGCCCGTTTAGCTCTATGGTACGCCTTACAAAACGCACACTCGACGCTTCCGGGTCCAGCCACTGGGGGCGCTCTAGCACTGCCCTGCTCGACTCTATGATCAAAGCCTCAGTTCTGTTCTGTGGTTTGCAAGAAGAGACAGTGGCAGCTGCAGAGGAAGGAAGGGAGACCATAAGTTACAACCAATGTAGGAATTGACAGAAGAAAAATAAAACTAACTACATTATACATACATACATACCTATACATACATACATACATATACATGTATATACATATACATTCTACATATATACATATGTATACACATATACATATGTACACATATATACATTCTACAAAAATTATTCAAGGAATGTATAGAGTGGATAGGGAGATGCTCTTTTCCCTTTCACATAACACCAGAACATCCATTAAAATTGAATGTCAGGAGAATCAGGATAGACAGAAGAAATTATTTCTTTCCCCAGCGTGCAATTGGTCTGTGGAACTCCCTGCTACAGGATGTAGTGATGGCATCCAGCCTCAAAGCCTTTCAAGAGATTGGACAAAGTTCTATAGCAGCGATCTCCAAACTTAATTTTAGAGCTCCTGGACCTTTAACAATTGCATACAGGAGGGAATTTTATAACCTGCAGCTTTTGATATGTGAGATGAGAAGCAGCACCTTCTGAAATTCCCTCCTTTACACAATTGTTGTACACAAGGTCCAAGAGCCCCTGGATAAGGGTGTATGCATTGCAGGGGTGTCTAAACTTTCAACTTTAGGGCTCTTGGTCTTTTAACCACTAAAGGTCCAGAGCAAATGTAAAAGACGAAATTTCTAATCTGTGAGATGAGAAGCTGCACCTGCTGAAATTCTCACAATTGGTCCAGGAACCCACAAGTTGAAAGTCTGGAGCAGTGGTGTGCTCCAGCAGGTTTGCACCTGCTCTATAGAGTAAAATTGGTTGTTAACGAGAGAGAGGACACATAAAGTTTAAAAACAGCCATTTAAAAGTGGCTGCCAGATGGGCATAGAACCGGTTTTTACTTTCTTTGAATCCCTTCACTGGTTTGGACACCCCTGGTGTATTGGAGCATATGTGTAATAATAATAACAAAGGCTGCAATCTTAAGAGCACTTTCCTAGGAGTAAGCCCCACTGAATTCAATGAAACTTCTGTGAAAATATGAATAGGATTGCACTGATAGATGGGCTTTGGGTTGCACAAGTGGTTAAGATTCTGTGCCTGTTAACCAGTAGGCCAGGGTTCGAGACCCAGGTCCCCATAAGACAGGGTGAGCTCCTGTCCTTTGCCCAGCTCTGTGACGCAGCTGGAACCAATCGTATTGGCTCTGCCGTTCCATTGGACTATTTCAGTGGCGTGGAGAGGGGGGATTTGCTGCTTGGGCTTATCCTCCATATCAATCTACCCAGGCCTTCATGCTTAGCATACAGATTCAAGTACAATACCATAGTCTTTCGAGACTGATGGATGCCAATGATAGTGTTTAACTACATTAAAGCAATATATGAGTGTTTTTAGCATTTATTTTGTCATGTCCTACAGTTTTCTTGGTTGTCCTACATTTTGGAGGGAGCAGTGTGACCATACATAATAAATTAAAAAAGATGATGAGCTCCCTTCCAAATGTAGGACACCCAAGAAAAATGTAGGACATGACAAAATAAAAGTTAAAAACACACATATAATAAAAGTTAAACACATACACACACACATATTCAAGTGGTTAATTTATATACTATATTAGACTATACATGAATGCAATATAGTGCATATATAAATTTATACAATATAAATTTAAAACTATTGCACATAATTTACTGCATAAAATTTATGAATTACCAGAAGGCTGTAGTCAGCTTGCTCACAAGGAAAAAGAGAACAATTAATATTTTTTCCAGGACCCAAGAACATGTCCTGGAAAAAGAGCACATATGGTCACCCTGTGATGAGAAACTGGAGATGATGAGGAGATTGTGGTGGAAAGCACTCATTTACATACCTTCTAGTGAAAATGTACCCATGTTGCAGGAGTAAAATTCCCCCTTACGCCATCCCACTCCCACTGCACATCAACCTCCCATGAACATCCACCCCATGCACATCATCCCTCCATGTGCACCATACCCCCATGAGCATCAACCCCCCCATGTGCAGCATCCCCCCCCCCCCGGCAATGAGCACCCAATAGCCTGGATGTTGGTCAGTCTTCCATGTTAAGTATAGGACAAAAACATGTTGCACCCCTTTTCAACCCCTTAAGGGTTAAATTTATCCACATCTGTTCTTGGTGGGTGTTCATGTGACACAAAGAACACCCTCCCCAAATTACACCTAGGCCCAGTGGTTTCACCTGGGCAGTGATGAGTGAACGAGGCAGTCAGTGAGTGACTTTTCAATTTTATATACTGTAGATACGAGAGATCTGAATTACAGGAAGACTAAATGGAAAAGACTAAAGACCAAGTCAGGGTCAAGCGTATGGGGCTTACTTCAAGGTACGTGTGGAGAGGACTAAAGTCCAAGTTAGGGTTAAGAGTGTGGGGCTGACTCCAAGATAAGCCTCATTCCAGGCAACGGGGTTACTCCCAGGTAAGTGGGGAGAAGCCTAGAGCCCAGGTTGAGGTGAAGAGTGTGGAGCTTACTCCAAGGTAAGCCTCATTCCAGGCAACGGGGTTACTCCCAGGTAAGTGGGGAGAAGACTAGAGCCCAGGTTGAGGCGAAGAGTGTGGAGCTTACTCCAAGGTAAGCCTCATTCCAGGCAACGGGGTTACTCCCAGGTAAGTGGGGAGAAGACTAGAGTCCAGGTTGAGGCGAAGAGTGTGGAGCTTACTCCAAGGTAAGCCTCATTCCAGGCAACGGGGTTACTCCCAGGTAAGTGGGGAGAAGACTAGAGCCCAGGTTGAGGCGAAGAGTGTGGAGCTTACTCCAAGGTAAGCCTCATTCCAGGCAACGGGGTTACTCCCAGGTAAGTGGGGAGAAGACTAGAGTCCAGGTTGAGGCGAAGAGTGGGGAGCTTACTCCAAGGTAAGCCTCATTCCAGGCAACGGGGTTACTCCCAGGTAAGTGGGGAGAAGACTAGAGCCCAGGTTGAGGCGAAGAGTGGGGAGCTTACTCCAAGGTAAGCCTCACTGTAGGCAACGGGGTTACTCCCAGGTAAGTGGGGAGAGAGGGGGTAAGCTCCACTGACTATCCTGAGGCTTACTTCTGAGTAGACAAGCCTAGAGTTGGTCTGCATCCCACCGCGGGTGTTGCTTTGCCCTCTTAAGGCCCACCTCAGCGTGTCTACTCAGAAGTAAGCCCCATGTTAGGCGGTGGGGGTTTCTCGGGGAGTAACTGAGGAGGACGTGCCTCCAGCGCCTGTGAAGCCGAGGAGAGGCGGGCGAGGAGCCTCCCTCATTCCGAGGCGTCGTCGCAGCTGTTGACGCGCTTCCGCGCGGCCATTGAGGCAGAGGCCTATGTACAAATGGCTGTGCGAGGCGCTGCGCTCCTGGCTCCTTACGCCTCCTTCTGGGCGCCGGGACGGGGAAGCCTCGCGCCCCAGGCCGCGGAAGAGAAGGGCCCCCAGGTCAGGGGGGAGAGAGGGAGGGGGAGAGAGGGAGGGGGAGCCCCTGCCCCTGCCCCTGCCCCTGCCCCTGCCGGCAGCAGAGCCGCTTCTCTGGACTGGGTTATGGAAGGCGCGCCTCGTCCTTCTCCAGCAAGGTCGTGTGTGAGAGGAGCAGCCTCTCTGTTATCGTTGAAGGGACTGTGGCTGGAAGAGGAAGCCCCACTGACTACATGGGACTTACTTCTGAGTAGACCTGCATAGGATTGGCCTCTATTACCTGGGAGTAAGCCCCACTGACTATAATGGGACCTACTTCTGAGTAGACCTACATAGGTTTGGGCTCTGAGACTGCAGTCCCATCCACACTTTCTTGGGAGTAAGCCCCATTGACTATAATGGGACTTCTGAGTAGAAGTGTGTAGGTTTTGGTTACAATCCTATCCAGTCCTGTATCCTGTGTGTAGCCCCATTGACTAGAAAGGGTCTTGCTTCTGAGTAGACATATATAGGTTTGGTCTCTGAGGCACCTTTCCTATCCACACTTCCCTGGAAGTCAGCCCCATTGACTCTAACAAGACCTACTTCTGAGTAGGCATGTACAGGGTTGGGTTTCAGTCCACCCACCATATTCTCCTTCCTGTGCCCCACTTAATTTTTTTAACTGTAAATTAATAGATATTATGGTTTCAGTTAATGAACCTGAAATTATTCTTTCCAGTGAATGTGGGGTTTAGGTTTCTGGGAGTGTGGGTTGTTGAAAACCATGGGTCGTGAACTTCCGCAGTGTTTCTCCACTTCTGGTATTTGAGGTGGTGCTGTCTGGTGATACTGGTGGGACGCTGGTGCCTCCTTCCCAGCAGTGAGACCACAAAAGCAACACAACAAGCAGCATTAGGAGGCTCAGTTTGGTGGGCAGAGCCCCCCCCCCCCCTGGATGCTTCTTGCATGCTGAAGAAAGCCCTCCTCCACTCTGAGCCTTTTACTGGTGTGTGTTTATGCTGCATCTGGTCAGAAGTAACTGGTGAGGCTATCACCAGTTATTTCCAGTACTACTTCCAATATGTGGACCATTCATTTGAGGGCAGGTGACAGAGATAGAGGAACACTCATCTACTGTAATTGTTAGGGTTCCACATTTAAATTGTGGACAAAATAAACTTTATTCCTCTAGAAAGTGTTAAGACACATCTGTAAACATGAAGAAACTGCATTAAGAATGCAGTTTCAAGCAAGAAGCCCAGAAAAACATATTTTGTTGTTTGGATCTATAATATATTATGAAGAATTCAGAACAAAATGAAGAACTGTTGGGTCACTGATCTTGTGTACTGAATGAGGGAGGCTGGCTGCACTACATAGAAACAGAGTTTGTGCACCACTTTCCTTACTATCGTGTCAATGCAGTGCAGTTGTGATGGCAAACATTTTGAGAGCAGAAAAACAAATTGATATTTAATATCCTATCTCTTCTCTGACTTGCCTCATTTTTAGTATTCTTGGAAATCAGTTGTGCTGCTTGCATAACCTGTCAATGAATGACACTTATGCTACAATCCAATACAATGTTGTCTTTGGGAGTAAGTTCTGTTGAGCCCCATAGTTCTGAATAAGTTCTGAATGTATGAGATTGCACTGCCAATTAGGCTTATCAGAATGCTTCTTTATAGAAGAGAAGGCAGATGTGGATTCTGACTAGAGTTCAATATTGGATTTAATTGCTGTCAGATATGGTAAATAATATAATTTTTTAGTGGTAGCATGTAAATTTTGCCACAAGATACTATGAATGTATACTACATACAATTTTGCCACAAGATACTATGAATGTATACTACATACTACATACACATAATGGGGAGAACGTGTATAGTTTTATCTTGAGGAAACTTAATGTACAGTATATGCACACATTGCAACAATTTAATGGTTAGCAGATTAGACAAGGGAGTTTCTATCTTCACAGTATATTCAATGGGTGTTCTTAATGGAGTATCTTCTTTTTACAGTACTTGGTCATGTGTAGATGATCCTGATGAGGAGAAAGCAAAAAAGCAAAAACTTGGTAATGTTTTTCCATAACTTTTCATTTAGTCTTTGAATAGTTGGCTGTATGTTTTGAAACAATGCTTTGCTTTGGCGTGGGGCCACTGTCAGGCTAGTTTGCATCCATAAACTAAAATTATATTAACTAAACAATATAAACAACGTATTTATTTGTTTTTTATTTATTTGATTTATATCCCGCTTTTCTTCCTTAACAAAACATTTAAAAACAACAAACATAATAATTATATTAACTGAAATTAATTAATTGTAATGTACTGTAATAATTTAATCTTTAATAATTTAGTTTAACGTAAGTAAAAAAATCTGGTAGTTTGTCTTGTCAATTTCAGTACCTTGTCAGTTTGCTGTGAACTGAAAACGGCAGAACAGTTCTGCCTCGGGAGGTTAGGTCTGTGCACGGGCATATGCTAACCACCATGGAAAGATATGCCAGGTGAGTTAGACTGGTCTAAATGGTTAGGATTGTGCTCTTGGACAATAGTATTTAGTCAAGTGAATAAATCTAATATTTAGTGAAGGGTGACATAAATCATACATCATTGTGAATGCTATGCACAATTGTACTGTGCTGAGAATAAACAGTTGTACTACATGAGATTCAGAATATGGGTTTTTCTTAGACTGTCACTTTTTGCAAACTGATAGAATATTTAATTTTCCCTAGGTATTTTTGGTACATTGACACAAGGGATTGCCTCTCTGATTAAACTACCACCCCTGCAACCAGCTAAACATCATCATATTGGAGATCATAGTCAAGAAGGGACAGATGAGGTTTGTGTGTGTTCTTTGAAGAAGGACATGATTTTAATGAGTACATCGAGGGGCCTGTTACTATCCTATTTTCTGTGGAATGGCAGAATTATTGAATCCAGTTGTTCAATTGGGAGGAGAAGGTTCATGGTAGGGTTTATCTCTCGTGCCTTGCCTCACAGTGCCTTTCCCCTGTGCATCTGTGTCCTTCTCAGGTGAAGCAGGATATTTTTTTTCTGCAAATCCTTATTGATAAATATAGTGCAGCATGAGGGAAAGATTGAGGAAATACTTAGCATTGTATAGTGAGAAAAGAGCAATTGTTGTTCACTCTTAAGTGGGATGGCAAACTTTCTACTGTGCTTTATAATTTAGTTACAGTAAAAGCTGCTTTGTTAACTGGTAGCTAAGGAGAATGTTAACTGGTAGCTAAGGGTTTCCAATCAATCAGATAGGATAGTTTAAAAAGCTTTTTAAAATTACAAATAGTACCTCTTCTATTCCGTTTCCTCAAATGCCAGAGAAAGCTCACAAGTGCCTCTTACAAATAGGAGCTGAATAAATCTTAAGCAGGACCCAGATAGAGTAGAAAGTTCTTGTTTCTACAACGTCCTAAGGAGGAAGGAACAAAAGTGGAGCAGCCTCACAGAGGAAAACCATACCTGGTGAGTGGAAGGATGATGGCCTTGCAACTTTTATAACTAGTGGACTTGATTAATTGGCCTCTCTGTCCACCAGTCCAGGTGGGTGAAGTTGCTGGTCAAACATGTTTACCAGTTAAAAAAAGTGTTTAAGTGAGTTTTTACTATATTAATTTACTTTAGACACCATCAACCATGGTGTCCTTCCTGGGTTGAAGCTGGATTGGGGGCGCTGTTCTGCTCCTACTTGGCTGATAGGTCCCAGGTGGTGGTGCTGGGGATGCCTTGTTTGGCACCCTGGCCTTTGAAGTGTAGGGTGCCACAGGGTTCCATTTTGTCTCCATGCTATTTAATATCTACATGAAATTTCTGGAGGTCATCTGGAGATTTGGAGTAGGATGCCACCAGTACACCTAGCTCTGTCTCTCCTTTCCACCTCAGTCCAAGGTGGCTATTGAGGCCTTAGAGTGCTGTTACCAAAGGAGCAGCATACAATATTTGTAAGGGTAATTAAGCACTGCCTTTTTGGTCATAAGACTGAAGGCGAGTCTTATTTAAATCAAACAACATAATTTCAGATAACCTTTGTAGAAGGATGAGCTTTAGAAGGTATATTTTAGCATGGTTTATTAAGAACTAGCAAAAAGTGTACCCGTGTTGCGGGACTAACATTTCACCATACGCCATCCCCCCGTGTGCATCAACGCCCCGTGTGCATCAGTACCCCTTGCGCAAATTCCCCCCCATGCGCAGCATCCTCCTCAGTGCAACCTCTTCCTCCGAACAACATCCCCCTAGTGCACCAGGCATCAAGCACCAGATTTGCTGGAGGTTGGTCAGTGTTCCATGTTAAGTATAGAACAAAAACATGTTGCACCCCTTTTCAGCCCCTGAAGGGTTAAATTTCTGCACATGGGTTCTTGGTGGGTGTTCAGGTGACAGAAGGAACTCCCTCCCAGAATTCCATGCTTCTAGGCCCAACACTTGGGGTGGAATGTTGATGAGTCATCAATTCTCAATGCAAACTATAGGGAGGAAAACGTGTTGTGCCCCTTTTCGCCCCCTTCCAGTTGGAATTTCCAAAAACCGATTCTTAGTGCACCCCTCGGACACGGAAGGAACACCCACTCCAAATTTCACGGTTCTAGGCCCAACGGTTTTGGCAGGACGGTGATGAGTCAGTCAGTGACTTTTCTATATATATAAAAAAAGTGGGGCATTTTATATTTATATATAAAATGCTTCTATATGTGGTGCAAGGGGGGTGGGTGCGCATGGAGAGATGTTGGACAGGGGAACTTTAGTCCCGCAACACAGGTATGCTTTTCGCTAGTATATATATATAGATAATAATCACAGCAAGGTAACACAAATAATGAAATACAATCAATCAGTTGAGTTCTTATGCTCTTACTTAGCTGTCTAACCTATTACAAACAACTGAGGGAGAGAGTAGGACCCGTCCAGGGAGTGCGTCTTTCATGGTCTGGTGTGGTCATCTTGGGATGAGAGAGATAGAGCAAGCACACTTGAGGGAGGCAGATTCTCTCCTTGGTGAGGGACCATCTCCACACACATTTTGAGCCAAAACCATACTCTATACATATTTTGGCACCTTGTCTACATGACTGGTTGTTTTTTGGTTAATCCTTTGAATGTTTACTGGGCTACTCAGATAGGAAACAGTTTAAATTGATAGTAGGACCGGATAGGAATTTGTATTGTTTGCTGTCTGAGTGTTGACTGAATGTTGACTTTAGCAATACAATGGGACTTGTCTTAGACCAGATTAGGGCTACAATACACAGAGTAAGGGTAAGGGTCAGAAAAGGTACACTTGACTAGGCCTGTATACTGAGGCTTATGGAAAAATATCCTTGCTTATACCTTATATTTTTGTATAATAGATTGATTTTGTAATGATGAAACCTCATGGGTAACAGTGCTGCCTGGAGGCATTTGGGACCTGGATGAGGCTGAGATTGAATCTGGACAAGACAGAGGTCCTCTTGGTTCGGAAATCCATGATGCACGTGGCGGCAAGAAATAGGGCCTTATCAGTAGTGGCACCAACCCTCTGGAATTCCCTTCCCCTTGATCTAAAAACCACTCCCTCCCTCAAAACCTTTCTGCATGGCCTAAAAATCTTCAGAACAGCCTTCTGAGCTTTATAGTTTGCTGGTTTTTTAGTCTGGCCACTTCTACTGCACAACTCTTTTATTTATGGTTTTAATGTAGATGTTTTATATTTATTGTTTTAATATCCCTGTTCTGAATGTTTTAATGAATTGGATTTTATTGATGATTTTATGGATTGTTTTTTGTAAGCTGCCTTGGGTCCCTCCGGGAAAAAGGCAGTGTATAAATAAAGTTGTTGATTATTATTATTAGCATTATTATTAGCATTGTTCCCACTCAGCAGAGTCTGTTTGGATGACTGACACAACATGGGGAAAACTGGCTGGCCTGTCACAGGGACCTGTTGTCAGAATGTTGGTTTTCCCAACCAAATGGTATCTATTTACAGTATCTACTTGCATGATTTTGAACTGCTAGGTTGGATGGAGCTGGGACAATTGATGGGAACTCACTCCATCATGCAGCACCTGGATCTCAAACCACACTGACCTGCCAATCTTCAAATCAGCAGGCACAGTTCCTTTAACCACTGACCCACTGCAGCTTTTACTGTATTAGTACATAATTTAGATTTCCAGCATAGGACTTGTGCCAGGACTCTCCCTGCTATATACAGTTGTCCTTCATTATCCAGTAGGGTTCCATTCTGGAACCTGCCATAGATAAAAAAATTCAGAAAGAAAACAATGGAAAAATAGGTTTAAAGGCCCACATCCAGGTATTTGGTTTTTCAGTTGTTCCTAGATGAATAAATTAGTGCTTCAGTATCTGTAGGGGGTTTGATTTTGGCATTGAAGAATGGAATGATAGCTTAAGAACATAAAAGCCTCCACTGGATCAGGCCAAAGGCCCATCTAGTCCAGCTTCCTGTATCACACAGCAGCCTACCAGTGTCCTACCACACTTGCATAACTGTATCTCTACAACTAAAGAAAAGCAGTTTTTTAAAATGTGGTTTGCAGTGGCCATTCATGTTGAGTCAAATCTATGTATAAACATCTGTGTACAACAAGGTTGGGCCTGTATAAGGAAACCACTTTAAAAAGTGCCTCTATGCCTCAAGCTGTGGGTATTATTTCACACAGTAAACATTAGATACAGTAACATCAGACCACCACACGTGTGGACGTAATAATCTGAGATTGGAACATTTCTGTAGGTGACGGTGAAATTAAAAATTAACCAGAATTATTCGGTGAGGTACTGAATTAAGAAACTTGTTCTACCTCTAATAAAAGAGCTTTATTGTAACAATTTAGAATATATAAAGTTCACTCTCTAAACCAGTTAAGTCGAGCAAGTGTAATAATTAAGAACCTTGTATAGGTTCAAATTCCATGCCTTGGCTATTGGTACCATAAAATGATAGAACAGGGTTTTGGCAAAAATGTTTACAGAATAGTGGGCATTGGTGAGTATTTCAAATCAAATGGGGGAGGGCATTGGGCAACAGTATGGACTTTGTACATCCGTGTTGACTGGAATACTTGAGCAAGTCACATATGTTTTTTAAAGGTTTTTTCAGATGCTTCTGATACTCTGGATGACAAACAGATGGATCCTGACTCTAAAATGCAGGTGCTTGAGCTGGGTAAGTTTGACATATCTTGACTAGATTTCTTGATCCAATTGTTCTTTTTTATCACAATATCCAATTTAATGTAACCATGTAGGTCTGTTGGACTATAGTTGTGTGTAATTTTACTTAAGGCCTCATCCTGAAATATAACCTACCAGTACTTTTTATCTAAGAACTCTGCAGTAGACACTGTAGATTGAGGAACCAATGCAATGGCCCTAATGCGGGTCTACAATCACAGTAGGGTCTCATACATGCTGTCAGGCATATCTGCGAGCCCTACCTCTGCCATCTGTCAGCAGTGCCTCCACTGGAGGAGCACCCTTGTCTCTGCTGGCTCATGGTCCATCCTGATTGCAGACCCAACAGAGCCAAGGGTGCATGTTGGATGGCATGGAGCTGTTCCAGGATTGGGAGAGTGTTAAGTGGGAGTCTGGGCTGGGGAGAGGAAGGTAGATCCAGAGAAGCTGAACTTAATCTGGATCTAAAGTCTCTGTGAAGGACACTTTACCATTATACAGTGGCTTCTTTGTCCTCTTTCCCTGAATAAGTCCTGACCTTTGACCTACCTTGCATAAGGGGTTTACACTTGATAAATTGGGAGGAATTTCTCGCTTTATAGGACTGTATCTCTGGTACGTCTAAAGCAGGGATCTCTAAACCTTGGTTTAGGGGCCAGATGTGGCCCACGATCAGCCTCAATCTTGCCCTCAGCCAGCATCTGATCCACTGAGAGCTTCTGGACCACCCAACAGAACAGAGGTGTACTCCGTTTGCATTCAGAAGGTGTTCTGAGGGCCTCAGAACCCCTTCTGTATTCTGAGGGCCTCAAAATTAGAGTTCCATCTCTAAAGTATTACTTGAATCTAATGTGCCATCAGATCTAATGCACACCCTGATTTTAAAAGGCTTGAGATAAAAAAAAGGCTCGATTACTGGTGATTGTAATGCGCAGCTGCAAAGCAAGTGCAAAATGTTATTTTACTGCCTAAAACAATGAGCTATATGACAGTGAGTTTGTTATTATTTTTACCTAAATTGTACTACTTTATACAACAATGGATTTGCTATATTTTTCGTTACAATACACTGTTAAACTGAGAGTACAGTTCTAACCACATCTACTCAAAAGTAAGCCCCACTGTGTTTAATGGGTCTTACTTCCAGGAAGGTGTCTTTAGGATTGCAGCATTAATACTTTGCACCTATACTTACTGTATAATTAAAAAAACTATTTTCTCGTATACAATCCACCATTGAATCACCCCGCACACCCCAGTTTTTGGCTGAAACACTCTAGCTGAATTTTTGGCTGAAAATTTGGCTGAAACACTCTAGCTCTGACTTTGCTCCTTTAAAGGAGAGGAAGGAAGGAATTTAGTAATGCAATCCTCAGGATGTGTGTAGAAAATGTTTTCCATTTTCCAATGCTCCTCATGCTTGGTTAGAATATTCTCTTTATTAATGGGGGAAAAAATCCAGTAATTATCTGCATTATTATCTGGATTATTGTCTGCAGAATTATTAGCAATGAGTCCTTTTGTCTTTTTCTACAGATAAGAAATGTTCTTGTGGTATCAGAAGGCATCCAAATGAAGAGATGGTACCTAGCTCTCTCAGAGTTATGACCTGTCTGAGGTACAATCCTCTTTTTTTCTTTCAAGTAATCATAAAAGTTAGTTCAGTTGCAGCTAGGAATTGGGAAATACTAAACAATACTACCACTATTCCTCTATTGCTTTTCTCATAACTTATTTTTTAAATACTATACAAACTTATTTATTTTTTACTTTTTGGAACAGAAGTGATACAGAGATGTTTCTGGAGAATCCATCTTAAATTTATATATATAATGGCTATATATTATTGATGAAATCCCTCTCCACTCTGGCTTCCTTTCTCATTCTGGTTTCTTTTCTCTTTGAACCCAGAGCAATCCTTTTCTTTTTAAAAAATGTATAATGATGGATGTCTTTACTGTCTTTGCCAGGCATGACTGGAAGGTCAGGAAGAACAGCAAGAAAAGTCAGCATTCTCTTCCAGAAGACTTGCCACCATGGAAGTGTGCTACTCACAGACATTTGTTAAATGTTCCCACCTTAGACACTGAAAGGTGTCGAAGGAAACCTCACTATACAGTGGAAGAGGCAAGCCCAGTTATATGTAACATTTTATATTCTAATCCTATAGTGTCTTGTGAGTACAGAAATCTTGGAGTATACTTCTTGATTCAAGAGTGATAGGGCAATAATTTCAAGCAGAATTAATATTAAGGCTAAACAATTAGTATTAAGGATTATAACCTTTTAAGGCAGTAAAACTTAATTTAATCAGCTTTAAAACTGGGAGTGTTTTAAACACCTCCTATATTATAGTTTCATTACCTGGAGGTAGAAGTCTTATAATTCAAGCCCACTCCTAATCCTATGTAATAGGAAAGTTTGTGCAGGCCTGTAGAACAGTAGTTCTTAAAGAGGGACCTCCTCAGGGACTTCATTTCAGGGGCATCGCCAGAAGCTGGTTGCCGCATTCTTGGTATGGGGCACTTAGGCAGCCTTCCTGGGCGTAGGTTTCATCACTTCTGTAGAACGTTACTTGGTGTTAAAAGTTTGTATCAGCCTCACAGTTACCTGCTTGATGAAATGAATATTCATTCCAGGCAAGTGGTCTTTATTACTACTCAAGACAGCCATTGATAGATAGCTTTGTGGAAGTCGGTGTGAAGAACAGGGGAAATCACCCTGAAGTGAAATCCGTAGAGAAATAGGCCAAGGAGAGCATGGCTGAGTTGCATAGATTTTGGGTAACAGTCTAAGAGCACAATCCTAACCATGTCTACTCAAAGGTAAGCCCCATTGAGTTCAATGGGTTTTACTCCCAGGAAAGTGTCTTTAGGATTGCAGCCTAAATGGAATTTGCTAAGCTAAAAGATCTTTGAGGGCTGCTTGTAGGTCACAACACCCAGATGTGGGAAATTAGACAAATAGTGTTGTGGCTACAGACTGGTAAAAATTAGCTAGCTTATCAGCCTGTGCTTAGTACTTCCAGTGTTGCTGTCACATACCACTGTCACCTGCAAAGATGGAGGCTGATCATTGGGGCCTGACCATCCTCAGCTGAGGTTGGAAGCTTCTAAAAGTACGCCCATGCCTAGGTTTGATTGGTCCATGATTTCTACAGTTGGTTGCCAGGACCTTTGGGAGAGGATAGGAAGGAGGAAGGGGAGACCTTTTTCTAGCTACCCTGACCTTGCATGGGGGTGGGTCAGTCTTTGGAGAATGTTATGGTTGGGACCATCTCTCACTGGTGCTACACAAGATTGAAATGGACTGAGCTACACAAGATTGAAATGGACTGAGAAGCCTAAGCAATTCTGCTGCAGAAAGGCCTTGCATGACTTAAAGATTTTTCTGAAGTGAGTTAGCATGCCAGTCTAGAGTTAGGAAGCCAGCTTTATTATGTTTGTATTGGAACTTACCATGGAAATATGCCTTAACTTGGTGCCTTACTTTGATCTTTATGTTATAAAATATAGATAGAAGAGTTTATTAAATGAGAGTTATGCGGGCTGAATATTCTTTCCTTTACCTTTTTCAAAACCCTTGGTGGTGGGAGGAGACAACAATTTGCCTTTGAATGTCTGAGTATTTAAAGTAGCTGGAGAACTGTCTGTTACTGAACAGTTAACAGGGATACTGCCTGCTGATTTCTTCTACATGCTCTGAAGCAATCAAACTTCAATTTAAGTATTTGAGTAGGAGAGATCATGAATCAGGATTCAACATTAGTCACTGTGTATGTGGTCAGGTTTCCTATTCTGTTATTGATAGATCAAGAACAATAGTATCTGGTTGTGAGTTATCTCGGGTTGAGGTCACTTGCAAACTGGAAGTGCTCTTTTAAAGAAGCTGAAATTTGGAGTATGAATTATGTTTTTAATGGGGAATATTTCATGATATTAAACTTTTCCCTGCCCCTTAGGGATTTCAGAGAGAAGAAAGAGAGAAATACAAACAACTCCTGGAACAAGAAAAAGAAAAGAGCCCTAAAAATAATTCCTCTTGCATCATAACAAAACAGTCCAGGTAAGTCCTTTTAAGTATGAGAACTTAATAAAGACTTGGGATTAAGTTGATGTTTGTCTTTTCAGGTGGGATTCAGATTCTAGATTAGGGATGTCAAACATAATGTATGTGTGCCAGATATGGTCCATAGAAGCTTTTTATTTAGCACAGAAAATTTGTACCAGATGCCATCCCCTCCACTACTTGCTATCACATGCCCTGTCTCCCTTAAACATCTGGTTGAGGTCCAAGGAGACTCATTGGCAGTTCAGGGGCTTATGGGGACATAAGGGGAGCTATTTTTCCTTGCTTCTCCTGAGACTCCTGATCTGTCCTGCCACCTCCCTTCCTCAACCCCACCCCCAATAGTATGCAGTACAAAATTAGTTCAGTATTTACTTGCTAATTAGCTAAAACTTGGAGCTGTGTTTTTCTTAACTGGAAGTGTAATTTTTTCCCATGTTCATTCTTTTTAAAATGTTCTTAATTAAGTGTCCAAGGATATGCACCTGGATCATTAAAGGCTGGTCACTATGTGGAAATAGATTCCCCTTCATCCGAAGCTCTGAGGAATGGTAAATATTAATACTGTGCATGTGAAATGGATGCAATAGCAACATTTCAGATTTCTTGCTAAACATATTGTCTCCTGAGGCATTTATAAAATTAGTCTAATTATTTGTATTTTGCATACTTTCTTTCCCCAAAGGTATCAGAAATTTTGATCCTGCTTGTGCTAGAAGAGATGTAAACAGGTAGGTACAAAGAACTGACTGGCAGTCTTTAACTTATAAATAGATTGACTGAACACTGATGCTGTAGGACATTTGAATGCCTGCTCTGTATGTGTGCATTCAGTTTGGCATTTACATTAATATATTTTCTCATAAATACCTTAAGGTGTAAATAAGTCTCACAAAAACCAAAGCATTGCTTTGGATTTAGAAACAGTGGATTCTAAAGTTGATTTAGAAACAGCCCACAAGCCATTAAATTGTGTGGAAGATATAGGTAGCAATAGCACCATTCATCTGTAATAGGGGTGCGCAAACACTGGCCCAGGTGCCATTTGTGGACCTGAGGGAGCCCCAATTCAGCCCACAGGGAGCTCCCAGTCTACATGAGCTCCTGGCCTGCCTGAGTGTTGGAATCCACTCTTGTCTGCATGCATTATTTTAACCCCACCCCTCCAACTTATGTCACCATGTGTTTCTGGCTTGCTTTGTATGTTTTCACTGCCCAAGAGCTAAGTGGCAAACAATTCATTGTTCTCATTTGTTATACATGCCTGCATTGTATTTCTAATGTGTATTATACATATGAGTAAAATTCATTCATATAAGTTATGTCTCTAATGTATTCATTTATGTAATTTTATTCAAATTTGAAATGTAAATCCTTTTTTCCTGGTCCCCAACACAGGAGCAAAGAGACGATGTAGCTTTCCTGTCAAAATGTTTGCCCACCCCGCCCCAGATGAATATTTTAGGCTATGAAAATGGTGCTTGTGCTGCACTGCTTGTGTAAACCTTCTCAGTTAGCATTTTTGTTATGCTGATGGCCCATTGACCTTGATATTCTTGGGTGGACCTTCACAAATAGTTGTTTTACATTCTTTCATTCCTTACCTACCTCTTTCCCTAGCCCAAGCAGTTGGTGCCACTGCTATTTGTAGAAATGTGGCAGCCAGAATCATAGTGCCAGTGAGATCTTTCCTTTTTGTAGTGGGAGGAGGCAAGAGAGTAAAAGTGCTTTTTTCTCCTTTAGCAGCATACTTGCTTCTCACTATAAATTATGTCCATCTTTGTTTCTTTCAGCTCAGTCATAGCAGCAGGAAGATCTTCAGAGCCTGCAAAGCTACAGAAAAAAGAGGTGAGTCTAAATTCTATAGTTTCTTTTACACAATTTTTGCATTTACTTTTTAAAGTCAAAACTGGCTCAGTTACACTAATTTTAAATTTAGTTTCAATAATTAAAACCCATCACAAGATCAGTATAAAGGACTACTGCATGAGGATGATGGAGGGGGAACAAGAAGGGGATATTTGCAGGTCAAAAATTTTAGCTCTGGATTCTTGTGTGTTGCAGTTTGATCTTCATTTCTTTTTTGTGTGTACACATTGGTTTCTGAATCTTTATAAATGTGGTTGGGAAGCCCATTTTGTTTGACAGTCCACAATTCTGAATCCTATGTTTTGTCCAAAGGCTGCTAACTGCTGAATTATATGTCTGTGAGGACTTCACAGATGAGTCCTTCCTTGGGAGGATTTGGCAATTGTATTGATAATGTGCTAACCCCAGTTTTGTGGGTTTGAAACCCAGTGCAGTGATGATGAGAGACTACAGTCCCCCATCAACAATATGGTGTGCCTTGTCAATTGTTCAAAAGCTGATGGCATGCCTTGACAACTTCAGCACCTTATCAGTGTGTTAGTGGAAAAGTTGAAAATCAGGGCTCTATCACAAGCATGTTAGTGGCTTCAGTAATTTGATTAGTAGGGCATCTTGCCTGCCATGAATGGCATGAACAAAGTGTGTTCAAAGCTGTTTTATGTGGATGCTGACACCTTGCTTGCTTAGAAATAGAATTAGACAAGTGGGGATCCACAACAAACACACACCTCCTTGAGAGTAAGCCTCACTGGATCTCATGAGCCTTATTTTGTAGTAACCGTGGCCAAAATTGATTCTCTCCTTTTCCTATTCCTTGAATTGTCAACTACTGCAGCAAAAGGCTTCATCGTGTTTTGAAAGGAGTTGTATTCCACTGCTGCTGAGAAGCATTGTTCAGACTTAAACATCATCAAATACTGTAGTTCTTCATTTGAAGTTAGCAGACAGGTTCAGGCTATATGGGATAGAATTGGCATTTTTTGTCCCATGGGTGACCCATTGTTCAGAGCCAGAAAAATAAATTAAACTTAAATACACAGAGGATTTCTAATATTGTTTTCTCCCAAATAAAAAAGGGAGGCTCAGAGATGAAGCCGTGTTGCCTAAAACTCCACTAGAGAGGGCAGAATTTTTTTAGAATATGCTATAAAAGGGATAAAGAGAGGGAGTTCTAAAAATGAAAGTGTTTAGCCTTTAGGGTTGAATGATAGAATTGCCCTGACATAGTGCATTCTTGGAGTTTGCAAAAGAGGATCTCTTTATAGTATCTTGCATTTGTTTTCCGAACTTCAGTTATCCTATCTCACATTAATGGTTTTATTCCATCAAGTTTTATTCCATCAATAACAACGTTTTATTCCATCAATAGGAAAAAGCTACAGAACTTGGTATAGGATAAGAAATGATGCTTTCCCCTCCTTCTCTAGTCCTTTCACTGACACAATCTCCATTCTTAATAATGCTGTCCCCTAGATGTTACCAATTCCTTGTGTGTTTTAGGAAGGGAATACAGAATTTGCAAGGGTGTGGTATGGTAAGTGATGGTATGATTTGGTGTACCCAGGGCAATGCCTGACATCATCATGCTGGTAAGTTTTTAGAAAACACCTTGCCATCCCTGGCAGCAGTGTGAATCCTTCCCTCTCACATGTACTCACAGCGTTCAATTCCCCTGAAGGAGTTTGTGAAGCACTGTCCTAGCCTATATTGCAATGGCTTTTTTCATCCATTTGGGAAGTATAAATAACAGGAATAGCAAAGTTATGTGCATTGATATATGCTTTTTCAGACACTTCATCCCCTTTCTACAAGGTGTCTTCCCCACCATCTTCAGCCATTTTTTCCTTCTGTGCACAAGATATGTTTGACAGTTTTTAGTCACTTTTGAGGGCTTTTGTATGGTCTGATGCAAATATGTACTTCTGCAAACTTAGTCTGAGTGTACAGCATGAGAGGTGTTAGGTGGTCCATTGTGGTTGAGGAATGGAGATGTCGGGAGAGATAGTATTGGGATTCTAACAGGAGGGTAGAGGTGAGTTTTGAATACTCTTGTCTTGTGAACGAAGTCCTGTTGTATGCAAAAGTCCAATTTCCAGGAAGCCATTTACAATTATGTACTTTCTTTCAACAGAGTACAAGGCATCCTTTGATGACTGACCTATCTGAGGAGGTATCACTTAGGTTGAGTCTGAGTCAGAAGGTGCTGTCACATAGAAGGCACTATCTCGCTGGTACAGAAGAACAGAATTGTTTGAGCTTGGACAAGACAACAGAGTGCTTTCCTGTTCTTACAGAGGTACCATTTTTAGTTAAGATTCTTGGGACACAAAAGTGTAAAACCATCTCTCAGGTCCCTTTTTCAATCTGAAGGATTATAGTAAGATCATGATAGTTCCTCTTTATTAGAAAGTTTAGTTTTGTTTCCTACTATTTGTGAATATAAAACTTACTCCTTTCAGGATATGGAGAAAGAGATAGAAAATGCCCTGAACCATGGTGAAGAGGAGGAAGTACTGAGTCATGCCTTCAAGTTGAAGATCACACGTGGAGACATTCAGACTCTAAGAAACTATCAGTGGCTCAATGATGTGGTAAAAAGGATTTTTTTCAATATTAGCTGAAACTTGTTTGCTGGTACCATCACTCCTGACATTTCTATTAATTGCTGGCCAATGATAAGAGTTTATATGCTACAGCAAAAGTTACAAGCGGGATTATTTGGGGTGAAAAATCTCCCTATGTTTATGCAATACCTGGTTTTTGCAGAGAAATTAATACTTCTGAAGCATGTCCTTCATACACTTATATGTTGGAATTATCCCATAATTGTTGCATTCCAACTAGAATATATTATAATTTGGAGACAGATTATCCGTACAATCCAGAGTAACTACGGGAGTATGTAAGAACTACGGGAGATGTTAATACTCATTAACATCGACGTACTTATGGCACCACCTAGTGAAAACCTATGGGAAATTCATATTGCAATCCAGAGTAAATTGTTATTATGTCAAAGCAAGGACTCATTGTAGTTACTCTGGATTGCACCCTATGAAAAGCTTCTTTATAATAGAATTAGTTGCTAACGCTGAGGTAAGATCAAAGGGATGATGACTGTCCTCCTTCTTTACCTATAAGCATAGAAGTTAGCCTAGTAAGCTTGTGTTTGTCCACCTGATGCTTTGGACTAGTGAGCACCTTCAGGGGCATACATTTCTTTGCTGTGCCAATAGGAAAGGAACTGCTGAAGAAGGCCCAAGTCTTTTGAATGGGATAGGATATAAATTTTTCAAACTAAAAAACTTCAGTAAACATTCTTAGTAGTGCATGATATGCTTCCCAATGTGGTGAGATAAGATTTCTAATGTACTACTTCTGTGTGTGTAGGTCATTAACTTCTATATGAATCTTCTGGTGGAGAGAAATAAAAAAACAGGATTTCCAGTTCTTTATGCTTTCAATACATTCTTCTACCCCAAACTAAATTCAGAAGGCTATGAAGCAGTCAGAAGATGGACCAAAGGAGTGGATTTGTTTCAGTATGATATAATCTTGGTACCCATTCATGTCAGGGTACATTGGGGATTAGTGGTGAGTTTACGTTAATTATCTGCACAGTTTTGGAAAGTATAAAATGTGCAATAGTGAACTATCTATATTTCTGTGGGTGGCGCAAGTGGTTAAAACACTGTGCCTGTTAACCAGCAGGCCAGGGTTCAAGACCCTGGTCAGTCCCCACAAGACAGGGTGAGCTCCTGTTCTTAGCCCAGCTCTGCGACGCAGCTGGAACCAATCGTATTGGCTCTGCCTTTCCATTGGACTATTTCATTGGTGTGGAGAGAGGGGATTTGCTGCTTGGGTAACAGCCTATCCTCCATATGAATCTACCCAGGCCTTCGTGCTTCGCATGCAGCGTATGCAGCGCTGAGCATGATACCATAGTCTTTCAAGACTGTCGGATACCTGTATTATATTTCAGTAACGTTTGTCTTTTGAAAACAGGTTGTTGACATAAGGAGAGAGACCATCAAATATTTTGACTCTATGGGACAAAATGGATACAGGATCTGTAAGAGATTGCTGTAAGTATGTGTTTACTGGCTTTATTCTTTTCTCTGCTAGAAGTTTCACTCTATTGCATAAAGTGTCTAGCTGAATGTGCTAAGCTGTATTTGGTTGCTAAAAATTATATAAATAAACAGCAAATTCTGTCTGTCTGTTTGTGTGTCTGAAACCCCTTTAACTTGGACCACACTTGCTCTACATAGACATAGTATACTTTTCTGGAATAGACTTAACGCGTCTCACCCCAGCAATGTCTATTATAATGGCTTCTGCTAGTGTTCTTTTGCATTTTAGATTGTGAGCCCTTTGGGACAGGGACCCATTAGCGATTAATTTCTCATTTTCTTTGTAAACCACTTTGAGAACATTTTAGTTGAAAAGCAGTATATAAATACTGTAGATAGATAGAATCAGGATGATCCCAGATTGAAAATCTTCCCTTCATCTGCTGCTTGAACATCCAGCATTGGAATTTGTGTCTGGCCCAAATTGGCAGACATGCTATTTGAATTCAAGAAACAATGTATTTGTTCTCTTTAGTTTGGGGCCAGAGGCTCAGGAGCTGGTTTAAAAGCCTGCACAGAGTGCGGCTTTTAAGCTACTAAATAAAAGCAACTGTCTTAACATCATTCCAACTCTTAAATTGCTTATTAATATAACTGAAGATATTTTTAACATCTCAGATTCTTCTCTGGTTACTCTTATCCAAACTGTTAGAAAACGGCATACAGGTGGAAACCTAATGGTGTTGTATTTATCCAAGAATCTGAGTCAATGCTGCTGGCTGAGCTACTCATTAAATACCCTTTAATAGTTTTCAGGGAGGCAGAAGTGTGTGTGTGCGTTTAAAATCAAGTTTTATCAAGTGAAGCAAACTGTGCACCATAAACACGCACAAACATTTCTGCCTCCCTGAAAACTATTAAAGAGCATTTGGGGGTTGTTCTTCAATAGCACAATTTTTGCCATTGGTGACCTTTCCTGAAACTAATCCCCATGTATTAATAGGCTTGACCTGTATAACTTCAGACAAAGTATGACAGGTTTGCCCTGCTTTCTGATGGTTCATTTTTTGACGATTCACTCTTTCAACACCTTTCAATTTTATCCAGAACTCATTCATTCAGTGCACATGCTGCTTTTTCAATTTCTTTCTGCTGTTCTAAAAGCCAAAATTGTCTACTCCCATGTTGCAGCTCCTGATCTAATCCCATTCCCTAAGGAGTTAATGAGAATCCATTTGCAGAAATCTTTGTGTGAGAGCAGGAATTTGCAAGATAAAAGGGGCATTTGCAATTTGCTAGGTAAAAAAACATTGGAAGCAACACTTAAACAAGAAAAGCTTATGTTCCACTTTGCAAGTGGTTTTCACTTTTGGGTGATGCTGTGGTCCCTAACCTGTCCGATAAGCGGGGGTTCCTGTTTTATCAAGTGAAATAACACTTGTTCTCAAGGCAGATTCTATAATACTGACAGATCGATTATTAGGTTAGCTGTTTTGTTGTCATTCAACTCTGCAGTGGCCTGAGAAGTACCTTTGAATATGTAAATTTGATTAATTGTTTCTGTTCAGTAGTGAAGTTTCAATTTCATCTTCCCCTTCAATTAGTATTGAAAAGGTATTTGGTTTTGAGGGCTTTGCTCCCTCTATGAATTCTACTTCATTCTCTGTAGTGATAACTTAGATAAAACTATCTAAACTGATGAATTTTATGGCTTTATTGAACAGACAATACCTGCAGGAGGAAAGCCAAGCCAAGCGAAACCTGGACATCAACCCTTCCTCCTGGATGCTGTACAGTGTTAAACCACATGTGTGTATCTTCTGGATTTTATATCTTCTGGCACATGTGTGCCAGCTTCTGGATTTTATAGCTTTGTTTCATGTGTGCCTCAGTACACTATTTGGCACTATTACACTTATTAGGTGCTGTGTTGAATCTTAAAATTAGGCCTCCGTCAGTCTTGGAAGACTATGGTATCGTGCTCGGCGCTGCATACGCTGCATGCGAAGGACGAAAGCCTGGGTTAGATTGTTATAGAGGATAGGCTGTTACCCAAGCAGCAAATCCCCACCCCTCCATGCCACTGAATTAGTCCAATGGAAAAGCAGAGCCAATACAATTGGATCCAGCTGGCGTCGCAGAGCTGGGCTAAGGACAGGAGCTCACCCTGTCTTGTGGGGGCGACCCGGGTCTCGAACCCTGGCCTGCTGGTTAACAGGCACAGCGTCTTAAATGGGCATAGAAAACACTAGTATTAGACCAGGGTGACAAGATGCCCAAACCTCAAAAGGAGGACAAGATCTTGGATTTCTCTCAGCCTGGCCTTTCTGGAGGACAGTGGCACATTTGCCTACTCACGAGTAAAACCACAATATTGGGCACTTTCACTTTCTGATAGCGCTCAATGCATTTTTTTTTGTTTTTTGGCCATAACCTTTGATAGGAAACAGATATTTCAAAACTGATTTTTGCATTGGATTGTGCTCTTGAATACAAATCTGACATATGACATGATGGGGTACTGCACACCATTGCAAAGTTCCAAAATGGACAACAATGAAGCCCATTTGGAGGACACCCAGACAGGAGGCTAAACAAGAGGACAAATCCAGAAATTTCTGGTCATATGGTCACCCTATATTAAGACGCCTTGCAGTATAAACTTGCATGGTTTCATTTAAAGTGGTATTCAAACTAACTGTTTCTTAAATAAGGTTAGTGATGCAAAACCTTTCAAAATCTATAGTAGTACCGTATAGATTTCATAACATCTCAGGCACTTTCTGGAATGTTTTATCTTGAAATAGGCAGCTGTGGTTTAAGGTTTATGTTTTTCAAATCCTTTTCCTCTATGGGGTTGATTGTAAGCTATATGCTGGCTGTATTACAGCCTCCTTCATACAGTTAGGTAATCTGCAGTTTTAAAACAAAGAAACTAATGGATCTTTACATCTTTCTGTTCCTGATTCAATCTTAGGAAATTCCACAGCAGTTGAATGGCAGTGACTGTGGAATGTTTGCTTGTAAATATGCAGACTTCATTTCCAGAGATGAACCTATTGCATTTACACAGGTAACCTGGAACACTCCAGGAAAACACTTTCCTCCTGCTTTGAAACAGGGAATGATGGTTCGCCTTCTCTGTGGCATATTTATATATTTGAATAAAATAGTTTACAAAGCAGTTGATATAGCAAAATAAATCAATAAAAGATGCATACATACCTCAGTTTCCTTTTGAAGGGTATATCATTACTTCCTTGCTAAGGGTAGGGAGATAAAAATGTTTCAGAAATCTCTTCCCATGACGTATTGGCTACCAGGTGTTTGTTAGGTGGGGAGGGCACAGTCCTAGGTGGGGAGGGCACAGGGTAAAAAAACTAATGCAGTTGCATGGCTTTGAATACTGACATTGAACAAAAGGGGAATTCTGCTTAAACAAATACCTTGGAAAAACTCAGTGCAATTTTCTCTTTGCAGCATCACATGCCTTATTTCCGGAAAAGGATGGTGTGGGAGATACTACATCAGCAGCTGCTCTAACATGGAACCTCTTAACATGTGTGTTCATACAGTCACTTCTGAACTGGCGGTCCTACTGCTTGTATCTCTCAGAAGGCAAAGTCTGATAACCATTTCAGTTATATGAGAGATTTAGATGGCATCGATGTAAAGCGAGTAACTGGTTTTGTTTCTGACCCAAAACGGTTAAAGGAATTCAACGCAGTAACTTCGTAAAAGATTAGGAAAAAGCTGGCATTGACTAACAGTGACAAAACATACAGTATTGGATGAATGACTTCAGTGACCCTAACAAAGATGGAGGACCTACACACTTCGAGATTCTTACTCCATTCAGAAATATGCCGGTGGGATGAGCCAGTTCCCTCCTTGGTTTCTGTCACAACCACCTATGGTTGGAGCACCTGAACTGGGCAAGCTATGGATAGAGCAGCTAAGAACTAGAGGAGGAAATTGTTGTATAAAACTTGTGAGCATGTGGCATGTTTCACCTTCTGAACAAGCTATTTCTACCACTGGGTAGTGGAGGACTTCTATTTTTTGTAAAACTGGATTTGTAGTGATTTGGAAAAAATACACTTTCTATTGATTTGTAACAAATCCATAGTAGTGACCCTAGAATGGGGACTGTTTTATTTAAAGGATAATATATTTGTATAATGCTATTTATTTGAATTCCTGTATTTAAATGAGTGTTAGAATTATGAGAAGCTTGAACTAAAATATGGGAAAATATATTTATCTAGTAAACCTGGTTTCAACTCCTATGAATGAATGGGAGCTAAATTGGGGAATTTTTTTTTGAGGTTATTCTTTCCAAGTTCTTGCATTTGCTATCTTTAACAAGGTTAAATTCAAATTTATATTCAAATATTTGATAATTCATTTGAGGAAATATCTATTATAATTAGATGGATGAGGGAGCTCCAGTAATTCTTACCTGAGGATTGCAGCATGCTTCTTAAGCTTCACCTAGTTACAGTGGAAAAAGTTGTGTGTGTTGGGAGATGTCTGGCTATCCCAGATTTTGTGGACTTTACAAATGAATGCCGAAGAAATGTAACTGTTCTTGGTAGTGAAAGTCAGTATGTATTCAGTGTTCCTCACCATCTGTCCTATAAGCACAAATATGTGCGATTGTATCCTTGAGCCACGGTCTCCAAACTGTCCAAGAAAAGTCCTCCCTGCCCTGACCAGTGCTTACCATTCTACTGCTTTGCCGCTTGTATTCCAGGCCAGTTGCTGCACAAGCTTGATCTAGTCAGTTGTGTTGGTTGCCCAGCAGGCTGTGTAGTGGGATGCTTTCCTGGGCAGTGATCAGCTTGGAAAATGAGAGCCCAATGTGCTTGTACAGAAAGGGCCACTGGGAGGGCTTTTTAATTGCCAGGGTTTGGAGAGTCCTGCTGCTGTGCAACTCAAAGATGTGTATTCATATTGTAAGCATTTGAAAGATGGTCAACAGCCCTTTACACCACTTTTTCTAGCATTAAGAAATAGTGGCTTGGATGGAGAAATGAAAATATGATGAAGCAATTGGCACCTACCTAGCATCCAGTAAGAATGTTTCTGGGGTAATGTTATCCCGTAGGTACTTCTTTTTGTGAGTGCATTATTCAAAAGATTGACAGCTAACTTAGTTCTTGTAAGAATTTTCTTCTAATGAAGTTACCTGAGAGTGGAAGTGGGGAAAAGGTGCTGCATTCTATATAAGAGTTGGAGTCGGAGTAGTAATCTTGGTAAATGATGACTTCTACATCTTTAAACAACTTTCAGAGGAGTTACTATGTCTGCAGTAGAAAAAATAAAGCTTTTTTGGTTTTTAAAGAAGTGGTGTGGTCAAAGTGGGAGGAACCTGCAGTGGCTAGACTACTACCAGTCTCATTATTCAGTATTCAAATCAGTGATTTGAGCAATCCTTTTTGGCGCCTGATCACATTCAGTGCACTGTAAACTTACCACAGTACATTTTGCAAATAGTATTGCAATTGCCAGTTGTTTTGTGCAGCCCTGCAGTGCAGAGCATGTGCATTTCACCATGTTGGGATGCTTTAATGTGTGTGGCTTCCTTGCGACAATACATGAAACATGATGCTGTAGATTATCTTGTGTTTGTTGCACAGTATAGTAGAGAAAATGAAGGTTGGATTGTATCCAATTTTGTAGATCAGTGATACCAAACTAAAAATCATAATCTTGATTTCTTCTAAACAGATATGACCAAAGCAGATGAGATTTTGAAAATGGTTCTGTACTTAGAAAGTCAAATGGAGCAACACTATGGACAAGGTTAAATGAGTAGAAATTGCTTTTAGTCCTCCTCTGCTATAGGGTTAGGGAAGTGTTAGTAGTGACTTATGCTTAAATGATTTCAAAGATCTGTAACATATCAGACTTTCTTTTTCTTGTGGAAATTCTAACTAATTCTGTTTTGCAACCTAAACTCACACTTAAATACTTAGTAAAGTGCTCCAGATGCATCACATATATTCTCAGTGATCCAGACACCCCTTTAAGGCAGGTCACTATTTATTGTATAGCTCTTTTGCCCTTGCTTCCTAAACAAATGCACCTAGTGTATGCCTGAGGATGTGAATCTACCCTATTAGATCAAAGTGTAAATACTGCAGTATTAGACAATGTCCATAATAGTATGTTAGAAGTCCTATAAATATCTATGTTGCTCTGAGAAGCGCTGTTTAAAAATACCCATTAGCCTACATGCTCATGAAGATATCCATTTTCATAGGGTATTTATTGTTGGGAGTAATTATTGTTGCAAGAAACTTAAGATCACTTCAGAAGCTGACACTGGACTTGGTGTGATCATAAACTTTTTTGCTACAGAATCTGTTAATCTTGTAAGAGGTTAGTCTCTGTGAAATACTTATTTAGGCGTCCTCTAGAAAGGCTTAATATATAGTAAAGTCTACTCAAAGAAAGTATGAAAGCACAAAATACCATGCATCTGGTGGATACCATTTCAGTCCTACTTCCAGTTTTGATTCCTAGCTTCTTTGCTGAAGGGTCAGCTGTGTGCTATAACTGGGCTATACTTTCCAACCTGATCAGTATGACAAGTAGCTTGGAAGATTACATAGGATCCTCTAGTTTGGCCAGGATGACCATATGTCCTGTTTTGGGGAGACATGTCCTGGATTTAAGCCTTGTGTGCTGGGAAAAAAATCTTCACTTTCCTCTATTTCCTTGTGATCAGGTAGCCTGTAGAAGTCTTATAATTAATAAATTATATATAATTATATGTAATGGCTTTATGTTTAATGATTAGTAATATGGTTAACCACATGAACGCAATCTATATGAGTGTTTTTAGCTTTTATTCTGTCATGTCCTACATTTTTGGAGTCCTTTTCCTCTTTTTTTGGTTATAACATATGGTCACCCTGGTTTTGGCACGCGTAGACTAGAGCAGAGGGGTTGCACAGCACACACTTTCATACTTTTCAGTGTCTGTTAAATAAAACTACTGGGCTCAGGCTCTTGTTAGCTGGATATATTTTTTCCCAAGAACACTGTTTGGAGTAGAGAAAACTGGCATTGCAGTCTGTTGGTACAATGGCATGTTCACAGAAATCAGTAAAACATCCATCTGTTAGCACAGAAAACTCTAATGGTGTATAAACCTATCCAATCTGGAGTTCTGCTCCAATGTCTCTTGCACTTCTATCTTTATTTAAATGTTTCAAGGCCCTTGGCTCTCATCTAGCAGAAGGCTAATACAGAATAGTCATCATGAAGAATGATGCTTTCTTCCACCTGCCAGCTGACTTTGTCTAAATTTATTTCCAACTCATTTTTATTAAAAAAATAAAAAATGCTCCAACTCTCAGTTTTACAAGGCATACAAAATCTCAAAAAGGGACACACAAGAGCAAGGTGCTGAGGTATGAAAACACCTGAGGTAGTTTGTTCATTTTTGTTTTCTTGAATAAAAGTTGCAATTTTCATGCCCTGGGCCAACAACCTCTTGTCAATCCCATTTTTTTTGAAAAACCCATTTCCCAAAGTATTGGTGGCAACATCCTGCATGCAAAAATGTACCAAGAGTGCACTCTCTACATGTAAACAGAGAGATTTTTTCTCCTCTTTAGGAAATCTAGACATAACAGAAGCTTGGCATTCTGATAAGCAAAGTGGAAGTTGTGGCTGGGTGATTTCATGTGTCTTTTCTATCATGTGTATACTGTCTGGTGGTACAAAAGGAGAGAGAAAGAGACTGTATGCAAAAACCAGGTTGAGATCTGTGAAGCAAAGAGAAGATCATATGAGCTGGAGAAAGAAATGCATAGAGATTCCTCTGCTAACGAGACGGTATCCCTTCTGTTGGCACATACAGGCGATCCAAGATGGCAGGCAGCTGCCATCAGTCTTCCTTAAGTCCTAAAAATTATTGTTCACTTTTGATTTCCATTTAAAAGTTCTGCTGCTGGCAATCCTACATCTCCATCCTACTTTGTTAGAAAAATCCATCATGAACTAATTTCTTTTCTTTTAGTCTAGAAAAGCCTGCTTTTTCCCCCCTAAAAACAAAATGCAATTGTTTTAAAAAGAAATTAAAGACTGGAGTTAGTTTCATTAGCTATATTAATTCTAAAATATATTAATGCTGTCCTGTGCAGCAGCCCATGCACTGTGTGTAAAAAAACGCTCTCCTAATATGTACACACATGTACAAAAGATTCTGAATGGGTTTGTCTGCAAAATTTCCGCCTATGTTAGTCCAACTAAAGGGATAGCGTTGCACTGTTAGACAGACTCCATGTAGGCTGTGGTACAAGAGAGGCAGTACCCTGCTGGCTGAAGCCCACCCCCACCCTGTGTACTGTATCTCTGCAGAGCCCCAGCCTCTTGGACAGACTTTTATGCCTCCACATAAGTCTTTGGTTTGCTCCCTATTCGGTTATTCCATCAGGTGTTGGAAGGGCTACATTCATCAGTTGTTGTTGGCTCGCACTCCCGAGCCTCATTTGCTGCGCTGCGAGGCAAGGGCTCCCTGAGGGTGTTTCTGTTCCTGCTGTTTCACCTGCTGGACAATTTCCCTGATCTTGCGCTGTGCAGTCTGCAAGAGAAAAAAAGAATAATCAGGGTTACTATGATAGTTTGCCACACCATAAGGAGAAATCAGATGCTCTCGGTTTTGCTCCTGCTATGTTATGCCACTGCTAAGGTACAGATAATCCACATTTCCCCATGCAGGCCACCTGTGTTGTATGTGTTACAGTTGAAACTATTCCCTATAAGTAGCCAACCTTCCTAAAAAGCATGCTTCCTCACTATGCCTCTCTGCCCCAGTACTTGTGCATAAATGTAGATTCTAAAGCTGGAAAAAATTATTCTGCTTCCTATTAAAATGTAGCTATTTGTTTGTGCAACATACTCAACATATTTCAAACCTTAAACTCCTAATTCTCAGCCAGTATACAGTATTGTCCAGAGTAAGGCTTAGGTCCTTTACTGACCTTCTCCTATTTCAACATATCTGCATTTTATTCTATTTAGTGTACCCTTAAATATACACAAACCATTTATATAGTTCCATATAACAGACAAATAAAAGGTGGTTTTTCCACTGATAATTGAACAAAACATTTTTGTAAGTATTGTACCTGACTGGCAAAGAAGTGACCGATTATTTTGACGACAACTTCCTCATTTTCATCAGGGGTTTGGTCTCGTGGTACAATAACTTCTGCACTAGTTAAGTTCTGTAGTTCATTCACCTATAAACAACAAACATGTAAACAAAATCATATGGCTAATAGTGAACACTGGTGGTCAAGTGCCTATCAGCCTGCAATTGAAACAAAGCCACTGAAAAATAACAGCAGATTCTATACACTATGTACAATATGTAATGGTAAATTGCATATTATAATTTACAATGTTAAATATAAAATTAAGGCTGCAACCCTAAAGACACGTTCCTGGGAGTATGATCTAGTAAACACAATAGGTGAACACAACACTCACAAAAGTATACACAATACTCTCTTCTGAGTAGACATATTTAGGAGTGTGCTCTAAGTCTTGTAAGTTAAAACAAGAATGAGCGCCAATCCAGGGCACTAAGTTTTCAAAACCTCAACAAAAGGTTGGCACAGTGACATGAATACAAGAGTAACTTCCTATCTAGAGAAGGAATGTTCTGGCTCATGTTTTGACACTGAAGATAAGAATGCTTTTCTCTGCTGCTACACCTTTAATGCTGCTGATCTGTCATAGTTACATTAAAATCCTGGATTTCTCCATTGGTTTTATGTCATAAATGTAGTCAGTGTCTGCAAGGATATTATGGCTGATGGTATCAAAAGCTACTAAAAAGGAACCTACAAAGATACACTCCTCATAACCAGTTCTTGGCCAAAGACCTAGGCTGTTTTGGTCCAAAACCCCGGCTGGAAGCCAAACTGAAATGAGTCAAGATAATCATTTTCATCCAAGAAGTTCTATAGTTAGGTAAATGGGTCTCACATTTTTTTGCAATGGAAACCATTTTGCTTTTAAGCAATTCCAGGTTCTGGCAGGTTAATCATGTTACAAGCAGCCAATGCAAACACAAGATGTTCACAAGATGTTCACCATTCCTGTCCTGGGTACAGAAAAGCAGACAACCTTCAAAGGAGCATCAACTCCTGTTCACAGAATACTTCAGGGTTGTGAAAAAGCTGTCCATTTTCACATACTTCACCATGACATCAGCCATCCCAACCTACCGTTTTGCCACCTTTTCCTATCACACGGCCCGCTGCAGAGGAAGGCACCTTGATATGGGCTTCAAGTTTCACTTCTTCTTTTGGGTTGAAGAAGTTTTCTTCTTTCAGTTTCCCAAATATTCGTCCCTGGGCCTGCAACATCAAGATCAAACATCAGTGGAAAATTTACAAGCTGGTCACTATCCATAATTGTGTGCATTCATAAAAATGTGGGCTGCACATCTTTTGCCTCTTTAATGGATGCAGAAAGAGTGAGGTTTCTGCCTGAGAGATGAGTTCCAAACAGCATATCTCAGATTCACATTGATGCTGGATGTTACACATGCAATTCTTCCACCTTGCGTATAATACTGACTTGCAATAATATGTCACTCTTAAAATATAAATGCCTAAGCAGCCAGCAACATTTAATTAGAGTAGCCGTGCTTTTGCCAATGGGACTAGGTAGGGATGTGTTGTAAGGCTAGTCCAACAAGCTCAAGTTCTTCCCTGTATTTGCCTTTTAGATCAATACATAACTATACCTTAGTAGCCTTTTAGATCAATACATAACTATACCTTAGTAGCCTTTTAGATTAATACATAACTATACTTTAGTAGCACAACACAACAATCTAAGGGCCAATCTACAAGAGCTACACATATATGGGTTTTACAGGACTATGTAAGCTAAGGTGCAAAATTTGAATGATTACAACACCAGCAAACATGAGGAGACAAGTGGCGGCAGAAAAAGAAAGATATAAATGGCAATCCTATCCAGCAATCCCTGGCATCCTATGTATGGGTACAAGCCCCATCCTTTGCAACTGAAATCAAGAAAGTATTTCTACATTCAAAAGAACCAGTCCCATCACATCCAGTAATCCATGATGGAGGATTTGTTCCAGGCCAATGAAAAAGCCCTCCAGACCACTATTTTCTTGACCTCAAAGGGAATATAAGTGTTTCTGTGTGAAATCCAAACTGTATTGTTTAGACTTCACCTCCATTTTTAATTTTAATTTTTTAATTAATCTTTTAACATTTTGATGTAAGATGTTCTGGATTTGGTAAATAAATACCAGCAGATGAAATTCAGAACAATTGAGGTTTGTTTTCGGCAAGTTTCACCAACTATCTTTATATATGGGTGAAACAATATTATTAAAACACCAGCATGCCTAATATCTGGGATTGATAATATACAAAATTTATGCAAGTTCATGAGATCAGAATAACACACATGCCCAGCTATTTGTCTTCCTTGTCTCCCAAATTCAAGGGATTCAAATTTATCAGGACGATTCACACACTGCTGAGAGGTAACCTCACATTTCTCACTCATTGGCTCTGCAGCCATTATCAGCTCCAAGACAAGTGGATAAATATCTATAATGCAGATTTGCTACATTCACCCTTTTTTTACAGACAGCCCTAAAAATGTAATGCATAAATGGCTCAGTCAGAAGCTATATCCAGTGCAATCCTAAGCATGTCTGCTTAGAAATAAGTCCCATTCTGTTCAATAGGACTTACTCCCAGGAAAGTGTGGTCAGGATTGCAGCTTGGAAAAGTGTGTAGGTTCTTCAGAATATGGTGGGGGAAAAAGAAAACTTATAGGAGAAACTTCGTTGTCAAACTCAGCTATTAAGCTTTACAAACAAATGTTTCCTGGGGTCCCCAAGTCAACAGGATTGCTCAACTTGGAAAACAGCATCTTAGTTTTCTTTCATGTAATATATTTTCTCTTGCCTCTTAGTGGCATTATTTTTCAGATTCTGGAGAAAGAAAATTCCAATCCTATTGTGCTGTATACAAGCTACTAGAAAAGAACCATAAGGAGAGACAGGCAGCTACTTTGCACTACTTGATATAATCATTGAAAATTTAAGCACTCATTGAAAATTAGAAACTGAATGAAGGGTAAGGTCTAAGCTGGGACCTGCTATCCTGTGTTCTGCACAACTGTGGATTAACTTTGCATATACAAACATACATATACAAACTTTGCATATACAGACTTTGACAAAAGTCTGGTAAATACTGACCTTGAATTGCGCTTCTGGAGGTCCAGTGATGATAACCATCCTTTCACTGGCATCTGAACTCTCAGCTGGTGCAATCTGTAAAACACAGAAAATCTCATAAAGCAAATTATGCTGCAGTCCCAAATACACATTTTTCACAGTAAGCCCCACTGAACATTGCAGGCAATTTCTTCCAAGTAAACAGGGTTGTACTTGCAGCATCTCCACTTTTGCCCACCATCAATCTCTTTAAAAGAGTAAGTTTTATGAGGTTGTCCTCTGTTCCTAATTTTTAGAGACTTTTCAAGAAAAACTACAATAATCAAATCCATAAAAACATTTTTTTAAAATATGTGATCTGTTTTGTATTTAGAAGCAGGCATTGGTAAACCTGTCAACAAACTCCCACATGAAAAACAAACAAACAATAGTAATTATTCTGAACCCCACCAAAATTAACATTTTTACTATAATTCTGAAGAATGGCTAACATTAACATCGAGCTTATCCTCTTTATAAGCATCCCCCACTTTTTGATGGTTTGTTTTTTGATGGTTCCGTTCTTTCAGTACATTTCCCTTATATTTGGAAGGCATTTATTCAATGCTCTGTTTTTTCAGTGTTTCTCTGCTAGTCTAAAAGCTAAAATTGTCTTGTGTTATGTTGATTTATAAATGATGTGGTGATTGAAACTTTTTTTGGTGTGTTTATGTGTGAGAGTGCACCCACATTAGTTCTAGGTCTATTCCTATTCCCAAATGTATTAAATGAGAGTTCATTTGTAGAAATCTTTGTGTGACAGCAGAAATTTGCAAAATAAAAAGGTATTTGTAATATGATAGCTAAAAAAGCAGTAGAAGCAACATTTCTAAACTAAAAAAAGACCTGGTTCAGCCGTTTCTGCTTTTCATCATGGTTCGGGTCAAATGTGGGGAAAGGTTGTAGTCAGATGTTGGTATTCATCTGAAACATGGTACTGTCAAATTTTGCAGCTGCTTCCTACACAAAAGCCCTAATTCATGATTACTTTTCCCGATTGCTTCTCTGATTGGCCAAGGATAAACCAAAACTTAGTCACTGGTGTCATCCAGGACTGGTCAGGCCCACTCATCAGCAAGCCCCAAGAGTAACTTGAGTCACCCACCAGCAATGAGTCACTTCCCAAGTATATCAGCTCTCCTGCACAAGCAACCAGCTGTCTCTTCTAAACCAGCCTACATTCACTTGAATGTTGGGGGAGATATCTGATTTCTGAGGAGTCCACAGTACATTCACAATCTGCGGTAATCTCTTTTTAGGAGAGGTATTCAGTCCTTGTGCTTTGCCCCAGGCCTCTGATATTGCTTCATCTGTATAAGTATACACTGATGGCAATTTATTTCTGTGGGGATTTGTTTTTGTTTACATAACTTTTCATTCCTTGGTAGAAGGATGAGATCCAAATGTGATTAATTTAAAAAACTGGTGGAGCAGCAGAACAAGCTATGGGAAAGATGTACAAGTTGTTAAAATAGGGGACAGAAGAGGAACCAACAAGAATTTATGGTATACTGGGCAAGAAATGTTGGACATGAAATATCAGTTGATCAGTGGGATAATTTGCGGACCAAAATGTACCAAATAGAGGTTGGAAGTGTTAAAAACCTGAACATTTTACCATATGTGGTGGACTTGCACCAAAGTAAAAAAATATTGGACTCTGATACACCAGCAAATGCAATTGATGTTTAAAGTAAATTTACAAATGAGACAAGAAGTTTTTTTGGGTTGGGAATATTGCATTATTCAATTCAGAAAAACTTTAAAATTATGTTCTTTTACATATCTTTCATATAAATCAACTGCTACAAAACTATAATTACATGCTAAATATTGGAAAGTTCCAGAGATACTTTCTGTTGAAGAATGATGGATAAAGAGATATTGGACTTTCTGAAATGGAGAAACTTATAATTTTTGTTAAAGTCAGTAAAATCTTTTATAGACAATTGGAAATTATTCATGGACTTCCTTCACACGAAGGGGAAAATGAGTTAAATGAATTATGGATTCAATGAGTAGATAATTAATATATAATTTATCACTTTTTTCTGTGCGTGCCACACAACTTTCAATATTAGATTTTTCACTTCTTTGTCTTTAAAGAAGTGGTAAAGCAGTGAAGGGTGATCCTGTTGCACAAGGGTATAAAACAAAATGTCACTCTTATTTTCATTGTGGATCTTGTCTCCTTTTTAACCGTTCTGAGTTGAAGGTGGCCAAACTGTTCTTGCTCTTTACTTGAAAGGCAGAAAGCAATGGGGTAAAGGAAGGAAGGCACACATCACTCACCTTAATGGAGGCACCTGCAAACCTTGCCAGTTGCTTTATATGTTGGCCCTTCTTTCCAATAATGGCACCCACTGCCTGCGTCGGGATGAACAAATTCACCACCTCTTGCTCTGGCAACTGTGGATAGCAAGCAGACACAAAATGTATTCTGGCAGAGATGGGAGGTTGTCCCACATGCACCGATTGTATCTCCCATGATGTGTAGTTCCTCACTTGCACATAGCAATAGGACAGAAAACAAGCAAGCAGTAGTTCTTTTTATCAGGTGATAGACATGACCCACACTAGCAAAGAAAAGGAGATGCTAAGCTGCATAAAAAAGTCATGAAGAGTCACTGCACCCAACCCCAAGCTGAAGACTTATATACAAGAAAGTGAGTACAAGAAAACCCTCACTCAATTCCTGGTCATTTATTCAATTTTTCCTCTTTGTAGCACTCCCATATACTCAGGGCTACACTCGAGTAATGTGTAACACTCTACACTCACAATTTTCTTATCTGCATAACCATGCTATGGAATTGTGGAAAATACCTTCCCTTTTCCAATTTTGATGAGAATGTAGGATGATTAAATCCTACAGAAATCCTAATGGATTAATGCTCCATAAAGAGATAGTAACTTAACAAACCTGAGTAAGCCCCTACCCTGTTAGCCACTCAAAAGCACAAGAAGTAACTTACTCCAATAAGCACTATAATGATTTGAAAAGCATTTACATTTCATCCCCCTCCTCTATCCAGAATAATTTTTTAAAAGGAGCTTTGGAATTCACTATAGATTGCATTTAACTACATCAGTGTTAATAGTTTGTATAAAATACACTATTTTCCTCTAGCTGCACTCCACCAGCAATCATTCCACCTCAAACCGCACAATCAGCTGTTGCCATTGATCATGGTTGAAAAAAGCTGTTTGTGCCACTGATATTCTAATCATTCTGGTTAAACATGCAGAAAATTGGGCTCTGCAGGTAAAGATGAGCTTAGAAAGACACTGGCTGTTAGAAATCTACTTATGAAAACACTGAAATAGCACTGTTTCCAATGTCAGTGTTGCCCCCAACTTACAAATAAAAGGTTGTAAGCAAAAGCAATATGCAAAACACAGAAGACATTCAATCTTTGGTGGTCCACAAATTAAGGGAGGAATCTTAATTTACAACATACAAATTTTTTAAAAATCCGGACCTAGAATATGTACCTGGTGGATTTAGGGGTATTATTTTTCAAGTATTTGACTTCAGCTCCTTTAGTGATAGATGCTTTATAAACACCATTTGAAGAAGACAAGATCAAGCTCTCCTCCATATTAGAACCTCACAAGGGCCCATCTTTGGCAAGAACAAATATATACTGCTCCCCTCCAAACCAACAATAGAGCCACTGTGAACATCACATCTTCAGGCCTGGGAGGTTCTACACTGAGTGTTTTACTAAACATGTATTGCCAGAGTGCAACCGTTATTTTCAAATTTGAATTTTTACCTGTTCCCTCCTCATCTGGCCACAAATCCCAATGCTGGGTGTTATAATATGTCTACGTAGAGCAAGTATGGGTGGAGCAGGAGGATGTGTGGAGTTGTGTTGTGTGTGTGGAGTGTGGGGTTAGTTTGAGTGTGTGGGTTAATCCCAGGATCATCTTATTCCAAAAAGGTATAATATGTCTATGTAGAGCAAGTGTGGGTGGAGCTAGAGGGATTTAGGATGTGTGTAGAATTGTGTTGTGTGTGGATGTGGAGTTGGGTTGTGTGTGGGGGTCAATCTCGGGATCATCCTGATTTCAAAAAGGTATAATATGTCTCTGTTAAGCAGGTGTGGGTGAACCTAAAGGGGTTTAGGATGTGGAATTGTGGGTGTGGAGGTGTGGGGTGTGGTTGCGTGTGGGGGCTAATCCCGGGATCATCCTGATTCCAAAGAGGTATAATATGTCTATGTAGAGCATCTGTGGGCGGTGCTAGAGGGGACCTGACGGACAAACAGAAATAGCCTTTATTAGTATAGAAGAGTATAATCCTAACCATGTCTACTCAAAACTAGTTCAATGGGTCTTTAGGATTGCAGCCTTAGGCTTGGAAATGAGGAAAATAATACAGGATTTGTTTGGGTATGTACCCTTTAGCCATAGGTTCACTATGCTTTTGAAGGCAACTTCTGCTCTTTTCAAATCACGATGAGATGTTGGGAAAGAATCATTTTCAGCAATAAACTAATAAACCAAAATCCAGTCTCTGAGCTTTCATGAAAAGGAACAGGTGTTCCCTTGTCAACTGCTTTCTTTATTCCCCATTGACTCACTATAATCCAATAAAGCTAATCAATCCAGGGTGCTTGAGTTATGAGCAACATCTATCAAAGTTAGACTCAAGATAGCCTTCCTTATCCTTTCAAATCTACAATGAAGAATTCCATCAAATTATATGGAGTGCCAATCAGCATGGACTCCCCTGGAAGAAAATCCAGATGTTATTATTAACAAACCACTACAGTTTGATTTACAGTATTGAAATGGCTTTCAAACCAACATTAGAAATAGAAGCAAGTTGCACATCAATGCTCATTAATAGAACAGAAAGAGAAAGATCAGTTACTCTAGGTAAGAGTTTTTGTAACTCCTGAGGCTGCTCTCCAAAACTGCGAGCAAAACGTTGGGATCAAGCCCTATTCTTTCTACATGGTTAGTAGCATGTAGAAATGCTTTTAATTGTGATTTAGGATGTAGGAGTGCAATCCAGAATAACTATGGGGAGTCCTTGCTCCAATTAAGAACAATTTACTCTGGATTGCAATATGAATTTAACATAGGTTTTCACTAGGTGGTGCCATAACTATGTTGATGTAAATGTCTCTTACGTGCTCCCGTAGTTACTCTGAATTATAGGGTTAGTCACTGTTCTCCAGAACTCATGGGTTGTTCCCAAGGATTATTCTCATCTCCCTACCTGACACAGGAACATGTAGCACATTAAATAATAGAGTTTGGCTGGCCGGCAGGCAGGGTTCAGGCTTATTTAGGGTTGCCACCTGTTCATGGATAGAGAGCTAAATTTTAAAAATGCCTTTACAAGAAGGACAAATTGTGAATTATTTTATAGATTTACTGACTAGCAGAAACCAGCTGATTTCTTGAAGTGCAACAGAATGACAAGTGATGCCCACAGAGGAGTATCACTATCACATTTAAGGAGAAAGGGCATGGTCCAGTGGTTGAGGTTAAGCACTGTGTGAAGGTCACTGTGCTGCAAAAGTATCTCCATCCCAGGTTCTCTCTGTTGGAGTAGGAAATTATCATTATCTTCACTATGAAATACTTATACACCACTTTTCAGTATAAAATACCGGTAAGTTCACATGTAGTTTACTCAGTGCTTATAAATAAATGGACTCCAATCCTTAAAGGCTCAAACTTAAAAAGGAAAGGAAGGAAAACCAGAAGGAAAACCAACAAAGAGTCATTAACAGAGGCATCATGTTCTCCTACTGCAAAATGTAAGAGATCCATCACCTTAAGAGCTGCCTCTATTCACTGATCCAGATGGTCTAAAGCTCTAATGATATTAGGTAGCTTCTTATGGTTATGTGGGACTCCAGCACCTAAGCTATATTCTACCACTCACAGAATGAAGGCATCACAGGAAATGTGCCTTGGGGCACAATCCAGAAGTGCACTTGGGCTGCCCTATCTATCATTGGGCTGACCCAGCCACAAGATGCTCCACCCTGGTTATTCTGGAAGAGGCTTGGGGAAGCCTAAGGCAACATAGGCTGCCCAAAGACAAGTGGAGCTGGGCTGCCCTAACTGGGGCAGCCTACGCAGCTCAGGAGAGGCATGTTGAAGGCATGTTCAGCATTGTCTAAGACAGAGCAGTTACTTTGTAATAGAGGTCCATGATAAGGCAGAGTAAGAATGGCAGTGTTGTCCAAAATCTGAGTTGTTGGCCAGCCTAGCTGCAACCCCTGCCTCTCAACGTCAGGATATGGCAGCCCACTAACCTGGGGATACAGCTCCAAGAGGCCCCTTGTATTCACCGTAGACTGTACTGGCAGTCTCATAAGGGACTCCTTATAATGCAAGCACCACAGCTGTTCCTTGTTCAGTGTGATCTGAGGGGGCGGTCTCCTCAGGAGCAAGCCCTCCCCAGGTGTAACTGACTTGGTGCCTATGTAGCATGCTCTGGAGCAGCTAGGGCAGCCCAGGCTTCCTGACTCTCTGGATGCAGCATAACTTTCTGCACTGAATTCAGAATAGTTGGGGCAGCCCAGCCAGGGCACTCCTCACTGCCCTAACTCTGGATTGTGTCCTTAGTAACAACAGTGGTCCTGAATGGAACTTCATCATAAAGAAATGGAGACATCACAGCAGAACTATTGCAATGAAGTGCTCCGATAGGGAGCTTCACTGCTTGTTTTCCCATAGCAGCATAATTGAAAAATACTCCTCCTGCATTTGCTGATCCCAAATCCTGACTGTGAATCCACAGAGTCACAGCCAGCCAGTACTAACCTAGATGAACAATAGTTTAATAAAGCAGCTCCTTACATTGAAAAACGTGATAGAAGGATGGGAAAGGAAGGCAGGACCGAGAATGTGCTTGTTGGTGGTTCTGCTGTACTCCTTCAGTCCTCAAGATACTGTTACTATCAGAACTGGGGGAGTTTGTGGCAGCAACAGATAGAGAAACTGCTCCAGAATGGAGTAACCTAAAGGGTGCATAAAAAGCCTCAAAGCAACAGAAGTTGTGCTGCAAAGCAAGTGAAGGCCAGCATCCAGGAAGAGCAGGGCAATGCACTTACGGAGTGCTGAGGTGTGTACATGCCAGTCGGTGAGGCTCCATAGAGACCCGAGAGGTATGCTGTTTGGCTCTATTGGCAGGAAAGAAAGTTGACAGTCAGTGGGTTGGGGCCAGGAGCAGTGGGATGCATTTTCAGGCTTGCGAATTGTGGGTGTTTCTATCTCAATTCTGAGAGGCAGCAAACATTTCTGCAAGATTTCCTTGCTGATTTCCTTGCACCCTTCCAAGTGTGCTTGCTCATCTTGAAGACCAGGGAATGGTTCACATATGGATGGACATCAGTAGGTTGATCACACCACTTGATGATTTGCAGCTATCCCCATTGAGTGAAAGAAGCTGGTGACACACATTAAGATATGGTGATTGATGCCAACTTGTGAGCTCTTAAATTGCCTCTCATAAGTTGCTGTTTGAAAGAGAACCCACATTAGATGGACCTCCAAATGAAGCCGTGTAATACTTGGTTTTACAAGAGCAACATAGTTCAGCTCTTCTTACAATATCCATCAAATTCAAAAAGGATGAGAGAGAAAAAAGACTTTAACAAAATATAGACAGCTTGTATTGGATCTGGTTTGGGAAGGGTCAATTTTAGCATTTAGACAGGATCCCGTTTATTGTAGCTTTTGCTGAGGAACATGTCTCATGTTTTATACATAGAATCATAGAGTTGGAAGGGACCCAGTAGGTCATGCAAAAGCTGCCTTACACTCAATCTGAACTTTGGTTTATCTATCTTCATGTGGTCTATTTTGTCTGAGAACAAATCTTTAAGGTCTTTCTAACCTCTGTGATATGAGATTTTTGTTTCAGAGAACTTTGGAAGTTAAACTTCTAACATTATGCATGCATAGTCTGTACTCTATAAATCAGTTTTGGGCTCCCTCATATGGTTGTGTGAAGTCCACAGTGTAAGATTCCGTTAGGCACAGTGTGTCTTTGAGCAAGACTACTACAGATACATGTAGAGAAACATGCCATATGACTTTGCGTGGAATCATACATGGGTAACCAAATACAGACGTTTTTTGCCCCAGAGAATGCAATAGAGAGAAGTCAAGCTGACAACATGTGTACAAAGGACCAACTCAGCCAAGTAGTCAAGTGAAGTGGTTGCTTTGAGCAACTAGTGGGGAAGGCGGTGAATGCTCCACACTCACTCCCTATCCCTCCAAGCCTTCTGCCCACCCATCTGCTTCATTCTGTGGGCCAATCCTCTTCTTGCCCAGGGAGATCCACCTCATCCTTCAGCACTCCTGCCGCAATTAACCTATCACAGCAACAAGGGTGGAGAAGAAAGTCTGAAGTTGTCATGAATGTGATCTTGTTCCAACTGTGCCTGCTGTGTCTCTTCCTAGTGTATTCAACAGGCTGGGTGAGCATCATTGGATTTCCTCTTCTGCTCCCAGCATGCCTGCCCAGCCTGTTGTGAAAAAGGAGCCACTGGCAAATCAGGAGGCTGCAAGGGGGGGCAGAGACAAAAATAAGCCTCTCTTCTACCCTCCTAGTATACTTTACCCCCGCTGTTTTGAAGCAGGAAACACTCCTGGTAGGGGGAATACACACTAACATGTGCACAGAATTTTATAAAGTGGGGGAATTGGGACACCACTTCATCTTGTGCAGGGCCTTGCACACACAACATACATTAGTTCTTCTCAAAGTAGCAGAATTTGAGAATTTGGGTAACCCCAAAGAGCATCCCAATATGCCATGCTTCTATAATTTGTATGATGTCTCCTATACTCAGAATATATTCAGCCAGGGTGAAACCAGAGATTGTATTCCTATTTGCAAGTTGTCCTTCACTAAGATTTAGATAGAGAAACTGGCTTTTAACACGAAGGAACTATAGCTGGAATGTTATGCACTCTAACTTATCAATCAAACCCCCTCAAAGGCAAGGCAGGGGAGTTCCCAAATACAATACCTTCACTCCCCAAAGAAATCCACCATAGGCATAAAAGCAAGCTTCCTGTCTCTATACAGAGCTCAGTTCCATGCATGAGCAGCACCACTAGCCTCATCTTTTCTCCTTGGATGGCAGCACACATTATTTTTCATCATCACAGGAAAACTGAGTACAGGTAGGTGGGCATAGTAAGGTTTGGCAACCAGCTACTTACAGCAAAAGGATTGTAAGGGGCAGTGACAGCAGGTCTGCGGGCTCCAGCTCCAGAAGGCAGCATGGACAAGCCCGTTGAAAAGATGCCCAACGCATTGAGGTTAAGTCCAGGGATGAGATTGGCTTGTTGCTGGAAACAAAACAAAAGAGAATGGGAAACAATGAAGCCAACAATGAAAGACTGAAGAAAGAACTTGTGTGTGTGTGCATATATAATTAAAAGGTGACCAGCCAACAAACCAACTGATCAAAGTCCAGCCTAAACTGCCAGACCTAGAAGCGTGAAATTTGGGGAAGGTGTGCCTTCTGTGATGTAGGCACGCACTAAGAACTGGTTTTTGGAAATTCAGATCAGAAGGGGATTAAAAGGGGTGTAACATGATTTCATCCTATACTTAATACTGAAGACTGATAAAACCCATTCCCAAACCTTCCATGTGCCCAGAAGGGGTGTCCATGGTTGAGGGGGGATGGTGCACAGGGGGATGTTGTGCACAGGGGGGTGTTGCATGGGGACAGGAGGTGTTACATGGGGGAGGGGTGTTTTGCTTGGGGGGGTGTTGAATGGGGCATGGGGATTAGGAGACCACCACTGTGCAACAATGCCTGGTAGGAAAGCGTAGTGCTCACTGCTGCCTGCAACTGCCCCAATACTCTCTGATGCCCACTGCCTGTTTGTGCCCAGAAGTGCCCACTGCCTGCCACTCAACGGTGCCCAGTAGTGCTCACCCATGCCCAAGCCCACAAATATTCTTGAAATCTTACTCCCACAACAGTGGGTAAATTTTGCTAGTTCATACTATTATAATTCAGTGAAGTGAGCTCATGGAGTATCTGACATTCTCTTTGGGGTGAGCAGAACATCCATATCTCCACCTCTATCCTGGTGACTATCACACCTTAGGAGCACTGAGTTATCAAGTGGCAAAAACACAAGCACAAAAACAGTACAAGATGACCCTTACATTGACTGCCACAACATCATTCTCATATGCATCCCGAAGCTTGTTCATGATCTCCACCTCAGCACTGGAGCAAGCTTCAATATTACCCTTCACGGTGATGGTCCTTTCAGGGTTGTAAATGGTTAAGTCCTGCAAACTGAATTATCACAAAAGAAGAAATGAAAACCTTTCTTATTTCAGTAGCGTAGTTGGGGAAGGAGCAAAATAGTAGGTACCAAGCTCCTGCAATGTGCCGTGCAAGCAACCTCTCCCACTCGCAGGCAGAACCATTCAAGGCAGTGCTTGCAATGCGCAAGTGTTCACCAAATCAAATAGTGTCTCTTGTGTGTGGCCATCACTTCCCAGAACAGCTCTGATGGCAAGTGGGAGAGGCTGCTTATGAGGTGCACTGAGACAACAATAATTGTAAAAATGAAAAGCAGTAAGATATATTGGTTAGAGCAACCAAAAATAAGAGGAACTGTTTAGATAAAAACACATTGTGGGTGCCAGAACCAATGAGTGGGATAAGAACACGAATACAGTGGTACCTTGGTGTACGAGCATAATTCATTCTGGAAGAATGCCTTTAACAAAAAAAACACTTGTATATCAAAGCAAATTTTCCCATAAGAAATAATGGAAACTCAGATAATTCATTCATACAAAACATACAAAAATTATTACAATACTGTAACATAATACAAAATAATAAAGACAATACAAAATATAAAGAAAAATAAAACACAGTAACCTGCACAGGCAGCACAATCCAGACCAACTAAACTGTCCACATAAGAGCCCTTGGGTTGCCCTATCTATCACTAGGGTGGAGCAACTGCAAGATGCTCCACCCCAGTTACTCTGGAAGAGGCCTAGGGCAGAGCAAGGCAAGATAGGGTGCCCTAAGAGAGGTGGACCTGCTCTGCCCTAACTGGGGCAGCCTAAGCAGCTCAGGAGAGGCAAGTTGAGGGCATGTTTAGCATTGCCTAGAGCAGAGCAGTTACTCTGTATTCAAAGCTTGTTTCAAGGCAGAAATGCCCTCTTCCAGTTCCTCAGGAGCAGGTATAGTAATGAGTAGACCCATAGGGGTCCATGATAAGGCCCGAGTAAGAATGGCAGTGTTGACCAAAAATCTGAGTTCTTGGCCAGCCTAGCTGCAACTCCTTCCTCTCAACCTCAGGATATGGAACAAACTACAGCTGCCCACAAACCTCAGGATACAGCAGGCCACTCCAAGAAGCCCCTTGTATTCACTGTAGAATGTACTGGCATCTCATCAGGGACTCCTTATAAGGCAGGCACCCAGTGGCGTCACCAAACTGGTGCGGCTGGTGTGGGCCACATTGGGTGATGCGCTCCGTATGGGGTGATGCACCGGAGGAGTTTGACAGTCCTTTAGCAGGTCCCGGGTGTCAGTGCGCCCATTCAGGCCTGCTCCAAGGCGGAGCAGCAGCCAGAAGCTGCCACTTGTCCTCGGAGCTGGCCCAAATGGCCAGCTGAGGTGCACTGTGCAGAAACACACTGAGCATTCCCAACAGCTTCAGAGGAAACTTCCTTAGAGGGGAGGAAGTCAGCGCCTCTGCATGGCCATTCGGCCTCACTCAGAAGGTGGACGGCAGCCAAATGGCTTCAGAAAGAGTACTGCACAGGCACCAACTCTGAAGCCTGCTCAGTCTCCTCTGAAGCCGAAAGACTTCAGAAAAGTACTGCGCAGGTGTCAGAGATGGTGCCTGCGCAGTAGTCTTTCTGAAGCCAGTTGGCTTCAGAAACAACTGCGCAGGCGCCAACTTTGACAACTGCGCAATCCAGGTGGGGAGTGCGTGCATCCCAAGGGTGACGCACAGACTACCACACCGGGTGATGTGCAGAGTTGTGTCACCGTTGTAGGCACCACAGCTGTTCCTTGTTCAGTGTGATCTGAGGTGTCTCCTCAGGAGCAAGTCCTCCCCATGTGTCAATTACTTAGCATGCTATGGAGCAGTTAGGGCAACCCAGGCTTCCTGACTCTCTGGATGCAGCATAACTTTCTGCTCTGGATACAGAATAGTTAGGAGAGAGCAGTTAGGGCAGAGCAGGCTGAACTTGCTCTGGATCTTTCAGGCTGCAATATACCCCACTTACACAGGAGTGAGCCCAACCAATAAGGCTAACAGTGTAATCCTAAGCCTATCTACTCAGAAGTAAGTCCTATTTTGTTCAATAGTACTTACGCCCAGGAAACTGTGGTTAGGATTGCAGCCTAGGTCTCTTATGCTCCTTTCCTTTGTCCCCCTCACACAGGAGTGAGCCCCACTGATTATAATAGGGCTTACATTCATGCAAGGCTAGGTCTCTCAGGCTCCTTTCCATTGTCCCCCACTTACACAGGAGACCTAACCACTAAACCATCCTGGCTCTCTAACGCACAAAAGGCTGCAACTGGAAGCAGGTCACCTGAAAGCCCCAGATTGTGAGCAGAAAAACTTCTGCAGGGCAACTATTCTCTGCTTGGGGAATATTTATAAATCTGGCTTGTCATATTTATAAATCTGAGCTGTCCTGGACTATGGACTTTTACTCTGGGCTGACTTTATGATTTTGTGAAATCCAGCTATCTTTATCAGGATTAAGATAAGACAACAGATATTTCCTACTTCAAAAAAGGTGTCAGAAAGACAAAAGTTCACAACCTGCGTACAAGGAGTAACTTAATGGCAGTGAGGTTTCATCCTCCCAGTCACTAGTACTCACGGAGATATGGTGATCTTGGTCCCCGTGTCTTGTTCAATCTTCTTCAAGTTTCGGCCTTCTTTGCCAATCAATCTCCCAACCAGGCTATTGTGTGCTAAAATTTTCAAGGGAATCTCTTCAGCTCTAAGAAACATAAAACATGGAAAATGTATTTTAACATTTCTTGGTTACTTTTCACCCAGGCCTGCCCTGCTAGGAAATGCAGAGGTGTTTAGAAAGATGTGACACTGAAGCTTCCTCCATCAGCCAAAAGCCAGGCACACCTCCCATCTTTTTCCCACTTCTGCTAGAGCTTATCAGCAGTTTTCTAGAGTTATTGCCAGTTGGTGGGCTTCATGAATACTTAAACTTCCAGGTGCAAAAATAAGAAATTAAACTGTGAAAGAGCAGCATCCAAACTTTCCCCTTCCCCCTTTTTACTCCACTTTTTACTCCACATTACTTTCAGTGATGTCACTATATATATAGTGACATTTATATAGTGACACTTTATATAGTGACAATGATTAACATACAAATGCAGGATACATTAAATATACTTGACAGCACCTCTTTTCCCACTTCTGAAACTATTTCCTTAGGGACATTAGAACTCCCCCTTTGAAACTGCCTCTGATCAGAAAAGCAGATCCAGCTGCTTGTTTTATATGACATGATACAGATCACAAAGCAGTCTTGTCCTGATCCAAACATGCAAAACTATTTCTGTTACTTACTGTATAACAGTGGTCATCAACCTTTTTGGCCCCAGGGACCAGTTCTGAGAAAAGGAATTTCCAGGGACCAGCCGAGGCGTGGGGGGAGAGTCCTACCTCTGGCAACCTGGAGGGAGGGCTTCCCCACCTAGAACACAGCACAGCTGCCTCCAGCTGTAAATCCCATTATAATAAATAGAGCTATTGCTAGGTTACTGTGGATAGGATTGCAGGTGAGAGCCCAATGTCTCAAAGCATGTCTACTCAGAGCAGGGATGTTCAACCTTTTTCAATGATGGATGCATTGAAAGTGCACAAAGCCATCATAGTCACTCTTATTGGAGAGTTAGCCTCATTGACTATAATGGGACTTATTTCTGAATAACAGGCATTGGATTGGACTCTGAGGCTGCAATCTGATCTGCGCTTTCCTGGGAGTAAGCTCCACTGCCTACAATGGGACTTATTTCTGAGTAGACAGGCATAGGATTGGTCTCTGAGGCTGCAATCCTCCAACAGAGCCCTCCTGCGGGTGAGGAGGAGAGAAAAGGCACTTAGAGGAGTCCTCTCGTGGACTGGTCAGGCAGCTGCCAAGGACTTCCAGCAGTCCCTAGACCAGGGGTTGAGAAACCCTGACTTATAACCATGAGTCAAATCAGATTATCAGCGTGTAGGATATGCAAAGAGGTATGGCTTATCAAATGTCTACAATGAAACCAGTGGGCTAAAATTAGAAATGGACAAAAACAGAAAGGGTGGAGAATGAGGCTACATACGCCAAGGATGGTTTTATTTATTTAATTGCCTTCTAATTGCAATCACATTGCAACTATCACAGAACTAGAAGATATACAATCTAGCAAAACTTCACTCATGCCATGGAGGGCATTAATACATAAATTAATGTTCTTTTCCACTTCCCCTACCCTCATTACTCACGATTTGGTTTCTTCAGCCTCCTTCTGCATAATGTCAAGTATCATGCGACATGCTTCCGAACACCCCTCTGGGGTGGCGTGAATAGTGATCGGCTTCTCTGCAGCTCCAGCGTTTTCCTTCCGATGAATATCTACCCTGTAGCAACAGAACCGCACAAAGAAATCTGCTAGGGGTCAAAAAAGGAGTCCGAATCTGACTCCCTAATGAAGCACCACAACATTTTCCATGTTACAGTTTATAAGGGTATTGAAAGCTGCTGTGACCACCATGGAATTCCTCTTCAAGCTAGTTTGGAGCCACTGTTCAAAGAAGCAGTAAGACTAGGGCTCACTCAGGCCCAGTTCATGGGCAACATTCAATCATGGTTTACAATTATAATTTAGGGACACATCTCATAGTCACACACTCCTCTTTTTCCGTTTGCGCTCTCCTTGACTTCCTGACTGCCATAACATTAGAATCAGCAAACTGTTTGAAAGGCAAGCACAGACCATCATTGCTAAAGAGCTTTAAGCAACAGTGTCCAGTTCTGGTTTGGAGGACAAGCATAAACCACACTTTATTGCATTTTGGATGAAATGGAAAACTGGTCTGCTTCAAAGCAGGAGAGCATGTGTGAATCCAAGGCTCACTTATGTAGAGACGCTTGGTTTTTTGGTCTGAAAGATTTAAATGCATGGGTAAAAGAGTATGATAATGCTCTTGGTAGTTGCGGCACATTTAACATTGCTATGTGGATGCTGTGCACTTGCTTTGATTTGCTCCCCATGTGATAACAGACCATTGATTAATAGTAGCTAACCATGCACTATGTACAATTTTTCTCCAAGCCATTATAAACCTTCTCACCCTCCAACTCAATTACTGGGAGCAAGACACTACACATGAAACCAAAGAGTTAAATTTTGAGTGGACATTAAAAATTGTCCCAATCTCATTCAGGTTCATCAGAATTTTTTAAATTCTCCAGGTTGGTTCCAGTCAAGATACTAACTTCAAATTGTGGCACTCTGAACTGGTTTAGATACATTTAATACAGAACACCCTCAAACCAATAACTGATAGAAATCGGTGAAAAAATAACTGAGAAAAATCTGTGAATAAATAACTGAAGTTAAATGTTGCCATTTTCATTCCCCCTTCTTTTTTTTTTTTGTACTGTGGGTCAGTGAAAGTATGTGGTGCCCTACTGTGATCCCATGTTCTTACTGTGATCCCATGTTCTTATTCCCCTTCCTATGTAAACCACTTTGTGAGTTCTTTACTCTATGTTGAGAGGAAATTCTCCTCAGGAAAGTCAGAAGTATAAAATTTCAGGCCCAGCCCTTAAGGAGGGTTCAGGCACAGTAAAAAACAATTAATCTGATTAATCCCTAACCTTATCCCCTCCTCATTCTCATGATCTGCCTTCGTTTATAGAAAATTATGTATAGATATATATTATATTTATGTATAAATACATAAATATAAATGTAGATATAATATAAATGCATAAATAATGTATTTATAATATAAATACATAAATATAAATTTATGTATAAATATAAATGTAGAAAAATTTTATTAATAGAAAAATGGAATTATTCTGAAACCAGCTGGAGATGAAGGTGCAGGACAGCGATGGAAGGAGGACACTTGTTGGCGGCCTATGCCCCAATTAGGGGTTGACAGGCATGGAGAGGGAGAGCTTTCCTTCGTATTAAGGAAGGCATCCTATATAATTATATTAAGGAAGACATTTCCACCTCCAAACTTACTAGGGCAATTTTATTTCAAAAAGCTCCATTAACTTAGCAAAGGGGAGTGTAAGTTACCTTGTTTAGAATGAATACTAAAATGTCAGCAAGGAAATGTCAAGGAAGAACAGAAGTTTTTTGCAACAAGTCAAATAACCTCCACAATACGGCCTTGTTGGACAATAGCCTGTGTGTGGAGGGCATGTCTTTGCTTGAGCAACAGAAGAAACAGCAGTTCTAGGCCCTACCTATTTCTTTCTTTAGTGTTTTATTCAGATCGTTCAATTGGAAATATAGTTTTCCCCTCCAGAGGAACAAAGGAAAACTCTCAGAACCCCTCAAAAGAATTTCCTGAGCATCAATTATTTTGTTTATTCAACAGTTATCCAACTGTAATAATTATTCAGTTGTGACAACTGAATCTATTTTTGTGTTTCGAGGTTCAGTTCAGGTTCAAGTTAACCGAGGGATTATAGATTGGGGTTTAGATTCAACTCAACTAATTGCACAAAACGACTTGCTTTGTAAGATACCAACTATCACACTGATAAATTTAAAAAGGCCTCCACATACAACTGTTTGGTCTGCACTGGCTTACACTAATGTCCAGTGCAAGACATCCCACATACATAGAAGTCAAAGGATTTGAATACTGAAAAGGAGAAAATAAATTCTGATATGTTTAGGATAATTAAAGGGATTTTTAAAATCACTTCCAAAATCCTTCTGCATCCTTGTTTACTGTCTTACAAAACAAAAGCAGCAAATCTGAAGCTTAAAACTAATTTAAATATGTTAGAAACAACACAGAACTAATTTAGATGACTTATGTATAGATGAACATGAAAGAAATGATATTGCACCCATCCACTAGGCACATATCACCAGCTTTCAAGTCTGCTAGCAATCCATATATCCATACATTTTTAACCATTGTATAGGATAAATTTAAAAGGTGCAGCTTTTCAAACCCAAGCTGAGCTGAATCTGCCAAAATTAAACAGTTTAGTGGGTATGACACTCTGTCCTCCGTTGTGCCTGGTCACCCTGTTCCGAGTATACTATTTCCTTACCAAACTATTGCACTTTTAAGAATGTCAAATATCATCGAACTTGTTTAAAGATATTTTCCATATTTGTTTTAAAAGAAGATGAAATATGGAATTGCACAACATAGGACAGGTAAATACAGACTCTTCACAAGCAAAGTGAAAACAGATGATGTCTAAAAATGACAAGCATCAAGGTTACAGGAGTATATTCACTATCAAACCACCATTCCTAAAAATTTATGCAAAAGAAATCAGCATAAATTTCCGTATATATTCATGAATTACCGTATATATTCATGTATAAGCCAAGTTTTTTTAACTCTTTTTTGGAGCTTAAAAAGTTCCCTTGGCTTATATGTGGGTCAATAAGTTTTTCCAGTTTTTGTGGTATAAGCTGCCTTGGCTTATATGCGGGTCGGCTTATACATGAATATATATGATAATATTGTTTCAGGAGACAAATCTTTTGCCACAGTATATACACCACAACACATTGCCTTGCATTTGGTTAATAATAAATAAATCACAAGCTAGGGACGGAAAAGGCTACAAATAGAGCCCTGTGGAAGGAAATTAAACCATTTGTGGTACTTACTTGGACTGGGTTTGCTTAGTAAGGTTCTTTATGGTCAAGCCCTCCTTTCCTATGATCGCACCAACAAATTGCGTGGGGACCAGGATCCGTAGTGGGAAATCGAGCTGTTTGGGCTGTGAGGAGCCCCCGGGGGAGGGACCCTGCTCCCTGGAAGAGTGGCCCCCACGCCGGGATCGCTGAGGGGGCTGAGGGGAGCTCACCTCGTCGTCTGGGATGTAGGATATCTTGAAGGAATAGTTCTCAAACTCGTGATCACTAAGCTTCTCTATTGCTCTGAAACACAGAAGAGGAAAGAGAATGGATAGGAAAAAATAATACAGGCCTACAAAAAAGCCCACTTTTTTGAAAGTTGTTAAGAATGTTTGAATGAATTTAGGATATTTTTGGAGTGCTGAATTTAAAAAATGGCATTGGTTTTGTCTGTTTGGCTTTAATTTTGGGGGTGTTGCTTTTAACCTTAAATTTTTTTTAAAAAAAACTAACAGTTGCCAAGACCCACTGATGCAACAGAACATCACTCTGATTTAGTTAAGCAGAAAAATATTTGTTCTGTTCTTCTTTTGGAAGAGGAGTCTTGCATCTCCTACATTAGTTCCTAGTTTCATGCCTAATTATTCTGCTCTAGTTTCATGCCTAATTATGCATCTTACTCAGATACATCATTAATTAATAGATACAACTCTAACTCAAAAAGTTAAGCAGAAAGTCCAGGAGAGCAAAGCCAAAGGGGGAAAGAAAAAGAGGCATGAATGCAAATGTACTTATAACACTTACAAAGGGTACTTACACTTTTGCTTCTTCTTTTGTTGCATATGTAACGTTGACAACTGCTGTTTCCGATTCTGTATTAACTAAGTAAAGAGCAACATGAACTCAGATTAATAGGCTGGAGGGTCCCATGAGACAGTCTTTCATTTTCAAATCTTATTTACTGGAATTTTCAATCTTTGTTACATGCAAAATATTTTCCATAGTCTTATGTCCTCAGAGACTCACATGACAATCTCAGCCTGTGAACATCTAACAATACAGCCTGGACTGACTTCTTGCTGCATATGCTGCTGGTTATGTATAGGAGACATCACAGTCTGAATTCTGCATAGATTTGGCATCCCACACAACAGGTGGTAGACAGCAACCAGCAAATGTCTTATCCAGGTTGAATTCACCAGTGATGCATAAATTCACCAGTGATGCATAAATAAATAAACAAAATAAGAGCAAAGCTGTAAGAGTTTTCCTTACCTTGCTCCACGTTCTCTACAGTCCCATGTTGAGCTAAGAGACCATCTAGCACCTGACAGAGAAATCAGCATAGACAAGATAAGCTGAAATAAATTGGTTTCATGTGGTTAATTTAACAAACTGGTTAATAAATTGGTAAACATGGTTAGAATAGGACAGTTGTCACTATAGTAAAATACAGGACTGAACTCAAGTCGCCTCTCAATATAGATTCCTGGCTAGTCCAATAAACCATGATGTCCTCCAGAATCCATGAATTAGGACTAGCACTTCCTTTGGCCTCTGCTGTATATTTTTTAGCAGAGAAAACAATGAAAACACACCAATTTTTATTTCATACCAACAATGAAAACATACCAGTTTTTTGCCATTACTTCCAATCATTGACCCCTATGAGTCTACTCAGATTAACACCTGCTCCTAAGACGGTGTAAGTCAGAGGGGCTTTGTGGGGGCATTTCTGCCCTGGAAACAGATTCTGGATACAGCCTAAATGCACTGTTTTAGTCCATGCCATACATACCCGCAACATGCCTCTGCTTAGCTACCTTGGCTAGCACTGCTAGGCCAGTAGAGGTCCATGGTTCTTGGGCCAGCCTATGTGCACTTACACCAGCCCAGGCCTTTTCTGGTGCAGTTAGGATGACCTATCTGGCATTAGGCCAGCCCAGTGCCAAATAGGCTAGCCTAAATGCATTTCAGGATTGCACCCAGAGTCTTGCATCTTCACTCTGAGCCAGCAGCAGATGCTTCAGAAAGGAACAGGATGCTTACAAGTGTCCAAATAAGTGAGTCGGATTGCCAAAAGGATCTAGTCACGAATTCATGGTTTTCTGCTTAAGTCGCTCAAGGAGATTATATTAAAATTGTCTTCCTGCTCTACAAGTAGCTCTGTTATGAACACAACTTGTTGGCTCATTGCTTGCAACACCCTGCAACTGGGAAACTATGGAAAAATCTGACTACCGGGGTCTTGCTCGAGGCTACATGTTGACCAAGAGGATATTTATTTGAGATCCCTTTGTGTCCAACCGTTCTATAGTCTGTGACAATGAGGATCACAGCCAGTGGGGTTTGCAGCTTTACCAGGAAACATTAAATGGTGACTCTTCTCATTTAAAGAAATTCAAGAGATACAGGCACAGATGAGCAGGCAGCCCACTTTCCCATAATGTGTTTAAGCTGTCCTGTTCTGTCAACACCTGAAAGCAGGAATTTGGTCACCTGATTTGCTGCAGTGAGTCACTTTCCTGGAATATGTATTTCTATACCGAAGCAACAAAAGGGAATTGTCTATTCAGAGACATGTCATCGTATTTGTGGGAATGATGACTAAAAGAAACATTAAGTACATCTAGCCATTCTTGAGTCTCTGCAAACAGTGAGGAGATCTTCAATAGAAAATTTTCAATTGACAAAAATTACATCTTCAATTTCACAAAAATTCCTATATTCCAAACCATTTTCACAAAGGGATGTACACCTAGAAGGATGTTTGTATCATTCTTGGAAATAAGAATTAATATGCTTATACATCTCGCTCATAAACAACTGTCATCTGGCAAAAGAGCAGACTTACGCAAAGTATCAGTGAGGAAGACCAGTACGAACATTGTACAAATTGATGGTAAGACCAGATCTGGAGAACTGAGTTTAGATCTGGTCACCACATCACACAAAGGACAAAGTAGAATGAGAAAAAGGTGCAGAAGAGAGCAAACAAAATGATAACTGAGCTGTGCCACCTCCCTTATGAGGAAAGTCTACAGCGTTTTGAGCTCTTCCGTCTAGAAAGAAAGGTGCTCAAGGGGAAACATGATTGAGACATTACAAAATTTTCCAAGGGCTAGATAGAGAGATACTCTTTTCTTTCACACACAACATCAGAAGTGGGGAAATCCACTAAAATTAATTGTTGGGAGGGTTACAACTGCCAGACAAAGGTATTTATTTATCTAGTGTGCAATTAGTCTGTGGGACTCCTTGCCACAGGATATGGTGATAGCATCTGACCTATATACCTTTAAAGGGCAAGTGGAGAGATTTCAACAGGAAAACTCCATCACATGTTAAAAGCAGTGATGGGATTCAAAGAAATTAACAGCCGGTTCTATGCCCATCTGGCAGCCACTTTTAAAGGGATATTTTTTTAACTTTATATGTCCTATCTCTCATTAACAACTGGTTCTGTGGAGTAGGTGCAAACCTGCTGGAGCCCACCACGGGTTAAAAGCCATGATGTGCAGGCTGAGATTAGCTGGCTGCTCATTCTAAGAGCCAGGTGGGAATTTTCTTCTGTCATTCAAATTGGTCATGGGTGGCAGTTTTTTGTTTTTGCCCACATCAGACTGGTGAAGGAGGGATGGTGCACTCAGTTTTAAAAATTGGTCACTTGTGTTTCATGGTGCGGCCCAAGTTGCACCCAAGCTGGTGTCTTCCTGGGGGAAGGGGTTGTGAGGGGAAAACAGAATGTCACATGCAGGGGAGTGATAGTAAGATGCAAGAATCTTGTTGCCTATATGCTCCTGACGGTCCACTGTAAGATACTGGAAGACGAATTAGATGGGTCCTAACCCTGTTCCAGTAGGGTGGTTCTTATAATCCTATACATCATTACATGTAAGGAACACAGCTTCATGTAAGTCAATCTGGTCTACTTCAAAGTTGTGCACACTCACTATTTGGAGAACAGTATCTTGCAGATGGAACTTGTTTATCCATAGGTTTATTCCCAGACCTCCCATGGATACTGAACATCACAGATAACGACACCTGCAGTTTTCCGAGCCCACCTACACACTAAACTGGATCCTTGCTGAGCTGTTCTGAGCTTTTGAAAGGGATGTGCATCCATACTTCAAGACTCACAATGACTTTTTATGTGGCCTCTCTTAAGCTCAGAAAATCTCCCAGATGCAACCAGAATGATGTCCCAGTTGTGTCTGGGAGGTCTTTGGTGGGGATGGTTTGGGGTGATAAAAAAGCATGCATACTTGCAAAATACATGCTCTGACTTTCCTCTTACACCTGGGGAAATTTGGAGCAGTTCTCTTAATTATGTTATGCAAATCTATCTCTATATGTGCCAAGCAAGTCAACTGAACTACTCCCCCCATTAAATGAAGGGAACTGGTACACATCTCCCTAGACACAAGATGAGGAGCCAGGACATATGCATACTATTTCCACATACGTATTTTATCACATGGGACAATCAGTCCTATGTGGATGATATATTCAAAAGAAGTGCTCACCTTCTATAAATGTTGGCTCTAACTCACACCAAGGCAATCCTACCATTTAAAAAATGGGTGGCGCAAGCGGTTAAGACACTGTGCCTGTTAACCAGCAGGCCAGGGTTCGAGACCCGGGTCAGCCCCTCAAGACAGTGTGAGCTCCTGTCCTTAGCCCAGCTCTGCGACGCCAGCTGGATCCAATCGTATTGGCTCTGTCTTTTCATTGGACTAATTCAGTGGCGTGGAGAGGGGGGATTTGCTGCTTAGGTAACAGCCTATCCTCCATAACAATCTAACCCAGGCTTTCGTGCTTTGCATGCATCGTATGCAGCGCCGAGCACGATACCATAGTCTTTCAAGACAGATGGAGGCCTGAAAAAAGAATGAGATTTGAGAAGGTAAAAAGCAACGTATGCCAGCCCACTATTTTAGGCAATTTTAATAAGAATGTCAGATAGTCTGATTTTTAAAGATTTTTTTAAGATTGTGAAAGGTCCACATTAGTCCAATAAGGTGCAAGTTAAACATCAACAAATTCCTGTCAGATGTTTTGGCACACATTATTGTCAAGTTCACTGTTTTATTTTTAGCTAAAGGGGAATAGAGTCAGTGCAAAAAATGGCAACCAACGAAGATTTCACCCTCTTGCTGAAAGATGCCAGATATAATACCCTGTACCATAAAGACACCAAAAGGCCACAAAAACTAATAACATTTTAAAAATATATACCACACTGTGTGTACATAAACGTAGTAGTGAGGAACCAAGGAACTAGAAATAATAAAACCACCAGTCCACTTACCTCCCACTGTAAGTGAGGGGGGATATTCCTGATCTGAATTTTCCTGCTCCTGTGGAGAAAAATTCCCACAAAGGAGAGATCATATAAGTATAGAACAAGGTTAAGAACATAAAAGATTATCTACTCTTCGGCAACTGAGGGGGGCCTTAGCTAAAACTAGGATAGTACAGAGTATCTTCCATGGTGAAGCATTTCTGATCTTAGAGAAAGGTTTCTGCAAGCATTTTGCTCTGGTTCACCATTACCTAGCACAGTGGTATTTGCAACCTCAGGTCTTGAGGGGGGGGGGGTTGGAAGAAGGTGGGATCCACCATCTCAAAATATGGCACTGGGCTTTCCTAGAAGTAAGTATCATTGAACACAATGGGATGTACATCTGAGTAGACATGGAGGAGAATTCCAGTAAGGGGATCAAGGGGTCCAATTTGAAAGGGGGTCCCAGGATGAAATGCCTGAATACCACTGACTTAGCATATGAGAATGTACAGACTGTAATCTCCATCCCTTTTCCCTTCCTAGACAATAAAGCACAAAGAATTTCTAGCGCTCTCAGCAACACCTCATCAGGTAATCACATGAAAGGGGTAACAGACGAGGCAAAGGGAATTAAATCTGGACAATTAAAAATATTTGTGAGATTTACAGACAAATGCAACAAGCCATTTCAATACAAGTGTGATTTTGCTGTATTATTAACCCCATCTTCATTTTATCAATTAAACTTGACCCAGAAAATCTTAGGCTTTATCTATCGACATTAAGAGCATTGCTGTGTTGATTAAATGGCAATAGCATAAACTTGGCTTGCCAAGTATATAACTACTATACTATGGAAAAAAAGCAGAAAGCAGATAGTAAGCATGGTTCCCAAGCATGGACAGTTTGAAAGTATAGGGATCAAAGCTTAAGCAGTCTATTTTGGCTGGCTCTGAACTCTGCTGTCAAAATAAATTGGCATTACTTTTGAAAACAAAGCAGAATAAGCAATTTCAAAAAAAAGTGCCATAGTTTGCATTGTTCCAGTAAGGCAGTGGTACTGAAACTGGGGGGGTCACAATCCCCCAAGTTTTTGGAAAGGTCCTCCATTCATTTTAAGAGGTGGGGGAAACGGGGAAAATAGCAGTGTGATCCCCAGGATTTTGCCCCTGAGAGAATGGGGGCTATTCTTTTTACATATCAAAGGTCTTGCCTGGATATGGGGAGACCTGCAGAGGCTTGAAATGAGTGAAAGTTCCAGCCATGACAAAACTGGAAGTTCACCTTCTGGTTTCGTTGTGACTGGAATGTGCTCTGCAGGGCTCCCCAGACTTTGGCAGTACCTTTGCTAAGCAGAGGTGACACGACAGTGCACCTCACCCAGTGTGGTGGTTGACTGCGTCATCCCTGGGATGCATGCACCCCTTCCCGGGACAGTGCAGGCACCAATGTCTCTTCTGAAACCAACTAGCTTCAGGGGAGACTTCCTTTTGCTCTAGGGAGGAGAGTGGAGGAATGGAGGAGTTGACATGCTCAATCCACGCCTCTGTCCAGCCATTTGGACTTGTTTTGGAGGTGAAGCAGCAACTCCTGACTGGCAGAGGAGCAGACTATGCATGTCCAGGCCTCTGGACATGCACAGTAGGAGCCTCCCACTGTGCATGTCCAGAGGCTTGGACATGCACAGTGTGCCTCACTGGCCAATCGAGCCTGCTCCGAGGCAGAGTAGCAGCTCCTGGTCACTGCTTCGTCTTGGAGCAGGCCCGAAAGGGTGCGCCGAGGAATGGATGCACCAGAGGAGTGTCAAACTCCTCCAGCACATCGCTGCCAGTGACGCATCACCTGGTACGGCCCACACCAGCCGCTCCACCCTCTCAACGCCACTGCTGCTAAGTATAAAACAGCAATCCTGGGGATCACATCACTACACTAGCCCCTCTCATAAAGTTCCCTCAAAGTTTGAGAACCACTGCAGTAGAGATTGTATTGGCCAATGTACAGGTTCAAACTCATTTTTCCCAGGGCATAATTTAAAGAAAGCAAGGGAGAGCAGGCATCCCCAACCCCAGGTCTTAGATCAGAGCATGTTTTCAAGTTATTGTGACATTTTCAAAAGGGTAGGACTAGGATTGTTTTTCTTCTCTATTAATTGTGAAATTAGTGACTAAAATTAAGTAAATGTTGGGAGCCATGACATTGCTCATTCATAAATGCGAGTCACTTCCTTCTGTGGAATAAGAACACACAGTAGCCAGAGGGAGAGACAGTGATCTGAGTGTTCAGGTTGAACAGGCCTCTCCCCATTCAGTTTGTAAAGTTGTCTTCAGGCCTGGAGATGTGTCTGGATGAGTGGATTTGCTTGGTGCTAAGTCAGCTAGTTGGCAGATCATATATACAAGCAGTTCAAGTGCTTATCAGAGATTTCCAAATATTTCATGGAGGTGTTAATTGTTAAAATTGTTACTATCAGTATTTTCACCATTGACTAGGCTACCATGCCTTGGGGGCTCAAATCCCCCAATTGCCTTACTAATAAATGGCCCTCTCAAAAGTCCCATGGCACACCAGTGTGCACACTGGTTGAAAATCACTGATCTAGAACCATATAAGAATCATACAAACACTGGATGTATATAGACGAATAAAACTAGGAAAGTATACGGATTATTCATTCTCAGAGCTTTTCCACATATGACATTTTTACATAAGTGTAGGGAAAACACATTTGCTTGTGTACACTGTCACACTGATAAAGCACTTAAGTCCACATTTGGAAAGCATAGTTCCAAAACATGTGACCAAATTAATTCAACAGTGGAGTGAGAGACATTATTCATCAAATAGACCTTAATGGCCCTCCAATACCATGAATTAAGATCCTGTGGTGGTCTCCAAAAGGACTTCAACTTAAGGAAGATGTCCAGGACTTGCAAGTGACTAGCGCAATGAAGACCCAATGTTCCCACTGGAGGGAAGATCAATCGCACTGCCAATACCAGGACCATACAGCTGATAGCTGGACAAAAGATAGCTGTGAGATCCACAAAAGCAACCAGTGGGTGATTATATCAAGATCACCAAGGAAAACTGAGATACAGAAAGTGTCAAGAAATAGGACAGAGTTACAAATGGGGAGGTATGAGAGTGGTAGGGTGGAAATATGGAGGAGAAAGGCAGGAAAGGCTAATAAAAAGTTCCATGATGTGCATGAGGAGTAGATGGTCTGGGAAGCCTCCTTATGGAGAGGAGGAAGACCAGGGTGATTCAATTCCCCTCTCCTTTCAAGTAATCTGAGTTCTGAGTTTAAAGTAAAGGGTTCTGAAGCACATGAGGACCTACCCACACCAGAGTGTCTTTTTCTTTCCACAGTATAACTGCAATTTTATTTGTTGCTAAGTAATTTTTTATTGTTGTTTGAATTAAAAAATATTATTATTGAGTCAGTTAGCCACTTTGGTCTGCATTTTGTGATGAAAGCAGGGGTAGTAATCTTTTTAAACATTAAAAAAAACCTAAATGAATAGTCCTTCCCTTCACCCTGTTCATGAATTGCCATTTGTATTTTCAGGGGAGGGAATGCACAGCATGACTCATGACCTGCTCTTTAAAATATCCACAATGAAACTACACAAATTATTACAAAACCCCACCTTTTACTTGACCATCCCAAGGTGACTAAGAAAGTATAAAAGCAATTTACTGTAACAAAGGCAACAAATTTAAGAAGCAAACAGAGACTAACAAAAGCACCACATTCCAGTAATATATGAGATACAAAGTGTTGTCAATTTCTCAACACAAATGCTTCATGGAAAACCCTTATTGATACCCTTGATACCTGAAAACGGGGGGGGGGGGAGGGTCTCAACTTTCCTGATGCAGGGAATTCCACACCCAGGAGGCTTTCATGGAGGTGGCACTATCTGACATGCATGTGATTTGAGCCTCGCTCAGTGGCAAAGCCCACAGTACAACCCACTATGAATAGCTTCATGTGTAGATATGGATATCCAATCAATTTGTTTTTGCCAATGGCTGCAATCCTAAACACACTTTCATGGTAGAAAAACCCACTGAATACAATGGGGTTTCCTTTTGAGTAGATATGGTTAGGATTGTGTCTCGAATCTCTTTAGCAAATAAATCATGATAGCCTGGGCACTGCATAAAAGAAAAGCACATGATAACAATGCAATGAGTCAGAGGGATACAAAATGGCATGAGTGTCACTCAAGTGATGCAAGACACAGTCATGAATGTCTTAGTTCGAAGGCCACTCCAAGGACATACAAGATATCTTGTTAATCTACACTTCCTTGTACCAAACTAACACAGACCAGTTTTGCATAGCAAAAAGTCCCTACTTGAAGGTGGGTTCCCATCACGTGCCTACATGGCAAAACAGATATGTGTTCTCATTATAAACCACTGTATATCCATGGAGAATAGGCACCTGTCAATGCATGCCTTGATCTAAGCTTTGGTACTATCTAAGACACTATCAGGCATAAGACAACAGGAGCCCAGTGTCTGAGTATAGTGAAAAGAGCTAGCCAGCAAAACTCCCGAATCCCAAGCATCTCCCCATCTTGGGCACCTCTTCTACCTTCTTCTGCAAAAGCAGTAAAAGAACTCTTTAAACCTCTTTGCATGAACAAAAAAGTGGATCTGTCCCTCCTTCTCATGATGTGATGTCTTTGAGCCTCAGGTTCACTATTTGTCCTTCCAGTGAACAGTCAGGGTTGATTTCCTACAGTATTGACTGATCTGATCTCCTTGCAGTCCAAGGGACTCTCAAGAACCTTTTCCATTTTTTCCATAATTCTTTGGCGTTCAGCTTTCCTGATGGTCCAGCTCTCATAGCCATTTATTGCTACTTGGAAACAAATTTACTCTATATACAATTCAGGCTTTGCTACCTTGTGTTTATTTTGCAAAGCATCTGCCATATTTTGTGCCTTACAAGAAAATGAAACATCCTGGGGGGGGGGGGATTAAGAGTTAAAGAGAATTCCAGAACCATCACAATAGCAACAGAAGCTACAATATGGAGAAACATATTATTCAAAATCAGAAGCACTCTGGATCTTAAATGAGGGCAAGAGTTTGAAATATCAGGCAGGCTGTACAACATTTGTGCAGTTCTGATTAAAGTGTGGAAATATTTTCAGATAATAGTCCAATTGCTCCATCAAGGTACCTTAGTTTTGTAGAAACAGCTCACTGTCAGCAGATGTTACGTCTTGGTTTCTTGCCTATGTTAAACATGGCTAACGGCCAGAAGATAAAGCTAGTGCTATACATCCCATCAGCGTAATGGCATGGTTTTAAACAACATGGCAAGGTACCAACACAATGCAGTACAGGCCACACACAATCTTGCCCTGTTACAACAGAAATAGTTAAAGGTGCCCTAAATAAACTAGCAAAACATTGGCCTGGCAAATAAAGCAATACAGAAAACAAGCAAGAGGAAAGTAGAAGGCAAAGACTGAAGAAAAGAGAGATCTAAAGTCAGACACACTCTAAATGCTTCTAATGTTTGATGCCCCTCAAAGGAGTGGATTTCCTAGCCTTTCACATTCAGCATAATATCTCACAAGATCAGCCTGACTCACATGCTCCACAACAGTGAAAACATCACACCAATATCAAAATGCAGCCATGAGACCATTTGCATCACAGGGATACATGTCAAAGCTTCTAGCAAAGCAGGCAAACACTGAAAACACCTGTTTTAATTATCAGATCACATGCATCAATGAATTCCGCTTAAGCATAGTTCCAGCAGCAAACATGAAAAGTAAATAAGGGCAACCTACCTCATCAAAATACTACTCATTGCCACAAGTTATGTCAGCAACTCTATTTGTCCTTTCCCAAAACATATATTAATAGTAAAACCAAATACAACAGCCTCCAAAAAAACCCTTCATGTAATAAAACAGTAAATCAAGGAGCAACATTGAGCATAGCCTCTCCCTGCATGTCTATTCCATGATAGTTCACTGGATGTAGGGAATATTTTCAACAGGAGTAATAAAAACAACCCATCCATCTGCAATCGAAAATGGTACAGTGCAAAATTTATTAGTTTATGATTTATATCCTGCCTTTCCCTTTGATTAAATTAAAATTTATTTTCCTTATTTGATCCTCTTGGAGTGCTGTTCAATTCAAATCCTGGTTTTCTCTGTCTCCTGTTACTTGCTGCAGTTTGTTTGAACACCAACTTTCCTGAAGTTCATAGAATCATAGAAGGGAAGGGACCCAGTGGATCATCTAGTCCAAACTAAGTTCTTGAACTGGTCTGTGTTTTGCTTCACTGGATCTTCTGATACCTCTAAAATATGTGTTTTTGGACACTTTACTAATTTTAAGGCATTTCTTGAAGGCACCTTTTCCAAACCCAACAGGCAGTTCAAAGCAGCTTACAACACAATTAAAACAGACATTAAAATACCATAAAATCAAGATTTAAAAGACAAAGAAAAATAAGCAGCATTAACAAAACTGACCACAGCTAAGAACCAACATGATGACAATTGGTTCAAACAAAAAAGTTAACTTCTCTCCAAATTGCCAGTGGTGAGGGGCAGTCTTGACCTCATTTGGAAGTGAGTTCCATAGGATCATTCCACTACATTCTGTGTAAACTGTAGAGAAAATGCAAGGATGAAGCCTAAGTGCCATGAGATCCGCGGGAGTTGTTCCACAGCACTAAATAGATGAAGAACTAATATCAGGATATCTCTTTCTTCTTAAAACAACATAGCAAAACCTTGCCTGGGAGAAGGAAGAGAAAGCATCATACCATGTTCTTGTGACACCTACCTTTGGATCAGAAATTAGAATAATCATGGCAGTGAAGAACTCAATAATCTTTGCTGCTATAAGCAGAAGCAAGTCAGTTGGCCAGTAGCCAGTCTGGAGATCAGGAGTAGGCATGAGACACATATAATTACATCATGTTTTTGTTTTTTTAGGCACACTTAAAACTCCTGTGGCACACTTCTGTAAAGTGTGCACTAGCACATATTTTGAGAGTTATCAAAAATCCAGTGAAGAAAAATATAAACTAGCTTAAAGAATTTCATGCAAGTTGGTGTTCAAACAACTGCTGCTGCAAATCAGGTGGAAGCAAGGATTTGAACTAAACTGCATTGCAAGAGAATCAAATAAGGAAGATGAGAGACTCCGTTTTTCACTTTTTCAACATGGCAAATGAAGGAGAAAGAATTGTAACTTGATGTTAATGCAGGAAGGTGAAAGATGTCAAGTTTTAATCAATACATCTGAAGCACGCTGAGCAGTAGGAAGACATGTTATACATTAAAGGCATAAGACCTTCATTTGGAAACACAACCCAACATGTGATGGATTTTAAGCTGTTAGCTTTAAATCCACTTGTAAGGTTGGAGAATTGCATGAATCACTTCCTAAAGATTGCATCATGTGCGACACAGTCACTCAGTCTGAGATCAAGATTACTGAGGAAGACGGATTTAATTCTAGAGTGGGCATGGGATATAGAGCAAAGATAGAGGAAGTGGCTACAAAGCAGTGGAGGAGGGATGTGTCACATAAAAAAATTAAAATATCTTCAAAATACTTTTAACTGTCAACATTAGGAAATGTTTAGATTTTAAAAAAGAAAAACTCAACAGAAAAGTGCCATAGATTGGGGATGGAGAAACAGCAAAGGCCTACTTTCAATGCCATCAGCTAACACCATCAGTTACTAGGCAGAGCGGGGGGGGGGGGGGGATTAAGAAAATGTGGCAAATTTAAATGTGCTAAATCAGGCACGTCCAACAAGTAGACTGTGATCTACCGGTAGATCACGGAGGGGGCAGAGGTAGAACACCAGCTCATTTGGCTCCCCATTTGGCTCCTGTATTCTCTCTGAATACACTTTAGTTGTGTCATGTGCTGGTCATTGGTCACTTTATCATTCGCTTTCATTAAAAGTTCCTGGGCAGACACAACAAATGTCAAGAATTTGGTGATTTTGGCAAACTTTTCCTATTTTGTTCTAACTTGCCTATACCTTTCCTTCGAATTGGTTCAACCACTATGACGTTTGCTTGCCTCTGCAATTTTACTTTTGCTTAGCCTTTGCATTGATTCTACACTGTGTGCAGAATTTATTAAATTGCATGTGGCGGTATTTGTACTTGTCTGGCGGTATTTGATTTTATCTGGTTTGCTGGACAGGTGTTTGAGTTTTTTAATGATTGTTTGGTGGTATTTGATTGGTGCAAGTATGATAAATTCTTATATTTACTTTTAGAACTGCAAGTGTGATTTTGGCATCTCCAGTCCTTGTATTGCACATCATCCAGAGGTCTTTTGTTCCTGTTGATCTTTAATACTTTGGGACAGTAACAGTTTTGGGCCAGATTCAGCCAGTGTTTATACTAATTTAGCAGATTTGGCCTTCTTACCTCCAGCCACCCCAGCATAACGAAGATGAGTGTTCCATAGAAGAGCAAAACCTACCACTGTTATGATGAATGGGAAATGGCCTACTTCATCATGGTGAAAGACAAGTGTTGTTGTCTAATTTGTAATGCCCCAGTATCATTGCCCAAAAAGGGAAATCTGGAATGTCATTATAAGGCTCTGCATAGCAATATGTTTGATGCAGATTTTCCACCCAAACGTGAAATTCATAAACTGAAGCTCAAAGAACTTAAATCGAAATTGGCTACTCAGCAACAGTTGATGGTGCAGCCAAGGTCACATTCGGTCAATGCAACCATAGCATCCTTCAAGGTCAGCAACCTGATCCCAAAGAAATGCAAACCTTTCACTGAAGGGGAATTTGGAAAAGATTGTTCTCTTGAAGCAGCTCACAATCTTTTTGAAGGATTTAAAAATAAGAAAGATGTCATAACTGCTATTCAAGATGTACAATTGTCAAGAAACACTGTTATGCAGCGAATAGAAAAGATGTGCGGAGATACAACCGAACAATTGTTGGAGGATGTTTCAAATTGTGTTGCTTTCTCACTCCAACTGGATGAATCTACAGACATGAGAGTCTAGCCCAGTGAATAGTCTTTAACCGGATGGTTTTGAAGACTTCAGTGTTAAAGAAGAACTACTTGGAATGATTTCTTTAAAAGGGAGAGCTACCAGTCAGGAAATATTCAGTTCTTTCCATTCTTTTGTGACAAAGTGTAATCTTTGATTGCATAAACTTGTTTCCATCACTACTGATGAAGTAAGAGCAAAGACAGGTGGGGTTAACAGTTTCATATCCCTCTGTAGACAGCATGATGATTTCCCAGATTTCCTTTCTTACCACCACATCATTCACCAGCAAGTTTTGACAAGAAAGAAACTCAATACAAAGACTGTGATGGACATTTCTTTCAAAATTGTAAATTCAGTTTGTGGAAGATTACTTCAAAGATGTCTTTTCAATCTTGCTCTTGATGTAGGGGCAGTGGAAATCATTTTGCACACAGATGTAAGGTGGCTAAGTAGGCACAAATTTCTGCAAAGATTTTGTGATTTGCTGAATGAAATAAGAAGTTTTTTGAAGGATAGGGGAGATGACCAAGCAGAGTTGGAAGATGAGGTTATGTGATCTGGCATTTCTCACTGACTTTACAGGCAAACTAAGTGATATGAACCTTGAACTACAAAGAAAAAACAAATACATTGGTGAGATGATGAGTACAGTTTCATCCTACAAGAGCAAATTTGAGCTAATGATGACTGACCTTGCAAACAACACTTTTGAACATTTTCCTAATATGCGGGACCATCTGGGACAATATCCAAATTTTGTTTTTCAGAACAAGTTGTGACAGAAATCTGTTCTGTTATCCAAAATTCAAAAATAGATTCTATGACTTCCAACAAATTGGAACAGTTGTGGAGTACTTGTCATACCCATTCAAAATAGATGTTGACATTAAAGAAACTGCAGCTGCTATCAGTAAAAATTATTCAATGAACAAACCATCTCTTGAAAACGAAATATTGACCCTTAAAAATGACATTTTTCTCAACACCTGTGCTGAGCAAGAATAGTTTTGGAAGCTAATGCCTAGAGACAAATTTCCCAACTTGAGAAGAAGCAGTGAAGCTGTGCACTCCTGTTTCTGTTCAACTTATTTGTGTGAATCTGCGTTTTCCTATCTGAAAATGACAGAGTACGCAACATTCCAACATGACAGATGAACATCTCCAGGATTCCGAGCCTGGCCCTCACAAAATATTCACCCAACGTCAAAAAGCTGGTGGATGAAATGCAGGCTCAGACGTCTCACTAATGAGCAAGAGCAATTAAAGAACAATTAAAGATTGTTCAAGATCAACTGGATCAATACTCGACCTACATTTAACACAAACTACTCAAAACTTTAAGAAAAAAAAAGTACTTTCCTTTTCAACTCATAGTTCTTACTGGATCTTGGTCTCCCTGTTTTGTTTGTGCTTAATTTGCTTAACAGCCGATCACATCCAAGTAAACGACCGAAGGTTCATTAAAAATGGGGGTGGGGAATCCTCCAACTTTATTGGGTTAAAATTTCATTTAAAACTAATTTGAAACTTAAGTTTCACAGTGGTAGATCACTGGCACTTTTGGCTGGAAAAAGTAGATCACAACCTGTTCGAAGTTGGACATGCCTGTGCTAAATGATCATCAATCAAGATCTGCCCCTTCCTGATAAATATAAGAGGAGCACCATTTAGAAGTGCTTGTATATCCAGTTAGCATAGGTTAACAATATTATGATATATGTACTGTATATGGAAATGAGAGCTGACTTATATTAATACATTATTAGTTCCATACAGTATCAGCATTACATCTCATTGGCTCTCAGAGCAGTCAGTATGATAGGAAAGTTTTGAGTTAAGAAAATCCACTTTTTGTTCCATATGCTTTTATGTTTTCATTTTTGGTTAATTAGCCATAACTTTAGATAGAACATCGATATTCCAATGCAGTTTGTTTCATTGCATTCTACATTAAATTACTTTCCCAACAATATATAGCACGATGCTATTATCATTCATACATACCCTGTTTTTCACAATTTTAGCCATTAGTGTCAAGCTGAGTATGTTGCCCCCCTAAAGCTTGTTGCTTGGTGCAACTGCACCCCCTGCACCTCCCTAGCTACGCCACTGCGCAGTATCTTTTTCAGTCAGTTCCTCAAAGTGTAATTGACATGCCACCACTTTTAAGTACCTGGGGCTGTTACTAGTAAACTCGTCTTAAGCTGTCCCAGTTCAACTATATCCAAAGAGATGGATCCCTGCTGGGGGAGCTCAGTTGTCTTTTGACAGCCATTAAATTGACTCTTATTTGCTTACAGGCAAACCTGCACCTCTAATGCCCCAAAAAGAAAGATGCTGTGGGGCTCAACTTGGGTCCAATTCACAATGATTTCATTGAGAGAACGCCAAGTTGGGGAGAGGGGAAGCACATGATCCGTCTCTTGGAATCAGCAAGAGATTAGATGTCCGTTCCAGGGGGAAGCAAGCAGCAGCTCAAGAGCAGCAAAACACAGGAAAGAATGAATGAAAGCCAAACAAAAACCAGACCTGTCACTTAGAGCCCCTTGTTAAACAAGATGTATTCTTCTATTAAACTGCCTACTCAAAGGACTAACGCTAGGAAAACGCTTCTAGTTAAGGTCAAGCTACTCATTTCGTAGTGTATCCATGACGGGGTTTTCGGAGCAGTTGGCTTTAACCTGACACAGGCTGCAGGGGATGAAAATTTGCTCACAATGTGTGATCTTTTGCAGAATCTGATCTTCTAGTTGTTTTTGGCCCCACAGAAGTTAATTCCCCTCCTCACGGAGCAAATAACAATTTTGATCAGAAAAACAGAACCGTCAACATCACCAACAACTGTGAGCGTTCACAAATCCCTCCTTCCTTTCCTCCTCCCAGAGGTTTTTCTGGGGTTCTTACAGTATTTTTAAAAGGCAGCTGTTCTATACAATGTTAAGTTTAGCGTAAAGATGACATTTACTTAATCAAGTAGTAAAGCTCAGACAGCTTGGATCCAAAGTCTTTTTTCTATTTTGCCACAAGAGGGCATGCGGCCATTGTTTCAGCACATGGAAGCACGTCTACTACAACAGCATTTTTACTACAAATAGCATTTGTTTTGAATCCAGAAACGTTTGGCCAGTGTTCATTAGATGGACTTTTGTCCTAGGCTTCCACAGATACTCATAGCTTTGCTGCTAATACGATAGGGTTATGACACAATTGGTTCCTTACACAAACTGAAGGATCTTTGATGAGTCACTATATGTTGTAGCAAACCTAAACAAATCTCACAATTGTGTTGGAGCTGGAGCAGGAATCGATGCAAAATGCCCAGGGCTTACTGGTGGTGGATGTAGTCCTTACTAACAGCAAAACACCACCCTTAGGTAGCAATAGTGCCATAGTTTGAGTTAGAATCATTAGTGAAATCCATGATGATAACGCTATCAGTAGCCCTAACAGCAAAATGGAATCTCCATGCTCGGGTACAGCACACACAGGAATACCAGATGCATACTCAACACAACCCACAGCACAGGCATGCTGTCGGCTGTCACTGCAAAGCCGCAGTCCCCTCAATTATCTGCAATGCCTTCTACAAATAGCATGCAGCCCCATCTGTCATTAAGCATAATCTGTAATAATCCAATAGAATGAAATGAGCTGCTGAACATATCTCAGGATATATACCTGTTATTTCCCAAACTGTGGATCAAGACACACTAGGTAGGTTGTGCACCCATTTCAGGTGGGTCCCCTTTCATTTAATGCTCTCCCTTTTTCAAATTTAGTCTCGAAAATTGAGGTGCGTGTTAGATTCAAGTAAATATAGTTTTTGATTATAAGTATGATATGGGTCAGTATTTAGTTTAACAATTTATTGTACTAAAAATGTAACACAAACTCATTGTTGTATAAAGTAGTGCAATCAGGTAAAAATCATAACATAACATTGCCAGTGATAACATTGCCATATTGTTTAATACATTGTTTAATACAGTAAAATTGAAATGTGCACCTTCTTTGCAGCCGTGCATTACCATAGCCAGTAAACATTTTTTAAACTATTTAAGTTAAACATTTAACATTGGGTATGCATTAAATTTGATGGCGCATTAGATTTGATTAAATACAGGTATGCTAGACTAAGGCTGCAATACTAAAGACACTTTCCTGGGAGTAAGACCCACTGAACACAATAGGACTTACTTTTAAATAAACATGGTTAGGAATGGGCTCTTAATGCTGCAATGGTCTATGACTGTTTCAGGAAATGCTACAGATCTGTACTTTTAACAGATAACTTAGTGCAGTGGTTCTCAATCTTCCTAATGACGTGACCCCTTTATAAGTTCCTCATGTTGTGGGGACCCCCAACCATAAAATTATTTTCGTTGGTACTATATAACTGTAATTTTGCTACTGTTATGAATCGTAATGTAAATATCCGATATGCAGGATGTATTTTCATTGTTACAAACGAAATGTGTGTTCTATGCACACATTGAACACAATGCGATTTATTTCAGAGTAGGCATGCATAGGATTGGGCCCTGAGGCTGTCAGTCAGCCCCAATGCGCGCACTGCTACAGCCGGAGGTCTGGCAAGCCTGACATGGCCCCCTGCATCAGGGGTCTTTAGGTGACCCCAGGAAAGCTCTAGGCGACCCCAAAAGGGGTCCCGACCCCCACTTTGAGAAACACTTAGTGTATACGCTTCTAAGAATATAATTAATGGGACTTACTCCTTGGTTAGTGTGGTTAGGACTGCAGCCTAGAATTGTGAAAATTTTTCCTACTTGATGATACCAGTTCTGGTGGGTCCTATTATTTCAAGTTTGTCCTAATCATTCTAAAATGTGGGTTCTGGTGCTAAAGGTTTGAAAATCACTGTATTATGCTGCCTTATAGGATGGCAGAATTTGTACATCACCTGCTCCTTGCTATTAAGAGCCTCTTCATATAGAATATTTTTGCCTTGTTATGCTGACACAGCACAAATTACATGGACAATAAATAGTGAGAGGATTTTGTCATTAACACATGTTGGAAAGCCAATCCTCACACCCCACTTCTCATGAATCATGGGGAATCTTTACATGTAAAGAAAGGTTCCTGATTGAATGAGATAACTATGGCAGATCAGCAAAAATGGTGCCGTTAATTTCCTGCTAATAATTAGCAGTTAAACCTATTGGCAGTATCATGCATTGTTATCCTTGGCATATTTTGGTTTTTTACCAGCTCAGCCCAACTGCAAACAAAGCATGTTAATCAATACAAGGCAATGGCCCCTGCATTACAGAACAAGGGCTGCTTTAGATGATTTACAGGATTTCTTCTTTTTGGATGATATTATAGTGAATACTATTTTGTTGTTCTAATAATTTGTTAGCTGCTTTGAAGGATTAAAAAATAAGGTGGGACATAATTTTTTTTTTTAAAAGTCAAAAACAGCAATTAATTTCAAGCATTTTCTAACCGAGTTGCATACATTCTTCGTTGGCACAGTTTGTTTTGAGTCAATCCCTAAGTCAATAGCACACTAAAGTACGTCATTCTTAACTAAGGGCATTCATGCTAGTGGTTTAAAAATGATTCACTGCCGGACCTGATTTTCTTGCTGTGAATTCAACCGCTGGTCTGTGATAAAGCTGTTTCTCTAGGGAGAGGCTGTGAGAAATTTCCATTCTCTTGGGCAGAAATGGCTGGGCTTTTCACACATAATGTCCCATACATTTACGTGCTTTTAAAAAAAGTACTGGTTTTTCCTTCTGAAACTTCAGGGAAAGGCAGAGAGAAACAGCAGTGTTCACTGAAGTGAACACAGAAGTTGTACACAAACAAAACATTTTCCTGCGGAAGTAAATGTGGCTAACAGACTACGTGGTTTGAAAAGACAGGTGCAAATACACTAACAAACGGGAATAAATGCCTTTGCTGATTTTCAGTTTATGCCCCACTGAAAGGAATCTGCTGAGAAACTAAAACAGAAATTCATTTCATCGCCAGTGCCAAAACAGCTCTTATTCTTGGCAGTGTGAACTAAAAAAAACCCTCTGAGGTCTCTGCCCCTTCACTACTGGCTCAGAGTCCGTTCCAGAAAAATTAATCCTAAGAATAACAGCCTAGCATTTATAGAGTAGATTTATATGTCTTCACAAACATTATTTGGACATCCCTATGGGATAGATCAGCATTATCCCTACAATTCAGACTGAGATTCCCTAAGGCTGCCTAGTGAGTTCATAAATTTGAACTCAGGGCTTCAAGACTCAGTCTGCAATCCTGAAGTGCAGTTAGGCTAGCCTATCTTCACTGGGCGGGCCTAATTCCAACATAGGCCAGCCTACATAAACCAGAGAAGGCTTGGACCAGCGTAGGTCTACTTGTAAGTTGGCATAAGTGCCGGTGTAAGTCTACTAATTACCTCAGCAGGGGTTTGTTGAGAGCATGTGGGGCATGGTTTGGAACAGTGCAGTTAGGACATATCCAGAGCCTGTTTCCAGGGCAGACATGCCCCCTCCCAGCTCCTCATGGTTAAGTCACCTCAGGAGCAGGAATAAATCTGAGTAGCCTCATAGGGGCCCATGATAAGCCGGAGTAAAAATGGAAGCAAAAGAGGAAGTTCTAAGTTTTAGGCTAGCCTAATCACCACTCCTGCCTCTCAACCTCAGGATATGGCACAACTACACCAGCCCGGTCAGCATGCTGCCCTTGTGCTGCAGCAGTTAGGCCCTGCCTAGAGTCCTCCTAGCCCTGTTGAACTGGCCTGTCAGCTCAGGATATGGCCTACTTAGACCTGCTATGACCAGCTTAGCTAGGGCATTTTTCTGGCCTAAGCCAAGATTGCACCCCCATTCTCTTAGACAGACCTGTTATCTTCTATGCCCAACTTTCCAGCACGTATGTAGCTCCAAAGCAGCTACAACATAAAGCAATAAATTATTCCTTACACTGAAGAGACCTCCGTGACTCCTCCACAGAAGAATGAAAAGTATTCCCTTTTGATATGGCTCCATCAGCTTTAGAAAGTTGTATAGGGTTGGACTCTGATTTTTGAAGATCTAGGGTGGACCAGAAGGAAGAATACTGGACTACTAGCCTTCATAAGCGAAGATGAGGATTTCACTCTGTATGATGCTAACTCATAATTTCAGATCCGCTTTCGTAAAAAAAGAAAGCATCTTTACCTCCTACAGTCGTGTAGGACTGACCAGGATTGGAAACTTGACCAAATGCTAACAGTGATGGATAACCAAATGGTAAACCATCTCAACAGAATTAATGATTACATATACCATCCCTGCTTTCATTCCGATAGCTTCCCTAAAAAGGTAAAGGTGTCCCGCATAGGTCAACCTGCTAGTTGTGACTGATTCTAGGGTGTGATACTCATCCGCATTACAAGGCCAAAGAACCAGCATGGTCCAAAGACACCTCCATGATCATGTGGCCAGCATGACTAAACACCAGAGCACATGGGATGCTGTTACTTTCCCATCAGAGTAGTACCTATCTACTTGCATTTACTTGCTTTTGAACTGCTAAGTCGGCAGGAATAGTTTCCCTACAGAGACACAAAGATGAGTGGCATTGGTATAGTGTTGCTTCAACTGATCCCACCACCATCAAAACAGAAGTATTCTAACATTGAGGAAAACTGCAAAAGAAAGAGGAAACTATGAAGACCCCCTGCTATGCAAGGCATGACTACCATGCCCAGCTTGTGGGAGATGAGGAGGAGTCTGACACTGCAGAAGAACATGCTGTCCAGCTGCATGGTAACTGAAAACAGTTAAGGAAATGAGTCAACATCTGTCCCGTCTGTGGAAGCTGAAAACCATACAGTGGTACAGAAGCATCCACAAGCATAAACAGGAGCAAAGGGCAAGACGGATGGATATGTTGGGAATATGCAAATCAATGGTTCCTGTTCCAGCCGCATCAGGCTTAGCACATCAACCTTAGCCAAGAAAGAGAGCTCTTGCTGGAGGGAGATTACCAATTTGTAACTTGCAAATGGACATAATTTACAGTTTATCTTGATTTTAGTACTTTTTCACTGTACAAAATCTCTTACAATACATCTCATTTATCCATATAGCTACTTCTTTTTTTTCCTGGAAGGCACAGATTACCAAGCTCTGCCAAAAGTAAAAATGAAACTAAACAGCATAGCCAGCTCTTTCTGCAAAGACGTGTGTGGTATTCGTGCCCTGCTCCTTCAAAGACAACTGTACTTTTATGTCTGGGGATACCAGATTAAAGCAGCAAAACAGGCTTGCCAAGGCCCAATGGGGATCTGAACTGTATCTCCAAACAGAACGCTTGCTCTGCTGCACCCCAATGCCTGGATTTGGGGAGAAGGATACTCCTTCAACCCTTAGATCTGGTACATGGGCAGTGGCATCTTAACAGAAAAGGTAGCGTTTATGTCTTGAGTTTGGATGCAATAAGGAGGTGTGTAGAAAGAATAGTTGTAATGGCAAGATTACAGACACTCACCAGCCCTGTCACAAACGAAAATGGTACTCAATTTGCTCCTGAACACAACCCCTGGAAATGCTTTCTCTTGAGAAACTTCTGGAACGGACTTATCTCTTTCAAAAGAAGGGTGTCACCAGCATCATGCTTGCCAGTTCTGGGCACAATCCAAAGTAACTATGGGGAGTCCTTGCTCCGGTGTAAGAACAATTTACTCTGGATTGCAATATGAATTTCTCATAGATTTTCACTAAGTGGTGCAGTAACTATGGATGCACGTAATATCTCTTATGTGCTCCCATAGTTACTCAGCTCCCATGTAGGGTCTGTGACTGATTTGGTGACTCCTACCTAGTCACACCTTCACTGACTAGTTACAGAAAGAAATGGTCTCTCTGTCATTTTCTTCCAAGTTGCCTCAGTCATTTGACCACTCGCTGAAATTATGCATACTTCTCACCTTTTTAAGGCTGTCTTGGTTTTTACTGCTGACTTTTGAATGGATGGCAAGAAGCCCAAACTTCATATTTTGCTGCTTTATCTTCAAAGCCTCTGGTATAACACACAAGTTATCTAGATGGGCCAAACCATTGGTATTTATTTAAATCCTGCTTTTGTAGGTATTTATTTGTATCCTGTTTTCCTTTCCAAAAGAAAATGCAAAGCAGACAATAGCAAATACGATCATCACCACTTCCCAATCAGACCATCAAAAAGTTAAAAATAAACCCAGTCAACATAATATTGGATTACTAAAAACCTGCCTCAAAAGTCAGCCTCTTTGTGATGTTAGAATGAAAATGATGAAGGGACCAAGCGAGTTTACTTAAGAAAGATGTTCCACAACACCAGTATGACTAATCCAACTTCCTTGTTAGCATTAGGATAGGACCTCCCATACTGTTTGGAAGACATCACAACGTAGGGAAAGTTGCAAATCTTCACATTTTGAGTGTGATCCCCTATGGCAGTGGTTCTCAATCTTCCTAATGCCATGACCCCTTTATAAGTTCCTCATGTTGTGGGGACCCCCATCCTTAAAATTATTTTCGTTGCTACTTTATAACTGTAATTTTGCTGCTGTTATATATAATAATGTAAACATCCGATATGCAGGATGTATTTTCATTGTTACAAATGAAATGTATGTTCTATGCACACATTGAACACAATGGGATTTATTTCAGAGTAGGCATGCATAGGATTGGGCCCTGAGGCTGCAATCCTATCCACATTTACATGGGAGTAAAGGCCCCCCTGTCTATAATGGGATTTATTTCAGAGTAGGCATGCATAGGATTGGGCTCTGAGGTGGTCAGTCAGCCTCCGTGCATGCACAGCTACAGCCGGAGGTCTGGCAAGCCTGACCTGGCCCCCTGCACCAGGGGTCTTTAGGCGACCCCCCAGGAAAGCTCTAGGTGACCCCCAAAGGGGTCCCAACCCCCACTTTGAGAAACACTTCCCTATGGGGATCCTATGAGGGTCATTGTAGGAATGTAACAGCCTCTCTTGAGGCTTGGCGAGCTGGGGCACATTATAGGAACAGTACTTAGTTCTCAAAATCATAGGTCTTTTAAAGTAAGAACTTGCACCTTGAACTGAGTCCAGAACAGGTTATTACGAAGGATCTCAAGGAATTGGAATAACATTTACCAGACAGTACTAAACAACAGTATGGTGGCAGCATTTTGAACCAAATGAAGTTTGGACCATTTTCAAGGAAAACCCCATGTAAAGTGTGTCACGGTATCAGAGTTCTGTAAATTCTTCAGTAAAGGATGCCTGTTATTTGCTAACAGGAGACAGGGATTTCCCACAGGCTGGGCAAGCAGATAAGGCCATCTTCTTAACTGGACATGGACAAGGGGTATAATTATCCTAAGTTTGTGGCTGGCAGGCTTTTCTGGAGAGAAGCTCCAGGAGAAAGGACTGAACGGTGCAGTGACAACAATCATATACAAATCCCACTTGCTTTCAGATTTATTCATCTGTGCCAAGGTGTGTACTTGCAAGTTTGCTGCAGTGGATGTCAGAAAGTGACAAGCTGCAGTATATTACTAAACCTGATGGTTTCTGTTACATCAGCATAATTCTTGCTTCTTCTGAAACTATGGTATTTCCTGAAAGTATTCCAACTATACATTTATAACAGTGCCTCAGATAGATTGAATGGAAAGGCCTTTGGAAGGCTGAAGACATACATCAAGAGTTGGCTTGGAAGATAAACCCATCAGGCCTTCTTCAGCAACACTAAGACTGATCCTGGGAATTGTGCTAAGCACGTGGCTGGAATAAAAGTGATTCTTTCTTTCCAGATTTAGGTATCGCTGACAGGCTGACACTGCTGAGAGCCCAGTTTGAGCACAAGCATCTGTGTTTAAAGTCTGTTCTGCATTTCCCTACAAGCAAAGTGAGATAGTGGATACCAGGGAATGCACCAGCCTTCAGGTCCTGTGGACCCCAATCCACAGATAAGTGAAACCATAGATATTGGATTCACGAATATTCCCGCCCCCTGGTACCAGGAATCATTAATCATTATATCCCAAATTCCAAACATAGGAGTGAGATATGTGGAGGAGCGACTGCTAACATAGGGATAAACCATCATATTTAGTAACACCCTGCAACATTTGCTTCCTAGGGAGCAAAAGAAGAATTCACAATATACCACTATACTCAAAGAAAGGACAGAATTACCACCAAATTTTAGGGCAGGAACTAGAGATCTTAGCAGGGCTGCTTAAGATATACCATTCTTTCTAAGCATTCCAAATAACGTTGGGCTAGACTAGTCAATTTTAAACCTAAGGAGGCAGGTTTCAAATCCCAGGGCCTGATAACTCCATATAATCTGTTTTCCCATAGAAACTGGCCTGTTTGTTAAGATCACCATTAGTTTTTATACACCAGATGCTGTTCCAACTGACATAGGTGTGGATTGAGGCAACTGAAGGCAGAGTGTCCCTGTCTTTGTAATGTCTTCCTTGTGGAGGTCTTCTGGTACCTGCCTGAAGACTGCTATTTCACATGTATGCATTTGTGAATTATTAGTGGAAAAATAAGATAAAACTATTTTAAATAACTCCTAAGCAACTATTTAAAGTATCTTCTGCTAACTTATGAAAGAAGCACTTTTAAAAAGTGCTGTCCTCTTATATTTAGCAGAGTGAGATCAACTGTCCCTTTTTATCCTAGCGGGACGTCTTTTCCAGTGTCTGTTATTGGTGTTTCTTTGATATTTCTTTTTGAACTGGGATCCCTTTGAGGACAATCATTTACTGATTGACTATAGTAAACTACTTTGTGAACTACTTTCTGTTGAAAAGCAGTACATAAATATTCTTAACAATATTAACAGTGTAATCCTATTCATGTCTACACAGAAATTAGTTCCACTGAGTTTAATGGGGCTTACTCCCAGGAAAGTTGGGAGTAAGCCCCAGGATTGCAGCCTAAGAGCACAATCCTAACCATGTCTACTCAAAAGTAAGCCCCACTGTGTTAGATAGGTCTTACTCCCAGGAAAGTGCCTTTAGGATTGCAGCCTTAGACTACAATGGTGATGATGCCTTTACCCTCAATATTATAAGCTAAATGAAATGTCTCAAATATATGCAACATTGCTTCTTCAGGGTCTAATTTCCTACCTGGTAACCCTAGAGTCAGAGATGTATTATTAATGCTTCTCCATCCCCACAGAGTTCTGTCCATGCCCACATTTTCCAGACAAAACTGAGAATGACTTCAAATCCTACAGAGGACCACATCTCTTTGCATATACTTGAATGCAAATGCTCAAGTACAAATATACGTAAAGCAAAAATACAATGACATTACTACTGCTGTCAACTGAAAAAGCAACTAACCCTACAATCCAGAGTAACTATGGGAGCACGTAAGAGACATTATGTGCACCCATAGTTACTGCACCACCTAGTGAAAACCTATGGGAAACTCATATTGCAATCCAGAGCAAATTGTTCTTACACCGGAGCAAGGACTCCCCGTAGTTACTCTGGATGGAACCCTAGGAAAGAAACAAACTTCCTTTTTGCTTCCTAAGAAAATGAGCTCATTGTTATTAAATATTTGTATTATTCCAATGCTCAGAGAACAAAATCTGAATTAGATCATCTATAGGGATTTTCCTTTATAAGTTGGGGTAAGGGACAGAAAAGCTTGGAATGATCATGGAAAGACTTATACAGTAAATGGGAATTTTCCATATTTCCATATTATATATTCCATTTTCCTAGGTGTATATCCATCCATGTCCTTCTGGACTCAAAGAGGGGAATATTCTCCCAAAAGAAACTATGGAATAAAATGGGACAGACTAGAGATTGTAGGGAGAAGTATGGTACCCACAGGAGACATCTATAACACAAGTTGAGAACTTCAGGTTAGGCACCAACATGGATGTAGAGGCAAGGTGGCAGAGGAGGTTTTGCTCATCTTGCTCATCTGTTGCCTTCTCCAGCTTGTTGCCTCCATCAATACTTGAGCCATCCTGTTCTCATGCTATGGCATGCCAGAGTGGGGTGCGGAGGGCTTACCTTTTTCCATGCCAACACAGCAGCTGGGAAGAAATTAGATCAGGAAAACAACACAGGATGAGGCTGTTGAGTCCCATGGCTGTTTAACAGTCTAAATATGAGGCACATCCTTTTAAAAATTGTGAGAAGGTATTCAGGTAGGATCACAGCAGTAGACTTAAAAGGAAAGAACTTTTATGATAAGCACAGTTTGGCCCTTGCAATACTAAGAGTTGCACTAATTTTCACATTCTTCTTCAAATAACCTGCATAGAAGTACTCAGATTGTGTTCCATAGGTAGAGATGTTTGTTTCCAGTGAATAAGATAAGATTACAGTCTGAGTCTTATTAACCACAATGGGATTATTTTGGAGTTAAATAACACTAATTTTGAAAACACCTCTACAGGTAAAATTACAACAACAATAAAAACAAATATTTGTTTTTAACAATTAGTTTTAGTCTGCATGTTTTTATTCAGTTTAATTGTATTTTAATTATATTGTAATGGTGTTTTAATCTTTATTTATGATCTATTTTAATGATGTTTTATTCCCTGGTGTCAGCCGCCTTGAGCTCCCTCTTGCTGGGGAGGAAAGGCGGGATATAAATTAAATTAAATTAAATAAATAAGCATGGCAGAGAAATATGGAAACATTTTGTGGATTGAGTAAACACCAAGAACACTATATATCCAGTACTTTGAAATTAGCTTTGACCAAAGGAGAAACTTCTGTATTTGGAGCAGTGATGGGATTCAAAGAAATTAACAACCGGTTCTGTGCCCATCTGGCAGCCACTTTTAAATGGCTATTTTTAAACTATATATGTCCTATCTCTCCTTAACAACCGGTTCTATAGAGTAGGTGCGAACCTGTTGGAGCCCACCACTGATTTGGACATTATGTGGCTGAGGAAAGGTCAGAGGGGAGTATTTTAAAGCCCGAGGTCTCAAACGTTTTGGTCTCCAGAGCCATTTCCACTCCTGACGATGGTCTTGGGCTTAGAGAAGTACATATTTTGAAACACAGCTCTAAGCCTCACTCCAGCAATACATCAACAATAACCTGCCATAACACTAAATTTTATATTTCAGACAGGCGTGTTCCAACATCTGCAATTTCAAATCTGAATGCATACAACTGCATTACAGCCAGCAGCAGTGCTCAAACCATAGGCATCAGCAACATTTCAAAAGCTCTGACTTTCCAGTTAAAGAATACTGCTGATATTTCAGCCCTGCATAGAATATTGACCAGCACTATCATCAGGCAACATATATAGGGGCTGAAGTCTTGAAACTTATAACTCCCCCCGCCCTTTTTTTGGACAGGTTAGGGACCAGAGCACCATTCAAAAATGAAAACCACTGAAAAGTGGAACCCAGTTTTTTTCAGCTTGCAAATGCAAAATGGCCACCAAAAAAAAGATATAAATATCACTTGCAAAAGCCTAAATAACACATATTCATTAACAGATATACAAAAAAACATAACAAATTACAGTAAAATGAACAAAGAAATGTGTGGGCAATGAATATCTTATGTATTTGAAGGTTATTTACTGAAGAAAGTCATAAAGAAATGCCAAAAACAGTTTGATCACCATGTCTCATGCAAATCAACACCAGGGAAGGGAATTTTAGCCTTTAGACTCGCAGAGCGAGGTTGAAAGAGTGGAGCATGTGTTGAATTGAATGAGTTCTAGGTATAATTGAAAGAGTGGAACTGTCAGAAAATGAACCATCAAGTAAACAGGGGATGCTTGTATCAAAGCCCTAGACCTTTTTGGGACCTGGCAATGCTTCTGGATGCCAGTGTGGAAGGGGAGAGAGACACTGATGTCTCTACCAAATCTCTTCTCCTTACTTATCCACTCTCTTCCTTCACCAGCTCTTTATTTTTTACAGCGTCCAGAGAGCTTACCCATTTCTGCATAGAGAACTCAGTGCAGCTGCTGGCAAGAAGCTGTCCAGCATGCAGTATCGTATAACTTGTTGTGTTTCTTTGGACTGAATGTTGAAACTACGTTCCAGTTTGTCTCCCTGAACTGCCTGCTGTGTTATCTCTGGCCTGCTCACATAATCAAATGCAGTTTATTCAACACACGGAAAACCTAGAAAACATCCTTGTGCTCCATGCTGTCAGAAATACTCATGAAAAAAACATGCCTCGAAATTCAGTTTCCAGTGGGCTGCCAAGTCTATAAATAGAAAGGAAACAAGGCATTTGGTTCACAACCCAGCATTATCTCACAGCGTCCTGAACACCAGTGGCAGTATTGCTTTTGGGAGCAAGGATTCGCCCAGAAAAAAAACAAACCTTAATTTCTAAGATCTTAAGGGTGGATCTTACACTGTTTTCTTCTTCAGGCTGGAAACCATGCATTTTCAGAAGACCGATGCATCACTTGAGTGAGCTTTTAAAGGGGGTGGAAATGCATGCACAGATTTAACGTACTAATTCCACGTGCTCTGGCTTTCCCGTTAAGAGAGAAACGAAAGAGGACAACATGAAGCCTAAATGACTCAGAGCTAATTGGCACAAGCCCTGTAATAATCAGGTCAGTGAGGCACTGTATCTACGTCATGCTATTATATAGTACAGTCTATGGATCTGTTCCTCACATATTAAGCTTATTGGATGTATGTAGGCTGTTACAATACAAATCCTCTGAAGAAGCAATGAACAGTACATACATTTCTTTGAGATGACCCATTCCTGCCATTAGCTTTCTAGCACATGCAGTACAAATTGTTATATTAATCTTCCGTTCTTAATTACTGTACTTTATTATCACACGCACCAGTTGCTGATATTCTGAATTCCTTGCGAATCACAGTTGTCTGGCTGTTACAATACTGAGTGCCCTGGGAATTTGAATAGATCTTGCCTCTCAACATGGTATGAAAGTGTTAAATGTGTGGGTGCAAATTAAAAAATGACACGTACATAAAAATAGCACATGGAGATGTCATGGTGGAAGAGCTGCTCCTTAAGAGCCTGTTTTTGATGTGCACGTGGTATCTCTTTAGCTCTGGAAACTCTCGCATCAGCAAGACTGCACTTTAACCCCAAGTAGTCCAAAATGCAATAGGCAGACAGGCAGGATCTGCTGGCAGGAGCTGCTGACAGAAATTCTCTATTAAATAACTGATGTGCTGTGTACACATCTCCCCAAAACACACTGAAGTGTATAAAAGTGCCCCAGTTTCCATAAGAGACATGCATTTTTTACATCCATCATCTCTCTAGCTTCATTCTACGTATATGAAAATGGTCCCTTTGTTTTGTTTATGGCAATCCCTGATCTTTTAGGTTTTTCCACCTGCATAACCGCACATTCCTTTGAGCTTTAGTGTAGCAATACTTCCATTTTCCAGGGCTTCATCTCCAAAGTGTAAAACTGTTCCTTGCTGATCCCAATTGGATAGTTTTTTTTTCAGGCAGAGAAAGTCAGAATCTGTGCCAAAAAATGTTGCTGGGACTCAGATCTCCCAAAATCCTACAGGGAAGTCTAGAATGGAAGTGGCAATCAAATTGATTTTGCAATCCTCTGAATTAGATTCTACGTAAGTAGTGAGACGGGAATTGATTCAAGGAATCAGAGACATCATCAACCCACTAACTTGAAGGAATCCCTGGAGTATGTATAGGAAGTCCTGCCCGCTGACGTCTTCGGGTGTTGCTAAGTAGTGCAAATATACCTGATGTCCTCCAATATAGGGCTGATGACGTGATCACCCTTGAATCATGTTGAAGGACTTTGAGCTTGTGTTCAAAGCTTAGAATGAACTGCAGATGTTTCCTTGCCATTCTAGCCTATGTTTCACATGCTACTTTGGAACCAGCTCCATAAAGTACCATAAAATATTTATGCATTTTCCTTCTTATTGCTGGTTGTTGCTGTCCCTTTTCCCCAATGAACCTCCCAGAAGCTTCCCCACCAAATCTACTCGTGAGAGAAAACTCTTGGAAATGGCACAGGATATGGTGCAAGAATTACAGTAGGAGGGGAGGAATTCCTAGAAACGGGACTGAGATACTTTCCATGAGCTTAATTGTGTGCATGCAGATTGAATGCATTCCAGAAATAATCTATATGATATATTCAATTGTCTTGGTTTTCATTTTTTTAAAGTCATTTGCAATGCCAGCACTAAACAAAATGTTGACCTTTCTTCCTGCATCAGTACTCTAGGACTACTTTAGATTCTCATTGCGCTATTAAGAATCAAGAGGCTGAAGAACGTTTCATTCATCGGGATTCTGCTTGTTCATTCAAAGAGATGTTTGCAAATAGCTAATTCCCTCTTTATTCATTTCAGCTGGAAATGGAGGGGAAGGATCTTCCAGTAGTGTCCAGAATTCAATATTCTATGCTTACTCAGGACTCCTGCCAAAATCCTACGTCAAGTTGATTCACTTCAAGAATCGCTCTGGATTGGCACTACAATTATTGCCATGCACTTAGCACATAAGAGCTCACTTTGTTTTTTTATGATCTTTTCTCTCTTTAGGGGGAGGAAAAAGAATGAGGATAAATTAAAATTTTCTCAACAGTATCCACATCACAATATAGCTCTTTGTACCTACTGATGTCACTTAGCAGCGTAAGCTACATCCATATAAAGAAAAGCAGGATTTTATTTGATTCAAAGCATTAATAAACCCTTTCTCTCCTCCGCCCCTTCTCAACTTACTCTCATTCAATAAATGACATTGTCAAAGGTTGCATGGCACAGCCTACATTCATTACATGTGCAGAGGCAGCAAATCTCATTCAGAAAATGTTGTCAAATCCCACACTGTCAAGAAATTGAGAGGTCTTGGAACTTCTAGTGTCTAACGGACTGGGAAAAGTCACAAGCAACATTCATATCACCAGTATACAAAAAACCGTGTCAGTAAAGACACTTCCCTTGTTAACAGAAGCTTGAACTATATGACCAGAATGATTATAGGTAGCAGCGTCACTGCTCAGATGTTCCTGCTCAGGTACCACTGAGCAGAGGAGTTCTCTTGGGGATAAGGATTACAATGGTTCTCAAACTTTTTAGCAAACTTTTTTAAAAATGACACTCTATCAGGACCAATTTAGCTTTACAAGACTTTTAAAAAGGTGATCTATAAAGAAATTTGTTTATTTATTTGGAAGGAACTTGCAATGAGGCAGCCCTAAAGAATAGCCTCAGTGCTCAAGGGGTCTTTGGTAAACCAGACTTCATCTGCCCCCACCTGTCATTAGTGAACTTGAAAAAACAAGACACCAGTAAGAAGACCCTTAAATTTATCTCCCTATATTTACACAGGCTTGCAAACTGCAAAAGTGCAGCTGTTTGCAGGGCAGTTACTAGCTACCTGATTACAAGCCTCAGGTCTTGAAGCAGTTATCTGAACATTTTATCACTGGTGATTTTTACTGGTGATTCTGTAGGACTCACCAGAAACTGGGTTATCACCCACCAAGTGTGTGTATCACCCACCAAGTGTTCGGTTATCACATCAAGTGTGTCCCATCTGATGCTTTGAGAAACACTGAATAGAGAAAGAATAGGCAGGGACGAAAGAATAAAAATAAAATGTTCCAGAAGTGAACAACTGATCCAAGAGGACACAGCACCTTAAGCACCTCCTATCACCATACCCATGTGGGGATGGAAATGCACATCTCAGCTGCTTTGGCAGAGGAAATGAAGCAGAGTTAGTGCGTGTTTTTTTCCTTTTCCCTGTTTGTTTTACTGTTTGCTCCACTGTCATGCTTTCTGTTATGTATGTATAGAGTACCACTGTTATGTATGTATAGAGTATGTATAGAGTGGGTAATGAGTTGATTATTGGTGATTGGGTGTCCAATCACAGGAGATTTAGAAAGGTGTGGAGAGTATTTAATGTGGAGTTTTAATGTATATGGGTGTGCTGTTATGCTGTGTATTTGATGTGGAAATAAACCTTTTTAATGGACTTATCTAAATCTCCAGAGTGTTGAACCCATGACACAACACTTTCCATGCCTGCCCAGCCATTCAAGCCCTGCACCACACTGTTCTTCTTACCTTGGGCTCCTCCTAACCCATTCAGCCACTTCTTCCAACACAGAGGCTGGGCACACCACAATGGGTGTGGAAGAAGATTCCACTCGCAGTCTTTTCCACCCACCTTGTAGTACTTGAAGAAGCAAAAGGAGATAAGAGGAGACAGTAGAATCTAGGGTAAGAGGTGTGGAAAGGTTACTCTCTCCCTACCTTCTTGCTTGGGAGGACAAGCAGCGTGGGGGGAAGGACACCCATCCTCTCCAACCTGCCACCTGAAGTAGCCACTTCAGCCAGCTTCATGGTAGGGCCATACCTGCTATTAAGCATCACTATAATCATTACTTTTTTTACTGTTTGGAGAGAGCATGCATGTTTAAATGAGCTTGAGAAACGAAAAGGTCTAGCTAGGAAACAGTTAGGCAAATAAAACATCTAAGACCTAAAGCATCTAAGACCATGCTTGAACTAAGAAGCTCTCAGAGGTATACTGTATGTCTAGTGGAAAGCAAAAAGTATGCATACATCAGGTCCCTTTGAAGGAAAGCAACAGCTTCCTCCCATCAGGTTCTTCACAACCATTATCATGTACAATTGGATGCAAAATGGTTGGCAACTAGCAGCCCACAAGTTAAACCAACTACCTTCCCAAAGGCTGTCCCTATTCACCCTCTGAGATTAGCATCTACAACCCCTCGGATTCTTGAACTTCTTAGTGCTCAGAGGAAGAGACAACTGGAGAAAGATAGTTTTCTCAGATAGTAGGAAGAATATAATAGAAGTGTATAATATAATAGTCACAGCCTGTGAAATGTGCACTCATTTCTCCTGTCTCACTAGGGGCGTATCAAAAGATTGCAGATTAACAAACCTGAGTATCCTTTTAAGGTAGGAAGGTGGAACATGTATGTCTGTATGTATATGTCTATATGTATGTACATGTGTATCAACAAACAAACTGCTGCAATAGTAAATAAAAGAAAGAAGTGGGCATACCATTTCTGGCATACCACCACCTGGTTAAAGATGGTGCTTTGTAGTGGCAGGAATATTTCCACCCCAATTCACAAACTGTGGGAAAAGTTCAATTTTAAAAAAATTCCATTTGCAGCACTTGCTTTCCATCTCTAATGCTTTAGTACCATATATTTTCCTTCTCATTTGTCTTTATTTTGATTAGTTAGATGGATGGACAGACGGACGGCAACCAATCAAGGGTGTTTTTTTTTAAAGATGATTTTTTTAAAAATCATGATGCGACATAGCCCATCAAATTTGGCTAGGACAGTGTCACAGGGGGGCAATCAAAGCCAACTGAAAGCAAAGGCAATGCTTCCCGGATCAGTCACATGAATGATCCCAAGCCAATCAGGGATTACATAATGAACAGGATGGTGATATGAGAGTACATAGTAAAGCATATTTGGCTAAGTGACAAAGTTACCGTGAGGAATCAAAGCTACTTTTGGAACCAGCGTCCCCACCCTGAACAAACATTTTCTCCTATATAATGTGATCACCCCCAATAAATTGCCAAAGGGAGGCACATTTCAGTGAAAATATATTTGGCAGCAAAACTTTTGGTTCAGTCCTAGGAAAGATTAGTAGCTGAACACATAAACAGGAGAAAGGCACCCATAGGATACTCAGGATAAGTATAGGATACTTAGGATACTCAAGAAGGCAAAATGACAGACTGAATACTAAGCTGTTAAAGACAAAGAGCAGAATAAGGTAAAAACATGCAACATTGGCACCTAATGCACCACAAGCTACATTTCCAAGTACAAGGATTATATGGAGCTCAGTTTGAATTTGGAAAAACATTCTTCTGTGGATATCACATGTGGTTTCAAAAGAAAGATTAGCATCATGACCCCCTAGAGGCTCATGAACAATAAGTATCCCAAACAGATTACTGTAAAATGGCATGAGTAAACCAATCTTATGATTCTGGACAGGATTGAGTCATGGCATTCAAGCACTGAAGGCTGACAGTGCCACAGATGGGTGACTGCAAGTGAGACAGACATGATGTAAAGAGGAGAGACACAAGCAGGATCTCAGATAAGAACATACTGGGACATTATCATAGGCTAAGAAAACGGAAGTTTGGGTTTGTCAGAAGAGGGTGAGTCAGAGAGGGCATTGCAAGATCATGTCCTTTGTTGAAGTGAACAAGATTTTATAAGAGGTAAAAGTTGATGTTCGCGATTACAGATCACAGTCACAAATAATTTCTCAGTCATCTAAAATTGCAGAGAAGTGTTGGGGTGGAGAAGAAGAAAAGTGTTCACAACATATTTCAGATGCTTAGTGAGAACCCTGCTGGAAAGAAAGTTCTCAGTAAAACCCAGGACTGAACCATAAGTCCCCACTTATGATTTTTTCAAAATTATCAACTTCTGAACATTATAATCCCAAAAGTGCAGATAACTTTCTTCTGCCCAGGTGTTCACAAGGGTGGTCAAGACTTACTGATGCTGTGATTTCAGTTTCTTGAGAATCACGCAAGATACTTGAACTTTTCGAACAAAAGTTCAGTGAGCAACTCTTTGCAACCACAGCTGCTGTCAGTGTCTTGATATGACTCTCTCTAGCATTCTAGGTACAATTCAAGGATATGTACTTAACTCCAATATATATAGAAGAACCTGTTTACACCCATATATCATACAACCTTTCCAGCTCATCAAAAATGCCACTTTCAGTAATTTATATATATATAAGATATGATATATATATATATATATAAATATATATAAGAATGATCAGTGGGATGGAAGGGAAGCCCTACGAGGAAAGGTTGGGGGAACTTGGGATGTTCAGCCTGGAGAAGAGGAGGCTGAGGGGAGACATGATTGCCCTCTTCAGATACCTGAAGGGCTGTCATAGGAAGGAAGGGGCCAATTTGTTCATAGCTGCTTCTGAAAGCAGAACTAGAACCAATGGGTACAAACTGCAAGAAAGGAGATTCCGGCTGGAAATCCGGAAAAAATTCCTGACGGTGAGGGCGGTTCGGCAGTGGAACAGATTGCCAAGGGAGGTGGTGGACTCTCCCTCACTGGGGATCTTCAAGCAGAGGCTCGATGAGCACCTGTTGGAGATACTCTAGGGGGAATTCCTGCTGCAGGCAGGGGGTTGGACTAGATGACCTACTAGGTCCCTTCCAACTCTATGATTCTATGATTCTATATGTATATATATATATATATATACACACACACACACACACATATATATATATACACATACATACATACATACATATATATACACACAGACACACACACAGACACACACACAGAGTAACTTGTTTGAATATATCCATAATTTGCAAATGATGGAAATGATTGAATTATTGGAAATAGTGGACTAAGAATTATTAATCATGCCAGACAGGATGAACCATCCTTTTTCCTCCTCCTCTCTCATTCAGAATGCTCCTCTGATACCCACATCCTTTTCTACACCCCTTGAGTTCCTTTTATTGTCCACAAAAGAAATACAAAAAATAGACAGATCCTCACATCAGAAGATCTCAAAGAAACAGTGCAAAAAATAAAGTGCAGAAAGAGTAGCACTTTAAGCCATGATAGCGTCCCCCTCCCACTCACCATCAGAGCCATTCTGGATAGCAATGAAAATGAACAGGAGATGCTACTGGTTTGGAGAACACCTGCACATTGCCAGTGCTGGCTGGCAAGGCTCCAATGGTTAGTGGGAGGAGGTGCTTACACAGCACATTGTGTGCCTGCAGCATTTACTATTTTGCCCCCTACAGCTATGCTACTGTGCACAAATTCCATGACATAATGCTATATACATAAGCCAGTGTTGGATTTGATCCCAATGAGCAAATCTCTTTGCTCCTAAAGAAATGACCAGACCCAGGTCATTAATGGTAGCTAAGCTATGTCTTCAATGACACTTACTGGCTGGAGCATAAGACTTATTAGACTTTTCTAACCTGCCATTTTTAATCAAACAACAGTATTTATATATACTGCTTTTCAACAAAAAGTTCCAGTATCTTAAAAACATGCTTATTTTTCCAAAGTATTATACCCACACTAAACTTAAAAATAATCAACTGCATGAAAATATCCAAAATGCAAATGAGCATTATGAACTAGTCTGCACAGAAACTATGCAGCATATACAGACCTACTGTGGGATCGTCTGAGCTGCAAACGTGGTAAATTCCCCAAACCCACAATTTAAACATTTCACGAGATAAAGAGAAAAGGCGAACAAGAAGTACCAACACATATTTTGTACACACAAGTGGAAGTTGAAAGGCACTGCCACAGAAGGGACCCAACTTTAAATGATCCAGGCATAGGAGGTTTCCCAAACAAGTGACTATCTTTATAAAAAGATCCTCTACTCATACCTTCCCATTGAAAATCTGTATCAGAGTGAACAGCTATGATTTACCAAAAGATCTCAACTCTAGACATTTTACCCTTTCTTGATTCACAGAAGTGTATTATGATATCAAGCGTAGTTTACATTTGGTTAAAAATTACTTAGGATATTTTTTTAATGGATAAATATTTCATTTAAAATCAGGATGGAAATATTCAGGGAATGAGATAGTCCCTTATAGCTCCTTCGTTCTTGAGGGAAAGAAGTGTACACATAACAGCAATGTCAATATCACATCTCTTTTTGGACCACTGTATTTCACGGCTATTTACTACCATTTTTCAAAACAAGTTATCCTACACCATCTGGGTGTCCTCCATCTGGCTGTGCTTTCATGCTGGGAAAGAGAAAAAAGTTGTTCCCATGTGCCACTGAATAGAACACAAATGAAATTAGAAGCTGCATATCTGCACAATACAGGAAAAAAACGAGAAGTTAATAAAAAGTATGAATGCGCAAATGCTTGAAGCAATGCTAAATATTTGAAAACGCAGTAACACAGCTAAATAAAAGCATCAGTCCATGCTTCCAAAATAAATCACAATCTTAGAGACCAATAGAAGATGTTAGAGAATACAGTCCACCAGCTAACCTATGACATGCAAGTGTGCGCTTTCAAATGTTATAATACATGTTAATGTTTCTATAAAATAATTCTTTGGTCCACACAGCAATTTACAACTATAAAATAAGAATCAAACATATATAAGTGGCACATAGTCTTTAAACCCATAGCCCACATCAAGTTGTGTACATTTCATGTTCCTTTTTAGAGATACACCAGAAATGATACACACTAAATAAGACTCTCAACATAGTCAGCAATTTGTACCAAATGCACCAACAGAAAAGACCATCCACCATAACTTTCATAGTAAAATTGATTTTTTTTAAGGCTACAATCCTATAAACGCTTTCTTGGGAGCAAGCCTCACTGAACTTAATGGTACTTCAGAATACACATGCATAGGATTGTGCTGTCAGCCACAGAATTGTCAAAAATCACATTTAAAGCTTAAAAATATGGATGTCTCTCCTTAAGGTCTCCATTAAGTGATCCTTGATATTCCTCTTGAGTAGAATATATAGTAAACATTTCTATCAGAACCTTCTCAGCCTCTCCAAAACCCTTAACTTTTGTGAAGCTTTACATTCAGTAATTACCATAAAAGTAATTCATACAAACAACATAATCAAGACCAGAAACCCAATCACTCTTCAACCAGTTTTATAGTTTCAAAAGTTGTTTCTCAGATGGAACAGTAGGTGATTCAACACCTTTAACAAAGGAAGATGACATTATAAAATATATATTTCCTCTTTGATTTGATTTCCTCTTGTAACAATCACACAGTAATAATTTAAAAATACTGTATGTGTTAATTATTTTCTATTAATTTATTTTTGAAAGGGTGTTTTTAATTAAATGTGAAATGGATATGAAATATAGCACTTGTAAAAAAAGCACCACAAGTGCTAAAATGGTATTTTTATATTAGTAAAATAAGGTCTCCTGTCCAATACTTTAAGAGCAATAAAAAGATAATTGTTTCAACACTTCAAAACCTATAAAAATCAGATCACTGGAACTTCTTCCATATTCAAGAGATCAGCCTCGCCAAGAAAAATTCTCAGAATGTATACACAGCTTTCTGAACAGAAATTACATCACTTCCATGCAAGAAATCAGATAAATTGGAAGAATCTTAAGAAACTAAACAAGATTAAAAAGGAAATTGCTAATATTTTCATTCCTACTGAAAATTAGCTACAAACCAAAATTTAACAAAAGATTTTCAAATTTCGTTCCGTTATATTTGATGTCTTCTCTGATTAGGCACAACTTCTTTCCTCTGCATTCTTAATGCTACTTTATACACACAGAAAAAAATTTTTTTGAATAAAGCGCAGGAAAATTTGACATGAATTGTTTCAATTATTTGCTACTATTGCTATATTTTTCCATGTTTTTAACCTCTCTGTAGAAATACAAGAAATACAAGAAAACTTTGTCAAAGCAAGAATGCACAATATAAAATCACTTTTTCCATTGCAAATGTGCAATGAAACCAAAATCAGTGTCGGATGCAAAACATGCAAATTGCTTAATTCCCAATTAATGTCGTGCAATTCAGTGTCTAATTCCTTAAGCAGGGTGTATTCCCTTTTCAAATATTCAGTTTCATCACACTATAAAATAGAAATTTTCTACGTTATTTACATTTTATACAATGAAGTCTGTTTAAAAAAGTAAGAAAAACTTTTCTGATACATTCTTAAAGGAAACAGAATTTGCACCAAAAGATAAAAAACTAGCAACATTTAACTCATGAAGAATACTTATAGTCTTTTGTCTGCAAAGACCTCTGGCTATATGACCCTTACCCCCTCCTCCCAGCACTGTTCTAGCAGCCACCATTTTCAGAGCTACCTCTGGAGTCTTAACATGTTCACTAAAGAAAGACATTCCAGAGAGAACATAAGGATTTTAGCCTCGTTCTAAAAAACTCATTCAATGCTTAAAGGGCAGAAAGAACAGGGACTTCTGACACACAAAAATTAAACATAGGATCTGTGGGACGGTTTAACTAGAAACACATATGACTGATTTTAATTACAAGAAAGTAGACTGCTGCAAAAAATAAAAATAAAACACAAAATTATGTGACACTTATGATTAATGTATTTATTGTGGTTCATGCGCCAGAGCTCAGTTCATCAGATGCAGCCATAGAATGGTGCTCTGGCTCCAAATTCCACCGTAAGTGTGCCATAGGACTATCAGCTGTTCCTTATTTTATTGGAACAAATTTCCAAATAACTATGTTTAGGATTCCTGGTTTAAACTCCAATCCTAATCTCATTTTTAAAATATCCCACTAAAATAAAATGGGTTTTTCTTCTCAGAGTTTAATACTGTGCAAGTGAAAAACATTTTATGATAAGTGTTTTATGGATTGGACAGTACTACATAACTCATAGATGCTCACTGAAGCATTTTTTAATCTGTCTGATGGATTCACCACCATACACTTTCACCCTACATCACAGCTTGAATCTTAAACAATTATAAAGTAACTTATTGTGGAAAAATATCTACCTTTATATTGAACAATTAAGTTGTCCCAACTTTCAAAATGTTGAATGAAAGGTCTGCTCCTGAACCTAAAACTTTCCCATAGGTTGCTAACTTAAAGGATGGTATTTGAATTCAGGTGCTGTCCTAAAACCAACCAACTGACCTCATGCAAACAAGGTCCACACTGGATTTAGGGAGGGGATCCTTGCTTTACATGAATTCATGGGGGTTTGTTTAACTTTAAATAGGCTCATAGTTCAACTGAAAGATACCAACCTTACACTCTAGCTTTAAAACAGGAACACTGTTTTAAAAGTATTATCTTCAATAGATTACAACTACATGTATACATGAAAAGTTTCTATATGTGAAGGGAATACAGTAAATCATAACTGAATCAAAATATTGGCTATCAAAAATTTGGACTACTGAGAAAAGCAAACATCAGAACTCTTAGGATAAGAAAGGGTATCAGAATAGGAATAAGAATTAATTTGTCTTCTCCTGCAACTATTATCAATTGTGATATAACAAACTCTTAAAACAATTAATACTATTCTCACAATTTTGTGGTGTAGTTTGTTGAAAACACTAAGCCGGACATGCATGGACATGGAATGTTGCGATCATACAATTCTAAATACTTGCACTCATGCGCTCAAATAAGCCACTGTGTTTTGTGGAACAACAATAAGAATATCAAATTTGAAACAAATCATAGGATCAAACCACATTCGGGACACGAAGTGCCAAGCTTCCATCATTTTTAAAATTCAATTTCTTTAGGTGTCAGAGTTTCCCTCATAAAACAAGAACTAAAAGTGTTACGCTCATCTATGACACTTTGTGAGTATTTATGAGCATTTTAAAGAACTCTATAAATTTGAGTGCTATAGAAGTTTTTATATTCTTACAGAAAAACAAAACTTACAGAAAAATAAATCCACAGAAATCCAATCCAAGAAACTTACTCCTTTGTCACATGACCAGAAAATCAGAGTTCCACACATACAAATTTCACAAAACATGAATTTTAACAGAATTCTTCAATTCAACTATAGAAATTCAATATAGAATTTCTGTAAACAGGTTTTTTTTTTTGCTATTATATAGTAGTTTCCACGGAATCTCAGAATGGCATTCCATTCAATGGCTATTTCTCATGTCGAAAAATTTCTCATACAAATTATCTGAGTAACAGTTTCCAGAGAGCAACAAATTTACTCACACAAAATACTCTTGTCACTTGATAAACACAATTTCAGAGAACAAAACACCAACAATTCACACAAATGTTTCAAATATCAACATTTATAAGTTTTTGCAATATTTTAGCTAATATCTTTTTTAAAAAAACTTATGACAAGGGAATGAAGTCATACATAAAGAAGTCCATATTCACACAATCTTATTCCTTTTCAAGTCTGCATTTTAAATGGAATTTTTAACGGGGTTGGTGGTAGTAAGAAATTGTGCATTATAAAACAAACATGCTAAAGCTTTATTCCTAAATGGAACTTCAAAAATAGGTTTGGAATTTCTTAAAATTTATATGTCTCTCTAAAATCTTCAGAAAATGGAAATACACTGCATCCTTCCCAAGCTCAATGCAAACTTTTTTTACACTCTTGAGGCTATGAGAGCCTGACAGCCATAATAGTTATTGGAGTCACCCATTTTTATGGATATTACAACGCTTTCTACATTACTTGTCACAAAGTATTTTCGTTTTTAAAAAGAGAAAAGAACACCTCCTTCATCCACTGTATTAGGAATTGAAAAACTGACCTCAGTCAAACTTAGGAGTGTGTCAACATTTCAAAAACTGGATTTAGATAGCTTCAGAGATAAAACAACAGTGCCCAAAGTAAAATGAAATTCTGTATTAGAGGTCTTAAGACCTAATATATCACAAGTTTTTGAATATACATTGGAAAGAGCAACAAGAATCATCAGATCAGAAATGTGCCACATGGCAAACAGAACAAAGACCAATTGGGAGACAACATGATCACACCATACAAATGGCACCCGAGGCCATGCATCCTTGGCCCTAAAAGAAGCGTATCAGTGGATTTATATAGGCTACACAGTAGCCCCTTTTGGCAACAAAGGCTTCCCAGTTTCCACATGGTTAGGGAGTTGCCACTCCAAGACACACTTTTTTAGTTTTTAAGATAAGCCAAAGGGTTGCTTTATGTGCCTCAATGTCCTTTTCAAGTAAGGATCTTTGATGGTCACAGTACGATTGCTAAAATAATAGCTGACACTCAGATCTAAAACCCTAGACTTGGATACAAGCTTCCCTTCCCCCTCCCTGAAATCAATGAGGGTCGGACTTCCATGCAGATGTGGAGGTGGGATCATCACTTTCAAAGGCACAATCAAGTGAAAAACAACGTTCCACTACTCAACGCATACAAGGAAAGACCATGAAAGTTTAAGAAAGAAAGAAAAAGAATGCCTACATCAGTAGGTGACAAAAGCAAAAACACAACTGCTACTAAATTACGTTCAGTAGTTTGTACTTCACTGATGCAATCTCTCCCTCCTGTTCTGACTAATGAGAATTGGTCCTAATAAGCGGAAGAACAGCAAGGTATTTACCTTAGCTTTTTAGGAACAGAATAATCCACTTCCATGATTTTGCCATGCAATTCTGCTTTACCTTAAGAAAAGAGAAAACAAAAGCAATCAGGTTCCTGTCCTGAAAGTGAGGGCTGCTCAGAACTGAAACTTTACTAGAGTTGAGCAAGAGTGGGACTCCTCGGGAGTAAGAAAAAATGGTGGGTCCGTTCAGTGAGGAAGTGATCAAGGATGGGGGATCTCTCCAAACTAGGTCTCTGAGCCCTGAAAGCATGAATTGGGCATGCTGTGGGGATGGGGCACAATCCTGACTAATTTACTAGCTCCAGGGTAAGGGCAATGAATCTCCAAGGTAAGGAAATACACACTGCCTTACTTTGAGGAGGCCTCTGTAACGGCCTGCCCAGCCACAGGATGTAGCACATGCCCCACTGGCACAGCGATGCGAGTGCTGGAAAGTTGGTTGGAGTTGCCCACTCAGGTTCTCTTGGATTGTTTTGTTCAAGGGTGCCACAGATCCACTGCTGTGAGTTGCCCCTCTGTGTATATGCATGTGTATATCCATGTATCTGTATGTATATGTGTGTGTGCGTCCTTCCAGCTGCTCTTATCTGAAACTGAGCCTGATCATGCCAAGGGAAAGTGTAAGCTCAGGATGCAGCACATGCCCACTGGCCCACTGTTGTGCCAGTACTAGAAAGTTGCTTAGTGTTGCCCATTTAGTTTTTCTCTCTGATTTTTTTGCTCAAGGGTGCCACAGATCAATGTAGGTATGTATGTATGTCCCCTTCAAGCTGCTCTTATCTGAAACTGATCCCATTCACATGATCATGCCCAGGGAAAGTGTCAGTCTGTCCTAAAAGTGCATTTTCTGGAGACAGAGGAGTATGTATGTATGTATGTATGTATGTATGTATGTATGTATGTATGTATGTCCTTCCAGCTGCTCTTATCTGAAGCTGATCCTATTCACATGATCATGCCCAGGAAAAGCCCATCCTAGGAATGCATTTCCGAGGAGTATGTATGTATGTGATGTATGTATGTATGTATGTATGTCCCCTTCCGGCTGCTCTTATCTGAAGTTGATGCTATTCACACGATCAAGGGAAAGTGTCCGGAGTGCAGTTTCCGGAGGCAGAGGAGTATCCATGCCAGGCAGGCAGGCGGGCAGAATCATCCCATCCCATCCTCTCCCGGTGCCTGCCATGGCATCAGCCCCCCAAAAGGAAGGAGGAGACCCCTGAGACGTCCCCGCCGGCGGTGCCCCCCCCCCAGCTCTTCGGAGCGCGCACCCCCCAGGCAGCCTCTCCGTCCGTCCGGCCGGCCCTCCCTCCCTTTCCTCCCGGTGGCTTCCAGCCCAGCCCGGGCTCGGTCCAGGATCCCCCTGCGGGCAGCTCCGGCCTTGGCTGGGGCTGGATGGAGGCGCTGCCGGCCCCAGGGCTTTGCGCAAGACTGGGGACCCCCCAGGCGCGCGTCTCGGGGTCGGTTCTCGGCTCCCCCGGGGAGTTGGGACAGGGTACCTCGTAGATCGGTGGCCGGGAACCGGAGGGTGCTCGGCCGGCCGGGGGGAACCGTGTCCGGAGCCCAAGAGCGGCTCAATAAAATCGGAAGAAAAAATCAAGGAAAAATCCGACTCTCTCCGGAACGCGCGTGGAGAGCAGAGCGCACGGCGGAGCGCACGGTCAAGGAGCACGGAGAGCCGGCGCTGGAGGGGTCCCGCTGGAGGGAGCCCCCCAGGAAGGGTGGGGAAGCCCTGGGGGGCAGGAGGCCCTACGATCCGCTCTTCCCTCGCTTGGAGGTGGGTCCTGCCCCAGCCTGGAGGGGGCCCTTCCCAGACAAGGCTCTCCAAACCAGGGTCCCCTTTTGGAGAGCTCAGGGTCCCCCCAAGACCTCTCCAAGCCAAGACTGGAGAAGGGGTTTTGGGGGGTCCCTCCAGCCACCGCACCCCAAAACTTACCGGAGAGAGTCTCGATGGCACGGATGGCCCAGTTTTGATCCGGATAATCCACAAAAGCGTAGCCTGATTTGAGTAAGACCTGCCCGGTTAGGGGTAGTTTCCTTTCCCCAAAGATCTGCCGGAGATCCTCGACGGTCACAGCCGGGCTTAAGTTGCCGATGTAGAGCTTGTTCATGGTCCAGGGGGGTGGGGGAGCCCTAAGGCCAGGCTGCCCCCTCTTGCCTGGATACTGCCTGCGCCCACCTACTACCCACAAGGGCTACCAGATCCAGAAGCAGCAGCAGCAGCAGCAGCACCTCCTCCCCCAGCCCTGCCCAGCCCTTTCCTGGAGCTGATCGCAACAGCGCCCCGCAGCCCGGCAGGCAGCAGGAGGGGTTGAGCCCAACCCAGACAAAACCCTCCCTCCAGCTCAGGGTGGCTCCTTCCCGCCGATCTTGCCCGGGACCTGCTGGGGATGGTGAGAGGAGGGAGTGCCCAGCTGGTGGCTTAGCTAGAGGGAGGCGTAGGGGGGAGTTTCGGAGGGAGGCGTGCAAGGGATCCTTCTCCTTCGGGACCTTTCCAGGAGGGGGGAGCTAATCAGAGTCGAAGGAGAAGGATCCCTTGCACGCCTCCCTCCCAAACTCCCCCCTACGCCCCCCTCTAGCTACGCCACCATGCCCAGCAAACAGCCACCCACTCCTTCCATCCCTGCCACCTGCCTGGCTGGGATCTCCTTCCTTCACCTACTGATGCCATCTGCCCTCTTTTTCCAAGACACGTCCGCTTTTTTAGCCTTGAAAAAATATCCTAGGAAAAAAACAACCTAGGAAAAAATCCTTCCAGTAATTAATAAATTACATGTGTAATAAATACTACATCACAGTCTTAAATGTAATAATAAGTAATTAACTGCATCAAAAGCAATAGGCTGTATTTACTCAAATCTAATGCTCACCTTTTTCAGCCCAAATCCTAGGGGGGAAAAGTCTTGGGGGGAAATCATTCCAGTAATTAATAAATTACATGTATAATAAATAATTTGTGTCTGTATTAAATGTAATAATGAGTAATTAACCACATCAAAAGCAATGGACTGTATCTACTCAAATCTAACACTCACCTTTTTTGGCTTTTAAAGTGAAGGACCACTTCCATGCTATGGTGAGGCTCTCCGCAAGACTTCAGTGCTTGGAACCCCCTCTAGCTACATCACTGGGCCAGATTGTTTGGGGGTTCTAACCAAGGTTAATCCCAACCAAGTTAGAATTAATAACCAAGTTAGGATTAACCAAGTCAGCCTAGTTAACCAAGTTAGGATTAACCAAGATAATTCTAACCAAGATTCCAGCTGTGGCATAGTTGTGCCAATGGACTACGTGCTGCAGCCTGCTGTTGGGAGCCAGTCACCTCTTCAAGGTAAGACATTGTTTGTTCATTTCCCCTGGAGCCAGCCAGGATTCTCTCCCAAATAAGTTTATTTATTTAGTGTATGGCAAGTACATAGACTTATGGTAAACCAGGTTTTAATGTTTCATTTCCGTGTATTTTGAGACCCAGGAATTCCACATTGATGTCTGGCTGCCGACCGTCGCCAACTGCCAATTCTTCAGTGTAGTCTGATCGCCCATCGTTGCTAGTTAATTGGTTCACACTTTTGTGCTATCTGGGGTGCACCACAAAGGGGCAAACTAGCAGCATGCCCTTCCCAAATAAGTGATGGTATGGTACACAGACACTCCTGGAAGGATCAGATGTCATTGTGGGGCATCTCCTTTAACTTTAGAAGCTAAACTCGGCTGTACAAATGCTGAAGTATCTTTAGTGCAGTGGTATTTGGACATTGCAGCCCAGGACCCCTTTTCAAACTTAAAAACTATCTGCCTCCCCCCGTCAAACTTGCTGGGATGGAACATCATTGTGATGCCAGAGCACCTCCATGTCTAGCTGGAAATAAGTCCCATTATGTTGAAAGAGTCTTACTCTTAGGAAAGCCCAGTGTCAGATTCCAAGATGGTTGATCCCAACCTCTCCTGACCCTAGGTTGTGACCCCTCAAGGGGGTCCTGACCCTCCACTTTGAGTACTACTTCTTTCGTGAAAAGAAACACACCTTTATGATAGTAGGTCTCATTGAGACTTACCTAAGACTTACTTCCCAGTAGACATCCATAGGCTTGCACTTTGGCTGGTCAGTTTTGGAGCAGAGCTTCAAAACCCTTGGGGCCTAGTCCTATCCTACTTTCGAGCAGAAAATAATTGAAGAATTGGCAGATGGTGACATCAGTGTGGAATTCCTGGCTCTCAAAATACATGGCAATGGAAAATTAACATCTGATTTACCATTAAGTCTATGTATTTGCCATATGCTTTAAAAACAAATCACTTTTCAAGGGTTTTCAATTACGGATGGTGCTTCAGTCCATAGTCTGTGTAATAAGTGGGGGGGGGAGGGTGGTGGTGGTGGTGGATAAAAGTAATGTATCTTTTAACATCCCATGCCTAGGCATATCTACTCAGAAGGAAGCCCCTTTATACTCAGTGGAGCTTACTTCAAGGAAAAGTGTGCATAAGATTACAACCTCAGTGGTTTATTTACTTGCTGTCTGCCAACTGGACCAAGAGGCACCTTTTCAATGGTGCTTCTTTGATGCACATTAGTGAGAGAGCAACTGTCCCTGTTCACCCCAAAATAGCCTTTTCCAGTGGCTGGTTTGCTGGTGTTTTTTCTGCAGCTTTTATAACGACTGTGATTTAAATTTATTTAGATCAGGCAGCCATCAGCTTTAAGAACTGATGTGTTCAAAAGTGGTGTATAAATGTTCATGAATTATGTGTTGTATACTGTTTCCTTATAAAAGTACTAACTGGGTTTTTTTCAATTTCCATCCTAGCCACAGTTTCCTGGGAGTAAATCCCATCAACTTTAATGGGACTTAGACATGCCCAGAATTATGTTCTCATATTGGTAGCTCTCTTCAGTCTGAAACTAGAAGCAAACATCCCTAAATGGGAGAGCAGCAGCTTGTCAGTGGCATAGCTAGAGGGGGCAAAGCACTAGTTTTGCAAGGAGCCTCACCACATCATGCAAGAGCCACAGTTGCCTCCATTTTCTCCCCTGCCTACAATGGCTCCAACGGGGAGGGTCTCTTTGCATGCTCCCTGCAAGCCTTAGTGCTTTGCCCCCCTCCAGCTATGCCACCACATGGCTGGGGGTGATGGTTCAGTGTTGCCCTGATCAGGGGCTGAGACTCTTGTTGCCTCTTCCAGCAATTCCATCTGAAGTGCCAAACCAAAGAAGTTCTGGGAATTGGAGGGCATTCCCAGCAAGAGGTTCCACGCTCTGGGAAGTCATTTTGCACACACTCCATAGAATGAATGAATGACAGCGCAATCATAACCAATTTAGGCTGACCTAACTCACCTGGCATATCTTCCCCTGGTTGTGTGGGGAGGTTGGCATATGCCTGTGCAATGGACTAACCCCTCGTCCCCTACGGGAGTAGCTCACAAGAACCTTACGGCACTTTTGTGACACCCCAGGTCAGCACACAGGACTTATGCTGGGGCTTAGGCCCACCCAGGTTAGGATTGCAGAATGAATGAATGAATGAATGAATGAATGAATGAATGAATGAATGGGAGATGCAAGGAGACAGGTTTTGGCCAGGCTGGCAGGCACTTGCAGGGCACTCTGTGTGGGAAGAGAACATGTGGGTAGGAGAGATCAAGAGTACTGGTTTACTAGTCATGTTTACACAGAAGTAAATTCCATTGTGTTCAGCAGAGCTTACTTCCAGGAAACTGGATTTAGGATTGCAACCTTAAATTGCTGTCCTATATGCACTTTAGGGAAGTGAGAGCCCAATCTTATGCATTTTTTCTCAGAAGTAAATCCCATTGTGATTTGCCACTGTCCTCAGAATGGCAATATTTACAGTGGCAACATTAGTTAGTGTCAGAATTTGATCGTGTGGCATTATCAGCTTCTGAACCCTCTACACTTTTAGAAATATTTATTGAATAAAGGTAGGAAATGAAGCCTACAATTTTCATCTACAAATGTTTGATGTCACTGATTAAATATGATATCCAAACTTTTCGAGAGCTTTGGGTCACAGAATTGGATCACTATGTTAGCAACTTTTATGGATCTCGAATTGCAACTAATTTAACAAAAATTATTTTCAGAGTTTACAGGACACCACAATGTCTCTATATTAATGGCTGATTAAACAGTCTAATGGTTGATGTTGTAATATACCTGGAGCATCAATTAAGTATTCATTGTCTTTGTATCTAGTGATATTAATTTTGGGGGAAGGAGTTATAATAATTCTGTAATACATCAAGCACTGATGCGAATAGATATTTATGTTCTTTTGAACAATTACTTTATTTTATGGAATAGAGACCGTTTTTTCCTATCCCTACAATACTTAACACTAAAAGGGTTTAACTGCCTTTTCTTCACTATTAAACAGTGGATTGATGATTTTTTTAACCTTAGTACTTGAAACTACAGCATACAGACAATCATTATGGATAGATATATTCTTTTACTATGGTGGGGTCTTTCTTAGATTTGTATATTGCTTATTTTATTTTTATAAAAATATATGTCATTTCAATATTTCAAAAAAAATTATCATTTTTTTCTTTCATGGATTTTATATTTTGGATTTTGTTGTATTCGCTTATAAAGGAAGAATATAGTTGTGGGGGGAGTTGAAGAAACCTTAGAGGATGGAGAGACCTTGGAGGGAAAAATGCATCATGCTCAACAGGAGATAAATTTGTATAGAGATAGGTCACTTTTTTCCCCTAGGGCTATCCTAATTGGAGAGTATGTAGTTCATGTTACATTAAGGCTACAGTCCTATGCGGATTTACCAATAATAAGCACAACTGAACACTAAAGCTTACTTGTTACTTGTTAGACTTTCTTCTGAGTAAATATGCATAGTCTAGCACTCGTAATATACTTTTTGCATTCACATCAGTGGTAGGCTCCAGGAGATTAGCACCTACTCTATAGAAGCAGTTGTTAAGGAGAGATAGGATATATAAAGTTTAAAAATAGCCATTTAAAAGTGGCTGCCAGATGGGCATGGAACCGGTTGCTAATTTCTTTGAATCCCATCACTGATTCACATAGAATATTTTATTGCTTTTTTAAAAAATTTATTCATTGTTTCAAAAGTATTGTGATCCATTCCAAAAGTTTGTAATGAAATACTATAGTCTAGATATAAAAAATTTCGTAATAAAAGTATGTGGTGGGTCTGGCCTGATTACTCTCATTCAGTTCAACTGTTCTTGTAGGGTTGATGTGGGGACAAAAATACTCCTATGAGCTCTTTGAAGAAAAACAGGATAGGTGAAATTGGTGCCTCTGCCACCAAATGTATACCTCCCAGTTTGAAGAGCAGTTCTCTAACCACACAGTTATGGGAGATATATGGATACATTATATAGATCTGGGCTGACGGCTTGATACAGAAATGCATAAAGCCTTAGATTTTACCATTGCTTCTGGTGGAGAAACTTTTGAGATTCTAAAGTTTTCACTGATAAATATTATTTATATTATAAAAGATTCTAAATTTTTCATAGATAGAAACTGTGCTTTTAGCTATTATTTCAGCTTGACTATTCTGTTTCTGACCTCTCATTCCATATTCCTTATGAGACTTGAAATTCAAGTTAAATACATTTCTGAGAATTGTTATGTACATATTACCTCTGGGAAATTCAGATGACAGTGAATTGAACAGGAATTGTTTGTTGAGTGATCACCACTTTCTGCAAGCATAACCAACTGCCAGTTAGCATATGAAGTACTTACTGTATTCACTCAAATATAATGCTCACCTTTTTCAGCTGAATTTCCAGTGCAATCCTAAGCATGTCTACTCAGAAGTAAGCTCCTTGTGTTCAATAGTACTTACTCCCAGGAAAGCGTGGCTAGATTGCAGACTTTGGGTGAAATCCAGAGTAACTACGGGAGGGGGTCCTTGCTCTGGAGTAAAAACAAGTTACTCTGGATTGCAATGTGAATTTCCCATTGGTTTTCACTAGGTAGTGCAGTAACGACAGGTGCATGTAATGTATCTTATGAGCTCCAGTAGTTACTCTGGATTGTCTCCAAAATCAGGGTGCACATTAGATTCGATGTTAGAATTTAGTAAATGCAGTATTTTGCTTATAAGTACACATTAGATTCGATGGCACATTATATTCAAGTAAATATGGTACTTCATTTACTGGAAATGTTATGATCAGAAGTCAGTCTACTTGAAGAGATAAACAGTAATAATATTTCTTTATAAAAATATTCTTTTTTATGTTTTGTTTGTGGGCCCATCTCCCTACTATTTGAAAATTAGTTTTGTAAGCAGAGATGCTTTCATACAAGTTATATGGCCCAATCCTGTGAGGGCTTTGCATGGCTGGAACTGATGTTCCAGGAATGCAATATCCTTGGCAAAATGAGACATGTCAGTTAGCATGGCTGGGCTGCCATTGCAAGTGGTGAGTGGCATGTATCAGGTCCCTTCCAACTCTTTTATGATTTAGGATTCTTCCACCTACCTGGAAGAGACCTATGAGATTTCCCCCCATCTGCAAGAAGCAGCTTGGATTAGGTGACATGTTGGTGGGAAAGGGTAGTTCTTATAGGAGTGTGCTGTCAATCGAATTTGGACTAGTGTCATTTTGTCCGTACACCTTTTTCTTCAATAAGTGACTTTGGATCAAACACTATTACTGCAAGAAGCTTCTTGTATGCATGAGTGCTGTCGGTGCAAATCAGCCTTGACTTTAGGACTGTAAGATTATGCCTAAGGATTTATCTTGGCTGCATCACACACAGGCAAAAATGAGAAAGAGGTTCTCAGAGGAAGCTTCCCAGCTGGTTCCATATCCAGTACTGTGATCTTTCAAGCTCAGAGTTGGACTCTTTGGGGGCTAACAGGTAAATGCTAAGTCATCTGTGGAAAAAGCTCTTCTGGGAAACGTTTATAATGTTCTTCCGGGAACACGTTAAGTTTCAAGGTCTTATTATTTTTTATGGGCATCAGCACCAGAAACGGAATCTTCATACTAAATCTGTTTAGTCTCAAAGAGAACTATGAGACATTTATTATGTCTAAAGACTGCAAGGCTAAGTGAGCTATGATTCAGGAAGTCCCTTATTCGAGTTTTGCCTCTGCCATGACTCATAAACAGTGCAATCCTAAGTCAGATGTAAGTCCTATTGTATTCAGTGAGACCTGCTCCCAAGAAAGTGTGTTTAGAATTGCAGCATAAGTGGTCTTAGGCAAACCAGTCTACTGCATATCTACTCAGTAGTAAGGCTACAGTCCAAAGTAGTTATGAGTCAACTTACGTTGACGTAGTTACGGGCCACCTACGGGAAATGCATAGAGCAATCCAGAATAAGTGCCACTTACATCGACGTAAGAGGTCCCATAACTACTCTGGATTGCACCCTAAATCTCATTTACTTACTTGCTTTCCTGGGGCTAACTCTCAGGAAAGTGTGGAGAGGATTGCAGCTATCTACAATATAGGAATAATAATATTACAGGTGTTGCAGAGATTGCAGGAAGAGAAAGATGTAAAGTGTTTTGAACACCCAAAAGAGCTATACAAATGCAAAGTAGTGTGAAATATTTTTTAATGTAGCAGTTCCTAAACTTGAGCTGGAATCCTAATCTTCACTTAGGCTGGCTTAAGCCCCTGCATTAGCCTTGGGCTGACTTGGAGGTGTCACCAAAGTGCCGTAAGACACTTCTGTGCCACTCCTGTAGGAGAGTAAGGCAAGTGCACAGATATGCGCTTGCCTCGGTATATGTTGGGAAGACCAATGAGTTGTCCCAGCCTAGGTTAGGATTGCACCTTTAATTGAGTTGTGGAGCACTTTTCTTGTCCTTATGCTAAAGCAGTGATTTTAAATCTTTTTCCACACTAATAAGGTGCTAAAATTGACAAGGCACACCATGTTGTGTGTGTGTGTGTGGGGGGGGGGGGGCTCCCACCCGCATTGGCCCTGATAAACTATCCTTTGCTTAAATGTTTATGGCATACCTAAAGACCATTTGGTTGACAATCACTTGCTAAAGGCACATATGTGCCTCTTTGCCTGTTTTTACTTAACTGTAATTTTTTCAAGGAAATTGATATTTTATCAAAAGCACAAATAAAGTTTTTGTTTGATAAGAATTCTTATTAAAAGCACAATTTATTTTTCACATACTAAATAGCTTAAATTTTGATCAAAACCTAATTTTTCCTATTGAAAGTGACTAAAACTTGGAATTTTAAATATTTTTCCCCAAAGCATGCATTTTGGATGTAACTTGGGCATACGGGCAACAATTTTTTCACTGGGAATCTACATAGATTCTGATTTAAACCAGGTACTCAACTATAACTAGTTGAAATGTAGGCAGTATTGATAATAGAAAATATTTTTAAGCATTTGGCATTTTAAATATCAAGTTTTAGTTTATTCAAAATGTTGGTTTTGCCAGTAATTTCAGAGAAATAGGGAACTAGCTTAATTATATAAATGAAAAACAATATCAAAAACTGCAATGCAAGGTAAAAAAACATTTGAGAATTCTTTCAAAGTAGGCATTGTAAATCCACCACAGTTACCCACATAAGTAAATGTAATGGTGTCTCCCACTGATTGCCATGTTAATCATGATCAACTCTACGGAGTTTTGCTTGTCCCCGTTATAAGAGCCGGTGTTGTCCGAAAATGGTCATTTGGCTGGCATGATTAAACACCAAAGCACACAAAATGCTGTTAGCTTCCCACTGATGTGGTTTATCTACTTCCATTTAAATGCTTTTGAGCTGCTATATTGGCTGGAGCTGGGCAAGTAAGGAGAGCTCACTCTGTCTTGTAGTGCTCAGGTCTTGAACTGCCAACCTTCAGGTTGAAAAGCATAGTGACTTTAACCACTGAGCCACCGCTGCCCCTTATTACCCAAATAGATATGGTTTTTAAAACCATTTCATAGTTGCAGAACCAAAAATGTTCTGGAAAAGAATGGAAAAAGAATTATAAATCATAGCCTGGGAACTTAAGTCTAATGAAAGGCATGGGACTGTTTTGATTTATGCACAATGTGGTTATATCTTGAATTTGGGACAGCTGCAGTCTGGCTCTGCATTGAGGCAGGATCTGCATTTTATTTTAGTAGCCACATAGGCAGAGAATCCTGATTCACATACAGTACGCAAGTTGTAGCAAAGGGTTTAAGGACTATTTTCTTTTGTCAACGTGATCTGTCAGCCTGCCGGGGTCCACCGCAGTCATAGCTGCCTCTCTGCTGCAGGCACCTTCCCAGAGGCTTTGGCAAGATACGGCCATGTGTATTGCCTTATGCCGGGCCCCGGGCCCCCCACTCCATTGCGCTGAGTACATTCCATTCTTGTTATGTACCTTCGAACATTTCACAGATGAAAAATGAACCCATATATATAACATGATTATCCCCTTCCTAGTATGTATTGGTTGATTTCTATATTAATTTCCATTTCAGTCCACTTCAAATCACGAATGCTGCAATCCTAAAGACACTTTCCTGGGAGTAACACCCATTGAACACAGTGGAGCTTACTTCTGAGTAAACATGACTGGGATTGTGCTCTAAAGGCCAAGTTTGTTCTTTTGCTCAAATCTGTCTCTGAAAACTAGTTGCTGCAATATGCTTACTCAAAATAAACTTGAATACAGTAGTTGAAATAAAATATTCAAAATAAACTTGTGTAGCAGCAGTCTATAAAATGGCAGGTAGTATCTAATGTTAGTGTTCATTCACACGTGATCTCGGGAGAAGTTGCATCTACCGTACACTGAAAAACTGCCTGATTCAGGGTGACCAGATGTCTGGAAAAACCCAGATTTGTCTGGATTTTTAGCCTCCTGTCCAGCTGTCCTACATTTTGGCTTCATTTTGAAACTTTGTGATAGTGCACAGTACCCCCATCATGCCATATGTCGTTGGGTTTGTATTGAAGAGCAGAATCCAGTGCAAAAATCAGTTTTGAGATATCTCATTCGTATCAAAAGTTATGGTCAAAAAACCAAAAACCAAATATATATATTTTTTGGCAATTTTTTTCAGTGGGTAGGAATTTTGGCCTTGGGGTTCAGGAATTTTGGGTCTGGCATCTGGTCACCCTGTGCCTGATCAATTACTCATCCATCTGAGCATTTTCTCTTCTCCCAATGCTCTGTGCCATACTACAAAAATCTCTTCTTCTGAGATGAATTTGGTGTGCTCAATGCTGACATCTCCACCTACTTCATCCAAACTATGTTTATTCCGTGTCTCTAATTTTCTTGAAATTTTACTCAAACTGCCTCTTAATCCCCTGATCATTAGCTCATTTTGCTCCGTTACTGGTTGAGGACAGGCGCAGGGAGTTGTAGTATGAAGGATACAAGAAATAACAAAGGATATAGGATGGGGCAGAGTGTACTGCTGCCTCTAATGGCAGGATTCTTGTCCTGGAGTGAAAGAGGGACACAAATAACCAGTCGTTCATAAAGGTCTCCAACTGCAGACACTTGCTAACTGTACCCAGGGCTGAAGATCCCTGACATCTAAGGTGGCATGCCAAATATTTGCCCAATGATGTGTCCCTGCTGTTCTTCCTGCATTCCAGTGTTCTAGCTCAGCACGCTATTCCCTTTCAGATTTCCTCCTCTTCCTCCTTGTCCCTCTTATTTTCAAATCTATTCAAATAAATCTATCCAGATCTATCTATTTGGATGGTAAAGGAGAAGAGATGGAGGCATGTAGGTAGACAGCGGCGGGCTTCTCCCACTAATCTTCTAGCTAAAGTGACCACTTCAACTTACTGATAATTGAAGAAGACTTTTTTCTGAGCATGGAAGGAGACATTAGTGCCCCTAAAATACTAAACAATGGCTTATTACACGTTTCTTGCACATTTTCTTTTTAACTTATATATAATTGACGTGCCTCACATAAAGGCCAGGAAGTTTGGCAATGCAAGTGACTGGGCTTTAGCAACTCAGTATAAATCTTTTGAGATAATTGATTTTCTGATTTAGAAATATTATATATTTTCTTAAATGGAGTCCAAAACCTAATCCAACTAAGATGTTAGTGTCATATTCCCATCCTTGTAGTAGAACAACTGGTAGAGAGCTCAAGCTACTTAGGGGAAATCACCTGAGAGCACAATCCTAACCAGGCCTACTCAGAAGTAAGCCTCATTGTGTTCAGTGGATCTTACTCCCAGGAAAGTGTCCTTAGGATTACAGCATTAGAGCTCAATCTTGAGCGTGTCTACTCAGAAGTCAGTTCCATTATAGTCAATGGGGCTTACTCCCAGGTAAGTGTGGTTAGGATTTGCAGCCACCATCATAATATGGCTCTTAAATATCTTGGAGTTACTTTGGACAGGATGCATTTTAATCTACATGTTTTATTATTGAATATGTCACATGATAAATGCTGTAGGTCACATGGATGGGCTGATCTTGAGGGACTGTAGTGGTTCAATGGTTAAAGGTGCTGTGAGGCTGATTTGAAGATTGGCAGGTTAGAGGTTTGAGATCTGGATCTTGAGATCTCCCATAACTTGTCCCATCTCCTGCCAACCTAGCAGTTTGAAAACATGCAAATGCATGTGGATAAGTAGGTACCACTTGGGTGGGAAAAGCAAGTCCTGGTGAAAGGCCCCTGCAACAAGCGACCAGGTTTCCCCATGTTGTGTCAATCATCCCATTCTAAGTGGACCCTGCCAGGAGTAAGAACAATGTGAAGAAGAAGGTGATGATGGAGGGGCTGATCTTGACAGTACTTTGAACCACTGCCTGTTTGAGGATTAATTCAGGTTAATTCCAAGATCACCTTTTTTCCCCGTACTTCCTGGCCAGTTACTGTACCATTTTGGTTACAAGGCCATTAAGTTATAGAAATGGTAAGATTCTTTTTCCTTTGGCATGCGTGAGCTCAGTCAGCAGAGAGCAGAGCTTCAGCGGACAGAATCCTGGAGTGCCACAAGGGTGTGCTATGCGAACATGAAAGCAATGCAGATTGTGAGTACCACTGATTAAATTGTTAGATTTATATGTTCCGTCATGCAGGTTTTCAGGAGGTCCAGGCAGGTTGTGTGACGTCACATAATTTGTAATACCTTCCTCCCTTGATTAGTAGCAAGACAGTGAAAATAGATTTTTTTTTTTGCCAATAAACTTATAAAAACAAATAACTTTACTGATAGCCTTGCTTTTACAGGTACAACAGCTTATCCACATAAACGTCACAACTGACCAATGTCTTTATAATGTGTGTTGGCCTATTATCTCTACTGTGGTTCTTATAGCTTGGACATGATCCCCCGTGGCTCAGGCAAGGCTCTTCCAACCTGGCACATGTCCACAGCAGCCACCCACAACTGCCCTCCTCCAACAGAATTCCTTAACTGCCTTCCTCCAATGGAGCCAGGGCAGAACACAAGTCCGGAACCTGAAGGAGTATAGGCAACCCCAGGTTTGAGTAGATTGCTCTACTCTAGGGCAACATGGTTGGGATCCAACACAGGATCCCAAAGCACCTTGTAAACGTATTAATATTGATACTGGTAAAGAACCACCTGCAGACTGAATAAATGTTGAAGGTCTGTTGTTGAAATGAATCTGAAATATACCAGATCATTGATGAAGAATGCAAGAAACTCATCCACCATGAGATCAGCTGAGTCCCAGAAATCAGTTGGGGACCACAAAACTCACTGCAAAAAATATGGCATATCATCATGGCAACAAACCTACTGAAAATTCGAAGTTTTCAACTCTACAGAAGGACCAAGATTCTGGACTAACATTTGGTAATGATAACCTACCATCTAAGGTTAAGGATTTAGAAACTGCTCGTTTCAGCTCGTCTTTTAAGATCTGTGGCAAAAGATCTCAATTTACCTTTGTCACTTACTTACCTTTGTCATTCCATACTCCCTTAGGTGCAAATTCAATACCAGGCCCTTTGGTGGTCACCTGCTACATTGGATGATGCCAACTTTAATATGGGAAAACAATGTTGCAACACATATTCCTCATATCCCATGTGCCAGAAATTTATCTGCATTCATAATGCATCCTTTGTTTATCCATTGCCACCAGGTCTGTACGTATGAGTTTATTAATCAATTCAAATTTATTCACTTATTCATAAATTCTGTCTTATATATTCACTAGTGAAATTTACCGTCATTGCGAGAATAAAATTTCAAGAATATTTGTGGGGACTAGGCAGCAGGAACTGGTTGGCAATGGGCACCACTGGGCACTGGAGCGTATCAGCAGACATTGGCAGGCAGCAGCAGGCACAGGGCACCATCAGGCAGTGGGGATCATTGGGCATCGCAGGCATCCACTGCACATTCCTCCCAGGCACTGGGCACAAATTGGTTCTTAGCGAATCCATCAGAGAAGGAATATGCTTCCCCAAATTTCATGCTTCTAGATTCAGGGGTTGGAGCTGGGTGTTGATCAGTCAGGTGAGGAAATAAGGGATCCTTTTGAGTAAGTGCTTTATTTATGTGAAGTGTGTTGGTGCTTGGAGAAATGCTCAAAAATTTGAGCCCATTCATTCTCATGTATTCATTCATGTAGGTTCCATTTATAATGTATTTAAATTTTTCTGGCTCCCAATACCATGCCCATATCAATGTGGCCCTCCAGCTGAAGAGTTTAGAAACCCCTGAAGGATAGGGACAAAAACTTTGCAACCATTCTATCTTAGGGATAGAATTTATAAAAAATCAGTTATTAATGAGTGCTCATGTCATGAAAGGAATGCATTACCCAAATGTCATGTGTTGATCTGTCAGCAATTCTTCAATGTTCTGTATAGGGACAAAAACATGTTGCACCCTTATTCACTCCCTTCCGGTTAGAATTTTCCAGAATTGGTTCTTAGTGGGTGCACATATCATGGAACAAATACCATTCCCAAACTTCATGTTCCTAGGTCCGGAGGTTTTGGCTGGGCGTTGATGAGTCATTGACTCTTTGAGTTTATATACATATATATTATGTAAATTTATTCAAACTTAAAATTTTTCCTTCCCCGACAGTGTCAAAGATATGTGGCTTTTATTCTGTTTTGAAAAAGTTCTGCTTTTATTCCTCTTATGTGTTGCTATTCTTCCATTTAAAAAAAAAATTAAGGTAATTTTCATAAATTCCCAATTTATGGTAATTACCAAAATATGGTTACCATTTCAACCCATCTTGTCTTATAAGCTTACTCCAGAGGGAGTTGTTTATCCCAATATCCCAAACTCCATCTTCATTTTTATTTCCAGGGAATCTGAAGCTCCTGTAGTTAAAGATTTCCCCATAGCTGTCACCTTCTGCTTCCTCTTTTATCTTTCTTGGTGGCAGTAGCCTGCCATCCCAGTTTCAGAACTAGTCAGGCTGAAAGTGGGTGCTTGTGACTCTAAGCTATACTCTGCACCTGTACCTCTAACTACTGAACACAGATGCATTCATCCTGCTAACTGGAAGAGGCACATTTGCAAGTGGTAGGTGAAAACCTGGTATGTAACAAGGGAAGAGTAATTGTCCATTTTCACCTCAGCAGTGTTCATGTTTTCTACTGTATCTTTAGTAGATTGTGAACCCTTTTAGGACAAGGGTTCCATTTAGTTACAGTTGTTGACTTTTAGATGTATACCACTTGTGAATTTGTTGGAAAAGTACTACGGCATAGAATTTTAATACATCTTCCCAGTGTAGAAAGTGGACAATCTCAAAGCTTCAGTTATACTGCTAAAATGAGAATTAGGCTGGAAAATGTATGCTTGACAAACTGTGGATTTACTTGCATGCATAGGGAGATATAGATGGAAAAATGGCAGAGCCATTAAATGAAAGATAGATAACTGTTTTTCTGTTACCTCATGTGCATACAGGGTAAATAAACAATATTTGTTAACACAGATGGTCAATATTTCTAGTTTTGCTCTTCATAATGGGATATAAAACTTGTCTTGACTTGGTTTTAATATAATTAGTGTGTTGCCACCTATCTAAGTCATTATGCTTTGTCTATTTCAACTTTGTACTGAGAATAAACCTCTTGTATTTCATGACACTTTAATTCCACTGCCTACAATTCTACTGAAGGTTTATTTCAGCTGATGAAGCTGGCTCAAGCCAACTAAAAGCAAGGTTCCAATTAATTTGTCATCGAGGTGACACAGGATCCTTTCCTCCCTATGTCTTATTACTTGCTCCCCAGTTAATTGTTGAAAAAACCAATTTGTTATAGATCTACAATCTTAAAAAAAACAGGCCTCCGTCAGTCTTGGAAGACTATGGTATCGTGCTTGGCGCTGCATACGCTGCATGCGAAGCACGAAAGCCTGGGTTAGATTGTTATGGAGGATAGGCTGTTACCCAAGCAGCAAATTCCCCCTCTCCACGTCACTGAATTAGTCCAATGGAAAGGCAGAGCCAATACAATTGGATCCAGCTGGCGTCGCAGAGCCATTGTCATTACTAGGAATCCTTGTTTGTAATTCTCTTCTGCCACAAGAACATTTTGGGAATTTCACTAACAAGGTAAAGACGGTAGCACCACACCCACATCTTTTTTCCCCATAATGTAGTTTATCTAATTACTTACAAGCGCTGAATAAGACGCTTGTTCTCTCGAACACAGCCAAGATACCCTATTTCTATAGCATTTAATCCATAATTTTTTGTTTAAAAAAAACCACCTTTGTTTTGACAGATCTGGAAAATATAGTTAAAACTCAGGAACTTAGATTAGTGGAGATTGCTGGAGACTGATATGTGGCTCCCTGGAGAACTGAGGTGTGCTGTCTCTTAGATGTGGAAAGCCAATTAGCCTACAGTGGCATATTTGACAGGACACATGCAAATGAAGCTGTTTAAATAACCTCTTAGGATTTGCTATTTAATTAAATATTGAAATCTCCATTGATTCCTAAGGGTTGGGTATATCTACAATTATTTGGATCTCATGTTTCAGATCAGTGATTTTCTACCACTGTGCTGTAGCACACTGGTGTGCTGTGGGTGGTCTGCAGGTGTGCCACGGGACTTTGGGGAGGATCATTAGCAGGGCAATTAGGAGATTTGAGCCCTTTGCCAGCAACATGGTATGCCTTGACATCTTTAGCATTTTGGCAGTATATCATGAGACAAAAAAGACTGAAAATCACCATTTCAGAAAAATATAAAATGGGCAAGAAAAATGAGCTAGAGCTATTTTGGAAGTGCTTTTTATTTTGTATATAAAGCTGAATATACACTTCCACTCAAACCACAAGATTATAGTTCAAGCACCTGCAGAGGACACAGCACTCTGGAAAGGGGTAGTCCACTAATTTTAAATGAGACTACTAATTAAAAGTCATTTCTGCTCAATGTTCTATTTATGCAATAGGGATCAAAAGCATACACCTGTTTTGCTGGACAAAACTGGGTTAAAGTGGTATGTACATCACTCTTGCATTGTTCCAAAACTTGATGGGACTTTTTTCAACAAATTATCCTTAATACAGTCAAAACTGCTTAAGTCAGAATCTGTACTTGGAAGCAAACAGCCTCCATAGAGATCTTGGAGGCAAACAGCACTATGAATCATTCTGACAATCACCTTATCTATAACTTAAGTGTATAGTTTATCACAAATTTTGAGAAGCTTACATCTCCTAATATGAAAAAAATCTACAATATGGATTTTAAAACTCAAGTGTTTACAGAAAACAGTGGGATAAAGTTCAGGGTACAAAATTGTGGACTGTGAATTTGTAAATAACTGTTCCTCCTCTAACTCAAACTTTGGCAAGGTATGAGATATGGGCTTCAAAGTAAGTAAAAACACCTTTATTATATGCCACCATTTCAAAGCATATTACACAGGTTTTGATCATCAAAATACCCTGGAAACTGTAAAAAAAATGAACAAAACTTTTGGACAATAGAAATATTTCTGCAAAGGTCTGACTAATACACATGCAGAAAATGTAATTCTTTGAAACACAACTCTGAACAAAGCACCAACTACACAAATATGCAGAAATAAACATTTTAAAACTTCACCCAAAAGTAGTTTCCATAAAAGGTGGAAAAGTCACCTATTCACTAGGCACTATTAGACTTGAACAAAAGTGACAAAGTTTGTACACAAGTTTGCAATCTCAATGCATTGTCCATAGCTACAAAATCCTGTTTCCATTTCAATAGCGACCTGCAAATAAGAGATGAAAAACTCCATTAGAACACTACATCTATATAGTCTGGTATCATTACGTGCCCATCGCTGTTCATTCAAACATGGGGTGGGGAGAAGACAACATGACAGCAAATTAATACCCAGAGGCCCAACTGTATAGAATGCAAACTACTAATTTTGAATAAAGTACTGTATTTACTCAAATCTAATGCGCAGCTGCAAAATTTAATTTTACTGCATACAACAATTAGTAAGTTGATAATAATGACAGTGGATTTATGTTATGACTGACCTAATTGCACTACTTTATACAACAATGGATTTAGGGGTGCAATCTTAACCATGTCTACTCAAAAGTAAGCCCCGTGGTGTTCAATGGGTCTTACTCCCAAGGAAACTGTCTTTAGGATTGAAGCCTCAGTTACATTTTTATTACAATATAGTAAATAAATTATTAAACTAAATACTAATCTTTCTTATCAAAATATTGTATTTTCTCAAATCCAATACACCATTGAATCTAATGTGCACCCCTATTTTGGACACTAAATTTGGTTGGAAAAGTAAGCATTAGATTTGAGTCAGCATAGTATTTCCCCACACATACATGCATTAAACAGTAAAGTGGTATTAGTTCCATTCAGGATAACTCAATCTCAATTCATGTTAGGTTTTCCCCTAAATCAACTTGTTACTTACGAGGGGAATAGGATCGAGATCTGGAGCGAGATCTGTAGCCTCCTCGGCTGTAATATGGAGATGGTGACCTCCTCCTGCATAAACATATACAACGATGATGGAAATTTTGAGGTTTACTTTGCATCCCCTTATTTTAACCTTACTCCCCACTCCATCTCAAGTATTAAAGCCCATTACAGCTTAGCTATCAGAAAGATGTACAGATGACAGAAACTGGAAACTAAAACTGTTCTATAACCATATTTTCAAGATCTTTGATATAAAACAGAATGGCAGGTTGTTCTTAGAAAAAGTGAATTGACCAACTAAAGTCACAAGACTGAAATAAACTTTAAAAAAAGAAAAGGCCAATATCCACCAAAGAATCTTGCTTATGAAGATGTACACATTCAAGACTATGTATTTTGTTTTGAAAGTAACATTTTCTTCAACTCAAGATATTTTGAAACATACTTTTGCACTGAAGAATGATTATATTTTGTCAGTGCTAATAACTCCTTGGCACCAACTCTGAATTTACCAAGTGTAAATTCCAAATCTATATTAAATATAAAAATTACTGTAGGCAAGAACATTTCCAGGAGTTGAGTTGCTTAATCAAAGTGCATAACTATACCAGTGACTGTCTACTTTATAGTATCTGTAGGTACAATGAATCACTTCTCTTTGAATCCACAGGCTATTGCACCATTATCTGGATGTTTGAAATGAGCGACAGCCCTCTCCTAGCATACCTGTACATCTGATCCCTGTCTTGGGCAGCTCGCCACCCTCCACCACCACCACCACCTCCTCCTCTGTGAAGACATAAACAGAACAACTTTTTTGCAATTTATTTATTGAATTTTGAAGTACAACTTATTCATATATCAAATTATGACCAGTAGAAGAGGCATCAGTCACACAAAGAATAAATGTTAGGAGCAGTTGCAATGCAATCTTCTTTCATAAAAGCCATTTTTACAGGACCATATTCCAGTGTGCTTGAATTTTATTTTCCATGAGACTATATATGCTCAGCTTTTTAAATGACATATAATTGGACAACAATAAATGTTCACTCACCTGTGGCAAAGGATCAAATGACATTACAAGAAGTAATTCCAAGCAGATGTGAATACTCATCCAATACTTTATATACTAAAACTTAATAGCAAAGATGCCAAGAAGCCCATATATTATATCAAGTGGTAGGATAGCTACTAGAGAAGAGTTGAATTTTCTTTGAAAATGTTTGTGGTGAGGGCTTTTTGGATCCCCATCTCCTTCAACACTGCTGCTAGATTGGCAATCTCCAGTTTTCTAGTTTCAGAGCTTACGCACTATTTGTCATTGGGGGTCAGGAGGTTCACTTTCTCTAAATGATCCTACTCAAAGATCACATACGGAATGCAATGTTATCACAGCATCACAGACCTAGGTACATGAATTTTTCACATTCCTTTGTCCAAGTTCAGAGTGGTGTACATATTTCCTTCCCTCCATTTTCCTCACAACAACCCTGTGAGACAGAGGTTGAGAGGTAGCCCAAGATCACCCAGTAAATGCCAGTGTTGATCAAGGATTTGAACCTGATCTTCCAGATCCAAGTTCAGATGCATACACCATCCTGGCTCAACAATTGAGCCTGATGACTGGGCACATGGGGTCACTGAAAGCAAAGGAGATCAATACTTTGCTCTTTGTATAACGCATATGCATACCACTCAAAATTCTTTGGAAGAAGGGTAGCAGTCCCATACCCCCCCCCCCAAAAAAAATCTCCCTTAATGGCCAGAATAAACCTTCCAGAAGAGGGTATGATGAAGTTCAGGAACTTAAGCCACCTTCTATGAGCAGAATTTTGATCACAGAAAGATAGGGCACAATCCAGAGTAACTATGGGAGCATGTAAGAGACATTACATGCACCTGTAGTTACTACACCACCTAGTGAAAAACCTATGGGAAATTCATATTGCAATCCAGAGTAACTTGTTCTTACTCTGGAGCAAGGAATCCCCATAGTTACTCTGGATTTCACCCTTAGTCTTATTTTTGTGTGATCCCTCACCACTTTATCTCATCAACTTATAGAAAGCACTCTGACTGCCAGGAACTGATTTTTAGGGCTAAAAGCGAACAAAAGTGAATGAGTGCAATTATCTTCCATGGTCTTCTCTAAACTTGCATGACTCTGGATACAATCCATTATGCCTAACACACAAAACAGTCAAAACATACATAGTCTTATTGTACACTGCAGTGTTTCTCAAGTGACATCACGTGACATTCAAACTGGGGGTCAGGGTACAACTGAGTGGTTTGTGAGCCAAGGTCTGGTGATCCCCATTCATGTCAATGTGTATTTTATTTTGCATTTGTGAAAATGTTACAAATCTGTACTTTTAAAAAGGCTACTACATTTATGCTTTTAACAATAGTCAACGGGGCTTATTCCTGGGTAACTACAGATTGGATTGCAACCATTGGGCTGTTTGGGAGCTTTTTAAAAACATTATCAGCAACTGTCTGATGATTCCTTACATTTTTCAACTTAAAGTTTCTATAAACTTTTAATTTGCTTAGGACCAACCAATCCAATCAAATTTTCCAGCACTGATGCAGCTGTTTCTATGTGGCATGTGTTACATCCTGAAGTGGGACAACCATCATAGGCCTCTGCAAGGGAAGGAAATGTATGTTCCTTTAACCCAGGCTGCACTGTGGTTGCATCAGCACTGGGAAGTTGGATACAACTTGGCCATTAGTTGATTTGATTTTGTCTATGGGACTATTAAAAATTTTCCTGCTTGATGTCACTTCCAGCCATGACAATTTCTTGTGGGGCCCAATTGACTGTCATTCTAAAACAAGAATCCCACCGCTAATAAGTTTGAGAAACCCTGGTATACTGAGATTCTAGGCTGTATAAAAGGAAAACCTCCAGCAGAAATGCCATGATACTCCACAGCAAAGGCAGATTTCACTATAAGTTATTTATAAAGTTATCTTTCCTACACTCAAGGCAGAAAACCTAACACAAGGATAAAACTAAAACCAACAGCTAGTCATAGCCTAATTTCAGTCAGATTTTGAAAAAGATTGGGATATTGGGAAATATCATTATATTTAGGATCAGAAGAAAAAATAGAAGGATAGATAAATCTATTTAACTAGATGGAATACCCCCATACTAACTTGATTATCCAGGCTCTAAAAACACCTACAACAGTCATTCATAATAATTATTTTTGTTCCTATGCAAAGCAAGGCAATGACTTTGTTCAAGCCCCATTAAACACAAATCTGAATAGCAATTCTGAAACCTCAGATTAATGCAGTTCTGGAATTATTCCTTATTAGCAAACCGTAATTCAGAGCTTCAAATTCTCTTCTAACAGTTCCTGTACACAGTATTTGTTAATGCCCAGTTCATGTCCATTTATTTTCATATGCAGACACAGTTCCATTCGGCTAAAGTGAAAGTGCACCAAAAGTACTATATATCATTTCTAATATCACCAATACATACAGAGTCACCCACTAAGACTTATGTGGGTGCTTTGTTTTTGTTTATTTAGCTTCTTTATATTTTCATTGAAAATGTTAGTGCCAGCTTAAACATTTTTCCAGTGCAATTAATGATACAGTACTACTGTAGTTTTTTTTTTCAGAAAATGCAAGTAAACAGGCAAGTAAACATGAGCCTTTTACTTAAATCCATAAAGGAAATTAAAATTTCTAATTTTTGGAGCCACCTTGGATCCTCTTAGGGGGGAGAGAAGCAGGGCAGAAACATGATAAACAAACTTTCAACATTTATCACCTCATAATTATCCACCATTTTCATGCAGACTGCTCCAAATGTAACCAGTGCAATAAGATTTGTGCTTCTTTAGATTTCTTATTTTCTATATCTTACATTAGCATACTGATGAATTCTGGAGCAGTTGTTAAATAGAATTTACAACAGGAAAACATTCAACCATGGTGCCAAGGAGTTACTTTTTATCAAAATGCTTGTAAATGGATAATCCATTTTCCATGGCAGTATGTTGACTATTAGTAAATATATACTGTATATTTGAGATCTCTAATTTGTTTGGTGGGTTTTTTTAATGTAATCAGTAATTTCCAATTCTGAGATTATTTGGATAGTGAGAAATAAGTAACTGCCAGTCCTTTTAACCCCATATAGATTCCAGCACAATATCCAAAGTTACAAAAACAAAAATAGAGACTGACACAGGAAGACAATACTATAGAAATCATAATCAAAGTACTCATACAAATTTATAAAACATTAATCAGCAAATGGATGCTTTATAGGCTCACCTATATGATCTGCTATAATAGTCACGATCATCATAACCTCTATCATAACCTCTGTCATAGTAATCTCTTCGCCGGGAGCTACCACTGGAAGGAAATGCATAGTGTTACATTAGGAAGACAATAAAATACAGTCATACAACATAGGGAATAGGTGATACATTTGATACTGGATGGTACATTTAAGTCTGAAACCATGAATCTAAATTTTAAAAAATGATCTTTGGCACTGCAGGGGGAAAAACCCTGTTTTCTGATTCCTTGGCTAATTTTCTTCCAAATGTAAAGACTTTGTAACGTAGGAAAAAAATCAAGAGAAAAGGAAAAAAACTAGTCATTATAAAACACTCTCATATCCTCAGGGTCAGCATAAATTAAGTATTTCCAATTACTTCAGTATAGATTACAAGTTTTACTTAATCCTAATCCAAACACTGAATCTTGTAAAACTAGTGCTAACCTCAATTCTTCAGCACAAAGCACTAGGCTAGTGCTGCTCTACTGATGTGAAATTACAGACCAGCATTCCACCACCACCCCAATATGACAGAGACTAGTTCTGTTTATGTGCCATATTACTACTGTTTTTTCTTTCCAGAAAGTTTGCCAGGATAGAAGTACCATCAAGTAGAACAGGCCTAGACTACAGACATTAAGAACTTATGTGCACATAAATAAACTGCAATACTCAAAATATTGTGGCAGTCAACCACTTGATATTAAAATTAGGCACTAAACAAACAATTTAAGGGTGCAATCCTAACCAATTTTCCTGCACTGGCATAGCTGTGCCAGTGTGGCATGTGCTGCCTCATGCAGTTGAGGGGTAGTTACAGAGGCTCCAGAAATGCATTGTCTTTATCTTGGCACTGGAAAGTTGGTTAGGATTATGCCCTAAATCTAGTTTCAATCCTTGTAAATCCATGCTCTAAGAACTCACTATGTAGGCCTTCCCATGTAAATTCCAGGGGTTGGTGTGTGAGGTCTTTTTGTTATTGAGAAATCAACTCGAATTCTTCTCCCATCAAGTTCCATTCCATTTGCACGCTCTTTTGCCTATAAGAAAAAGACATTGCAAAATATTTTTCAGAGTTCAAATTAATTCAAGATAGTAGAAATTAGAGTTACTTAGCTCTCATATTTACAAGCTACTCCCACCCAATATAAGTTAATTTTACTTATTTTATAGTCTTCAATAATAAAACCAAATATAATTAAACCCACTGTCCTAATTCTCCCTCTTCTGCAAGCAGGCGACATAGCTGCACAGAAAGCAAGTTCTAGCAAGAAGAAACCAGACAGCTGATTTCATTAGAACAATAGAGGGCACAGCACTCCATCCTCTTCATCAGAGCAACTATTATGACCATAGTACTTATTTTAAATTGCTGTCACAATTATGATTAATTTATAGTATTAACAATTAAATTAATTTAACAATTAAATTGTTATCAAATTAACAATATTAACAATTACATTTAATTTAAATTAATTAAATTAACAATTATAGTTTGTTATAATTTTGATTGAAGAAACTAAGATTGAAAGATCATACAAGTCCTGCTCACATGCATTTAAAAAAAAGAGGAAAAACAGCAAATTACAAACATGTGGTCTTTATATTCCATGTCTTATACACACACACACACGAGTACATTTGGTACTGTTTCAGAAAAATGTGGAAGCATACGCATCCTCACCTAAAAAGCAGCAATTCTGACAGTACTATCTATATATGATCTCTATAAAAAGCCACGATTGAGCTCAAGGATCTTACATCTTTTTCCTAATAAAAATGTGAGATTTATGATTTGAATCAATGTGTTTTCACAACTGTTGCAGTTGTCTCACCTTCTCTACTACATGCAACCAACACATCAAATTGACAAAACATCTAGTAAATGTTATCTAAAACAATTCTTGTCTCACACACAAGTAGGATGACTGACTTCATTTCTGAACAGACTTATTCATATAAATTCTTATTACAATGTTACCCATGTGAGGCACAGTAACAAGACAAAAACACTCACAAGTATATACAGTGGTACCTCGCTTAACAAGTGATCCACATAACAAGCAAAAATTTCTCTAGAATTCTGCCTTGCATAACAAGTGTTGCTTCACTTAACAAGCACACTTGTTGGCAGTTGGAGCAGACGTGCTGGCCGGCAGCCCTTTTAAAAAGCATCAGGACTACCTAGCGCGCCTGCCCATAACAAAAGCAACACTTCCATGCTGTTCTTCCTGTGGCCAGGTGTCCACTGGGCAGAGGGAGAGAACAGCAGAGGAGAAGAGGGAAGCAGCTCAGGGCTAGCCAGAAGGGAGCAGGGGGGAGAGAGGCTCAGGATGAAGAGGAGAAAGTGGGGAAACACCTTGAAAGTGTCTTAGATTGCAGCCTCCTAACCATGTCTACCCAGAAGTAAGCCCCATTGTGTTAAATGGGGCTTCCTCCTAGGAAAGTGTTTTTGATTGCAGACCTCCTAACCATTAAACTTATTATGTGATGCACCACTGTATATACACCACTCATCTGCACCAGGAACCTGCCCTGCCCAGAAGCTCCACATCGGCTAAGCAAAATGCTACATGCCCCACTTGAAATTGGCTTGCAAACCACCTAGTGGGTTCTGATCCAGTTTGAAAAACACTATGCTAACTTAAATCTTAACTCTGGAACTGAACTGAAGACTAGTTATCTATGAAAAAGAAATAATTATGACTTCTGAGTCTAGTACAGTTATATATACTTATTATAAATACTTATTAACCATCAGGCAAATATGGGGTTTTCCTCTCCATCTCATGATTAAGGGAACCTAGTTTCAGTGAAATTACCCACTGTTTAGCTAGTAATTATCACTTTCGCTTATTAACTGAGCAGACAACATTCTGTTCTGGACTCTGGCCCTTGATGATCCTTTCATGTGTACAGAAACAGAAAATTTAAATAATGATTTAAGTTACCAATTTTAAACCAACCCATCTGGAAAAATATTTTTATTACAGCAGGCATTTCAAAAACTACAATGTATTTTCATGGAAAGGGTGCTCACTTACCTCTTTAGCATCATCAACACTTTCAAAATACACAAAAGCAAATCCTCTAGAACGGCGGGACTGTTGGTCATAGACAATAGAAACATCAGCAATTGGGCCATATTTGGAGAATACCTCTCTCAGATCCCTTTCTGTTGTGTACAGGCTTAATCCAAACACACCAAGGCAACAGTTTGGGTCAGGATTTGCCTATAAAAAAAGCCATAATAAGAATTCAAGAACTTTCACAAAAAATGAAAGTGCATTAATATAGAAAACATACAATAGCAAGTTCCGAAGCAAACAAATAATTACAGTTGAGCCCACTTCCCACCAAAGAATCTGGAACTGAAAAAAAGATATTCTATTGTGCTATGGCCAAATAGTATATCCAAACAGTCTCTTCTCATTAAATGGTCAAAGGGAGAACAAAATTGTGTTTAATCCCCACAATCGCATTGTGCTTTTTGACTGCATTAAGCTTCATCCAGATATAGGCTAGGAGTTAACAGCACATGGACAAACAAACTTGGGGTGGGGATGAGAATAAAAACAGAGGAGCTACAATTTCATGCATGAGATATATTTATTAAATGTCTTATGAGTGTTTTTGGACTAGATCACTTTCTAGGATAAATAAATATGCACAAATACCCCTTGGTGGTAAGAAATTCATAATGCTCAAAACTTTCTTTTAACAAGCCATTCTATGATGTAGTAGAAAGTGGCTTCTAATATTCCACATCACAGCCACTTTTCTCCTCACACGATGGTCCCACAGGCTCATGCTGGACAGTCTGAAAAAGCAGGGTGCAGAGCCATCTGGGGTATGGGATGATTGGACAAGGAGAAAGGCAGCTGCAATGCAGAATGAAAAGTGTTGCACCTGAATGGCTTTCCTAGAACACTGGATCTTGTCCAGAGGTTGGGTTTTGTAGGCCCCTTATAAACCATTAAATTCTCCAGACTGCACAATGAGGCTACTGGACCTGTCCTTCCCAATGCCATTCAAAAAGTTGCGAAGTCAGAGACAAAACTGCTGAAAACAGTACTGGGGACTGCAGTTGTAAAACTATCTAGGGAGTCCTAGTAAGCATAAGGAAAGTAGGCATCATCTTTGCAGTTAACCCTCTAAAGCTCAAAAGGAGGATGCTGCAACTGCTTTCTCTGCACTGTATGAACAATACATCAGCATGCCAACAATTACGTCCTATTTTTATTTTTAAACAAAGAAATGCAGGTGTAATCCAATTATCAGCAATTTTGTCTCAACATGAATGAGACTGGCTCTTTAAATTAAAAATAAACATCACTTTAAGTAGCAGTGGCTTAAAAGCAGCCTGCTTACCATGGCCAGGTGGCAGGCAATTAAGCTTGCCTGAGAAAGGTTGGTAAAGGATCAGCTTTGGTTTCAGCTGAGAGACAGACTTCTCCCATCCCCCGTGTGACTATCACATCAATACAAATTGATAATCACTTCTGAATTGTTTTCTAAGGGGAATCTTCTGCCTCTTGAGTTGAACCTAAACTGTTTTAAGCCTGGGGAAAAGGAAATTGATTCATTGCCTGCCTTGTTACCATGGTAAACAATTGCTTTTGTATAATGTGGAAAAAGATTAATTATAGAGGTTCCTGAAATCAAAATGTTGCGAATGGCAAGGTTCAATCTGTACATAAATGTATTAAGAATCTACTGGTCTCTGCACATTAGCTAAAACAATAAAACCTTAGATTAAAATATTCAGAAGCTGAAAAATAAATGTTTATATGTTAAAGCATAATCATGCAAAACATTAGTGCACCATCCATTTCAAAAGTAAAACCCAATGTTTGACCCATTTATGTGAATTATACAATATTAACAGCTTATTTTTAAACAACCAACTTTTATATAGTTTCGGGGTAATTGGAAAATTGTTTATCTTCAAAGACACACACAGCTGAATGATCTCTGGTCAAGTGCTGCCATCCCAGCCTTACTCTGTTGCCAACATGACGCCGACGAGTAGACATAGGAGAATGGCTGTGACTGTGACGGCGGCGATAATCACGGCTATATGATCTGCTTCTTGATCTCCTATGGGATCGAGAACGTGAGCGTGATCTTGTATAATGCCTGCGAGAACTCCTTCTTGATCTGGATCTGTCGAGTATAAAAGTCAAGAATATCATGCTCTACTACATGTAACCAGCGCATCAAATTGACAAAACATATAGTAAATATTATCTAATACATTTTTTGACCTAGACACAAGGATGACTGACTTCATTTCTGAACAGACTTCTCTCTCTCTCTCGTGTGTGTGTGTGTGTATAAAAAGTCACTGACTGACTCATTCATCAACGGCCAGTCAAAAACCACCAGGGCAAGAAGAGTGAAATTTGGGGAGGGTGTTCCTTCCATGATGGAACTGGACTAAGAACCACCCACAAAAAAACAGTTTTTAGAAATTCCACCCGGAATGGGTTGAAAAGGGGCACAAAGCATTTTCCTCTCTATACTTTCCATTGAAGAATCCGACTGAGGGAAGCTCTGCTCCAACCCCTGGACTGAAAAGCATGAAATTTGGGGAGGGTGTTCCTTCTGTGACATCAACACCCACCAAGAACCGATGTTGAAAAACTTAAATCTTAAGGGGCTGAAAAGGGGTGCAACATGTTTTTGTCCTATACTTAACATTGCAGACTGACTGATCACTATCCAGCTGATGCACTGGGAGGGAGAGTGCACAGGGGTGATGGTGTACATATGTTCATGGGGGATTGTATACAGGGATGTTGCGCATGGTGGGTGTTGCATGTGGTGCGCATGGGGGGACAGTGCGTAGTGGGGGCATATGGGAGAAATTTTACTTCCGCAATGCGGGTACGTTTCACTAGTTCTTATTACAATGTTACCCATGTGATGCACAGTAACAAGACAAAATGGTCATAAGTATATACTTCAAGTATATATATACTTCAAAACAAACATTTGTTTGTTTTCTGGTTGAAATCAAAAGGTTTAGAAGGAAATCGTGCATATAATTCCTACTTGCACAGCAAGTCCTGTTCCAGAGATACCACAGACTTTTTCCAGCAGACATTTGAGTTTCAGCTTCTGTATGATAGCAGTCTCTGTCATTTCACATGCCTAGCTTGGTTTCACACACACACTCATGGGGTGAGGCCCTGCTTCCACCAACCTTTTCATCCCAGGCATACCAACAAGGTGATAAAATTGTCAAGGAATGCTATCAGTTTTAAAAAAAATTAACAGGGCACATCATGATACTAACAGAGGGCTCACATGGTCTATTAACAATTTATCCTTCCACAAATTCTTGTGGCACACCTGAGTACTATTCATGGCACACATAGTTGAAAACACCAGGAGACTATCATAATCTACTAATCATTCAAAATTTAGATGCAAATTTTCAAGTTAAAGAATGCTTCTTCCCATCATGATGCATACATTATTGCCCTTCCTAGAAAAAAATACTTGTAATTAAGCTGTACTCACTTGCATTTCATTTTTATAGAAAATAGCAGCAATATAAAATTACAATAGTCAAGTCACCTGAGGTGATCTTTAAGTAAAAGGACAACAAAATGTCTAGAAAAACCTACTCAGCAGATGTTTTAGCCAACACCATGTTAAGACTAGCCAGGTACATTCTGCTAAGACTACAGCACATTATTGAAATATGCCACTCAGCAAAAACCTCCAGAACTGCTTTCTGCTGAAATGACATCTTACCTCAACAAAGGAATTAATAAAATATAGGAACGTTGGCGGCAATTCTTGTATCATGTATTCAAAATACACATTAAGTTAAAGGCTGCCTCAATTTTTCCTCAGAATTTAAATTGTGATATTTAATTTTACAAGACTGCTTCAGTCTGAGAACATAATCAACTCTTTCACTTTAGGAAAAGACTTACCGAGATTCAGATCTTGATCTAGACTTTGACCTAGACCTTCTGGACCCCTCCTTAGACCGAGATCTGGCAGGCGAGTGCCTTGGAGACTTGCCGGAACCATGAGCACTTCCACTTCTGGAAGCAGAACGGGATTCCTGCATGCAGAAAACATACTGTTTAGTTTGAAAACAACTTCTCCAATATTTTAGTCCAAAAAAGCTCTGGTGAAAAATGTCAAAGAACTAGGTCTCCATTATGTGTCCGGGCAGTTGCCATTATAACTGCCTAGATTATGGTTTATTTTGCCTGTTAAGCACTTTTTCAAAACCCTGCATATGTTTTCTTTTCTATTAAACAAATAATGCATGCATGTTTAGCAAAATATACAGGGACACATAAACAGACTAGTAATTACTTAGCGTAGTGCTTTCAGATTCCAGATTACTTCTTATCTTAACTTCATTTTTATTTCTTTTCTTCATTCTTCCGTTTCAAATTCTGACTTCTTTCATCTTCCCCACTTCACAAAAATTGCTCAATATTCTATAAGTGGGACTTCTGGTCTGATAATTAGCATGCATTCACTTTCTTTTTTTTCAAATTTCAGCTTCACTTATTCCTGAGCTTCAAATAATTCTCATTTATAAAACTTGTCAAATGGCGACTTCCGCATTTTCCTTCTTCAACATTAACCTTAATAAAAAAAGAACAGGATGAAGAATATTTAAAACTCCAGGATAGATAACTAGTGCCAAGACTGAAACTAGAAAAAATGCTATGTGTTTGCACTATTAACTAGATAATGCAATTCTAGTATTGATTGATCCCAGTTTTACTGCCATGTTTTCAAAAAGATGTCAATTGAAAATTATTGACCAACTATGAATTTGCTAGTCATCCTACTTATTAAATGTTTAACAGCTGAAATGAGATCTTAGTACACTGACAAATTTCAGAAATTAAGTTACATCTCTTTACATTTGCATTTAGAAACTAGCATTACGTCCAAAAGCCATCAATTTGCACAAATATTCTAAGCTTAATAATAAAAAATGCATGTAGAACTACATAATTAAAGACATATTGACAAACATGTACTAAACATGTACCTTAGTTAGGAAGTCTCATTGAGATTTGCAAATTAAAACATACTTGCTATTTTTTACAACAGCCATGGAGAATGCTACAACTTTGCAGGCGTTTAGAACATTGTAATAAGTCTTGTCCTAAGTTAAATTTTAAACCCATCACAAAGGTTGCATCCTACATTATTACCATAAATTGCGCTTAAACTATGTAGCTCAATATTTAGCATACAACCCAGTGATGTGTCTAATACCAACTGTGCTCATAAATCAAGAGTTAGATGCAACTTTTTACAAGTAGAATTAAGCTCACACAAAGGAACTACAGTGGTGCCTCACACAAGTTTAATTCTTTCCGGAAGCATGCTTGTTATGTTAAATGCTCTTTATGTGAAGCGGATTTTCCCACAGGAAATAATGGAAACTCAGACAATTGGTTCCATAACCCCGAAAATAGTCATATAAAAATATTAACTGTATGTAAAAATGATGATAAAACATGAATTGAATTCAAAACATGCACTCAATGTGCATGATCCTATATAGTCTATTTAAGCTGCAATCCTAAAAATACTTTCCTGGGAGTAGGACCCATTTGACAAATGGGGCTTACCTCTGAGTAGACATGCTTAGGAGGCTGCAATCAAAGAAACTTTCCTGGGAGTAAACCACATTGAACAAAATGAGGCTTACTTCCTAGTAGACATACTTAGGAGGCTGCATGGAGGATAGGGGGCTGATCTGGGCTGCTGTTGGAGACTGGAGGCCAGTGGGGGCACTTGGAGGCAGTTGCCTCTGGCACCCCCAGGCAACTGCCCCCCAAGTTGGGGGCAGTTAGAGGCAGCATGGTGGCCGGCAGCCCTTTAAACGGGCTCCATGCGGAGTATCAGCGCATACAACTTGGGGGCAGTTGTCTGGGGCCTGTTAAGTGAAGTGGGCTTGTTAAGTGGAGCACACTCCCAATGGGAATTTGTGCTTGTTATGTGAATCACTCTTTATGTGAGGCACTTGTTATGCGAGGTACCACTATATCCCTACCCTTCCTTATCACCACAGACCTCTGAGGAGTTGCTCCTGAGTATCAGAGACCTTTAAATGTGGGATATGGCAGAGAGGTTGTTGGGAGAATCTTCAGGAATGGGGTCAATATTTATCCTATAAGCTTTGTTCCACTTGTCCAAATTTGGCTCCAACCTGTTTTAAAAAGAATTCTGAGAGCTTCCACACAGAAAGTGAGGATGAATTGTCCTATTAAATTTCTCCCACCACATCTGATATTACCACAATTCTCAATGATTGTACTGATAGCACAGTAATATTGTATTGCTGCAGTGGTTAGTATATATTACATGGGCACCATTACAGAAATTCTGAGGAAAATGTGTTTGTGCAATATAGCATATGTTATTTTGGCTTTTTTGCTATTTAAGCAAGTTTTCAGTCATTTTATGGGTTAACCAATGTACCCACAACATGGATTTACTTTGGGAGTAAGACATATTTAAGCTCTGTGCTTAAGGGCGCAATCCAGAGTAACTACGGGGAGTCCTTGCTCCGGTGTAAGAACAATTTGCTCTGGACTGCAATATGAATTTCCCATAGGTTTTCACTATATTGTGCAGTAACTACGTGTACACGTAATGTCTCTTACGTGCTCCCGTAGTTACTCTGGATTGCGCCCTAAGTGACAATTTATCCAGCAGCCAGTATGAATAGAATTCAATACAGCAAATGGCAAAATTTATAACTATTTTCATGACTATTTCTACAATTAGCTGGGCTTTAACATTTCTGTTTTAATTAGCCACTTGTTGGCTAGAAGAATTTCTCCCACCATACGTACTAAGTACATCTTTGTGTTACTTATACAATCCTGCTTAGTAAATAAGAATTGCATTTCTCAACCATTAAGAATATTGACTAATAAATTTTCTCTCATTTAGAGTAGATGATGAGAATTTAACATCAGACTGTTATGTTATTTAAAAAATTTCAATTATATTACATAAACGTTGAAAATAACCAGGTTGAAAATTGCAGCTGAATATAATAAAAATCAGTTAAAGTAATATAGTCTAATCAGTCTTAAAACTGTTATCCTTTATCAAAACACCATAGTTAAAGCCACTTTCGAAAAAAGATTTACAAAAAAGGCAACTTTGTAAAGCCAGGGATAAATAACATTACTTCTGTAGCCAATAATTATAAAATTACACAGGTCTTGTATTATATTTGTGTTCAAATTATGACTATGCAAACTGTCAGCTAAATAGAACAGATACAGCAATACCATGTCCTTATTATCTTTATTAGCTACAACCACATTCTAATTTTATCCACACGCTTTCCTCTTTTGTCCAGCTTCATCCAACTTTCCTTGAAATGTGTTGATATTCTCCTGTTTTTCTTTTATGTAGGTTTTGCACACATGTGCCTGTGTATAAAGTTATTTTCATTTTTTCCACAGGCTAAAATACATTTGAGAGCTAAATAAGGTTATACGTTGACATTCATCAATTTTTAAAGTTTTGTTTAAGCTCTGGTTCGTAACTAGACAAAGTACAAGTTATTGCTGTATTTACTTTCCATATAATGAAGAAACACTAGCCTAGCAGTTATCAGCCCATACTTTTGGTCAGATCAGGAAATTATATAGTCTTTTGGTATTCAAAATTGCTCAGGCTGCAACCTAACTGATAACACTTGTTTCCAAGTTAAGTGCTATCAAACTCAATAGAAGTTACAGGTCTATATTCCTGCAGTTCTAAATCAAGGGCAGAATTCTCACATGCCACTGGAGATGCTGGGAATCTTTCTGAGACCTGAAGATGCTGCATGTGGCATCTCAGAAGGCTCCTGGACAAAACTAGAATGAGGTTCCTATTGCAGTCTGAGTCCATGTGGGTCTCAAACCTCATCACTAAGGGTGAGAGTAGCTGGCAGACAATCCATCAATCACTCTCTTTTCAAGTGCTTAGAACAACTTCACTCAGAGGTAAGGGACCCCTCTTCTTTTCCCCAGCACTTGAAAAAATGCAAATTGATTATCATTCTTTTTGTAAGGGTATAGAGCAGGGATCCTCAAACGACGGCCCGCAGGCCGGATCAGGCCCGCCAGGGGCCTCAATCATGCCCACCGGCCTTTTGGGGGGGTTTGGGGGTGCTTTGTGGGCACTGGGGGGCAGTTCAAGGCTGCCGCGGCGAAGATCCACCACTCGTGGCAGCCCTGTGCAAAGGGAGAGAGCCCCTTGGGGCCCCAGAATTTGGGCAGCTTCAAACTGGCCCTTTAAATTTTTTAAAAAATGTTGCACACGCAGCTGGAGCTGTGTGCGCACTTCATCTGCCCCAGGGGTTCCGGCTGGTGCATGCGCCTCCCACCACTCTCTCACGGCTGCCCCAGCCAGCAGGGGCTTCAGGCTGTTGCGTGTGCCTCCTGCCGCCCCAGCTGCCAGGGGCTTACTTCTAAGTAGACAAGCAGAGAGCTGGGCTATTAAGGCCACCCTCCCATCCACACTTTCCTAAGAGTAAGCCCCATTGACTCTTATGGGCCTTACTTCTGAGTAGAAAAGCAGAGAGCTGGACAATTAAGGCCACCCTCCCATCCACACTTTCCTGGGAGTAAGCCCCATTGATTCTAATGGTCCTTACCTCTGAGTAGACATGCAATGGGTTGGGCTTACTTTCCTGGGAGTAAGCCCCACTGACTCTAATGGGCCTTACTACTGAGTAGACCAGATGACAGACGCAAAATTCCTGAACAGCAAGCCCAAAATTGATGTGAGCTTGTGTGTGTGCGCATGTGTGTATGAATGCATGTGTTCGTGTGAGAGAGTGCATGGTGTGAATGTCAGTGCATGTCACTGACATTCCTTGTGTTGCTGCAAATTGCTTTGAGAGCATCTTACATGTCTAGGTCAGAATCATGTATGTTGAAAGGTTTTCAATTTTAAAAGTTTTGAAATTAAGTACAGGAAAGCAATACAAGTATTTTTGCTTCATTTGAACATGTTCTACATACATTTTTGGGGTGTCCTACAAATTTTTAAGAGGGTAGGTGCTACGTGTGACATCACAAGTGTGGCTCACCAGGAGGAAGCTATAGTCCAGCCCCTGACAGTGTCTGAGGGACCATGAACGGTCAAACTTTAAAAAGTTTGAGGACCCCTGGTATAGAGAGAGAGACAGATTTGCCTGCCTGCCTGAAATGATTATATACTGCATTAAAAGGTCAGGAAGGCTGTTTTTAAATAATTGAGCAAAGAGACATTGTTTTTAAATGGATATCTTTTAATATCAGAAAGATGCTATCATAAGAATATGATTTTATAGTCTTAAGTTTTAATTACATTAATTTATAAGATTAGGACTAAAATTTTTATTAGTTTTTTTTGGGAGTATTATAAAATATATACTTTACATCTTCCCTTTCCTACCTAGTAGTGCTTTAAAATGTGGCAGTATTTTATTCTCTATTGGGGTTTACTCTCTCCTCACTCTGTATTGAGGATCTCTATGTCAACTCTCCCAGTTCCCAATCAGCCTTGGCCTTGCTGACCACATACAATCCCACTCTCCTTGTTCTCCCAAGAACCTCCAGACTTTAAATGTTACTGAACTGGTTTTCATTGTGGCCACAAAATAGCAATTTCCAGTTATTTTGTTCCCTGTCTCAAGGCAACTGCACCTGCTTCAAAGCTCTCATCAGTTGGTTGTTCCCAACATTTTGCTGAACAAGAAGTCAAAGACCTTCTCTGATACCTAAATTAGAAATTCTTACCTTTGCAACTGCTTCCCTAAACAATACTGTATATTTTCTGCAGTGCAAAGTAGGTGTACTGTATACAATACTGTATATTTTCTGCAGGTGGGCAATATAAGCAGAGGTTTTGGATGTTCGTGGAATTTATTTAGAAGTGTATACCATAATCCCCCCATATATGTGGGAGATTTGTTCCAGACCTCCCCCACAGAAAACATGGATAAAAGGAGATCATGAATACAGTGGTCCATTTTCTTTATCAATCAAGCATATTTCTGCTTTTACAGATGCAGTAACAGCAAAGCAACAACTAAGTGTAGCCTGCATGGCAGGGGCTACATTACATTACAGTCAGAACATTAACAGGAAGCAGGACTATCCTACTTTCTATTAATATTCTGTCTCTCCTTAGTGTGTGGTCTGCCTACTTTGCTATTATAGTGTAATGGGCACTGGGTGGGGGGGTATGACAGACACTTGAAATTGCGGATATGAAAAGATGTCTATATTTGTTATTGCAAACAATCATGATGCATGCTTATTTCAAAAAAATATAACTACAGAATTTCAATCTAGGCTTGCTTTTATTTCAGCATCTCACTGTCATACTAGTCATCTAAGGAATAGAGACATAGGGCACAGTCCAGAGTAACTACAGGTAGTCCTTGCACCAGTGTAAGAACAATTTACTCTGGACTGCAATATGAATTTCCCATAGGTTTTCACTAGGTGGTGCCTAACTACATTGACATAAATGTATCTTACGTGCTCCCATAGTTACTCTGGATTGTAGGGTTAATTTGAATTCAAAAGGCTAGGTTGCATTGGTTAATCATCAAATGTTAATCTGAGATCTGAAGTTAAGCATATGTCCACAGAAGCTATGCACTTAAACATTCCATGAGCTGAATGTTTTTCTTTTGGAACAAAACCCCAAATTTGTTTGGCACATAGAGCTACTGACAGAAAAGGCAAGAAAATATTCCACGAAAGATCCAGCTATGGTTTGCTACAGATTTGCAACCTCACCTGGAGCAATTCTCATGAAGATATTCCACAACAGCCCCAAAAAGTAGGACTTTTATTTACAAAAATATATAACTCACCCCATCTCAAAGTTTGCTATGAAATATTTTAGAAAGCCTACCAAGGTTATTTTAGTTCATGCAACTCCCTTCTGTAAAATATGTACATAGGAAGAATAACTACCTGAGCCCCACTTCTGAATGAACCCTATTCAAAAAAAACCCAAGGACTGTGCCAAAAAAAGATTGTTTAAAGGACAATATCACAGTTTCGGAACCTATCATTTAAACAAAATATCATGAGACAAGCCTAATGAAGTAGAAAGGCAATCTGTAAAGGAGCAATCTGCAATGCAACATCCCATCCTGCCTCACCTGCCTATTTTAGCTCTTCCCTGTGTGCTGAGCCAGAAGATTCCTTGTCAACCTTTTAATTCCCTCTTTACACCACAGTAAGTAAACACAAAAATACCCCATTGGAGATCTATGATGCAACAGCATTTAGCCCAGTGTGCAAGAGATTACAAGTCAACTAGGGATATTTAAATCTAATCAATTCATCCATAAATCTTCTGTCAGTGGCCAGGTTTTGTTTGTTCCTTTAATCTTAAGCCAGTAGACCAATTGGTTTTTAAATGTGATCTACAAACTAATGTTTTATTCAGAAACAAAGCTAGGCACTTACTGTGTAAATATTTACTGCACAATTTGATGCAGGTCCCCTGAAAAGTATGCCTAGATGAATTAAATGGGATGTACGTTCAGGAAAGTGTGTACAACTAACCTATGTTCTGGAATTCTTGGAATCCTGACGGGTATCAAAATTCATTGATGTTAAATTTCAGGGATGTTTAAGGTGGCCAAAGCAGCCACCGAAACAAGCTTCTGGTTTTTGCTGAAAACCAACACATATATAAAATTATAATTATTTCATGTGAAACTCAAGAAAGCTTTGAATCCTAATTTAATGTTTTATTTTCCCCATTTAAGTAATACTGCAAAAATCTCACCTACCTCAACTGGCTACATGAGAACCCCTCCGATTTGGAAAATTAACTGTATATTAATTAACAGCCTGGCTCCTACATCCAATCATTATCTCTTCTCCTTACTGATTCAGGCTCTGATATTGCCCTTACATTTCTCACCCTCCCTGGCTACAACCTCCTACTGACCTAAATTTTACTAATATACTTCGTACATAGTACATAAGTAACCAAATAAGTAAACAAAGTGGTTGTGGTTGGTGCAAGCGGTTAAGACGCTGTGCCTGTTAACCAGCAGGCCGGGGTTCGAGACCTGGGTCAGCTCCACAAGACAGAGTGAGCCCCTATCCTTAGTCCAGCTCTGCAACGCCAGCTGGATCCAATTGTAACGGCTCTGCCTTTCCATTGGACTAATTCATTGGCGTGGAGAGGGGGGATTTGCTGCTTGGGCAACAGCCTATCCTCTATAACAATCTAACCTAGGCTTTCATGCTTCGCATGCAGCGCAGAGCACGATACCAAAGTCTTCCAAGACTGATGGAGGCCTACCAAGTAACCAAATGGCACCTCATGACTCTATCCTACACTGAATACAAGTTACAGGCCTATGGAGTCAAAATTACACTTTCCATTTGGTCTTTACGTGGGGCCAAATGAAGTTAAAACACCAATAAGGGTCACTGCACAATAAGAAAAAGAATGTTTGTACTCCACATTTTTGCTGCTATGTTAACTGCTTATGTTGAAACAGTAATTTGCTGCCTTTATGTTTGAACTTTAATTCTGCCCCTTTACCATGTCAAGAATACTAGATAAAGAATACAAGTAATAAAAATAAAATTTTAATCTGTCATATAACTTCCAGGGTATGTATCTGTATGATCTGTGTCCCAGAACACACCTGCTATATGTACATGATATACAACATGTTTCTGAACCTTACATGATTCTGAAGCAACTCTGAACACGCAGTATCAGAAAAACTTTACTACAATTGCTACATAGCAATCCAATCCATGGATCACAGCCTATCTTTCATTAGCTCCAAAGTGTTTCCAAATTCATGTTAATTGCTTCATTGGCATTATCTAACCTCCTCCACCATTCCCTTCTCCTTTTGCCCTCAATTTTTCCTAACATCAGGATATTTTCTAAGGAGTTCCTCCTTATGGGATGGCCAAAATATTTTAGCTTCAGTATCTGTCTTTCCAATGAAAAGTCAGGGTTCATTTCCTGTTGGATTAACTAATTTGATCTCTTTGCAGTCAAAGGTTGGTTTTCAACCATGGCACACTGGCATGCTATGGATGAGCTGCAGGTATGCCACACGGGGTTGTAATTTATTAGCAGAGTAATTGGTGGATTTGAGCCCCTACCAATAAGCATGGTGTGCCTTGTCAATGGCCAAAAAGCTGATGATGTGCCTTGACAATTTTAGTGCCCTGTCAGTTTGCCGTGAGATGAAAAAGATTTAAAATCACTGTAGCACTAATTTCTTGACTCACATAATTTCTTCTCGTCTACTGGACAAAAATTGACTTTCAGAATTTGAGAAAAGGACTAAGGCACTCAAATGTCAAGATACTTTTAAGACAAACTAGTATCTTTTCATATCTCACATAAGCACATAAGAGCCTCCTCTGGATCAGGCCAAAAGCCCATCTCGTCCAGGTTCCTGTATCACACAGCAACCCACCAAATGCCTAAGGGAACACATATGACAGTTGCATCCAGGTGCCCTCTCCTCCATCTGGCATTTTGAGGTTGCCTACACCTACAATCTATACGCACACACACATATATATACACTTACATAGACACTCATCATGGCTTGTCCTTTCTTCTAGGAATTTGTCCAATTCCTTCTTAAAGGCATTAAGAATAGATGCCATCACCACATCCTGTGGCAGGGAGTTCCACAGACCAACAACACACTGGATAAAGAAATATTTTCTTTTTCTCCCAACATAACCCTCCCAACATTCAATTTTAGTGGCTGTCTCCTAGTTCTGGTGTTGTGTGAAAGGGAAAAGAGCATCTCTCTACCCATCCCTTGAATAGTTTTGTATGTCTCATTCATGGCTCTCCTCAAGCGCTACTTCTCTAGACTGAAGAGCCCCAACACTGTAGCCTTTCCTCAAAGAGAAGGTGTCCCAAACTATCAATCATTTTGGTTGCTGTCTCTGAACCTTCTCCATCAATCTCTTCTGTATCATTTTTAAATAAGATGACCAGAACACCTTTAAATAAGGTGACAAATGTGGCCCAATCATCAATTTGTACAATGGCATTATAATATTAGCTATTTTATTCTTTTTTAATGAACCTAGGCATGCAATTAGCCTTCTTCACTGTCCCTACATTGGGTCAACACTTCCATTAATTATCCACTAGCATCCCCAGATCTCTCTCCTGCTCTGTCACCGATGGATCAGAGCCCATTAACCTCTATGTAAAGTTAGGATTCTTTGCTCTAATGTGCATAACTCTACTTTTACTTACATTGAAATGCTTATGATGAGAATGCAGGCCTACTCTAAGAGATTGTTTAAATTGGAGCTTATCAATTGATTACAGTAGTTCATATATATTATAATGGAACTTACTTCCAAGTAGACCTACATGGATTTGGGCTCTGAGGCTGCAATCCTTTCCTGGAAGTAAGCCCCATTGGGACTTATTTCCGATTAAACCTACACAGAATTGAGGCTGTAATCCTTTGCACCCTTTACTGGGGGTAAGCCTTACTGACTACAATGGATCTTACTTCCAGGTAGACCTACACAGAATTGAGGCTGGGGCTGTAATGCTATCCACACTTTCTTAGGAGTAAGGTTCAGTGACTACAATGTAACTTACTTCTGAGTAGGCATGTCTAGGAGTGGGTTTTGATGTTGCAAATTTATCCACCCTTTCCTGGGAGTAAGCCCCACTGGCTATAATGGTAGTTACTTCCCAGTAAACCTACACAGAATTGAGGCTTTGCACCCTTTTCTGGGAGTAAGTCTTACTGACTTTAATGGAACTTACTTCCGAGTAGACCTACAGAGAATTGGGATGGGGCTGTAATGCTATCCAGTTTCCTGTGAGTAAGCCCCACTGAATACAAAGGGGTTTACTTCCGAGTAGGCATGCGCAGGGTTGGGCTCTCCCCACCGAGGCACACTTCAACCCCTGCGGGCTGCGGAGCAGGAGCCACGGGGAGCTCCCCGTTCCCAGCGGAGGCGGCTCAGAGGAAACCCTGACAGCAGCCGAACCTCCGGGGTTGGAATGGGGACCCTCCGCGGAGGGGGAGCCCTGGAGGGTCCTCGGGGGAGGGCGGCGTGGAAGGCGGGAGCGCAGCGCGCGAGGCCCTGAGCGGCCATTTTGTCCCCGCGGCGTCTGCGCGCTCACTCGGGTCACCAGCCCAAGATGGCGCCGGCGCAGGCGGGGTGGGGGAGGGGAAGAGGCACTCCGAGACAGCCCTCCCCCGCAGCTCTCGCGCCAAACGGTCACGGGGGGGGCGGGGGTCGCTTCAAGGCCTCCTCGCGCCCTTCAGCCGCCCCCGCCCCGCGAGGAGAGCCCAACACCCGAAAGGGCCTCCCCCCTCCCACCCTCAGGAGGCAGCGCTGCAGGCCCCGCTCATTACCCGCTCGCCGTAGTTTTGCTCCCCGCTGTCGCTCATCCTCCTTTCCTCCGACTCCGGGACGCCGACCGCGGTTGCCACCACCAGAACCGTCCGCTCCACACCAGCCAGCCTTCTCCGCAGAGGAACTGACGCAGCGCCACAGCCACGCCCACAGGCCGCGCGCCGGCTCCGAACACCGCCCCCTCCCTCCTTCCGCCACTCCCTCCTTCCCTCAGGAGAACCAGCCCTCCCCCTTCCCCTGGAGGAGACTCCGGACTGCAGCCTCGGCACGGTTACCCGCGAGTAAGCCCCATTCACTACAGTGGGCCTTACTTCTCAGTAGGCACCCATAGGATTGGGCTCAGAGGCTGCGATCCTATCCACACTTTCCTGAGAGTAAGCCCCATGGACTATATTGGGCCTTACCTCTGAGTAGACATGCATAGGATTGGGCTCAGAGGCTGCGATCCTATCCACACTTTCCTGAGAGTAAGCCCCATGGATATAATGGGCCTTATCTCTGAGTAGACATGCATAGGATTGGGCTCAGAGGCTGCGATCCTATCCACACTTTCCTGAGAGTAAGCCCCATGGATATAATGGGCCTTACCTCTGAGTAGACATGCATAGGATTGGGCTCAGAGGCTACGATCCTATCCACACTTTCCTGAGAGTAAGCCCCATGGACTATATTGGGTCTTACCTCTGAGTAGACATGCATAGGATTGGGCTCTGAGGGTAAGCCCCATTGACTGTAATGTTCCTTATCTTTGAGTAGGCACAAGTAGGATTGGGTTCTGAGATTGCGATACTCATACTACCCACACTTTCCTGAATGTAACCCCATTGACTACAATGGGCCTTATGTCTGGGACATACAGTGGGACAGTCAGCACTGTCCAAGAACACTTCTGTGATCATGTGGGCAGCTTGACAATATGCTGATATGCATGCAACACTGTTACCTTTCCCACCAAGGTTGTTCTTATTTATCTGCTTTCACTAACATGGTTTTAAACTGGCAGGAGCTGGGCAAGGAACAAGAGCTCACTCCGTCCTGTAGCACCTGGGTCTCAAACTGTGGCCTGCTTAAACCACTGCTTTAGTATCACAGGCTGCAATCCTAACCACACTTTCCAGGGACTAAATACTATGGGACTTTGTTGACATGCTTAGGATTGCACTGTTAACCTACTTAAGGGCAAAATCTGTAGCAGTTACAGGTCCACGCATTTATTTCACCTTCTAATGTTATCTTATGCAAAGTCATCGATCCCAACCGGGTCAATTTGACCTGGCTGGTAAGTTGTGTTGTGTTTTTTACTGAATTTATTATTATTACTTGACAAGACTTTCTGAGTTTTTTACTGCTAATGAAACAGTTACAAATCCAAAAGCATAAAAGTTTTTGAATTTACAGTTTTTCTGTAAATTACAATTTATACATAATCCCAGGACGGGTCCATTAGACCCATTTTGCCTTTCACTGATTATTCAATCCAATGGCAGGATAGGTTTCCCACAACAAACAAAAAAATTTATAGGTTCTCAGCATGGGTTTTATTGCCCTGAAGATTTCCCACAACAAACAAAAGGATGGTCTCAGCATGGGGTTTGATTGCCCTGAAGTTTTCACCTAAGAAAGAAGTTTTCACATAAGATGGGTCAAATTGACCCTTCCTGGGAATGGAATGTACAGAAAAACTGTATATTCAAAAACTTTTATGCTTTTGGATTTGCAACTGTTTCATTAGCAGTAAAAAAGTCCGAAAGCCTTGTCAAGTAAAAATAATAAATTATGTAAAAAAAAAAATACAAACTTCCAGCCGGGTCAAATTGACCCAAGCCAGGTCTAATGGACCCGTCCTGGGATGATATGGTAGAAAATAAAAATGGGATCCTAAGTGTTAACTGCTCTGGAGCAAGGGGCATAATTTCACTTTAGGATATAGGCCAATGGCTGCAATCCTAAAGACACTTTCTTGGGAGTAAGACTCACTGAACACAATGGGGCTTACTTTTGAGTAGACATGGTTAGGATGAGCCACTACAACCCAAGAGAAATAGAGTAATTCTAGTTCAAAATCATGGAACTGAAAGTAGGCAAATAGGTACCATTTTGGTGGGAAAGTAATAGCGCTTCCACATGCTTTGTTATTTAGTCATACTGGCCACATGATCATGGAGATGCCTTTGGACGATGCTGGCTCTTTGGTCTTGTAACAGGGATGAGCACTGGGTGTATCATTTGACTTTACAATAGCGCTGTATATAAGCTATTACTATTTAGCTTTGATTCACAGAGAATGCACAGCAAAGGTTAAAAAAACATATACAAGTTTTATTGGATGGTCTGAAAAAAATGGAGCAGTATCTGAAAGAGATGCACAAGTGGAAATGTAGCCACCTCAACCCAGCAGGACTCTCATTCTGTAGGTTTTCCAACAGACAGCCAAGCAGCAGGTGTCAGTAAGGTCTGGTTCCACCAGTTTACTCATTATCTGTAATGGCACTTACAAAGCAACAGAGGCCTGTGAGGAACATAAATCAGCAGCCCCAAACATGAACAGTTGAAATCACTTTGGTCAAAACTGCCATGTATGTTGCAGGTTTCCTTTGTGGTCTGCCTGACTCCCTATGTGTCCTCTTCCCCAATGGATAGCTGCATATGGAGAGCATGTAGTAAAAGACAGAACCATCAGCCACAGATGATCTCTGGATCTGAATGCATAGTCTGAGAGTAGTGCTACTTGGGAGTACGTACAATGGCACCCCATTGAGGATGAGAGCATTGTGGTTCAGAGAATGGTGCAGTGGAATTCTGTCAGGAGATGACTCATCTGCCCCATGTGGCAAAGCTACAATCCTGGAAAAACAAGGATTTCAGATGAGAATTTGGCCAGCAGTGACAATAGCTAGAGCACCTGGCATTCACCATAAGGGAACAGGCACAGTGTGCAACCCTAACTTCCATTGGAATAGGGAGACTGATCACCATTAGAACAAGGGTGGCCTGATCTGTATCAGCCTAGGCAAGGAGAATTACAGTGACACCTCACGTAACAAACGCCTCACATAAAGTATGTTTCATGTAACAAACAAAAATTTCTCCAGGATTCTGCTTCACATAACAAACTGTGCTTCACGTAAAGAACACATTCGTCCGCAGTTGGGGCAGATGCCAACCCTTTTAAAAAGTGTCAGGGTTGCCTAGTGTGCCTGTCCATAGCACTGATTGCAGCCTAACCACATCTACCCAGATGTAAGCCCCATTGTGTTCAGTGGGGCTTACTCCCAGGAAAGAGTCTTTAGGATTGCAGCCTAAGTAGACTTCATAGGATCATGCACATTGAATGCTTGTTTTGAATTCAATTCCAGTGTTTTGTAATCATCTATATATATAAAAGGCATCTTCATCATCATCACTGACTCATGAACACCCAGCCAAACCCGCTGGGCCTATACACGTGAAATTTGATGAGGGTGTTCCTTCCATGATGGAGGGATCCACTAAGAACCAGTTTTCAGAAATTCCACCCAGAAGGGGTTGAAAAAGGGCGCAATGCGTTTTATAAAACTAATCATTGTCATTACTGACTCATCAACGCCCTGCCAAAACCATCAGACCTAGAAGTGTGAAATTTGGGGAGGGTGTTCCTTCTGTGATAGAGGGAGTCACTAAGAACCAATTTTCAGAAATTCCAACCGGAAGGGGGTGAAATGGGGTGCAACTTTTTTCTTCCCTATACTTTGCATTGAAGACTCAGTGACTGATGGATGCTCTGCCCCAACCCCTGGACCTAGAAGTGTGAAATTTGGAGAGGGAGTTCCTTCTGTGACATCAAGAATGGATGTGGAGAAATGTAACCCTTAAGGGGCTGAAAAGGAGTGCAACGTATTTTTATCCTACACTTAACATGGAAGACTATCCAACATCCATCTGATTTGGGTGCTCAGTGCTTGGTGCACTGGGTGGGATGTTGTTTGGAGGGAGGAGTTGCATGGGGAGGATGTTGTGCATGGGGGGCTGTTGCGCATGTGGAGGTGATGTGCATGCGCGGATGCTGCACATGGGCAGATGATGCACATGGAGACTGATGCACATGGGGGAAGTTGATGCACATGCCAGGATGATGCAATTGGGGGTTGGTGCGCATGGGAAGTTGATGCACATGGGAGGTTGATGGGCATGGGGGACTGATGGGCATGGGGGATTTTCCGCATGGGGGGATGTTACGCATGCGTGTGGGGGGGTTGATGCGCATGAGAGGTTGATGCGCAGTGGGGTATGGCGTACAGGGGGAATTTTACTCCTGCAACACGGGTACGCTTTTTGCTAGTTTTTTATAAAAAGTTAATATTTTTCTTTAAGTATTTTTGGGGTGTGGAACCAATTGTCTGAGTTTCCATTATTTCCTATGGGAAAATCCACTTCATATAAAGAACGTTTCATATAACAAACATGCCTCCGGAACGAATTAAATTTGATACGTGAGGTGCCACTGTACTTCCTTTATTTACTCTAGATACAGCTGATGCAACAAGGCTATTTGGATCTGTGCAACCTAAAGAAATGGTGCAGATCTTAGCAGCCCAGAGCTTCACCACCTGCTTGAGAAAAAGGACATGAGCCTGCCCTCACCTGTCTTGAAACACCTCCTTCCCACCCTCCACTCATCCCTGATCCCAACTCAGGCCAGTCCAGCAGACACCCTGGAATGCAAAATATGCACTTGCCCAGCACAATCTCTGGATTGTGCTCTCACTGCCCTTATCCACTGAAAAAGAAAAGATGCTAAGGCAGCACAATTCATAGCAACAACACTATTTAACATACTATTTAACAAACACTATTTAAGTATCACAAATTGATTTACAAATGAAATAACTCATGACTTTCTGTCCCAAAAGGGCTCATAATCTAAAAAGATATCAAAGAATAGCAGCAGAGGCCACTAAAAAGAGATTGCTGCAGTGAGGATGCCAGTTACTTTCCCTTTGCAAAATAGAAGTGGAGCACCCACTTGTAAAAGTGCCTCTTGATCTGTTAGCTGGAGATGCTCTCTGTTAGCATATTTGCCCTGTTAGAAGGACAATTTGCTCTCTGTCGATTCGGTGCATTATCAATAGGTTTGCCACCTGGCTGTTTCTAGGGGTTTATTTACTTCCAATGTGCTCTACTTGAGTATTTTTAAATACCCCATTTCAAATTCTCCATAAGTCTGTAGTAGGAAACCATCTGATGATATCAGGAGAATTCTTCATACCATTCATCATTCATTAACATCCTTCTATGGTATCATGCTCAGAAGTGGAGGTCCTAAAACAGTATCTTTTATGACTAAACAGGCCAATCTGAGAGTGACAATCCCTTCCACACCGAGGGCAGATACATGGGGAAATGGAAAACACCTGGCACTGTTGATTCCAAAGGCATATACAGGTGTCCCTTGTTATCCACTAGGGTTCTGTTCTGGAACCTCCTGTGGATAATAAAAAATCAGTGGATTATAAAAAAGTGGAAAAATCAATTTAAAGGCCCACTCCTGGATTTCTTTCTCCTCCATTGCTCCTAATGAAATAAGGTTGTGTCTTAGAAGCTGAGGAGGTTTGATTCTGGGACTCCCTGCCAATACCAAAATTATGTTAAAAAGCAGTTTAAATAAAATGTGGGCCCCTTTTCAATTGTTTAAAAACAGCTTTTCTTGCTGTTGTATATTGTTTTATAAACAGCTGTTTTTCTGATCAAATTTGTGGATGACACCAAGCTGGGAGGAGTAGCAAACACAACAGAAGACAGGAGAAACCTCCAAGAGGATCTGGATAAACTGGAATACTGGGCTGTAACCAGTGATGGGCCCAGCCAGCACTAAGATCCAGTTCGCTGGAAGTTGGGGGGCTGGGCCGGGGTCAAGGGGCGGGGCCAGGGGCAGACCCCCAACTCCGGCGCATGTGCCAACCCCCGGCCATGCCCAGTGTGTCTCCTCCAGTGGGAGGAGATGCACTCGTCTCCTTCCGCTGGAGACGCACAGCATGCGCACCGACTCCAGTGCGCTCTCCCCCAGCATGAGGAGACGCACTGCGCAAGCGCCAACCTCGGCACTTGCGCAGTGTCGGCAGTCAAGAAGATGGCAGCCAGCCCGAACCGGTCTGCCGTCTTTTTGACTTTCCCTGCTGCTGGCAGTTCACCAGCAGCAGAGAAATGGGAAGATCCGGTTCGGGCGAGTAGGCCCGAACCAGCAACTGCCCATGTCTGGCTGTAACAAACAGAATGAATTTCATCAGGGAGAAGTGCAAGGTTCTGCACTTAAGCCATGAAAACAAAAAACACAGGTATAAAATGGGGGATACTTGGCTTGGCAGCACAACATGTGTGTGGGATCTTGGAGTCGCTGTGGATCACAAGCTGAACGTGAGTCAGCAGTGTGATGTGTCTGCAAAGAAGGCAAATGCCATTTTAGGCTGCATTAATAGGACTCTAGCTTCCAAGTCGCAAGAAGTTCTAATTCCTCTTTATTCTGCATTGGTTGGACTGCACCTGGAGTACTGTGTTCAGTTCTGGGCACCTCACTTTAAGATAGATGCAGCCAAACTGGAGCAAGTCCAGAGGAGAGCGAGAAGAATTATCAGTGGGATGGAAGGGAAGCCCTATGAGAAAAGGTTGGGGGAACTTGGGATGTTCAGCCTGGAGAAGAGAAGGCTGAGAGGAGACATGATTTCCCTCTTCAGATACCTGAAGGGCTTTGGTATGGAGGAAAGAGCTCATTTGTTCTTAGTTGCCTCTGAAAGCAGAACCGGAACCAATGGGTACAGACTTCAAGAAAGGAAATTCCGCTTGGATATCAGGAAAAAAATTTCTGATGGTGAGGGCGGTTTGGCAGTGGAACAGATTGCCAAGAGAGGTGGTGGACTCTCCCTCACTGGGGATTTTCAAGCAGAGGCTCGACGAGCACCTGACAGAGATGCTCTAGGAGAATTTCCTGCTATAGACGGGGTTGGACTAGATGACCTAGGTCCCTTCCAACTCTAGGATTCTATGATTCTACTGTTGTCAGCAATTAGAAATGCAGAGAAATGCCTTTGCCTGTTTTGCTGAAGAATGGAATGTCCACCTGCATGACTCTCTCTCTACAACAGTAAAAAAGTAGTTTTTTAAAACTGATTTCCGGTGCCCATTTGTGCTGAGTCAAATCTGTGTATAAAAAATCCATGTATAACAAGGCTAGACCTGTTGTTTCTTTTGAGACTGATAAGCTGTCTTATGGCTCGACAGTATTCACCTTTCCAGTACTCATGCAGCTGCAATGCAGCCCTGAGGTAAAGGGACAAACCTTCCTTACCTTGAGGAAGCCATCCCAATGCTGGGTGTAGTCCACAGCACCATGTTGGCATGACTGCATCAGTGCTAGAAAGTTGGCTATGATTACAGTGCAATCGAAACTTGTGCTGGAACAGGCTGGCTGGCATACCTGAGATGCATCCAGTGCAAGCATTGGAGCTGCTGCAGGGAAAGGAAGTATTATCCCTTTCCCCCTGGCAGGGATATAGTAGTCCCAATGGGTCTACTCAAACTTAGGCCACTTCTAGAGGTGGCTTAGAGCAGCCAGAGTTTTGCATCCAGCATTCCTGCCAGTCCAAACCCTGACTCCTGTTCTCTTTTTCGCCATCCCCACCTTCCTCTTCTGCCAGTCCCACCTTCCTATTCTGCCAGTCCATGTGCTGATCTAAATCCCCACAAGTGGCACAGATAGCATGTTTTATGACTCCTTAGTTTGGCACAAAGGGCTTGCACTTACCTAAGGGGGGTTGGCCTGTCCATCTGTAGCAACAAAAACAACAGAGGCTTGGGCATGTAAAGAGGCTCAAAGTCAGTGGACAATTAATCTGGGCCCTGGAAACAGGGAAAAATATATAGTATAGGCTAAAGATTGATGCATTATTGATGCATATAGTTGATGCATTATTATGTATTAACTTTTACTGGCTTAATCTTCAGTCATTCCTCCATTATTTGCATTAGCAAAAGGAAATAATTCATTTGCACACCAGAGGGCAACATCTGCCAATGTTTTTCTAAACTCCATGAGCTATCTTCCTCAACTTTTTAAAAAATGTGCTTTTCTTTACCACTTTGGGGCAGTGGTCTTCGGCCATTTCGGCCTGGGACCTCCTTTCAATCTTTCCAATCTGTCTGGGACCCCACTGTCAAACTTTATACCCCCAGTACAAAGGGAGGGACTGAGACAGAAGCAGTACTGCCAGGATCCCTAGACAGCCTCCCCACCACTGCTCTGGGACTCTGTCATGGCTTCACGGTGGCATGCACAGCAGGAGCCTTGCAACAGTGCCTTGCAAAGAACACCTTCCCAGTGCTCCTGCAGCAGGGGCAGACTTCGGGCTGCCTCCATATGGCACCTGAGCAAGCTTAAGGCTTCAGTGCTCCACGAGATCACACACATGGCAACCTTGGGGATCACAGGGGGACAAAAAGGGTGATTTCCCCACCATTCAGTACCCCATGGAAGGAGGTTACAAACCCCCAAGGGGGTCGCAACCCCCACTTTGAGGACCACTGCTGTAGCGTTTATGTGGAATTGGTAGGAAGAGAATAGGATGTGTAATGTGCATTAATGCAAACCTGAAGCCTTGCTGGTCTCTTGCAGCACAATCTTATGCATTACTCAGAAGTCCTGTGGATTCAGTGGAGTTCATTCTCAGGAAAGTATGCATAGGAGCACAGCTTTAGTTTTGCTTTTAATTGTTTTATTATTTATTGACATTCATCAATTTTTCTTGTGACCTTCCTGGGCGCCTCTGTGCTAGAAGGGAAAGTTTGGATATAAGTGTCAATATAAACACATAAATTTAATTGTAGTAATGTAGTAATTGTAGTAAATTTAATCTCTAGTAATGTTTGCAAAGTCCATTTTGGGGGTGCAAGTTAGGTTTAAGCAAGTCTAGAAATTACTGTCGACACATGCTTCAGATCAGTTTGTGTATATTTCAAATTGCATTGGGAAGCCTCACTTATCCAATAAAACAAAACAGAATACTAATTAATTATCTACTACTAATTAATTATCTACTAATTAATTATCTACTACTGAACCAATTCATCAAATATATTTAAATAAATGTGTGAATTTCAGTTCACACTTCTGATGTGAAAGTAGTTCCAGATAATGCGCATTTTCATAGATGAGATTAATCTTATGGTTTAACTTTAAATGGCTGACATTAAGCTGAATAGTTGGAGTCACATAACTAGCTGGAGTTGTATTGTTAGAGTGACCATGTAATATTTTTATTGAAATGGCATGCAAATCAATCAATCAATCAATCAATCAAGCAAGCAAGCAAGCAAGCAATCAAAATGTTATAGTTTTTTAAAAATACTTATTTGGTAACAAATTGGTCTTTTAAACAGTTTTATATTGATATATCTGAACATTAAAAATAACATAAGCAGAATAATTATTCACAGGACATCACAAATTTTGCTATTTTAGGTTACTTCCATTCCAGAATACCTTTGGGGTGCTGATTTGAAAAATGGTATCTGTTTTGCCAGTTTTGGAGATATGGCATAGACTTGTTGGAATGGCTCTAACAGCAAGAAGAGAGGGGCTTCTCACACGGTGCATTGAAGCACCTGTGAAACTTAGCCCTCTGCAAATGCTACAGGGTGGGGAGAGAAAAAGTGAAGGAAACTGCAAACTCTCCCCCTTCTACAAGGGAAAAGAAAACCATGCCACTTCACCTGCAACAACCCACAAGGAAGCCTGAAGCCTCTCATGAAATGAAAAGAATGTATTGGCAAGCTCCAGACCCCTGAAAAGCAGGAGGACCAAGGAAGTGCTACTGCTCTGGGGACACAAGGCTAAAAATGAGGACATGCCTTGGAAAAAGAGAACATACAGTTATCCTGGTACAACTGCAACTCCAAGGAGTTGCGCTGACATGGAGTTTTGTAACAGTGTTATCCTTGTCCAGCTGGTGTATGGGATTGCACTGTAAGGCTAGTGGTCATTAGAATGAAAGTCATCTTAATTTTTTTAATCTTGAAGTTTGTAGTATTATAGTTATCATACTAGAAATAGCTTTAAAAATTAACAAATGTGTTCATCACTTACAACCTAACTGATGAATCACCTGAAGTTGTATTTGGCTAGCTTCTCTCTGTGATGTTAGTGTTATACACATAAATAACTTCATCTGTGGATGACCTGTCCACATTTGATTTCTCACTCTGAAATGGTATAGTCTACATCTGTACCACATCTGTTTGCTATTTTCATTTGTTTGATTCTTAACAAGTTGGTACACTTAAGAATCTGATAGAGGAAAGCTGAAAAACCTTTGAAGACTTGGATAGTGGAGCAGATGCTCCTTGGCTGTGTAGACCAATGGTTTGGTGGTTCAAGATAGCTTTGTAGTTTTAGGATCCAACTCTATCCAACTTTCCAGTGGTGATGTAGCCTAAAATGGAGCTTCCAACAAATATTCCTTAGCTTCAGGAGGTTTCTGTGACTGCCCTCCCCAATAGGATGCAGCACCTTCTCAGGTTAAATTGGTGCTGGAAAGTTGGATAGATTTAGGCCTGTTTGTAATAGACATAAACTAGTCCTGTAAATTCCCTTCTCAAGTTTATTTATTTAGCCTTTTTCTTGCCAATGAAAATGACCAAAGCAGCTTATAAAGCTTTAATTCCTCCCTTCCAGCTATCCTCACAACCATCTTGTGAGGTAGGTGAGGCTGAGTGTGAGTGACTGGCCCACGGTCATCCAAGAAGCTTCATAGCCAAGGAGGGATTTGAACTTGGAGCTTCTAGTTCTTGGTCTAACTCTCTAACCTTGACTACACCATCCTGGCTCTCCAATTCAGGATCAGACAACTGAAGTGAGTAGCTTGCCTGAATGGAGTGACCCAATGTATCCTGGCAGAATACAAAACAAATTGTAACAGCTGCTTTTGTGAATGCTCAAGAGCTGCTTTTTCAGAATAAAAAATTTCTGAAAAATGCTGGGTCCATCACCATCCAGATAAATTCAGAATGCAGGCTGAGATGAACTGCTATTTATTTATATCCTGCTCCTCTTCCAAGAATCTCAGGTCCGTAGGCATGGAATGATCTCATTTATCTTCTCGGTACTTCTGGTTGGCAGATTACAGTTGAAAGAGTGCACCCCAGCTGCTCTATGAACTTTATAACTGAAAAGGGATTTGAATCAGGATTTCCCCAATCCAAGACCAATACTTTATTCAAGAAATCAATCAGGCTCAGGCAGATATTAACAGTATACTGGGACTTTATAAGTCCAATCACAGGCATGGATAATTGTGGTGGCTTCTTCATGACACAATTGTCACAAGCAAGTCCCTCGGCAAAAGAAGCTAGTAGAAACACCAGACATAAGTCACATTAGAGAGTTCTTAGTTGCATGTTTGAACAAGTCTGCTGGGATCATTTTGTCCTCATTGCTGGAAAGTTTTTGTCCATTCACTCTTTCTCTGACATGCTGCTAAAGGCAGAATGAGAAGCAGCTCATTTAGGAAGCAGATGAAATGGTTTCTTGTGTGGAGTATGTGGGAAAATCAAGAGCATAATCCTACGGTAGGCTCAGGCACAGCATGAGTCCCTGGGCACTGACCCCAGAATTTAATGAAACTGCACATTGCAGCATTGCGTGCCATGGCATAACAAATGAAGTTCATTTCTTGTATGCTTGTATAACCACACATTAAAATTGCAAAGGCAAACATGACAGCTGGATGCTTGTTTTCCATTTATTTTCAGTGGAAGCCCATCATCACCCAAATGCCTTTCAAACCCCACACTTCAGGCTGTGATTTGCTTCTTCACTTATGAAATTGGGTTAGTAGGAGTGGAAGAACATGCAAATAGGGTAGACTACATGAGTCTGAGATGTCATTTGTCTCTTATTTCCAGAGGTGTTGCCTATTTTAAACAACAGGCTCCTCTTTCAGAGTTTCACAGCTCGTCAGATCAAACTCCAGAGTTCTATAATATGCTCTATAATATTCTATAATATAATATTAATCTGGATACCTTACTAACAATTCCAGAATTTTCAACACTTTGTGAACTCTGATGTGCAGGAGTGGGCCATCCATTAGGCAATGTGATGTGAGTGTGATCAGTGGCAGATTATGAGAAGTCCATAGATTCAGGGTGCCCTTCACCTGTGAGCATTGCTTCCCCCCAAGCTGCTGCGGATGCCACACATGCTGATCTGGTTTCTGATAAAAGCAAGCCAAAATTGACCATCACTTCTTTAAGTTGTTCTTTACCTTACTGAAGTCCTGCTTTCAATTGCATGATCTTCCTAAATCAGACTGGAGGTCCTGCACTTCCACAATTGATGGAACCATGCAAGGAGTGTTGTTTTTTAAAATGTAGCGGACACGGTGGTAGACCCAAGGTGGCATTGGGGGCACTCTGGGTTGCAACATCACTCAAGATGCAGACAAATGCATATGTTATGAAGGCAGAGCCAGTATCAAGAATATTTTTTAAGATGGTTCTTATGATCTAAGCCTCTAAGTGCCTATGTTCTGTTCTAGTTGCATATGCTGGGAGATTGTCTGTAGCTGTTTGAAGAATGGGTTGGTAGTGGGATGGCAGTGGGATGGCACTGACTTTCAGCTCTGCCTTTCTGGGCAGGGCAGGTGACTCACAGTTATCCCAGCCCAGATCTACATGTGGAAGGAAGCTTTTATATTGTATTTTCTTTGCCAGATCAGGAAACACATGCACAGATCAAATGATGGTGTACACCTAGATGTGTCACATCTGCAAGTCATGGAGAGGTACCTTTCCATTCATCATGCAGTGTGGCTGGGAATGTACATCACTCTCCCCTTTATAGTTGCATGTGACAGTCTCTAGTGCTGCAATCCTAGACATAGAGAGGCATACTTAAATCCCCTCTTATCCATAAACCTTGCTGGGTGACCTTGGGCCAGTCATTCACTCTCAACCTCATCTACCTCACAAGGTTGTTGTGAGAGGAAAAGGTCAAAAGCTTTGTAAGCTGCCATGGGAATTTGCTTAGCATGGTAAGGGTGGGAAAAATATGCATGCAGTGGTATATTTTGTTTGGAGTTATTCCAAACAATTTTAGCAGTTTTAGTGATTTTGGTCACCCCTCCACCAGTGGTACCTAAGGATGGTATCTGGGGCCCCTTGGCCCCCGGCCTCCATAGGGATGCCACTGAGGCCTGGGGAAGGGGGTGAGATTCAGTGGGTCTTTATAGCCCCTGGGCCTGATTTGCCTATCCCTCACCACATTGCTGACTTGTTCAGCACCTGTTCCACACCTATTCCACCTTTCCCCATCATCTTTCCTGCCTCAGTTTATGTGCAACTGCGTATGGATCTACCGTACTTTCCTTTTGAGTCCTTTTCATAACCATTAAACTGGTGTCAATCCCAAAATCTAACTGCTACTATATGTTGTTCTCATCCAAATGTCTCCTGAGTCAGGATAGTGTAATGGTTAAGGAGTTGGATTGAGATTGGAAATCCAGGTTAAAATCCTCCTTGGCTGTGAAATTTTATGCGTGACTTTGGGACCTACGTCCCAGGGTTGTTGGGAGGACAGCAGGAGGGGAAGAAACAACAGCTATGTAAGCTGCCTTGGACATTGGTATGGAAAAGGTGGGATATAAATCCCTTATAAATAAATAAGCTTGGATCACATGCTTTTGGGGGCATCCTAGTATGTTGTGTTATGTAAATGGTTTTCTGGTTGGGTGAGTGGTTTACATTACAGATTTACTTGCCAACGGTCCTGATGATTGTAATTTTGATTTTATAACAGTGGTCAACAACTAAAATGCCTGAGCCTTTTGAGATCCTTTCCACATGAATGTAACATCCATTTATCTGTCCCCAATCTTTTCAGGAGTATCCTCAAATTCGATGCCTCTGCTTCCACTTCCCAGAATGACTAAAGGGAAGAGGGCTGCTTGCACACTGCAGTGAAGCAAAACTTAGTGCTTTGGACCCCATCAAGCTACCCCACTACTTCTTTGTATTGAAACAGGGCTTCTGTGTGGAAAGGCACTCACGAATGCTTCACTCACAAAAGCTGTGTTGAAAGCAAGAAAAGTCTATGTTTGCTTTGGGATTATAAGAAAAAGCATTTGTTGGAATGTGGTTGTCTCTGCTTGAGGGTTTGACTGTGTTCCCCTCCTATATACAGTACATTCCAAAGAAATGCTCTTGAACTGTTCCTAGTGTTTATGAATATCCAGCAGAGTATCATTAGGAATGAAATTAATGAACAGGTAAGACAAAGTTTTAACAACACACACAGGATATAATGGCTCATGGGAGCAGAAGAAAATTATTCTCAGAAAGGAAAATTGTGCATTCAGTTATTCCAGTAGATTAAATATCCAAGACTGTCTCCCACTAGTGAGACAGCCTCATCAAGGCTTGCTGGCTCGTCAAAAAATGGCATGCTGGGGCAGTTATAGTGTGCTCTGACTTCTGACTTTTTTGTACATATGAATGTTTTCCTGTGCACTGTTATGATACTTCCTTCCTCTTCTTCTTCACTGACCAGGGGTCCAAACTTTTAATTTTAGAGCTCCTGGATCTTTAAAAATTGTATAGAAGAGGGAATTTGAGTAGGTACAGCTTTTGATATGCGAGATGAGAAGCAGCACCCTCCTTTACACAGTGGCACAGCTAGAGGGGTGCAGTTTCACTGGGTTTCAAGCCTTAGGGGTCTACAAGCTGAGCCTGACACTAGCAGCTCAAATTGTGAAAAAGGGGGTATGTATGAATGATAATACCATCATATTATGTATCGAAGGAAAGGTAATTTAAAGCAGAATGCAATGATACAAACTGCAATGGAATATCCAGGGGCATCACCAGGGTTCATGTCACCCAGTGCGGGAGGCCAGCGCGTCACCCCCATACATTGGGCAGGGCAACAATGAATGGTGGGCATGGTTATGTACCATTGCCACACCTTCACTGGTTTTTTTTAGCCATACATTTCAATAAAGTGGTTTGTTTCACTTCATTATGCTGTAAACTGCACATTCCATGATGGGATTATTTCTACAAACCATGATTTTAGCCATGTACTTCATGTGCTGCCACCCCCTTCAAGGATGCCTCCTTTCTAACGCCCTAGTAACATCCCTGATTGGGACCATTTTGGAAGTCTTGAACTTTCCTGGACTGCCAGACAAGACATGCCTCCTTACTAACCAATAAACACAGCTGTGCAGTTCACATCCATTTTCAATGAATTTCAATGCAATAATCAGAGACCTATGTCCGGGATGATTTGTGGGGGCTGTGTTCATTGGATCAGGACAATTCTGGTGTCCTTATATTCCTCTCAGCCTGCCCTTTCCAATGAACTAAGGCATGTTTGCCTACTCACAAGTAAAGCTGCGATATGGTTCACTTTCCATGGAGTTCAATGCATATTTTTAATTTTTAGTTTTTTGGCCATAACTTTTTATAGGAAGGAGCTATTTCAAAACCGATTTTTTGTTGGATTCTGCTCTTCAATATGAATCCAATGGTATATGACTTGATGGGGTTGGATGTACCACAACAAAGTTATGTGTATTTTTAAGTCCCCCAGTGTGCATCACCTCCTTGAGCATGTCACCCGGTGCAGAGTGCCCCACCTGCACCACCATAGTGATGCCACTGGGAATATATTCTTTCAAACATTATGGCCAATTAACCAGAAAACAGGGTGACAATATAGAATGGAGGCCAGAGTGCCTGTCCCTGTAACCATTGCATAGAAGATGTTTAGCTCAACATAGATGGGTTTAAAAAGCATCACCAGTCTAAGTTCCTTCTTCTGTGCAATGGTTAAAGGTACAGGCACTCTGTCCTTATAGTCACACTGCCAGAAAATAAAACACAAAAGCCTATGGAACAAACAGTGGATTTTTTAAACTCAAACTTTCCCATGATACTGATTGCCAATGAGATGTAATTCTGATACTGTATGGAACTAATAATGTGTTAATATGAATAAGCTCTCATTTCCAGTTACATGATACTTCGTATATCATAATACAGTTACCCCCTGCTAACTGGGTATACAAGCACTTCTAAGTGGTACTCCTTATTTTTAGCAGGGAAAGAATCATTCCTCTTTGCCCCAGCACATCTATGCCACTAGCAGAGCAAATGGTTGAGGAGCAGTAAACTGCAAACTGCTGAGGAGGAGGCAGTAGGTTTTCCCCCAATTTTCTTTTTAAAAATACTTGGGGATGACATCACTTCTGGAGCAACATTTTGAGCTACGTCATCATTAGCTATGCCACTGACTGACAGTATGATTTTCATACTTTTCCAAGGGCTGACAAGAGGCTAATTCTTTGATAGTTCTTGAACTCCTGGCTATCCCTTCTAAAAACTGTGTACAATGATAGCCTTTTCCCACCTAGATGGAATGTTCTCTGAGTTCCAGATATGAGTAAGCAGGGAATGGAGTCAGTGCATCAGGCTATCTCCTCCAGCTTTGACCATTTCAGTTGTGGTATTGTCCAGTCCAAATGCCTTTGCATTTCTCAGGGATTTTATTGCACTCTCCCGTTCATCAGTGGAGGGGCTCACAATCAGAAATTGGGTCCTCTGTCATGTTAGTAGATGATGGTTCTCACAGTGGTTCCTCCTGAGGTGGATCACACTTGTATAGAAAAATTGTGACAATCAAAAGACAATCAAAGAATTGTCTTTGAACAATTGTTCAAAGAATTCCTTCAATCTCTGTAGTTGTTCATATGGTGATTTAACAAAATTACCATCTTTTTTTCCTCAATGTTATTAGTTGACTTTGTTTTGCTACTCAATTTTTTGAGGGTCTTTGTGACATTGATTGGCAGGCATACACCAATTGTAATATGGAACCAATGGGGGTCCACATGGGAGAAGGCCTAGGTGTGTGGGATCGCCCAAACTATCCTCCTCTGGACATTGCACTGTTCCCCGATGTGGTGAGGCATGGAGAATGGAGGATATGGTGGAGTTGTGAAGGACTGGAGGAAGAGGGGGACCTGCCAAAAGAGGAATAACTGTAGGCCCTTCCACCAGATGGTATACACCAGGAGGAGTGCAATCATTGGAAGGGGTTTACTTTGGTGGGAGGAAATGGGGGAGGACCGAGAGATCTGAGGGAGTGGGAGGGCATTCGGCGGGAAATGTTGTGGAGAGAGCCCAGCAATTACCAGGCCTATCGGGAGAATCCCAGGAAGGAAGGAGAGAAACCAGCACAAGCCCCCTTAAGGAAGGGTCCTAAGGCTGAGGAGGAGTGCAAGGGCTCCTGGATTGAGGAGTGGAGGCGAAGCAGAAAGCCTAAAGCAGCTGTCAAGGGAAGACAGCGGGAGGCTCCGGAGGCCAAGAAGGCAGAAGCATCCTCTGTCCTGAGCGAAGGAGACTGAGAGACTGTAAATGCCCATCACCTAAAAGAAAAGAGAACAGTCAGTTCGGAAGTTTAGTTTGTGTTTGGACGTTATAACTAAGTTGTACTTACCTGGACGTTGGGGAAAGTTCACCAGCCTGAATCAAGGTTGGAAGGGAGTGGGAACCTGTGGATTAGAAACAAGAAACAAGTAACCAACATACCTGTAACCACTAAGCTATGTGCAAGTAAATATTTGTTTTGATACCTTGAGTTAGTCGTCTGTTACAATGTACTCTGTGGGAGAAGAGGAGGAGGATGGGACACAGATATCTGTTATCTTGGAGGAACAAGACACTGACAGTGGAGGGAGGAAGAGAGGGAATAGGCAGATCCGTGACAGTCTTATACGAAAACTTGTGTTCCTGTTTCGATGCTGCTTCTTCCAGTTCTGCTGAGACTCCTTTCCAGTAGCCTCTAATTCCTCTTCCATTATTTTTCTGACTGCTTTGTTTAATTGCTGATACTCTTTGAAATTTACAAGTTTAACCTGTTTCTTCTTATCTACCGGGTCCAGGCATATATCTGAAATCCAAGGTTGTGACCTGTTGTGAATATGTGGGTACACTGAAGTGGCATAATCCGAAACTGCCTCTGATATTTACTGTTCTTCCTTTTCAGAACCAACATCATGTTCAAGCAGTGAAAATCTGTTGAATAGAACAAGTTGGAATTTTGGTCTGTTTGCTGGATCTTATAGGTGTGCCCAGTTCCATTTGATTGTGGACGGTGCCTTGTTCTTTGACATTTTTTGTCTCAGTTGTATCTTAGCATGGATGAGATACAGGACAGATCCACAATCTGGCCTTCTCATTGTTCATACATCTTTGAGCATCTTACAAGCTCAGCTACTATCATAGATAGTAGCCACCACAATCACTAACTTCTTTAATTCAATGACATGCAAAGATAATTTGGCACCAATGGACCATATGTCCTAATATGAAAAAAATTAATCTGGGCAGATGGGAGCCCAGGTTTACCTATTCAGCAAACCTTTGTTGCAGAAGCCAAAGTTCAACCCAGAGCCCAGGTCTACCCACCTAAAAGAAGTAGCTTCGAAGGCCAGACAGAATGGGAGCTCAGGTCTACCCAGGTCTACCCTTCAAGTCCAGAGGGAAGCCTTGGTTTATCATGCAGCAAACCTCACCATATAGTGGAAATGTCAAACTCAATCAGCTCAAGGGTCCAAAATCTATAACACATTCTAAGTTGCGGGCCAAATTGTTTATTAAGATTTAACATGTATTGAACAATCTTAAACTGACAATGTTTCAACCAGAAATATTTGAAACAATCATGTGCATTTGAAGCTCTCAGGTCTTGAGTTTGATACATTTTCCATAGAGAATTTAAGCTTGGAATCCAGGTCTACCTGACTGGTTAAACTGAACTCTGAAGTTGTGTTCATTCCCCCTTCAAACACTATCAGTTTCTCCCCCTCAGATCTATCAGTTGCACTTTTGTATTCTGGATTTTTTAGCCATAACCATTCTTTACAATTGCATTCTGCTGTAAATTATGGTACTCATCTAAAGGTACAGTATATAACATTATGGTATTATTCCTACCCTTATTATTCCCTTGCACCTGGGATTTTGATGTTGTCCACATCTATATCTATGCGCACGCACGCATGCACACACACACACGCACACACGCACGCACACACACACACACACTACTGTAGTAGCTAAATTGTCAGATTAGGCTTTGGAAGACCTGAGTTTAACCTCTCTCACTCATCCATGTATCTGACTTGGTGATCCTTGGACCTGCCATAATTTATTTGCCTACCCTCCCCATAAGGTCTGTAGTGAAGATAAAAAGGGGAGTTGAAAACTACATATCATCAGTGGAATTCAATACAATTTCATAACGGGCTGCACATAGTCCCTCAGTAGATGCAAATCATTTATTTGGATGATACTTCGGATTGCATGAGGAAAAGCATGTGTATACTTGTTCTAGCAGGCTGCTCCATCTCTGCTCAGTTGTGTGGGGGAGGTTAAATGTGCATCCACACTACACATTTAAGGCAGACATTCCATTAGTACTTAAATATGCTGGGATACAATGGTGCACTGGGTGTGGGAGCGACATATGTACAGTAAGTATACATTCCTGATCAAGTGATAGGTACTGATATAATCTGAACTGGTAAAATGAATTGAATCTGCCTGAGAATGTATGTTGAAACCTTCAGTAGGTGGGGGGGGGGGGAGTAAAACTTATAATACAAACAATTTGGATGAATGGGATTATTTTTTGCACTGGCTAAATGAATTCTCTAGTGCCTTACTGTATTCATGCAAGTCAACAAAGCTTTCAAAACAACTATTTATTTCATAATTGATATTTAGAGCCAGATGTCTAAAGCCACCAGATGATTTCTTTCATCACCTATACACAGGTAGAAACCTGCCTGCGAGATGTCTTTAGAAGTTTCAGACAAAACACCCAGGAATCTTGGCTTGTACAAAAATTACTCCTTTAGCAATCCCATCTAAGAGGCACCTTAGATGCCTGGTGTCTATATATCTGCCCCTTAATTGTGAATTTCCTACTTTCATTTATTAACACTTTCAGCTTCATCATAAGACTAGTCTCAGCCTTTTTGGTCTATGTTTCAGCTGGGAAATGAATTAAGTTTAACCTAAGCTATTTTGAAAAAAGAGAATGCAGCGAAGCATGATATGGGTTAAACGACCCATATTAACCCGAACAGACTGATTAACTCAGACAAGCCTTCTCTTTACATTTAAAAGATTTTCTTTGCTTCCAGAAAGGCTAGGAATGTACTGTTAAATGAAAGCTCTCAACATGGGAAGCTAAAACAACAGTATACATAGTGTTTGCATTGGAAGGCTCCTCAGCCTCTAAGCAGTGTGGTTTAAGAATCTTTCCTGTTTCTTTTAGTGGTTCAGTATTTCCTATTCCTATTCCTCAAGTTATATTCTTGTTTGCATCTATAGGTGGCACCAGTGGGGTGTGTCAAGCTCAAACACCCTCCAGACAAGTATCTCCTTCCATCACACTGTGGTTCCTTGGAGAAAATGCGCTCTGTACATGCTCAGAATGCTTTCAAAAATATCATTCGATATAAAAGCAGCTCCTTGTGGGCTCATTTGCATTTGATTGATTCACATGTGCATTACAGGCATCTCAAAAACCACTGTTAATGAACATTTTAGTATAACTAGCCATCAAGACTTTGGAACTGATAAACCATATTCTAGAAAGCAACCCTTTTCCAATCTGAGGTATTCTGGTGTGCGCTGACATGAAACTGATTTTTTACAAAGTTATTAGGTCTAAGTGTGTTGGTTAGAGTGTCATGCCTTACCTTCTCCTCTTGGCCTCCTCTATAATTTGGGAAATCCATGGAACTTACTCTGTCACTTTGAGCAGATTGTTGTGGGTCAGTCGAAACTATCCATGGTTCACAGTTGTTAGAGGATGAATTGGGATAAACTTAAGGACTTCCCACACCCAAACCTATATCCAGTTTCCCCTTTTTATCTGATGTGCAGTGGTAAGTTATTCAAGACAGGCTGAAAGTTATGCAAGACCATGAAACTTCTATCTGGGAAGATCTTGCTTGTCTTTTTATAACATTTTACTGTGTCAACTCTGTTGCATTTTATTACTGCAATGAAAATTTTAAAAATCTGGACTTTTCCCTCCCTCACTATAAAAACACCTTTTTAATGGTTTTTTTTATATACTGACTAAGAAATTGTATTTTTTGTCCCTTTAAAATATTTGTTTGCCACCCGACCTCATGTATTTGAGGCAGAAAACAATGTACGTTAAAGATTGTAGTTCAGTAGATTTTCCTTCAAAGTCCTGGGTGGGTGGTGGATCATTATGCTTGATATACAGAGATGGATCAGTTAATGAAAAATGTGATTATTTTACAAAACGTACATTTATATCATTCATATAATAACTTTATATAACAATTTCCAGTGACTCATTTGGCCTGGAACATTCACAGAAGGTATGCTTTGTAATGTAGGCAAAAAGTCCTGGAGTAGATCAAGGTTGCAGAACAAAAACAGAAAAGAATATGCAGCAGTTTCCATGGCAATGATGAGTATACCTTTTAGTTGCATTTGCAAAAATCCAGTGCTCTGGTATGCATTTCAGTTTCATTGGACGAGCTCCTCAAGCCACTCTTGATTATGACACTCCAGGTGACTTTCAAACAACTGTCACTTCAATACTAACAGGCCTACCGCTCCTTTAACGCATGAGACATAGAGCACAATCCTAACCATGTCTACTCAAAGGTAAGCCCCATTGTGTTCACTATGTCTAACTCCCAGGAAAGTGTCTTTAAGATTGCAGCCAAGATCTATGAGACCTGGCTGTTGGTGGGAAGACTTAGTGAAAGGAACCAACTGCGATATAGCTTAGAGGTGTTGCCTTCTTCTATACAGCATTGTCCTCTGGTGGCGCACGTGGTTAAGACACTGTGCTTGTTTAACCAGCAGGCCAGGGTTCAAGACTCGGGTCCTCGCACGATGAGGATTTCCTACCACAGGCAGGTGGTTGGACTAGATGATCCACTGGGTCCCTTCCAACGCTATGATTCTATGATCTATATGCATCTATTGCACAACCACCATATGCATCTATTGTGTAGTTTTCACCACTACAGCTTCCAGTTCTTCCTCAGTTGCCTGTTTGGTTGTAATGAAATTAAAAATGATACCAAATCTGAGCAGTGGACACCATTACTCTCTAATATCATCTGCTTCTGCAATAACTATGATGCTGGTTTTCATTTCCAAGAAGTCATTAGCTCAACTACTCAAGGAAGGTTATCAAATATATTCATCTATTTTTTCCCCACAGTGTATGTGTAATTGCAAGCAAAAGCCAAGCAAGCCCCACTGTGTTCAATGGGGCTTACTTCCAGGGAAGTGTGCAGCCTCTATGTTAAAAAAGCATACTTTGTTGTCTCTGGATTGCCTTTTTCACACAACATTATTTCTAAAACTTAAGGCATCATTGACTAGATCAATGTTTCTCAACCGGAACTATGGGTGCCAGTAGTTGTACTTGATATTTTCTATGTACTTGTCTCTATGATATGTACCTTGGTATTTTCTAATAACACCATCATGCTATATGCCAAATGAGGTGTAATTTCATGTTGAATGCAATGAAATAAATCATGTTGAAATATCTATATTCTAAAAAAGGTTATAGCCAAAAACTAGTAAAGGCTGACACAACTGCCTTAAACAAAAAATAGATTATACTGGGAATCCTGTAACAAAAAGTGTGCACAAGCAAGCGCGCTGTGGGCACGCGTACTATGCAGCTCTGATGCTCCGCGTGGAGGCCAGTGGAGGCCGGGCGGAGGCCTGACGCTCAGCACTGGCCAGTGCTGCTGCCTCTAACTGCCCCTAACTTGGGGGCAGTTGTCTGGGGGTGCCAGAGAAAGCTGCCCCTAACTGCCCCCAAGTACCCCCATCGACCACCTTGAACCTCTAGCAGCAGCCCAGGTAAGCCTCCCAGAAAAGTGTCTTTGATTTGCAGCCTCCTAACTATGTCTACTCAGAAGTAAGCCCCATTGTGTTAAATTGGGCTTACTCCCAGGAAAGTGTCTTTAGGATCGCAGCCTAAGTAGACTTCATAGGATCATGCACACTGAGTGCATGTTTTGAATTCAGTTATAGTGTTTTGTCATCGTTTTTACATCCAGTTAATATTTTTATATGAATATTTTTTGGGTTGTGGAACCAATCATCTGAGTTTCCATTATTTCCTATGGGAAAATCCTCTTCACTTAAAGAGTGTTTCACTTAAAGAGTATGCCTCCAGAACGAATTAAGCTCTTTATGTGAGGCACCACAGTAGTTGTGTTAAGCCCTGCAAAGTGAAACTAACCTTTATATGACCCTAACTGTTAATTCCAACTGTTTTGGAGGGAAACTTAGAACATTCATGTTTGGGTGGGCTTTTTCAAGTATTATGTTTGGTTAAGGGCCTAAATTATATAAATAATAGGCATTTGTATAAATTATATAAATTATAGGCATTTGCCTTGTGTTCCTCAATTCCATTTTGAGTCAATAAATGCTGTTGTAGCTATGCTGGTCTGCTTTTTGCCTACTGAAGCCCACTACACAATATTTATAAAATCGAGTTCCACCCGCTGAAGAGCCTACTAGGAAAAGCTGCTTCCTGGAATTTGAGAGTATTTGAGAGCAAGTATTTGAGAGCAAGGCTGCTGTTGCCGTCTCCCAAAACAAAGAATATTTATTGCCATGGAAGTCTTGTTCATCACTTTCATGTCTCAGAGTAGGCAACGTGCACCAGGGGCGACGGGAAGTGGAGTGTCACCTGGTGTGGAGGCACAGCATGTCACCCCCGGGATGCGCGCACTGCCCCTTGTGGCACTGTGCATGCGCCAAAGTTGGCATGTGTGCAGTGTCACTTCTGAAGCTGTCTGGCTTCCGAAGAGCACTGCGCATGTGCCAACTTTGGCACATGTGCAGTCTCCTCTGAAGCCAGTCGGCTTCAGAGGAGACTTCCTCCTCTCCAAGGCGGAATATCTGGCTCCTCCTTAGACAGGAGGAAGTCCGTGCCTCTGTGAATGGCCACGCAGGCCATGCAGAATGGCCATGCATTGCACATGTTCGAGACATCATACATGCGTAGTGCATCTGCGCAGATATTGGGCCTTGCTCTGAAGGTGGAGTAGCTGGCTCCGCCTTTGGAACAAGGCCCAAGGGTACGCAGAGACACACTGCACATGTCTGAAGTCTCGGACATGCGCAGTGAAGTCTCGGTCATGCACACAGCGCTTCAGCTGGCCATTTTAGTCAGCTTGCGAGGCAGAGTGGCAGTTTCTGGCTGCCACTCTGCCTTGGAGATGGCCAGAATGGGTGCGCTGACAGCTGGTGCTGCCGGAGGAGTGTCAAACTCCTCTGGCGTGTCACCCCTTGCAGTGCGTCATCTGGTGTGGACTGCATCAGTCACACCACCCTGGTGAGGCAGCTGATGTGCACCTCCAGTAAGAGGAGACTAAGGCCAAGACAGGCAACAGCAGTCATGAAGTGTGACTTTTGGACTCCAGCATCCAAAAGAAACCAAACATTTCTAGGAATAGTTAGAGCTGGAATGACAGCAGTTATTTTATACCAGTCCTGAAAACCTTTTGTTAAAACAGATTGTCACAGCAGAACCATTATTTGCAATTGGCTGAGAACTTCTAATAATTGTGAGCCTCTGCTGTGTTCCTGGAATCCTTCAGCTGTGCTATATTACAGATCCCTTCCATCTGTCCCCATAAACATGTCAGATTAGTATCGCGAAATCACAATTAGGTTTGACTCATTCCCAAACTGTCACTGAAGTATACTGCAGTATATTTAGAAATGCCTTGTCCATATTTGCACTTCAACAACATAGACAAATAGCATTCTTGGATTCTTCTGAGCCCCAGGGATGGATGGGTTTGCAAGTACAACATGAAGGGCTGATTCACTGGGCTGTTTTCCCCACCCTCATGCTTTTGCTTCACACGAATCTTCATACTCTGAATATTCCAAATGAAGTTTTAAGCTGCAATTTAGATACAAGATCCACAAAAAGGCAAGATCTAAATCTTTTTTTAAAGAAAAAAAAGAATAAAAGTTGAAAGTTGGTGCAGTGGAAAAACATCCACTGAAAAACATCAGCTTGCATTAAGCAGTACACTTAAATGGTCATACACCCTCTTCCTTGTTGGTAATGAGGACTGGAGTGTTACTCCATGCATGTACCTATGGTATCCATAAGGTTTTAAAAGGGGACTTCTATGGAGGAGGAATCAACTACTATTGCTGGCTATATGCCACTGCTTTTAAGTCCTGGTTATGGGTTTCTCAGAAGTATTTTGGAAGAAGGTGAATCAAAAAGTCTACCTATGCTAAGTATGCTTAATGTATTTAACTAAAGTAGTAAAAAGGAATTCAAAAATTCAAAAACGTTTGAGGAAGCATTGTAGGCAGACGACCATAAACGTATGACGGGATTTCTCCTCTTTTTTAGCCTTCTCTCTTGGTGTCTTCCAAAAGGGCTTCATTCTCCTCCATTTTGGCTTCATTTTGTAACTTTGAAATGGTGTGCAGTAACCCATCGTGTCATATGTTGTTGGACTTGTATTGAAGAGCAGAATCCAATGCAAGAATTGGTTTTGAAACATCTCCTTTCTATCGAAAGTTATAGCCAAAAAACTAAAAATCAAAAATATGCATTGAATTCTATGGGAAAATGGAAGTACCCAATATTGTGGTTTTACTTGTGAGTAGGCAAACATGCCATTGTTCACCAGAAAGGCCAGGCTGAGAGGAATCCAAGACCTTGTCCTCCTTTTTAGGTTCAGGTTTCTGGTCACCCTGACCATATCTCTTCTTCCAGGACCTGCCCTCTTTTTAGCATTGTATCCTGGAAAAAAATCTGCATTGTCTTCTTCTTTGTGAGCAGCCAGAATGCAGCCTTCCTGTAATAAATTATATGTAAGAAATTCTATCTAATACTTTAAAACTTAATATAGGGTGCAATCCTAAGCCTGTCTACTCAGGAGTCCCATTGTGTTCTATGGGATTTATTCTCAGGAAAGTGTGTATAGGACTGCAGTCAGTGTGTTAAATTAACCACATGAAAGCAATATGAATGTTTTCATTTTTATTTTGCAATGTCCTACATTTTTTCTTTGGTGTCCTACATTTGGAGGGTTATGTCCTCTTTTGGTTATGATACCTGGTCACCCTGATTGAATGTAAAAATGTTAGCAAGGTAGGAGGGAAGTGGTGTTGGGAAAGGTAACAGATTTCTGAAAAAGGCAGTTTGTGATTAGGTATTATGCAAGAAGGGCCAAGCGTCATCACAGTTGTGGTATCCACTATTTTCAGGAATTACTTGAGTCAGCAGTTTAAGTCACTGGTTTAAGCTATTGCCAGCTGGAGACACAAATACAGAAATGGAATGATCCAGAGCTCAATGAGAGAGAACCAACCTCAGATCCCACTGCTGTGTGACAGTGTTCAAAGCACAGCTAAATAAGGGGAGGGAAATAAGAGGCAGTGCTAGCAGTGCCTGAACAGAAAGCAAAAATCCTTTATTGTACACAGTACAGAATGTAATGCAGCTTTGCAGGAGATTACATAGCCCTGATCAGGCAACAGTCATTTACATCAATCCTCAGATTAACCCTTTCTGCACTGTAGACTTCCCATACCCATTAAAAAAAAGAAAGATAGATAACCCCACTGGTTTGGTTAAGCCCTGGGGCATGATAGGGGCAGCAGCTGTTTGGCACTGCTGCCCTGTGCTTTGTAACTGGCCACCATTAGGCCACTCAATACATTCTGGGGAGAGTTGTTGAGTCGTCTACAAAGAGTTAATCTTCATACTTAAAAAAAGAAGTTAGTCAAAAACCCAAACAAAAGTTATCAAAGCAGAAAAAAGAAGTCCTATACAGCATTTACAACAAAACATGGAGCCCACAGGAAAGATATGCATATTTGGGTCAAGCATGTTACAGGTGCATGATAATGAGGCCGCCCAGAAGGAGCCAGGAGAGACCTTCCAAAGGATTCAGACGTGTTTATATATATTATATATACTGAGCACTCTGACTTTCTCCCCCTCCCCACATTTTTACAAACCCCCTCTTAAAATATGCAGCTTGCACAAAGCATTTGAGAGAAGATAATGCAACTTACAAATTAAGCTAAAAAATGTCTGTATACACATTTCATATCTCTCATCTGCAAGCTAAAGGAGGCGTGGAAAAAAGACAGTTCAGTAGTAACATGACAATGCTGCCATAGGATCAGAACTGTCCACACCTTTGCAGAAGGCCCAATGGCTGGGGCTGGCATGTATTATATACACACAGTTCCCAAGCATGAAAATTAAAAGCCAAGCCGTTTGCAATTGCTGCTGTACAGGAGCACGTTCCAAAATGCACAGCGCACTGTACAAAGTGACCAGGGCAGGATCCAGTGCAGAGAAGCACAAAGCAAATATGCACATGGTTAGCCAAACAGGCCCCCCCGCACCCACCAAGCTGCAGAACCCTTAGTGCCGGCATCACCAGAAGCAAAAAAGTAGCACCTCTGCCCAAAGGTGGCTTTGCCTTAGATACAAAAATCTACAAAAATCTGATTACAAATGTTGCCCCACAACATAAAAAGAGTTTCTGCCAAGCTCCCTTTCCCCCTAAAAGCAAGCCATCCACGTGCAGCATTGTAACAGAGAAAAAATAGTGGCCAAGTGCCAGCTAGGCTCATAGGCATCTGGTACTTAAGTGCTGTTTTTTTAAGTAGGGTTGCTTATTTCAGACAAAAAAATGAAAGAAAAAAGGCTTCCTCAGATTAAAGAGAACCCAAAGGGCTGAGCTCACTCAGCCACACCACAAGCACCACGCTAAGCCTTGGCTCACTCCAAAGGGCTTGAAGCTACAATGGTCTCCCTCTGCACATCAAAGCCCTTTCCATTATACAAGGTAGATACAAGGACTGATTGTTACGTAGCATATTTTTTCTTGACAATTTGCTAGTTGCATGCTGTCTAGTCAAGTCCCATAAACATGTACATCACACATGTCCCTAGCCACAGGGCCCAGAAGACATCCCCACTGGCATGCCCTCCCCAATCTCTCTTCATGGTTGCAGCCAAGGTGATCAGAATGGGATCCCTAAGCCATGCTATTGTCAGTCTTCAGGTGGAGGGCCACAAAGTATTTTAGGCTCTTCTGATAATATTTGCAAAGAGCAGTTTTACGAACAGCAGAAAATCTTTACAGAAACCATTTTCCCTTGTTGGTTGGAACTGGAGTCTGTCAACGTCAGCGTTCAGCTGTTCAGCAAGTCAGTAAGCAAAGCCCTCTGCATAGGGGAGGTTGCTGCAGTGATCCAGGTCTAGGAGGTATGCAGAGTTATCTTCAAAGTGTGTCAGAGGTAAGGTATCATCTTCATTCACATGGCAGTCTTGTTGTTCAGCTTTTAAGAATGGGCGCTGATTGTCGGGGAAGGCCATGGAGAAGAGGGCATCAGGATCGCAAACAAACTTGTAGACATACCGCTCTCCAGCCACCTAAAAGAAAGTGCAGAAGTTTGTTAGTGTAGCCTTTCTAAATGAGTGGATAGCCATTAATCCAATTTCAATGTTAACTTGGGACGGAGAGTGCGCTTCTAGCTTTTGTCTGTGGGACCTTTTCCTCTCTTAAACCTGCCATATTGTTGTTTGAGCACTTGAAAAATGCAGCATATCCACCCTCATGGGAAGTTGCACAGATTGTGAAGAACAAATGAGATTTTTTCGTGCTATATCTATAAAGTGATTGCCTGGAAAGAAGCCATGTAACGGTGTTTTAGCTTTCTATCCAAGTGTACAGATGCAGCGAGAGGAAGGCTAATCCTTAAAAGCCATTCATCCTTGCGCCAAAGAATATGTTCTTTTACTGCCTCCCTGTTCCCACGTAGCAAGGATGTTTGGAGCCCAGGAGCACACTACTTGCCTTTTGCATGATGCCTTTCTCATAGTAATAGCGAAGAGAGCGGCTGAGCTTGTCATAGTTCATAGCTGGTCGGTTCTTCTGGATTCCCCACCTGCGAGCTACCTAAAGAGGAGAAAAGCAAAATTTTGAAAAACTTCATTTTTGGTCTGAAATAGTGTCACTTTCTGGAATTAAGTTCTCATAGAAGTAAAAAGTCAAGACAGAAAGTAGGGCAAGGTCAGAGCATTGCTTTGCATGCAGAAGGTCTTAAGATTCAATCCCAGAATTTTCAGGCAGGGCTAGGAAAAACCCTTGTTTGAAATCTTGGTGAACCACAGGTAGGCAATGCCAAAAATGAGCTAGATGATCAAGAACCAACTTCAGTTTAAGGTCCTTGTGGCTCATGACACAGGAACACTGATGCAATACATTCTGATGTACTTGTGCATGGTCCTAATTTTTCCAGGTCTCTGGGAACGATATATCAGACTCATAAAAATTACTACAAAAACTACAAAGGTTGGAAAGATTATAGAGCATATTGGAGCTTAGGTAAGGAGCCTACAAGGAGCCTAGGTAAGCAGCCTCTTGAATTTACCAGCAGTGGCAACTCCTCATAACTGATTTGTCAATACTCCTCCAGTATACCTAACTACAGGATGCAATAATGGATGCAGCCCATTAACTCATTTGTTCAGTTCAACTGAGTTCTACCTCTGATGTATTTAAATTTTATATTTAAATTATTTCCAGCCCTCAAGGTATTTGAGGCAACCCTCTGGCTGAAGAGTTTGAAGACCCCTGCTTTACTACATAAATATATTTTTAGAATACATTACATAATAGCCCCTTATTAGAAAAGAATAATAGCCCCTTATTAAAATATTAATTAAATTTTTTTGATGAATGATCTTAAGTGAGATCCCAATTTGATAAAATAAATGGATTTCAGGAAGAAAGAAAAAGTACAGTGGATGCACTTGAAATTATATAGAATTTAAAAAAATAGGTGTTAGATGCCAAAATTATGTTGTTATAGATAAGCTATTAGATTTTAAAAAATTTAAGAAAGAAATGAAGTGGTGTTTAGAGATATGTTGAAAATAAACATGGTTGTCAGTGAATAGTTGGATAAGTTAGAAAGTTTAAGTGACTGAACTTGTGTTTTTGCTGTTGTAATGTATGAAAAGACTGTATTTACTCAAATCTAACGCTCACCCTTTTCAGCCGAACTTACTCTCCAAAATCAGGGTGTGCATTAGATTCAATGGTTAGATTTGAGTAAATCTGGTATTTTTATTATAAATATAGGGTGTGCATTAGATTCAGTGGTGCATTAGAGTCGATGGCGCATTAGATTCAAGTAAATGTGGTATTTTGATTTTTGTTTTATATAATTATTTGAATACAAATATTTAAAAATGATATTAAATTTTAATTGGTTAGAAACATATCTGACATGTAATTAATGCTTTTAAACCTTTTTAAAAAAATTGCTCTTTGCTAGACTTCTCCAAGGGTCAGTGGTTATCTATAAAAACTTGAGAGCTACATGATTAAGAGCACAATCCTAACCAGGTCTACTCAAAAGCCCTACTGTGTTCAATGGGTCTTTAGGAAAGTGTCTTTAGGATTGCAGCCTAAATCAAGGGTGCCTCAAAACAGAACCAGACAGAAAATACATTCAGACATTAACAATCTGAACTAAGTAGTACATGAGAGAGTCTTAGGGAACCACATCAACCCCTCGGAATTCACAAGGGCTACTTGATGCTCTGAAAGTCAGTAAGGACTGGTCAAATTTTGTTGGCCAGGGTACAGGATATCGACCACAAGGCATTAGCATGTCACACTTAAGTGCAGTGGACACCAAGAGCCAACAAGGCATGATTGGGAAACCTAACAGAAGTATGAATGTGCTCCTAATTGGTTGCAAGAGCATCAAGTCAATTCTAATACAATTCTGTAGCAGTTGTGTAGAAGGGATTACTCATTGCAGCTCTCTATGGGAGCAGGATCTGATGACATAAGCCTGTTGCCAACCAACCCACTGTTTCCCAGGAGATTTCTGTAATGGACAATCAGCCAGGCACTCAGAGAAGATTAATGGGATTTCCTAGCACTAAGTGCACCAACACAGCTTGCCTCCACCTGAGGCACTGCAAAGGCCCAGAACAGTGGCTTCAGCCAGATACACAGGGTCTTTCCAAAGGCACCAGCATCTGAACTGATAGCTACGTTCACATTCGAGCAGCGTACCAGCCAGGCAATTTTTTTAATGGAGGGTAAAAATAAGAGATCATGAGATATAAGGAGTTAAATAGGTTCTACAACAGAGCATACAAAATGCATGAAACACCATGCGTCATTCCTGCACACAGACAAATTTTGAGCTCCTGTTGAGTGCCTTCCAGGCTGTGGGTGGCGCAAGCGGTTAAGACGCTGTGCCTGTTAACCAGCAGGCCAGGGTTCAAGACCCAGGTCGGCCCCACAAGACAGGGTGAGCTCCTATCCTTAGCCCTGCTCTGTGACGCAGCTGGATCCAATCGTATTGGCTCTGCCTTTCCATTGGACTAATTCAGTGGCGTGGAGAGGGGGGATTTGCTGCTTGGGTAACAGCCTATCCTCCATAACAATCCAACCCAGGCTTTCGTGCTTTGCATGCAGCGTATGCAGCGCCGAGCTTGATACCATAGTCTTTCAAGACTGATGGAGGCCTGCTTGTGTGCCTTTCAGCTAATTTTTTGCCGATTGCAAGGCTTCAATCAAAGCAATAGGAAAAATGGCAAATTAACCTGTCTGCTAGTTTTTAGTGTCTGCTCTGTCCATCTACATCCCCACTCATGCTTATTCTCTCATATACCTTTAGAAGGAATGAATGTGAAGTCAATGACGTATAAACTGCACCCTCCCCATGCAATGCTTTACACGTTCTGTAGCAGATTAGTAATCAGGATGCTGAAGAAAAGGAGGAGGAAACTCTGCTGTGCGACGCCTTTGCTTTCAAGCTGACATACAGCAGTTTGCTTCTCCATGTTGTATGGAATGGAGCTTCTTGTAACTGGCTCCAGGGTGAAAGCATGTTTAGTTACACTGTGCATGTTTAGACACCAATTTGTTGCATATGTATATGTATGCAATGGCGCTGAGAAAGCACTGTCTACAGACAGCTTCCAAACAGCCCTGTTACTGTCATTACATAATCACTTCCCAGATCAGCAAGAATAATATGGCACAGAGATTGAACACCTTTCAAAGCCCCTTTCAGTCTCTCACTATGCAATAATATCAGAAAGGAAGGTCAATGATCAGACTTTTTATATTTTTTAAGGGAGCCCACTCCTGTTAGGATGGGGTAGATGAGAAACGTACAAGATATTTCAAATAGAAGACTTTTCACCTTGTATTATCAGGAGTCAAGACCCCACAATAGAATTGTGCATCTCCCACTCCTGCTCTTTTGGCTTCACCAAAGGAGACACTAGTCAGAAGAGATTCAGATTTCTAGATCAAAGCAGTGCCTTTGCATAATGGAGACGGAGTGAGACAACAGACTATCAAAGACCTTTGACTAGAGGGGGCTGCCAAATTGATGTTTGAAAAACCACAATTTCCATGCGGAGTGTACTGCAGATTATGGGTAATCACCCACTATGCATCGCTTGGCTGTGCAGCTGGTTTCAATTATCAGTCAAACAACTTCCTCCTCTGCTTCACAGCACAACCCAGCGCATCACAAGACTCCTCAGTAATGTGAAGGGTTTATTTACAAAAGCAGCGACTCCACAGGGTGACCATGGAGCCAGGCCTACAGCAATGCTGGAACGAGCAGAGAACCTTCTTCTGAGGAACAATTAAATGCCTGAAGCTTAATGAGAAGAGAAACAATGCATGGAGGGAGAACAGGGTGAATCGATAAGAACAAAGCTGGAGGCAAATTACCACTAAAAATATATGCTAGGAAATTAGCAACTGCAATGGCATAGCAGTCAAGGATGTCCAGAAATACAGACTCCAGTAAGACAAAATTAATAAAATATCCCAAATGCATATAATACTCAACTAGAAACACTAAAGTCTACAGACCAAGGGCCCCTGGAACCTAGAAACCGCCAACCTGGAAATCCTATAGGACTGGAGCAGTTATGCCACTGAGGTGTGCACTACATCCTATGGTAGGGGGCAGTAATAGAAGCATTCTCAAGGAATGGGAACATGTGTTCCCTTACTACGGGGTTGCATTGTGGCTAAACCAGAGCTGAAATGTCAGATAGAACTGGGATCCAAGATAGCTATAAACCTGCCTCATCTACATGAGATTTGCTCCATCAAATTACATGGATTCTACTCAACATTACTAGTGGCAGGAGTTCTTACAGGCTAAGGAATAGCTACACATTGTTTACTATCAGTTCACTGACTCCAAAGAAGTTTGATGAACCCATCAAATATTTTGAAACCACCTGAATAGAAGAAATACAGCAAGTCCCCTACTTACGAAAATTCAGGATGTGAACATTCATACATATGAACATCCCTACTACATTACTTTTCAATTTTTCTCCCAAACTTGGTGAAACATGCATTGACATCAATGGTGTTGGACTTACAAACATTTCAACTTATGGACAAGGTTCTGGGATGGAACCTTTCTGTATAAACCTTTCTGCAGAATCAAATGACTGCAGAAAAAGTAGCAAAAAGAAGACGAAGGCAGTGCTTCACTTCAATATTATTATTATTATTATTATTATTATTATTATTATTATTAATATTAAAATTAATATTATTATTATTATTAATAATTATTATTATTACTACATTTGGCAGGCACCTGAAAACTATTGGCATTGACAAAATATCACTCTGCCAACTGCAGAAAGCCGCTCTTCTGGGATCAGCACAAATTATACGCCGCTACATCACACAGTCCTAGACTCTTGGGAAGGGTCTGACTGGTGATGTGAATGAAACTAGCACAAAATTGTTCGCTGTGTATTATGGATAAAAATAATAATTTATTGTCATTGTATAGCATACAACGAAATTCATAAGACATCCAGAGACCAGACTTCAAAGCTATTAAGAAGGGCAGCACCACTGCTCATGCATGAAGCCTGCTTGTGAGATCCAGCATCTTCAATATTTCCCCTTTTTGTCAATCTCTATACTGGGGAAAGTCAGTAAGAGCCTAATGTGACTAGGGAGAACCTCTTGGAATTCTGATGCTCAACGATACTGTTCTCCCCAAGTTCAAAAAAATGACTGACTGCAGAGATAGTAGTTATACTCCAGAACCTGTGCACCATTCAAGATGGTTCGGTCTGCACTTTATCCCTAATGGAACCATATAACACGATCATTGCACAGGACTAAAAAGACAGGGTTTCATTGTTTTCTAATAATCAGGAACAGCAATAGCCAGATGAAGCCATTTTATACTGAAAAGTTTCAACAAAAAAATGTGGAAGCAGAAATCTGAACACCATCTGCTGGGCTTTCTCCTCCATCTGACCTTGATGCAGATGGAAGATTCAATATGTAGATTTACACAGGGTCAGAAATGGCTTTATTTATAAGAGGCTTGGTGGCGGCTGCCATTTTAAATTTGGCACGCTGCTGTGCGCGCTGTGCTGTCCTGAGGGCACAGCTCCTCCCCCTCCCTGCCTCGCTGTTGCTGAGTGGCTGCCAGGCAAGAGCAGGCAGGGAGGGGGAGGAGCCATCCCCTCACGAGAGCGCCAGGGTGGGTGCCCACCATGGCAAGGGGCTGCCTGTCTGTTCGCTTGCCCGCCCATCTGCTCGCCCAATGGAAGAACTTGACTTGGATGGGGGGCTGCGCAGCTGAAGCGCCCCATCCACAGCTTCCTTGCCTGGCCAGGGGGCTTTGATGGGGGACTGCGCGGCTGCAGCGCCTAATCCACAGCTACCCTGGCCAGCCAGGGGGCTTGGATGGTGGCCACAGGGCTCCCCAGGTAAGTGCCTCCCTTTCTTCCCCCGATCCCCACCAGCCTTCCAGTAACCCCACCCCCCAGAAACCCCCCATTAGCCCTGCCAGTAACCCCTACCCCCAGAACCCCCACCAGCCCTGCCAGTAACCCCACCCCCAGAAACCCCTCCACTAGCCCTGCCAGTACCCACCACCCCCAGAGCCCCCACCAGCCCTGCCAGCACCCACCACCCCCAAGAAACCCCCACCAGCCCTGACAGTACCCCTCCACCCCCCACCATCCCTGACAGGCCTTCACCACCCCAAAATCCCCCACTAACCCTGACTGTACCCACCACCCCCCAGAATCCCCCCACTAGCCCTGCCAGTACCCCCAACCCCAGAAACCCCCACCAGCCCTGCCAGTACCCACCACCCCCCAGAAACCCCCACCAGCCCTGCCAGTACCCACCACCCCCCAGAAACCCCCACCAGCCCTGCCAGTACCCACCACCCCCCAGAAACTCCCACCAGCCCTGCCAGTACCCACCACCCCCCAGAAACCCCCCCTATTGTCCGGCTCCCGACAGTATCTGAGGGACAGTGAACCGGCCCCCTGTTTAAAAAGTTTGAGGACCCCTGCTGTAGGGAGCAGACAGTGATGTTGATCTGTGCATGAGACTCTTATGATCATGGCCCCACTAGAAAGCCAGTGGAAGCTCCTTGACATTGGCCAGATTGTACTGGTTTGCTCTTGGACATGGCAAGGAAGAACTCAATTCAGAAACATCAAATATGTCTTCACAGTGAAGGTGATAGTGGGGGAACTCCATGGTGATAGTGGGGGAACTCCATGGATTAACTGGGAATATCCTTTCTGATGAAATCTGAATGCTCCAAGTATGAATCCCACTTCATCAACCAGACAGACACATTTCAGTTGCCATGATGAGACAAAAGTTACTGCCAGCTTGTCATGCTCTCAACATCATAAAATGAAAGTCACTGATCAAGCATTAGCTAGAACGTAAACCTTCCACCAACTGTTAGTCCTCAATAAAGGCTCAATAAAGCCATTTGTGTTGTATCTTTGGCAAGCAGCCTGGTACAGAGGTGCAAATAAGGGGAAAAAAGCAGAAGCAGCATTTCATATCAGCAAACCTAAACTAAAATCCTACTTTCTTTGCTTTGGAAAAAAGTGAGGTTGATAGAAAACAACAGAATTAAAATTCATTGGAACTTCATTATAAAATTCATTGGAACAACACATATTTCAACTCTTTCTTTTGCCACATATCAGATTTTGAAACCAATTTGTCATTTGAAATTCAAAATCTTTTGATCTGACAAACGGAAAGTGCTACAAGCCTAATGGTGATATGGGAGGTGCGCTGACCTCTTCTGGCTCAATCAGCTTGAACTCCATCCCTCTGCCAGTCCAAGCAATGAAGTGTGCATTGGCCGGGTCATCAAGAAGCGTCACCAGGAACTGCCACAGCTGAAGTGACCCTCGTCTCTGATAGGGAGGTCCTTCACGATACACTGTGGGCTCTTGCTTCACTTTACCTGTTTGAAAGAAAACACAGCAAGTTAGAGCAAACATTTCAAGTGTCCTCTCTTTCCCTGGTGAAGATTTTTTGATTTCCTACAACAGCATCAGATATTCTATATAAGTCACGTGAACTCAGAGGTCTCTGAAGTCTCTGCTTGGTGGCACTTTTTCATATATTCTCTCATAAAATGACATGCCACATAGCAAGTTATATGTGGATGCCACAGTACTAGCATCAATTCTTGTGAACAGCAGCATTTTTGGACTTTCCTATTGCTGAGTATCAGACAGACATCTCTACCACGCATAACCTGCAGCCTTATTCACGTTATTAATTTCAACACACATACAATCTGTGCACAGTAGCCACATGAGACAGATTCTTTGTTGAACCCTAAGCAGGTCTGGCTAGTACCTGAATAGGAGACCACAACTGGGAACCTTGAATATACCACCCACTATGGAAGGTTATAAATGCCATAAAATACATTCAGTGAGCATTCTACATTTTTGAGCAGTCGAGTTCTTGTATTGAATTTTAAAATGAATGCACGTATAGAAAAAAAATCATCAAAAAATACAGATACCGCACAGGCGTGGGATTCAAACAAATTAACAACAGGTTCTGTGTCCTTATAACCTAAATGAACAACAGGTTCTATGTTCCATTAGTAACCAGTTCTCAGAACCAGGCGCTCGTTAGCAAAGGGTTCTATAGAACCTGTGAGAAACCCCTGAAGCCCACCACTGCATATAATGACCACAGACTGAGCTGCCCCTTCAATAGATCCAGTTCCTTACCTTCCATCCTTTCTGGTACAACACAGGTATCATCAAAGTACAATCTGGCATCTTTTTCATATGAGAACCCTAGGAAAAGAAAAGGCACATTTATGAGCTCATTACAAGTTCCTTTTATTTGTCTGTAATGAAGAACATGCAGATGAGGCTGTTATTTTCCAACAGTTTGATTCACGCCACTGCTTGTTGGCTGACATGCTGGCTATTGGCCTTTCATTAAAATCCACAGGTAAGACCTTGGAATGAGTACTTGTGAATTTGCCAGCTGCTACCTTTGCCAGCTTCAAAGGCTTGTCCAGGCAACAGGTTCCCACATGGCTGGTTTCACAAAGAAGTGATAAACCACAAGGGGAGAAAATTACTGAAAACAAAGGACCAAACTGAACAAGTTTCTTGTGCTGCAGTCACTCCTATGGACTGTGCCACTGAACCGCAGTGTCCCTAATCTTCAATTTATATGGATATGAATAGGTGCAGGGATCAGCACAGCTTGCCACTGTTGCTTACAGGAGTATTAGCACATTTGATGTGCAAATACCTTCCCCCCTCAAAGGTTTGTTTATACAGTCACCTGGATCCAACTGAAATTGAAATATGGGTCGAACATTTAAATGGTAGAACTAGAAGCTATCAATGAAGGCAGTATATGCAGAGCAAAAGTGAGCCAAGAGTGAGAAATTAACAGCCATAGAACCAACTGCAGACAAGGCACTGTTTTCAAATTAAACGGGATGAGCAAGGGGAAAGAAAGTTTAATTAACATTTTCAAGAAATGCAAAAAAGTATTCCCTTTAGGATAACTATTCATGGTAGTTTCACTGAAAAAAAAGGATGAAAATGTTTGCACCACACTCCCTGCTTTTCTCTAGGGTTCAATCCTAACCAATGTTCCAGAACCAGCATAGCTGTGCCAGTGGGTATGTGCTGCAACCTGTAGTTGGGGCAGTCATAGAGACGTCCTCAAGGTAAGGGAACATTTGGTCACATACTTCGGAGTTGCATTGCCCTTACCCTGGAGCTGGAAAATTGGTTTGGATCCACCCCTAATCTATTTGCAAATACTTTCAAGAAGGTGACATTCAACACAATCCCTGCTCCGCCCTTGCCAAAGAGGATCACCTCCACTAACAGGGAAAGTGACCGTTACAAGAGCCTATAAAAAGATTGGATTAACTAGGAAAAGTTATTTGCCTTATTTGAAAACCAGTACAAGATCTTCATTTGAAATTTAACCTCCCATAAGAGGAGATGGTATCTGTATACTGCAGACTCTCCCCACCACCATTTTTTACTTAGAGCACAATCCTAACCATGTCTACTCAAAAGTAAGCCCCATTGTGTTCAATGAGTCTTACTCCCAGGAAAGTGTGTTTAAGATTGCAGCCTTAGTATGATTTAGATCTGCCACTGTTGCAGTGAGTGTGCATGCTATATTATGTGTGAGGTTGGTTTATGGAAAAATATAGCATGTGAACTGGCCATAAGGATTGTGATTATCCCACAATTTTTGGAAACTCACAACTCCAGTGTAGCTAATTCAATGACATGAACTTAATTCAATGACAGACAATGAATATTTTGCTATATCAACCAGAAATCAATATTATGGCTTTGCAAAGAGCAGACAAGTATGTTTATTACATGGAGAGTCATACAGGAAGATTTTCTAGATACAGTACCAGAGTAAACAGTTTGTTATGAATAAAACAGAACCTGACTAGTTATGATATTTTGAGTGACTGATTCTCAGGACATTATAGTCAGTTAGTTAATGCAATATTTAGTTCTTAATTTAGCCAAACATTGCCAAGAATGCTTTGAAGCAAAGTATAGCTACGAATTTGCAGGGCACTCCAGATTATAGTCCATGGGTCCAATCCAGTGACTTGTTTTACCCCTTGCATATATGAACAGTGCTTACCCTTCCATGGGGGAGTCTTCTTTCTCTGCTCCCCCAAATTGTGCTCCAACCTGGTGCTTCTAGGTTGTATCACCCCAGCAGCCACTGTACTCAGAGTGTGGCTGGTTGGGGCACAATTGGGGCAACTGGGAAGAAAAGATCCTTGGCAGAATGGTAAGCATCTGTTGCACTGGAGTGCAGTGGAAACTGCTGCTGGTTTACAGAGACAGCCTTTGCCTTCTGTGTGCATGCACACATCTCAAAAAGACAAGGTTATGGTTATAGTACCATTGAAGCCAGACTTTTACAGCAACCACTGCGGCAGCTGCTACTGCCACCTAAGGTTATGAAGGCAGCAGCAGGAAGGAAGAACATACTCTTTGGGTAAAATGGAAGGAGTCACATATGTGTCCAAAAAAGGAAACTGTCAACAGGGATATTTAATTTCTGACAGGCTCAAAACAGCACTGTTGATCTGTCTGCAATGCAGTAAATGAACTAGGACAGCTTACAACAAGAAGAAGATTTGCAAGATATCATCTGAATAAAACTAGCTTGCCTTGAAGAACAGCCAGACATAAAGAAGGAAAGAGCCAGAAACATAGCTCAGAGACATCAAGAGCGATATCTAGGGAAACATCACAGCTGGGAGACTGCAGTGGCATAGCTAGGTGAGGGTGCAGCAGTCAAGATTGGGGGGGAGCCTCACTATGGCACTCCAGGGGCCTTGCCTGGAATGGTTAGAAGGCAAGGGGTCCCTTACACATCATGGTGAAGAGCCCTCCAAAACTGCCTGCTCTACCCCCTTTAGTTACACCTACTTCTGTAAAAAAGAATTTCCCAATTCAGAATCTTGCCTCTGCCACTTTCTAGTGGTCAAAGGTAAGTTTTGTTACTCTCTTGCAGGTCTATTTTATAGCACTGTTTGAAAGGATCACTAAGCATGTATGTTAAAATCTTTGATCCCTTTAAAACAGTCTATAAATGTTTTGAAATATATTATTACTCGTCTTGCATATGTTCAGTATATAGAATCATGTGCGAATGCAAAACAACTTCTAGAAAGGGACATGAAAATGAACACTGTACTGGTTGCATGGGGGAGAGAGTTTCCTCAACCCTCTTATAATGTTAAGAACATTCCATATACCATAGTTCAAGACAGAACTCATATACAGGGTGATTGAAAAGTAACTCACTATTTTAAAATACTTATAAATTACAATATAGGGAGTTACTTTTCAATCACTTTTCAATCTGTAGTTCTCAGCACATCCTCATTTCTATATCATGCATTCACAAATACACAAAATATTATTTAAAGACATGCTATTCACCCACTTACCATCATGGCTATTGGGGAAGTATCCACCACCTCCTCCTGTCACGTATGTTGACTGGCAGTTAGGCACTTCTGAAATAAAAATAGAGACAGAGTTAATAGTGCCCTGAAATTCACACATATCTGCTATGGTTCAAATTAAAACAAATTTATATAATAAACTTATATAATCTATATGTATAAAATTGAAAAGTCACTGACAGATTCACTGACTCACTCACTGACTCATCAACACCCAGCCAAAACTGCTAGACCTAGAAACATGAAATTTGGGGAGAGTGTTCCTTCGGTGACGGAGGCATCCACCGAGAAGTGGTTTTTGGAAATTCCAACCGGAAGGAGGTGAAAATAGACACAATGCGTTTCCTTCCGAAACTTTACATTGAGAATACTTGACTGAGGAACACTCTGCCCCCACCCCCAGACCAAGAAGCATGAAATTTGGGAAGGGTGTTCCTTCTGTGACATCAACACCCACCAAAAACCAATATTGAGAAATTTAACCTTAAAGACTGAAAAGGGGTGCAACATGTTCTTGTCTAATACTTAACATTGAAGACTGACTGATCAACATCCAGCCAATTTGGTGCCCAGTACCTGATACACTGGGAGGGAGGGTTCACATGAGGACATTACAGGGGAGGACGTTACGCATGGAGGGACGTTGCGCATCAATGGGGCTTGATATGCATGGGGCTTAATGATATGATATGCATCAAAGGGGCAACGTTGCGCATCAATGGGGGGCACAGCATTTTACTGTGCATTTTACACAGCATTTTGGGGCTTGATATGCATGGGGCTTGATATGCATGGGGCTTAATGATATGATATGCATCAAAGGGGCAACGTTGCGCATTAATGGGGGGCACAGCATTTAACTGTGCACTTTACATTGCATTTTAACGCAATGCGGTCATGTTTTGCTCATTTATATAATAAGATTTATATAATAAAATGTATGCACAAATATGTAAATCTTTGGGGAGCCTATCCAGTAACAATTGCAGTTATTTACAGTGCAATCCTATGAGTGTTGACTCAAAAGTAAGCTCCATTGGGTTTAATGGATCTTACTTCCCGTTATGTTTGTACAGGATTGCAGTCTTAGAAAAACAGTGCTGCAAACTCCAAGACACAATCTCCAGCCAGGATCAATTTAAGATTGCCTACTGGCATTTGAACCTACTCAAATACTACAGCTATCATCAGTTGTCTTTCCCATAGTTTCTGGGAAGCAGGGGGTGACTGGTGAGGAGGCTTTTTCAGTTCTGACACCTCTGCATGCTTGAATGTTCTCTATAGGGAGACTCAGTTGGGTACCAAATTCTGATTTTCTTTCAGCAGTATAAGAGCTTTTAAATTCACCTAGGTTTTCAAAAAATTACTCTTGTCCCCTTAAGTTGGTTTTATTCTTAAATATTTCCTGGTATTGCTAGTTTTTTTTTAATCTTTCTGCATGTTCTATTTGTCTTCTGATAAATAAATGGCATTCCCATTCATCTGAGCACCGATTACTGAAATTCCCAGAAATGATTGCAGGCTTTTCAGATAAGCAACACTATAGGGTATCAGTACTGATGTAAATCAATATATGCGTGAATCAATTTTGTTATCATGTTTGAAGACTCTGATGTTAACTACTTCTACTCTGTGCTAGATTACACTAAGAGACAAGATGAACCCATGACTAACAGTTCATGTTCTGAATTTAGTGGCATTAGTATGATCTCTTGAAATCAGGTACATTGTATTGTTCTTGGAAGTGGTAATCAAATCTACCTCATTGCTGCAGCTGTCTCTCTACACTACTGTATCCTTTTCCAATGGCATGTGGAAGAAATACTTTGAACCCTGCATGATGGTTTGGAAAAAGGGATTTAAACCATACACTGAAGCATAAGCTCAAAGTGAAGTTTCAGATTTTGCATTCCCTTTGACAACACGTGAGAAGCAGGGAAAAAAGAAAAAATCATTTAACTTTAGATCTTTTTCCATCTGTTCCACACTGCCTCTGAGAGGTCATGGTATTTTTAGGTCTAAGGCGATTTGCAGATATGTAGCAGGCCCTGCACCAACAGCAGCTGCACAATTTAACAAGTGATTCCCCCAGGCCCCCCTCACTCCATCAGCATGGTCCAAAGTGAATGAATGTTCGGCACAAACCTCTAAATCCACTGTGGGTTCTGGCGGTTGCTGAAGGCAGACAGTCATCAATACCAAAGTCACCAATATGGGAAAGGGGAGAGTTTTTACACATGAGCGTGCAAAACTGCCTCCCCCACCCAACCTCCTACCAGTAATGCTTTTCAGATTACGGAGAGCTTAGATTTTGCTACAGCTGTTGAATGCCTGATTTTTAAATTTATTTTCTTTTTAAGCCAGAAAGAGATAATCTACCATTCTAAGTAGGTTAACCGCTGCGCCAAAAGGCAGCTGTTCCCCCTCTCCCTTCACCAGAATGTGCAGAAACAGCACAAACTGCCGTTTTAAGAGTATGAAAAAGGTTCAGAAAAATCTAGCTTTAGTGGGCTGGAAGAACAGACTAGCTATAGTAAATAGCGTAGGGTGGCGCAGGATGTTCGCCTGATTGTTTCCTGATAGGAACGAAAGAGCAGTGCTTTGATACTTCCTCACAGCCCAGCCCAAGCCTATGCATTCCTTCTCAGAAGCAAGTTCCACTATGTGATGTAATTTACTCCCAGGTGAATGTTTACAGAATTGTTGCTTTGGAGCACAACAACCTAAAATGGTCTTAGACTAACAGAAGCACTCCTCACAAGCACATACACACACTGCAGGTAACAAATACTGAACTATCCTTGACACCAAAGTGACATCCATGAGTTCAACTAGAGGTGCCATTGAAGGGGACAAGGGAGACAGCACTAACAGGCAAGGACTTGCTGGTGGTGGCACCCCAATTGTGGAATTCTATACCTCAAGAATTAAAAATGGTTCCTTATGTGGTGTCCTTCATTTATTTATAAATGGTATAAATACATTTTATACCTTATTTATAAAAGGTCTTAAAACCTTTTTATTTAGGATAGTGTTCAAGACCCAACATCATGATTTGGTTTTTACATCAACTGCAATTTTAATTGTTTTGCATGCGATCCAACTGTTTTGTATTTTATTGTTTTTAAGAACTGTTTTCAAGTTTTATTGTTTTTAATGTTGTAAGCGGCCTTCATTACCCTTGTCAGGAGAAAGGCAGAGTATACTGTATTTACTTGAATCTAACGCTCACCTTTTTCAGCTGAATTCAGTCTCCAAGGTCAGGACGTGCATTAGATTCTATGATTACCGGTAATTCAATTTGAGTAAATACAGGATTTTGATTATAAGTATAGGGTGCGCACTGCGCATTAAGATTCGATGGCACATTAGTTTTGAAAAAATATGGTGTATGCAAGAAACATTGTGTGCACAAACTGCTTGAAAGTTTATGATTCTTCAAGAGTAGCTACTTTTAATTTGGTTTCCCAAAAGATGCATGAAATGATGGCCCATTTGCTATGTGGGGAACGTTAATGGCACCAAAGCTGCTTTACATATTGGATGGCAGGCATTGAGAACGAAACAGGAATATGGATCTTTTACCCACCTGAGTCAATGCAGTAGTCCCTGGGTTCTTGTTTGATTCCCATTGGAGACTGGAATTCATGTCTTGGGGGACCTGAAATGCCTGGGACCCCATGATCATACAGGGGATCGTGGTACTCCTGCTTGAATCCCTGAGGAGGATGGGTGGTAACGGGGGCGATAGGCTCCGACATCTGCCTGTGGTAGACAGGGCGATTATCCCCAGAAATTCCTGGCTGAGGATACGGGTGGCAAGGTTCAGACATCTGTCGTTGAAACCTTGGTGAAAAGACAAAGACAAGGGAGTTATCAACTGGAGGCCCACGTAGCCCAGCTTCCTGTAGCTCGCAGTGGCCCACCAGATGCCTTGGCGATCACACAAGACAACTGAGAGCTGCATCCACGTGCCTTCCCCTGCATCTGGCATTCTGAAGTACTACAGTCCTGCCTGTACACAAGAATGACATTTTGTGATGAAGCATTTGGCCAGTCATACACCTAAATTTTATACCATAGCAGACAGCTGCAGGCTCCATAAGATTACAGGATAACTGCTCTGTTGCCATATCTAACAGATTGGCATCAGATAGCAATTTGAGAGAAGAAGACACCACCCTCTGTCATCCATGCCCTACTAATTCTGGCTAACTTCTTAAAGTGCAATCCCATGCATGCTTATGCAGAAGTAAGCCCCATAAAATTCAATGGGATTTACTTCCAGGTACAGCAATGTTACAGCAGTAGTACTCAGGCATTTCAGCCTGGGACCTCCTTTCAAACATAAAAATCTGTCCAAGTCCTCCTGTCAAACCTACTTGGATAGTTCCATCATGTACATTTGGAAGTAAGTCCCATTGTGTTCAATGAGAATTACAATAAAGCCCAGTGCAAGATTCCAAGACCGCGGATCTCACCCTCTTGCAATTCCCCTGTTCCAAGGGGGTCATGATCCCCATTTTGTGAACTATTGGTGTATAGGATTCCAGCCATAGTTTGTGGTAGATCCATTACTAGATCACCTGACATTTTAATTTTGAAAAAATAAGTCAAATTGGATCAGAAAAGCAGCACTGAGAAGGGGGATAACAACCAAGATAGTTACCATGATGAAATAGCACAAACAAAATCCACTGATTAGGAAGAGCACAGATGCAATCCTATACACACTTTTCTGGGAGTAAGCCCCATTCAACTCTATGGAGCTTACTTCCAAGTAGACATAGCTAGGATTGGGCTGTCACTCCTTTAAGACTCATCTGGTCAAGAATTTCCTTGTTGAGATAAAACAACCAGCTCGCCCTTCATAGGAATGCAACTACTTGTTATGATTGTATTCTGGTCAAAGGGAGACAACAAGAAGTTACATAATTCTGAATCCACTCTGCAATCTGTGGATGGCGATTGGCTGCTAATCTGCCTATAAGACTTGGGATTAAGCCTTTAATTCTGCATGTAGAGGGAAACGTGTGTGCTTTCTGAAATGCTATCTTAACACAGCGTGTCTCGGGCATAGTTGAAATCTTAGCAGAAAACCTTCTAAGTGACCTTCTGGCCTTTGGTATCTTAAGGGAAGTTTGGGGAAGTTTGGGGGTGGAAGGCAAAGATTCAACTAGAAAGAAGGGACACTGGTTTAAGGGTACATCAAGATATTAGTTTAAACTTTCTGATATCCTGATGATAGGCATTGGACCATAGGCATGTGGGAAGTGGCTTAAGCGAAGCAGGAATTTTTGTCCTAGAAGATGCTCCTATTTCATTACTGGAACCAGCTGTGGGCCTTGTATAGTAAGTCCCACAAGCCCCTGTCAGATGCTTAAACTGTGATGGGTATCAGCATGGGTTAATGCATCTTGCATGCTTGGATGGTGCACATGTGAAACATTTCCCCCACCAGTTGTGTTTAGATGAGCCATAAAGAGGATTTGAAGGGACATAGGTTCGACCCCCTCAACTTTCAGTGTCTGAAAAGGCAGAGCACACTTTCCTCTAACATCTTAGCACCTTGAAAGGCAATTGCTATCAGCTACTGTAGTTCCTTTCCCAAGCATCAAGAGGCACAGATTCTATTTGGCTTTGTAACATGATCTCCCACAGCTGACAGACCCAGATTACTCTACTTCCGATTTGTGTCCTTCTAACCTTCCAGAATGTAACTCTAGAGTCTATAGCTATGCTGGTATGGCCTGTGCAGAAAGAGGCACTTCCACATGGGACTGTACCAAGTATCTCTAACATAGCTTTAAGGTCATTGGGAATACAGGGTCTTGGGATCTGATGAGCCATTTCTGGGGCTGGTGGTAGAAGGGAGCTGCTTTTTTCAGCAACGGAGTGGAGTCAGGGTCACGGAGAGAGTTGACTTCTCTTTAGAGAGAAGCTCGTCTTTTGAAGCTCTCATGTTGATTTATGTCCCCATGGTTCCCTGCATGTGGGGATTAGCATAACATTTCTCATTACATTCTACACAAAATAGATTTGCCTAGCTTTGCATACCAGCCTTCAAATCTCCCTTCAGCTGCTTTCAGTGCTTGTACATTGCATTTCCAGCACAAGCTTGGGTATCTCCTTGTTTATGGACAAGACACACACACAGAATTCTGAGATATATAGAGCATTTTAAGCATTTCTTTCTTGCCAATTTTTGGTATTTAGTAACGTTCTTCAGTGATTTGCATCCATACAAATAATCTAGGAAAACTGATAATTGTACTGCACGGAATTGGAAAATCTACATTTTTCCTCATCAGCAAACATCAGACCAAGATAAGTTGCACTTTTGATGCCTCCAAATCCCAGTTATCAGTTTGACAGTAAAAAAACTAAAGTCTCATAAATCTGTGAACAGGTCTACAATGAGCAATTGGAAGAAATGTTGCACATGCAGAATATTGAGCAGGGACATGTGTCAGCACCAGGCCTGAACTATCACGAAAGGTTACTCTAACTGTGACCAATGTACAAAGCAGAACGAGTTAAACAAGCAAGGGAAGGAGCAACAGATGCAGTAGAAGAGTATACGTTCAATAATATTTTTTTCACTATCTTAAATGATCTCTCCCATAGGGAGATGGACTTTCAAAAATTCATGATAAAAAACATTTAGGTTTGAACTCTGGCAAAAGCTGTTATTGTTATTAATTTAATAATAAATGAAATATAATTAAGGTAGAATATTTTAATATATTTATGTTCCAAGTTATGACAGGTCTAAGTGCTGACTGGTTAGTATTTTATAAACACAAGAGAAGTGTTTTCTGGGTAAGAGATTACTCTTAAAAAGAAATGAGGCCAGCCATATTCTCTCACATCACCAAGAAAAGTGTACTGCCTTTTGCACAATATTAAAAGAAGAAGATTCCAAGCAACAGTAGCCTATTAAAAGATTAGCATTTATCACAATATACGGTCTCCCTGTGTTGACACAGCCAGAAACCAGTTCTTTCATGTATGTCATCCAACGGAAATCAAATTCCTCAGATGCCAGACAAGCAAACCCAACTACGAATCAAGTCAGGTGCTCTGAAGAAGGCAACTTTTGTCTAGATTAAAAATCTGATACACTTCCCAAATTCAAATAAGGCATTTCAAGAGTGCCAGCAGTAAAGTGAACAAATTAAACTGTTATAAGATTAAGAGCACAATCCTAGCTAATTTATGTCTACACAACTCATTTGTTCCTCATTCCTGTGGTGGTGTGGAAAGGCAGGCGCATGTCTGCGCTGTGGTCTAATTCACCCCCAGGAATGGCGCAGATGGAACTTTTGTGAAACCCCCAGGCCAGCATGGGACTTCTGCCAAACTTAGGCCGGCCTAAGTAGGGGTTAAGATTGCAGCATAAGATTTTCACTGCAATCCTTACCCCAGTTAGGTCAAGAAAAGTCCTGTGCTGGCCTAGGGGTGTTGCAAATATGCTGTTTGGCGCAAGTCCACCACCACAAGAATAGGGAGACGGGAGAGTTGTATTGGCCTAAATTGTTTAGGATTGTATCCTTAATTTCCTGCTGGTACTCAGGTTTTGTGAGTGGCCTAGGTCTGGCAAGATCTACCAAATTCTGAGGTTGGGGCATGTTTGAAAGAACATCAGCAGTGCTCTAAAAAAGCAAGGCCTCTGGGGCACATTTGGCTATTACAAGAATTGTTTTTCTCATTACCTGTGTTCTGCTGGATACTGGTTTTCAGGCATCATCTTTGGCATCTGAATGGGCTGATTAGGTGGCCGAGGTACAGCGAAGGTCTGATGCCTTGGTTCCTGAAGAGCATGAGGGGCAGGTGGAGGGGCAGCTCCCTGCAAAGAGCCGGCAGTAGCCTGAACGGGTGCCGATGGCAGAGGTGGGGGTGGAAGGGAGGTGCTCTGGACTGCAGGTGACGCTGGGGTGGTTGGAGGAGTTAATGGCTTGAACCCGGTTGGGGGCTTCCTATCGTAGGCACTGCATGAACACAAAATGGAGGAGAGCACAACAGAGTCAACAAGGGCCACACACACACCCCGCTTCAGCCTGCTGCTCTCGACAGCTCCAAATTGTTTGCACTTCATGGCTGACAGGAAGTAACAGTTAAGGTTCTTCACAGCCCCAAGGGAATCTTTGAATCTCAGGCAAGCGACAAACAGGCTGAGTCATACCGTTCATTTTAAAACACTTCTCTCACAATTTTCTCAGTGATAATTGTAGCTTCCCATTCTCTCACCCCATTCATGAGAGAAAAATTGTCCCAAAAATTACAATACCTCCTCCGTAACTCAAATAATTGACAAGGCTTTGTTATGGTCGGAGAAGGTGAACACAAAACATACATAACCACACCTGAAGCATTCTCCCGGCAACTACTGCCATACAGAAATAGCCACAAATTATAGTATTTTCATTTGTGACAGAGCGCAAAAATGAATCCACCTCCCTCTTCTCAGAGGTTATCATATATAAACAGTGCTTTGGATTAAACAGCCATGATCTTGATAAGTGCTGGGCCTGTTCTTTGTTTTACATGTGTCCGAAGGCAGCTTTCATTTCAGAGGAATGCAGATTCCAGCACATCATAGATACCATGTGCATCAGAACTTGACTATGCTCTTTGGGTATATTGCTCACCGCTAAAGTATGGTGTTAGCCACATGATAAATGAGAAGAGCACAGCATAATCTTTGCTGCCTCTCTCTCCACTAGTCAAATGAATTGTGTGTAGCTAACTATGAATAGGGACAGGTTCCTCTTTGATTTCTTGGAATTTTTATATTACAAACATAAATCTAGATTGTTTTCACATTAGCATTTCCAATCCCATATTCAAGTGGACAGTTTAGTTGCCTCCCACATGAACACCAGACTTTCCAGCAGCTTCTGGAGCTTAAAAACAGGGAAGCCGCTAATCAGCAACTCCCTTTGGGAAATACCTTGGTTTGGGAGAATTTGACATCAAGTTATGATAGTTTGACTAACAAAAAGCCTTTGCCATTCAATAATTTGCATACTCTTAACCATTAAAAGGTACCATTTACCCTTTAGGGAAAGAAATCTTAATAATTGAGATACAATCCTTCCTCTTTCTGTACAGAAAGAGTTTTCTGTTGCCACTATTCATGGTTGTTTTATAGCAAGAACAGTGAAATATTACATTCTTAATGCTCTAACTTTCCCCTTCCCCCAGTACTTCTAGTAGGTAATCCTTGTTGGTTTGTTTGCAACTGCAACTGATTGAGTTTCCTTGGCCACCCAGATGCATCCTATTGGATTTCCATATTTCCTCAGCCATCACTGGGGTGGAAATCCCTCTCACCTACCAATAGTTGTAGAGGCACTTTTCTCCATAGTTAGCACAGAGCACCTGTTCGTGGCTACATGTGGACAGCTCAGAAGAAGGGCTGTGGAGTTCCCTCTTGATCTTTGCCGGGGGTGGTGCATGAAGTACCACTGGAAGGGAAAAAGACAAAAGAATCAACCATAAAATTGAACATGATTTTCCAGTTTACTTTAACAGCCATGTAAAGTGACTAGATTCTATCCACTGTCCCAAACCCAGTTTTGTGCAGATCTAACTGCTACACAGCTTTGTGTATACATTTCTGCTGCTAATACATATCATTGCTATAGAGGTTGTATGCACAGTGCTACTGTGATGGCTGATCCGATATAAGTGCTACCTGAAATGGCCCTAGAGGAGCAGCAAGAAAGGTAATTGATGGTCACCACTGCATGAGAGGAGGAGGAGGCTAAAAATGGGACAGTTGGTCAGTGATTAGCTTTAAGCTTAAATTTGCAAGTTTTGTACAACTTCTCTCATTCTCAAGGGTACATTCCCCGTTAGTGTGATGGGAAAAGGAAAATATTCAAATAAAATATTCAAAAGAAAATTTAGACTTTGGTGATCACAATAATGGCTTCTGCTTCTTGGAAGGGAAAGGACTAGAACAGTCATGTCAAAAATCCTAGACTTCCAACATTAGTCCCGATATGGAACCCCTGCCGATTGCAGAGAATTCTAGGGTACCCTTTTATGGGGTGCCGTGCAAACTGGGTGCCTCAAAAACAAACTCAACATTTTACAGCCATGTATCAAGGGAGGAAAAAAAATCAGCAGGCAAGTTGTTATTCATGGAACTTCACTTAATCTTTCAATACAGTTAGAAAAAAAACCTGCAGTAGAAATAGCAAGCTACAGCCCAAGCTTCAAGAAAGAAGGGTGTCAATTAATTCCGGTACTCATGAAGCACACTAACTATCCCACAGATCTCCATGACCACTCCGTGCCTTGCAACTTGCTTTTTGCTCACATAATGAACAGAAATGCCATCAGACCTGTCAAGGGACCTGGCTGATTTGGAAAAGTACCTGTCAATCTGTCATAGAGGGAAATAAGAGGACCTCAGCATGTAACTGGATAATTCTAGCCCGTTAGCCTGGCATTCCAGTACTCCTTTGAGAGTGATGTGTTAGTACTCTAGCACTATCGCATCCAGCAAGACTTGGCAATAGAAGATTAGGAAGAAATGTAGGTCTAGTTTGTCCTCTTCTGGGAAGGCAATTTTACAAGCAACACCAATGCTAGGTGATAAATTAGAAAATAGGGAATGACCTTGTTTGGGGAGGGAACCTTGTCTCAAACAAGGGTCATGGCAACATTGAGCTTAGCTGGTTCTAAAAATACACCCTGCTGAATCCAACAAATGCCTGCATTTGGTCAGTGGCTAAGTTGGTCCTCTCATCAACCCAATTCTGTTTATGTAGCAATACATTCTCATCCCTTTAGAACAATGCAAACAGCATTATCTGCATTCATCATTATTGTGGAATACAATATAAGCTTATGCCAAAGTTGTATGAATGTTCTTTCTGCACAGGAAGCTTTAAATCAATAGGCAACAAGCACACAGCTTTTTAAATAAACTTTTAGTAATATAATATAGCTTTTAAAATAAACTTTTGTCCTGTGTTGTGTGGAATTTCCCAGATTTCAGTGTAAGCAACAACACTACATCAATCATCCAGTTCATCTAGATGAGACAAATGGGACTATATACACACACGTAGGAACACTTTGCCACAGTGACAAAATCCTAAAAGATTGTTGCAGCGGCTAATTTTAAAAAAAATTTAAATATTGGCTTGGAACTTTTACCTTGTCTGAAGTTTACAGAAATAACACATTATCGTCTACACAAAACATATTTCTTATTTTCATAGCACCTTGTTTGTTTCTACTCATTATAGCAGGCATGCGCCAATCTGTGCAGCACAGGATCATCCATTGTGGTTATTAAGGGCATAAGGGATCTTATTTCATTTCAGTGATTTGGATTAGATGGCTCAACCGTGTACCTTTTTATGTATGGAAGTCAGGAGAGGGATGGCATCTTTGAGACCACTGCATAGGAAGTATTTTGCCCACCCCCCAAGTTCTGAGATTTAACCATTGTTTACATAGTTATTGGTGCAAAGAAAGGTAGTGACACTTATGACCAGGGATTGGGTGGTGGTCAGCATGGGCAAAAGGGGAAAAAAACACACCATCTTATGCAATTTCCTCTGTACATACATGACTGAAGCACTCTAGGGAAGTAGCTACTACATTACTCCCAAAATCTGCCAGATTTTGAACCATTATAGACAAAAGCTCCAAACTGTTTATACCCTATGGTTTTGTTTAGTGATACCTATGGTGTTTCTACTGCTGTATCACATTCCATCACACCAGTTTCTAGGCACAGGCTACACCAGTGGTGTAACTAGGGGGGTGCACGTGGTGCAGTTGCACTGGGCTACAAACTTTAGGGGGGGCTACAAACTGAGCTTGACACTACCTACCTACATCTACCTACCTACAGTATTTATATACCGCTTTTCAACTAACAAGTTCACAAAGCGGTTTACAAAGAAAATGGAAAAATAATAATAGCTAATTAAAAGCTAATGATCCCTGTCCCAAAAGGGCTCACAATCTAAAATGCAAAAAAGAACGCCAGCAGAAGCCACTTGAACAGACACTGCTGGGGTGTGTAGGGCCAGTTACTCTTCCCCTGCTAAATAAAAGAGGAACACCCACTGGAAAGAGTGCCTCTTGCTCAGTTAGAAAGGGGTCTGCTAGTGACTAAAATTGTGAAAAACAGGATAGGTATGAATACTACCATCAAGTAATATATCGTTGGAAAGGTAATTTTATACAGAATGCAATGAAATAAACTGCACTGGAATATCTATATTCTATAAAACGTTATGGGTAATTAATCAGAAAATGAAAATACAAAAGCCTATGGAACAAAAGTGGATTTTCTTAACTCAAACTTTCCCATGTTACTGATGGCTCTGAGAGCCCATGAGATGTACGGTACAGTATGGAACTAATATGATGTTAATATGAATCAGCTCTCAGTACATGTATCATATATAGTACATATATCATAAAACATTTACCCCATGTTAACTGGGTATACAGGCACTTCTGTGCTCCACTTATATTTAGCAGGGAAAGAATAACAACTCCTCTTTGCCCCAGCACAGTTTCCCTAACCAATAGGGGAAGCAATTTTCATTTTTTTACTTAATTAAATTTGATTTTGTAGTTGTGGGTTGGGGGAAACAAACTTTCTCCAACTCCAGATAGCAAATAGGTGCTTTAGCTATTCTACTAGCAGAGCAAATGGTGGTGAACGGCTGAAGAGGAGGAGGCAGGTTTTCCTCCAATTTTCTTTTAAAAAATACCCTCTTTGTGTTGGTTTGAAGGGTTACGGTGATGCTAAATGATGAGGCCTCTTGTGAGTACCAGGGTATACCACTTCGGGAAATTCTGCCTAATACCTTAGTCTTCAACCATCACAAAGAACATATTCTAATTGTTGTTTGGAAGCAGATTTCAGACTGGAGTTGGAAACAGTGAGAAATGTATAGAATCTATGCAGAAAAGTAATGGGGGGGGGGTGTTATAAGCCACTTCATGTGCTGAACCAGAGAGGGAGCAACAGTTGCCATAACAGAATTGTTCTACTATATATATACACTTTTAAACCAACTAATATGTGCTTAACCTAATTAATTTCTAAAAGAAGGTCCTCTAGGAAAAGGCAGTGCGTCAGAGTTCTGTACCTAAATAGTGACTGAAAAGAACAGCTTGGCTTATTCGGAAGTGAAGTATTATCTCCACGAGGACTAAACACACTGCCATTACACCACGAGAGGATCGCCTGGGTCTGACAGCTTCCAAGCCAGCCTTGCCAATTAGCCGTTTCCTGCACACTCTGTGCATTCAAACCTCCTGGAGATGGAGCAACATCGGCTCCCTCTGCACATTTGGACATACTCCGAGAGGAAACATTGAGGGGCAAGAGAAAGGTTCACTCAAACGCTTCTTTGTCTGGAAGGGCAAAAAGCTTCATTCCACGATCCTGGAGCAACACCAGGCAGGGGATCCATGAGTGGCCTGGCACACAAACTAGTCCGTTGGGGGGCAAAGCAACATCCAGGCTTTGCCTTTGGGGAGAGATGTTGCAGCTGCTCTTGATCCGCTTAAAAAAAAGGCAGTGCGCAAGAGCGCACTCACCTCTGTGGTTTTAAAGGACAGCAGCTGCATTTCTGTATATGTTTCCAGTTGGGCTCTCACCCAGCATTTCAAGTGTTAAGGTCTCCCCCCCCCTTCTTAGATCTGGCCTTGCTGAACAGCAAACAGCAGGAAACTCACTTTGGAGGTCTTCCAGCTGTCAGTCAAAGGCATATTTCTTTCCAACAGTCTCTGTGTTGTTGGAGCTGTTGTTTTGCTGCCAGCAGCACAATAGAGCTTAGTTATTCATTGAAGAAAGAGGGGGAGGAAAAAAAAAAGTCACAGGCACCGCCCTCCATTCACAACCAATTTGGAATACTCCATCCATTCACAAAAAAATATCCCTCTCTCCCTGCAGCTGAGCGCTACCAATCAGGAGAAGAGTCATGATACTTAAGATCATAACAGAGACCAGCTGTCCTACACAGAGAAGTTTGTGCTGTGGACAACGTTTGTATAAGGAATTCAAACACTGCAGGAATGGCCTGCGTTGCTGGGAGGGAGTATGCCTCTCGGACTGCAAACCCATACGATTGTGCAACCCTGATGTGGTGAGGTCCGGAAATGCCCTTTGACAAAAAAAGTAAAAATGATTTTAAAATTTTTTTCTTCAACGCAACAGCTAACTGAGAGTGGACAACATTCTTCCTGAACACTTAACAATGCCTTTATCCCTAGTTTCAGTCTACAGCAGCTCCTGCAGTTTTACTTATTTATGGGAAAAATTAATTATCCCCAGTGCTGTGCTGCAAGGAGCATGACGGTGGGGAAAACGGGGCAGATGATTGCTCAAGAAAGACACAGTCCTGCAAGATACAATCCAAACCTAATGCATATAGAAATTACAAAAAGATTTGGTGTTCACTGTGGATGGGACTATACCTCCGTTGCCCTTGTTTTACCTGCACAAAGTTTTGGGTTCAATCCCTATATCTCTTGAAGAGCCCCATTAGTCATCACAGAAGCACTGGGCAAAATAAACCAATGGTAAACTCAGTTTAAGGCAAGCATCAAGCCCTTCTCTATCAAAGGAGCATCTGCCTTTGGAGAACATTTGGAAATTGTAACAGGTTGCCGGACAGCCCAATCCTACGCATGCGCTTTCAGAATTATGTTGATAGGATTGCAGCCAGAGTCATAAAGTATCAATCCAATGCAAATCATAGGTACAAAAAAGTATCCTATCATACTGGTTGCCAAAGTACTTTCTGGGACCAATTCAGGTTTTGGGTTTATTCTTGAAAGCCTTTATCAACTGGGCTCCAGCCCATTATAAAGAGTGCCTGTCTCTCTAAAAGCCCACCCTTCCCTTGCAGCAAGTAGGTAGGTACCTATGCTAAATCCTACTTTCAAGGATACTTTTGATGAGTCAGGAAAGCTATAGGCAGTACTGCCAGCAGAGGCTCAGGTGTGTTTGTCCTTATGAACTTCTAGGAGGTCAGCCAAGAATTGTCTTTACAGACTGGCTGCTGATATTCCATCCATATAGGATCTCTGTTTGGGAAATGTGGATGACTCGAGTATGGAGCTGCTGGATGCAAGGCAGGCAAAGGGACATGGTGGAAGAGGGTTGCACAGATGTAGAAAAGATCCTTCTAGCCACTTCTCCTCCTTGTATCAAAGTCACAACTCTGTTGGGGAAACTTGTTTCCCTCGAGCCAAGGAACTCGGATGATGGTAGACTCTGTTTAGAACAGGTGCCCCCAGATCTTTTAAGCCACAAAGGTGAAAGACTCATAATAGTTAAAAGGATTGCTGGGTATAGCACAGAAGCAGTTCATCTGCCCTGTGTTGCTTTCAAAGGAACACACATCCCCAGAAATTCACAGAACATTTGATATAATTCAGTGCAGTGCCAGTGAACTGCTTGAGTATATGTGCAACAAACCCTATTTAACAAACCCTATTTAGAGTATATTTAACAAACCCTATGCAGATAAGACAAATGCTGTACTTCTTTACCCATTTCCCTGCTTATAAGAAATGTCAGATTTTTGTTCCTTGAACATGCCTGTATTTCATTTTAATTGCTCTGTTTATTCTACACTTAAGTGAATTCTAGCCCAACTATATATTTTGATCTCTTTAGATATCAGGGTTTTAAACTTTGTGAGCCACTCTGAATTTGCCAAACACCATAAAATATTTGAAGAACAGCTATGTATCGCTGATATCCTCTTAAGGATATCAGGGGCTGGGCAAGAGAGTACATGATCAAGCTTCATGTCTGGAGCTTTGAAAGTCCCCCTCCTCAAGACATCAAAGCCAACCTGGAACTAGAATTTCAAGCTCAGCCACAGCTAGGCTGTACTTCAGCATCTCTCCAAAGAGAAGGACAAGAGCCTGACAATGGCATGTTCCCTGATATGGTAACCACTATGCTGCAGTCTATTACTGGCAAACACCATCTTTGGAGTCCCACCAAGAACTAGAGTAGCAAACATTACAAGAGCACTTCCTTTGAGAAACACACACCTATGCCAATATGCAGAGGAAGAGCTTAATGCCCCCAAGGCTTATATTTGTGCATGCAGGTGCGCATGCGTCTCAGAGAAAGTGTATGTTCTCATTTCCCTGTACCGATATCCTCACTATAATTAGAAGCTGAAAAAGCAAGCAAGCAGTCCAACTACAGGATGTGTCTCAACATGCCAAGGCAGGGAGGAAGCCAGGAATGCAGCCCCACTTGGAATTGCTTACCTATACAGTGGCAAGGAAGGACCACCATAATGCTGAAACTGTACCAAGCTACTGGCCAGGTCCTTGCATGCACAGTAGTATGTGCCAGTGTCACTGCACCCTGCCTTCAGGTGATGTAGCAAAGACACCATACTACTGTCTGTAGTAGAGGTATAGTAGAAGGAAGCTTATGCCTCCAATGATGGCCAATTGGTTGGGCTGGACTCAACTACCATTACTACCCATTTCTGGGTAGTAGGACATTTCAAAGTCCTGTAGACCTTGAAAGATCTGAGATACACAAAGCAACACAATCTTATAGTACAGCCCAAACTACAGAATATCCAGTTTTTTATAAAATGAGAATTTACAGGAAGTGCTGGCCCTGTTATAGGGTTTCAGCCCAAGGTGTATGGCTTGAAGTTGGCATTATATACCACCTTGAGTGTCATTAGATGATCTTATATAGACACTAAGAGCACAATCATAAACATGACTACCCAAAAGTAAGCCCTATTGTGTTCAATGGGTCTTACTCCCAGGAAGGTATCTTTAGGATTGCAGCTTTTGTTTAGATAGCACATATCTATTTAAGACTCTGTGCCAGGCCTCCTTGTGCATGCTTTCATAGTGCCAACCTCCTAGAGAAATGTGGCCTTATTTCTCAACCATTATTTCTCCAACTGGTTCCCTCCCTGAATCAATCTGCCACTAACTCCAAATCAATATGTACACCCAAGCCTAGCAACATGATACCTTCACATTCTTGGTAGGCCAACTGATTTGGATCACTGTACATATGCTTAGCTCCTCTGAATCTAGAAGGGGATTACACTGCTCCACAAGGCAACCTCTTCAACGAGGAACCTGGAACACATGAATCCCAGGCATCAGATCCTCATCTCTTATCTTTGCACGATTCAAGTCAGAGACAGAGATTGAAGGACAAAGTTTGTCTGCTCAAAGCTGCTGGCTTACCGACTCCATACTGACCCTGAACTTTGCTTTCCCTAGGAAAGCTGCATTTTTTAACCCTCCAGAAAGGCCACTACAGATGCCATCCAAGACAGAAATCATTGACTAATTTCTTCATATTCCTTGCTCTGCCTTGTACCAATGGAACAGTGCAAGTGCCAATAATAGTTCTGATTCATGGTACTGAATCTGATGTGGCCTCAAACCAAGGGTGCAATCCTAACCTAGGCCGGCATAACTCATTGGTCTTCCCATTCTCATGGTGATGTAGAGAGGCAAGTGCATGTCTGTGCACTGGCCTAACCCTCCCCCAGGAGTTGCACAGAAGTGTCTTTCAGCACTTTTGTGACATCCTCAGATTAGCACAGCCAGGACTTAGGCCAGCCTAACAGGAGGTTAGAATTGCAGCCTGAGAGACTGAAGAAAATCTTTAAACCTCACAAGGATTTTTAAAAATCAAATATAAGACTCTTTAAAACATGAAAACACCAGTTAACATTCTCTTGCCACTATTATAGTAGACTTCCATTGGGAACGGGTTCTAACTGATGTTGAACTGTTGATGCGGAAGAAAACTCAGCAGAATAATGGGCAAGAATGCAAAACTATTTGATTCCATTTGCAACACCCCTAGAAGAGGTCCAAGATGACAAAGACATTCCTTACATATGGTCTTCCCATTTCTTCAACTATTTTACAACAGTGCAGAATTTACACCTTTTGGAGACAGGTGATCTGAAGAAAGCAGCAAGCTTATTCCATGGCATACACTACTATCATCACCTCTGATCAAATAGGTTTGGCGGAGTTTTTAAAAATGAACTAACCAGCTTGCTTACTACAAGTGAAAGTGGGATGAGTGTACGCATCATGAGTGGCAATCTTCTTTCATTCTGCTTTCAACTCCCCCCTCGCCTTATCTTATCTTCAAGCTCATCCTTAAAGGAAGTAGTTGCCTGTTTAATAATTCAAGGCCCTATCAGCAATGTACAGGAAAAAGATTGGTTGTAACCATGTGTCCTTTTAACCCTCACAGATTTACTGGTCCATTTCGACCAGTCACCACATGGAGGCTGCCTGAAACTGTGTGGTGGGTACTCCACAGGATGAGAAAATGTTCCATCAATATGATTAGGAAGGAAAGCAGTTGTGCACTTGAGGCTGGAAGGCTAGTTGCACTCAGCTTTTCAGATGGTCATAAAGCAATACCAACATGGGGACAGAAGGCAAACGTAATGCCACAACACTACTGGAGATGCTACCGGTGCTAGCTAATGAGAGGCTGTTAACACAAACATGATCTCATTGCACAGAGTGTGAATTTCTGCAATTATGCTAGCCAGGGAAACAATATTTCCTCCAAAGAATGTAACCATTGAGGACAACCATCCAGAGCCGCAAGGTGCAATCCTAATCAATTTAGGCCAGCATAAACTCACCTGGCATATCTTCCCTTGGTAGTGTGGGCAGGCCGGCACATGCCTTATGGCACTTTTGTGACACTCACAGGTCAGCACAGGACTTATGCCGGGTCTTATACCAGCCTAACTGGAGGTTAGGATTGCAGCCCCAGTAACAAATCCTATTAATTGCATGTTTCTTGCTTGGAAAAAATAAAAAATAAATGCAGCATCTGGGATATCCCATTGTAAGCTTGTAGCAAAAAATAAATCAAGACAATATGAAAAAATACAACTACTTTAACCTTAAAAAGTTTGACACCATCATTCTTAACCTGTAATCCTAAACACACATGTCTCAGAGAAAGTCCTCTTGAACACAGTTGGAACCGACAGCTGAGTAGGCATGCCTTGGATTGCCTAGACAGGCAACTAATTTCAGAGATGTGTAGCTATGTACAGGATTTGTTTTTGCAGAATTTGCAAACTTGCAGGAATATTCAAGAAAATAAACTTGTGATTACGTAAGCATAAACTGTCAAATGAAAGAAAAACCCACAACATGAAATCCATAGAACCATCCTTCCCTTGAACACATAGCCAGCAACCTTTGCAATACAATACCTTTGGATCTTTAACAGTCCCAATCCTAGACAAGTTTACTTGGTATTATGTACCATCAATTTAAATGTAACTTTTTAAAAAGAAAGTTGTTTAGGATTAGCGTGTTAGTCATATAACAGTATCAGTGCCAGAATCCACAGTAATAATCCAAACTGTGAGTCATCATACATCAATCTGAGCCACAGTAACATGAAAACTCTTTCATGTGCATAAGATGCCCCTTTCATTCCAATTGGTTCACATATTTCATGGAGCTAATATGGCACTGTCTCTTTAGATTTTAATGTATTTCACAGAGAAGGCAGGTGGAAATTCATTGTGAAGATCCCATGCCTCAGATTACATCTGCACCCCCCACCCAAAGCATTAGTGGATACTTTTTAATTTTAAGTATGTTCTAAGAACTGGAAGTAAATTTACATGACACATCTCCCCTTAAAAGATTGTCTTCCTACTCATCTGCTTGAAAGACCAGAAAGCAACCCAGCTTTATCCAGAGATGACATGTTTGAAACAAAATTTTGTATTATGGTACTAGATTTCTTCCAAGCAAGAAGCTGTGCATTACTGTATGAACTTAATGGGATCCTCTCCTGCCATCACCTTATTTATTACAAAGGCAGAACACAATGAACCAGAGAGAAACCTCTCTGACCCAAAAGAACTCAATGCAAACATCTGATCAAGTTGCTACAAAGAGGTCCAGCACTTGAGACGACATTTTGTTTCTCCCACAATCCTTCGGTTATGTCAAAGCCTGCCAAGAGGCATCCGAGATCACCTCTGCCAGCAACACCTCCACCCACGCAGCCTGACTGCAGTTTATACTGCTCCAAGCAAGAACTGGAAGGGCTGGGCTAGAATGTCAACACAGAGAAGAAATTTCTGACTCCAGGCTGCCTTTCATCTTGGGGAGGAGGAAGGAAAGCAAAAAAAAAAAGTGCGCCACATGCACACGCGCGGAGCAAGCGGTCTGTCTGTCTAAAGACGTTTTCGTGGCAAGCTTCCCACTCACTTTAAAGTAATCAAAGGGCAATTATTAACATGCATCTACTGTAGCACAGGATACGACGCTGCATGCTGTGACAGAGAGCTGGTGCAAAGAATCTATTCCACTGCAGGCTATGTTTTCTTCCCTGAAAATTTTGTGGCAATCGGAACAGCTTAGCAATAAATAAAAAAAATTAAAAGCCTCCCAAGTGGACACTGAGCAGTGTTTTTAGATAGATCTAAGAAGATCTTGCTTTTATTTAACCTCTATTACCCCACAATCTAAGTCCATGGCTACAAAGCTGGCTGGATTCAGAGGAGCTGAAATAGACCCAGGTGTTGGAGATCAGACACTATAGGTCTCTCTCTCCCCAATGCAGTGGGAGGGTGCACTTTTTGAGCTGCCTTTTTGGAATTGCTGGCTTGCCAATGACTAATGCTCCCTGAAGCTGCTCAAGTTTCACCAGCAAAGCTTTGTCCTTCACAGCTTCGCTAGCTACAGCTATAATAGCCAGAAAAAGTCATTGAGGGAATTGGAGGCACAGGGCTGGTGAGAACCGGGAGTGCTCTGGTGTTTGTTGTCGGATGGATTTTAATATCTTTTACATTATGAAGTATTCATGGGGGTTTGAAAGGGTTCTGCAGAGATCAAGGTTAACAGCCAGCACCGGAGAGCCTTCAAATCCTCAGTTCTTCCATGAAAGCAATGAGCAGAAAGTCTCACTCCATCCTATCTATTCCCTTTTCTTCCAAGCTCCACTCTGAAAAATACCCTACCTACGTTTTACTAACAAAAAGCATGCAAATGATGGACCAATTAAAACTAGCAACAGTTGCAATAAATTGGCAAATTCCAAAGGAAGGGATTAAAGAAAAAGAGAGTGACTTACAGTTATCAGACTGGAAATCAGGGACAAACTGTTCATCATCAGGAACTTGGGCTACAGAGAAACCAAAGAAGAGGAAAATTAGTTTGTCAATAATAAAGCACCAAGAGATACAAATAGTGATGTTGAAAGGGATTTACCTTCAGCCAGCCAAGCCTCTTGCAGCTGGCTGAGATCCTGAAACAATTCTGGAAGAAAGGAAGGACAAAATGCCACAGTGCTGTCTCTGCAAACTCGAGCTGAAAAATCCAGTTCAGAACATACAGGGGTGGGGGGGATGCACTGCACAGGTGCCGTTTTGCTACCTTCAGAATCATGGGCCAAGTCTGTATCCTGAAATTTCCTTTTTCTGTCATTCACTGGCCTCCCTCGACATTCTTCTGCAGGTTTCTGGAAGAAGCAACAAAATGTTGTTGTGAAGGACAGACAGGTCTTCCAAAACCAGAACCAACATGAGATGCGTGCAAAAGGAGAAAAACAAGCCTTATGCTAGCAAACATCTAAGGTAGAAACATACAAAACCTACCCCAGGAACCAGGAAAGGGACCTGCTGATCATAAAAACCATCCATTTCACTTGCAGGTTCTTGTCTATTCCCTCGGATGGTTTTAGCATTGAGCAATTCCAGGATAGGAAGAATTTTCAGAATTGAGCTCTGGTAGATCTAAGACTGGAGATGGGAGAAAAGAGAGAAAAAAAATTAAAAGTATGTTCTTAAGACACTTTAAGAGATTTCCTCTAATAATACTTAAACAGTCTGCAAGCTTTAAGGACTATATGTTGTACTTCATTAACATACACCAAACATATGTTTAAAAAAACAGTTCTATTGAAGTATACCTTCCCCCCTTCATCAATTTACAATTGCTCACATTCATTAAGTTCTCACTGAAACACCTTATCTTTGGCAGCACACCAAGGCCCCTCCGTTAATCCATGATGTCACAGAGTTACTATGGAAATAGCCGTGACATCACTAAGACCAAATTTCAACCGCTTAAGAACAAACATAGGGAGAACAGCATGGATTACAAGGCAGAGATCACATTGCTGAGAGTACATTTTCTCCCTACATGGTCAAAAGATAAAGTATAAATAGCAACAAGTGCATGGAAAGTCAATCTGAGTTTGCAAGAGTTCAGCTTGCAGGAGAAAATAAATATGGTAAATAGCAACTCTTTAAGATTATGGAAGGAAAAGCAAAATGCTTTTTCATCTTGCTACTATACCTAACCATGTGCATCAAGAAGTTCCTCTGATCTCAGTGGGGCTTGCTTCTGAGAAAACACGGTTTTAACTGCAGATGCTCAAGCTATAGTGGAAGAACTATTCTGCAAAGCTATGCCTCTGACTGGCAAAGAATCTCAGATCATTTACTTGGAACTCTTTGCAACAGAATCTCCATGTTGGGCTGACATGAGATCCAACATGAAATGGAAAACCACTTATCCCCTTATTCTGCTGATGCAACTCTTGCCGCTCCAAGCAGCCTGACTGCTGTTAAGTAAGACAGCCACAAAGCAAAGGGCCATTTTCCAAGATTCCTTAATAAAAAGTCAATTTTTTTGCACAGAGAGTTTTGCATCTTGTGTAGAAGCTATCACAATTTTCTACACAACTCAACTTGGTAGGCACATGCATTCCATTTTCTATTTCATCCTATGCAAAAATACAGAACCAGTGATTTTTAAAACTACAACAACAACAACAAAGGCAGTTTCATAATATTTTTTTAAAGGGTATATTTTACTGACATGTATATCCTAGCAAACCAACTGCTGCAGACTGAATGTCACTAGGAGCTGCAGGGATCCAAATCCAATTCCTAACTTCTTGTTTGGAACAAAAGATCAGAGATCTTATGGGCAACAACAACAAAAAACACACCACCGTGCATACTATCAAATAGCACAATCCCACTCAGAAGAAAACCCCAATGTAATCATTGGGGCTTACTCTCAGGTAAGCATGGATAGGATTGCAGCTTCAGAGCCCAATCCTATGCAGGTCTACTCAGAAGTAAGACCTATTGTATTCAGTGGGGCTTACTCCCAGATAAGCATAGCTAGGATTGCAACCTTAGAGCCCAATCCTATGAAGGTCTACTCAGAAGTAGGAGCTATTGTGGTCAATAGGGCTTAATCCCAAGTAAGTACAGATAGGTGTGCAGCCTTAAAGCCCAATCCTATGCAGGTCTACTCAGAAGCAAGACCTATTGTAGTCAATGGGGCTTACTCCCAAGTAAGTACAGATAGTATTGCAGCCTTAAAGCCCAGTCCTATGCAGGTCTACTCAGAAGCAAGACCTATTTATTAGAATGGGGCTTTCTCCCACGTAAGCATATAGGATTGCACCCTTAAAGCCCAATCCTATGAAGGTCTACTCAGAATTAAGACCTATTGTAGTCAATTGAGCTTACTCTTAGGTAAGTGTGGATTAAAATTGCAGCCACGATCCACACCAGCGCTTCGCCTTCTTTTATTTCCAGGATCCTCAATGAAGAGCCTTGGAAGCTGCCAAACAATATACCATCCCCGTCTCCTCCCGCCCCGAATGAATCCGGTCTAAGTATTTATGAATGGCCGAGGGAGCCAGCGGCAGAGCAGGTAGAGTGTAACAAGATCCCGGGCGCGGGGCCCCATTCACAAAAAAACAAGCCACGCACTTCTTTCCCAGCTCGCTCGATTCATGGAACGCCTCCGGAGGCGCCCCCACCCCTCCAGCCCTGCTCAGAACGTTCAGAGGAGAGAGAGAGGCTCAGCCCCCGCGCTCGCGGATTCATTCACACAAAACCAGCTCCATTCATAAAATCGCCCACATTCACAAAAAAAAGCTCCCAGCAGAGCCAGTGCCTGCCGCAGCCTGTGGAGGCGCGGCTGTGCAGGCTTCACTCGCAAGGCCACAGCGCAGCAGCGCAGCACTGCCACACTTTCCTGGGAGTAAGCCCCATTGGGCAGCATGGGATTTACTCCTGAGTAGACATGGCATAGGATCAGGACCTAATGTCTACTCAGAAGTAAGCCCCATGATGGTCAATGGAGCTTACTCCTAAGTAAGTGCGGATAGGATTGCAACATCAGATCCCAATCCTATGCATGCCTACTCAGAAAGTAAGTCCCATTATAGTCAATAGTACTTACTCCCAGGGTTGCAGTCACAGTGCCCCAGCCTATCAATGCCTACTTAAAAATAAACCCATGCTAGTCAATGGGGCTTACTCCCAGGTAAGTGTGGTTGGGATTGCAATCCTATGCATGCTTACTCAGAAATAATGCCCATTATAGTCAATGGGGGTTACTTTCAGATAATAGGATTGCAGCCTCAGAGCGTGCCTACTCAGAAGTAAGTCCTATATAGTCAATGGAGCTTACTCCCAGGATTGCATGTTCAGAGACTCATCTACTCAGGAGTCCCATTATATTCAATGGGGCTTACTCCCAGGTAAGAGGATTGCAGTCTTAAGAGCCCAATCCTACGCATGCCTACTCAGAAGTAAGACCTATGATAGTGAATGGGTCTTACTCCCAGGTAAGTGTGGCTGGGACTGCAACATCTCTCCATGACTTCCACCCAGACCCGGGTGTTGGAGTCTCCAGGGAGGCAGCAGTGCCAGCCCAGCCCCTCCACCTGCACCCCAAGCACCTGCACGCCCTGCTGCCTCCCCTCTCCTCCCCTGCAGCCTGCCCCATAGCTTAGCATGGCATAGCTGGCCTCCAGAGCCCCCCCCCCCCCCCGAGGCTGCAGAGCCTGTCCTGACCTGGCCATAGAACCACCATAGAGCGCTGGCGCTGGTGCTGGAGTGCAGCCGCTGGGATGCAGGCTCTTTTTTTCGGGTTGCTGCCTGCGCCCCCAAGCGGCCTCCAGTGCCCGCCCCGACCTCCCTCATTGGTCCGCAGCCCTGTCCATCACCACTTGTTTACCCTACAGCGCATCCAATGGCCCTCGCGTGTCACACCGCCTCTCTGTCCTGATTAGGGGAGGCGGCGTTCTAAGCCCGCCTCCTCGGAGAAGGCTGAAGTGCTTAAGAGCAGCCAATCAGGGCAGCCTCATTTGCATACTGTGTCGAGGAGAGTTTTCATTCATAAAAAAGGGAGGGAGGGAGCTCGCCTTCACAGGGCGAGGCAGGCTCAGGAAAGATTTAAAGGGGAACTGCCTGGTTTTCACAGACCGAAGGAAGCTCTAAGGCTGCAGTCCTAGCCACACTTTCCTGGAAGTAAGACCCATTGACTACAATGGGATTTCCTTCTAAGTAGACCCGGGTAGGATTAAGCTTTACGGCTGCAGTGCTAACCACACTTTCCTCGAAGTAAGTTCCATTAACTACAATGGGATTTACTTCTGAGTAGACCTGGATAGGATTAGGCTGTAAGGTTGCAATCCTATCCGCACTTACCTGAAAGTAAGCCCCATTGACTACAGTAGGCTTACTTCTGAGTAGGCATGCATAGGATTGGGCAATAAGACTGCAATCCTATCCACCCTTTCCTGGAAGTAAGCCCCATTGACTACAGTAGGATTACTTTTAAGTAGGCATGCATAGCATTGAGCTGTAAGACTGCAATCCTATCCACACTTACCTGGAAGTAAGCCCCATTTACTACAGTGGGATTTACCTCTGAGTGAAGATACATAGGATTTGACTGTAAGACTACAATCCCATCCACACTTACTTGGCAATAAGCTCCATTGACTATAATGAGACTTCTGTATGAGAAGACCTATATAGGAGTAGGCACTAAGGCTACAATCCTATCAATACATATCTGGGAATAAGCACCATTCTTGATTATAAGAGGACTTGCTTCTGAGTGAATATGCATAGGTTGGGCATCTCTAGCCACTATTCTTTGACAGCCCCATAGATTCTGTGTCATTCCCTTTTGTTGTCCTGCTCAGGTCCTGGTGGCCACAGCTTCATGACTGGAGTCTGAAATCTCCATAGGAAGGGCATCCTCACTCTTGCTATCTGAAGTGCACATTGTTTGCACCTGTAGTACCCCTGAACATCTGGAGTTCTGCTTGGGATGGAAACATGATGCCTGTGCCCAGCTCAGGCCCTCTTTCAGCTGCAGTAAGAAAATGGCATAATGAAACAATAAATGTTTGGCATCTGGCCTTTAGATTTGGCATTCACAGATACAGAGGCATAACTAGAAGGCCCAGCACCTGGGTCAGTGATGTCATAACATCACATTATATTGTGATGTCATTTATGGTTTCTCCAGAAGTGGTGCTGAAAGCTTCACATCCCATTTGCACTACCTTTTAGGAGCTTCCAGAAGAAGGAACAGAGGTGGGAGAATCAGAAAGCAGCAGCCACTGAGAACCAGAAAACAGCTGCCTTGCATGTGGCACCCCCCTCCCCGCATTACACCCAGGAAAGGTGCCCTTGAGACTCTACCCTAGTTACGCCTCTGCATGAATGATCAGTTTCAGTAGTGTCAAGAGCATGTTTTCTTTTTTGGCTTGCACCAACCTGGGTGTGTGTGTGTGTGTAAGTAAGAGAGAGCGAAAAACATCTGTTGGCTCAGCAGCATGCTCAAGTCTGGGATCAGCCTGCAGAATTGCCTGTGGGTCTACATCATTGGTGCCATTAGTGGCGTAGAATAATAGAATCATAGAGTTGGAAGGGACCCAGTAGGTCATATAGTACAACCCTCTGCCTGTAGCAGGAAATTCTCCTAGAGCATCTCCAACAGGTGCTCGTCGAGCCTCTGCTTGAAGATCCCCAGTGAAGGAGAGTCCACCACCTCCCCCAGCAGTCTGTTCCACTGCCCCTGTTCCACCCTCACCGTCAGGAATTTTTTACTGATATCCAACCTGATATCTATTGAAAGAGCTCTTCCCTATGTCTTTATGGAGATGGTGGGTGGGATGCATTTTGGGGCAGCAAGCAGAGCAGGCTGGGGGTGATCCCATTATTGGGTGGCAAAAAATGAGCAGGTTCTGGAACTTATGCGGATCTTGATCCTGGTCCCAAGCAGTGTGGTACAGCTCTGGCTACACAGATCTGTGTCACCATCACGTCTTAAGATGGTGCAAATCTGAATGACACTATGGGGCTGCTGTGGTTCTCCCCAGAGTAAGGGGAAGTGATTCCCCTTACCCCAGGCTTAGCCATTCTCAACACCAGTGATGGGCTTCAAAGAAATTAAGAACCGGTTCTCTGTCCATCTGGCAGCCACTTTTAAATGGCTATTTTTAAACTTTATATGTACTATCTCTTGTTAAGAACCGGTTCCATAGAGTAGGTGCGAACCTGCTGGTGCCCACCACTGCTCAACACCATACTTGTGCTGTACAGGGGGCACACTTAGGGCACAATCCAAAGTAACTACGGGGAGTCCTTGCTCCGGTGTAAGAACAATTTGCTCTGGATTGCAGTTTGAACTTCCCATAGGTTTTCACTAGGTGGTGCCATAACTACGGGTACACATGTCTCTTACGTGCTCCTGTGGTTACTCTGGATTGTAGGGTAACTGGCCTGCCCATTCCAATGATAGGATTGCAATTATTTAATAATGCTCCCCCCCCCCACGTAGTGGATTAGCACTTTTCAAATGCATGGTAAAGGGAAGCCAGTTCAACATCCCCAAAATACTCTCTCTCACTTCTCTTGAAAAAGCAAACAGAATTTAAAACAAATAGAGAAGAAAGCAAGGCACTTACAAAAATATATAAGAAGTAAGCCCTTTTGAATACTGTGGGATTAAAACAACCATTCTCAGACTTGTGGCACTGTGACTTTAGGGGTTGCTTATTGACATGGGAGCCACTGTTATTAAAATGTACAAGTTTTAAAAAAATTCAGCTAAAATTCAATGTATCCTCAGTGTCTGGAACCGGGTGGGGTATGTGCTGAAAAAAATAGTTGGATGCTGGTTGCTTGTGCCCATAGGCTTATGACAGTACTTAATCTTGAAGAAGCAAAACTGGTATTAGGGCTCAATCTGCCTTATAATGACACAATTTTCTGAACCAGAAGACAATTCTTTTGCACACCCCCTACTATGTAGTTAACATAGATAGAGTAATGGAAGCTGGCGCTAATTGGCCATAATGGCAGCATCCAGTTATGTGCAGTTAAAGCAGGCCTCCGTCAGCCTTGAAAGACTATGGTATTGTGCTCGGTGCTGCATACGCTGCATGCGAAGCATGAAAGCCTGGGTTGGATTGTTATGGAGGATAGGCTGTTACCCAAGCAGCAAATCCCCCCTCTTCACGCCACTGAATTAGTCCAATGGAAAGGCAGAGCCAATATGATTGGATCCAGCTGGCGTCGCAGAACTGGGCTAAGGACAGGAGCTCACCTGTCACCCTGTCTTGTGGGGCTGACCCAGGAATTGAACCCTGGCCTGCTGGTTAACAGGCACAGCGTCTTTACCGCTTGCACCACCCACAGCCCACTTATGTGCAGTACTTATGTGCAGTACTTTTCAAAGATATCCTATACAGCTCAGGATAATATTTCTCAAACATAGAATTGGAATGTAAATGTTGCCTGTAGGGCAGAAACAAGAAAGGAAAAGCTGCTGATTTCCTTAGCTGAGGAATACCATATTTCTTCCTGGTGATCAATGCGTTTGTGTCTGACAAGCATGTCCCTCTACTGCAGTGGTTCTCAATCTGCCTAATGCCGTGACCCCTTAAGTTCCTCATGTTGTGGGGACCCCAACCATAAAATTATTTTTGTTGCTACTTTATAACTGTAATTTTGCTACTGTTATGAATCGTAATATAAATATCCAATTTGCAGGATGTATTTTCATTGTTACAAATGAAATGTGTGTTCTATGCACACATTGAACACAATGGGATTTATTTCAGAGTAGGCATGCATAGGATTGGGCCCTGAGGTGGTCAGTCAGCCCCAGTGCATGCTCAGCTACAGCCGGAGATCTGGCAAGCCTAACCTGGCCCCCTGCATCAAGGGTCTTTGGGCAACCCCCAGGAAACCTCTAGGCGACTCCCAAAGGGGTCCCGACCCCCACTTTGAGAAATGCTGCTCTACCGGCAGTTGAGCAATAGGTAGAGACAGGGCCTTCTTTATGATGGCACTGATGTTTTAAACAGACTCAAACAAATTATTATAAAGTAAGGCTGCAATCCTAAAGACAATTTCCTGGGAGTAAGACCCATCGAACAAAACGGGACTAACTTTTGAATAGACATGGTTAGGATTGTGCTCTGTCATTCTTCTAATAAGCACAATTGCCCCGACTTATCCTCAAAATGAGCCTGTGAGACAGAACGTGTCCCAGGGGTAATGTGAGTAGGAGAGTAAAGAGAATGTAGCCCAAAGGTAACCAACAAGTTCAAGGAGAGTAAGAGAATGTGGCTCAACAGGCTTCATTCAATAGGCATCATTGTATGGATATATATATACATGGATCATTTCAAACCTAGTTTGACAAGCTAACCTTTTCACCACACTGCCTCAAGATTATAAACCATCAAGACCTGGTTTGGTCCCCAGTGAAAATATTTTTTTACAATGGATGTCAAAAACAGTCAACGAATAATGCTATGCTGTATTGAGAAAGACAAAAACATATGCAACATAGGGTGCAATCCTAACCATGTCTACTCAAAAGTAAGCCCTATTATGTTCAATGGGTCTTACAGGGAAGTGTCTTTAGGATTGCAACCATAGTTGAGCCCCAGCCCCCTTTCTGGATCACAAGGCCCTGGTAATTTGTACCAGCTTCTCCCTCCCTCTCATCATCCCCAGCATACTCTCCTAATGGAGGTTGCTCTGGTTCCATCCCATCCAGCAGGCAAGAAAAAGAAATCATGTTAGGAGGGTATTTTAAGAACAATATGTAGACAAGGTCTGTTTTTAAATTTTGATTGCTAACTGATGCTTCTAAATTGCTTGCTTAATTGACAATTTGATAATTGGTTAAAATGTACTAGTGTGATGTTCTTCTTCACACCATGCAAACTTAATTAATGTTTGCTGCACCTTTGGTCTGATCCAATAGAAACCAGAGAAGGGGGATTGCAGCAAACCTAGATACCTTTTGCCTATTTGTGATAGTTCACTTGAGGGCTCAGTGGTTTCAGGAATTCTTGCAAAGGACGCATAGGGCCACTTGTATTTTGCCTTGCATTAGCTGGAGCATTTGGAGTTAAGGAAAAGAGCGGAGTTAAGGAAAAACTGGACAAATGACTCCTGCTGCCCCCCAAATCTTCTTCCACTTTGGAGGTAAGAAGCAGGTGGGAATTTTGGTGAACAAGCCTATGATGGTTTCAAGAAAGACTTGGAGAATTTTGAGAAGGAAAAATTTATCAATGGCTAGTAGCACTAAATGCTGAAAACAGAACCTGCAGAGGTACATACCTCTGGATATAAGATGCTGAGGACAAAAAACAGAGGTGTGAACCTCCATCATGAGCTGTTTGTGGGTTTCCCAAGGACATCTGGCTAATAGCCACATGGACAGACAGTATGCTGAACTAGCTGAATCAGACCATTCCAGCAAGACAATTTTTATGTGATTACACAAGAGAAGCACTTGATATAGATTAGGTGTGCTTAGTATGGGAGGATCGCACTTTTTTTTTTGTCTCGGCTCGATGGGGTTGTAACACACCATACATATTGAGAATGTTATTTGAATAATAGGCACACTTGTTTTATACATTTAAAACAGGCCAATGAGTAGTAGGCCAATTAACCAAATTGTAGTAAAAGTATACCCTGAGCCTGGAGTCTGTCCACATGTCTTGCTCTTGTGCCATCCCTAGGCCACATCCTTTCCAGTAAGTGCTGCCTGCCTGTAGCCATTTCAAGATCAGTGACAATAGTTCGAAGACAACATCACAAGTTCAAATGGGTGTGTGCCCGTGTGGATTGTGCAAATCTGGGCTATGCTGTGCTTGTGGTGCAGCGATGGTTTGATGGGTTCAACATGAATGTAATTCACTACTCAGCCCACATTTGGCACCCACAGTTCAGCTGTCACACAGTCCAGTGAGCAATAAAGTTATACTTCTGATGAAGCAATCATACAGCTATTTCTACCCAAGTAAAACTTGCTCATTTTCACCACACCTCACATTTGGTCAGGTGAGTTGATCTTCATTGTGCAAGTGTTGACTTGGGGTTGCCGGCGACCTCCCACTACAAATACAGCTTATTTGGGGCTACCAATGACATTTTGATTCAGTATGGGAGATAGTTTCATAGGTTGCCATAGGACTTCCTTGACAAGATCTTTCTTCAGTTATACACAATTATTAGTGAGTGCTTTCATAGTGTTGTAATTCCAATAACTTGAGATCACACAGGACTCTGGAGGGTACACTAAATTTGCATGTGCAGCAGTGCATGAATACAGATTCATGAATATTTCTCAATTTTTATTCCCCACTGTTCCATTTTGTCTGATCCACTTATTAGAAAGATCACTGAAAGTAACTTTTGTTGATGTCCTCTGGACTGAGAGGGCAGATTCAATATGACTAACACCAGTAAGAGGTTCAGGCTGGACAGGAGGGCTTTTTAGACTGGATGAAAAGCATGCTTTGTAGTTCTGCCCACCAAGCAAAGTATCCTACCATGTTTATCACATCACTTGTCTAGTTGTCAGGTAGCAGATGTCTGAGGGTCCCATCAAGCACCATATCAAGTACTACTGGTTTTACCCATATAACTGGTTGAGAAACACTGATGTAGGGCATCATGTGAGAGTTTCTAACTTCAAACTGACCAGTCTGCAGAATCAACAAATTGCCAAGCAATTATTTGGCTTGAACTTCTGTTTCATCATCTCATGATGCTGTGTCCTCAGCTGGTCCTGAAGTAGTAAAGGGAAAACACTAACCTAGCAGTACTGACACCAGAAATGGGATTTGAATGCATCACTACAAGACTACTTGGATTGGAAGCCCATTATATTAGAAAGCAGACATTAGGCAGAGCAGGTGACCCAAGGAAGAAGATACAAGAGGAAGCAACAGTAGAGGATGGGGAAAGTGACACCAGACCTTTTGGGGCAAGGTGGCCATATGTTATAACTGCAAAAGAGGACAAAGCCGCCCTAAATGTAGGACATCAAAGAAAAAGGTAGGACATGGCAAAATAAAAGCTAAAAATCACATATACTGTATATTGCTTTAATGTGGTTAATTTAAACACTATACAGGTGCGTATTTATATGCAACTTTGTCTCAGACCAAATGAGGTTGGTTCTTTAAACTGAAAGATAAGCTTCCCTGAAGTCCAGTTAATGGCTTAATGGCAGCCTGTTTAACATCAAGCTTGCCTGAGAAGGGGCCGTAAAGAATTCAGCTTTGGGCTGCAATCCTAAGAGCACTTGCTGGGAGTAAGCTGCATTGAACTGAACGGAATTAACTTCCGAGTAGACACAAATAGAATTGCACTGTTGGTTTCAGATTTCGGCTGTTCAGGAAGATCCCTTTCTTACCCCCCGTGACAATCACTTCTGAAATGCTTCAGAGATGAAACTAAGCCTTTTTAAAACCACTTGAAAGGGAACTTGATTCATTGCCTGCCTTATTACTCTGGTAAACAATTGCTTTTGTATAATGCAAAAATGGGTAATCAAGGAGGTTCCTGGAACCCAATTTTGTGAATGGGGAAGTTCAACCTCTATTACTTATTATTAAATTTAAAACTATTATACAAGGTTATTGCATATAATTAATTACAAGAAGACTGTATGCTGCCTGCTCACAAGGAAAAGGAGGACAATGAAGATTTTTCCAGGACACAAGGCTAAAAGGAGGACATGTCCTGGGAAAAGAGGACATATGGTCCAAACCCTGAGTTGAGGGCTGTGGGGGGAAAAAGCAGGGAGCAAAGTAACGGGAAATGGAGGAAGCAGAGGTTGGAAGAAAGGAGGCAGATGAAGCAGCATAGAGGGAGGAAAAGGAGGAAGCCTAAGGCTGAGGCCGGGGGTGGGGGGGGGAGAGAGAGCGAGCTCAGAAGAAACAGAGGTCCCAGACAAGACATATGGGGCTAAGCCAGTAGAGAATAGGAAAGTGAAGCTGGATTTGGCACTGGCCACCCACCTGTTCTGCTCCATTCCACACACTTTCCCATCAGACAGTCGTGTTCATTAATTGTTTATACAGCCCTACACTTTTGAATGCAGTCTACATTTTTCATGGTCCTCCTCCTAACACACGGATGCAAATGCTTGGCTGATCCCAGCACAGCTAAACTGAAGCAAAACTTGGGTTTGGGCCAGTTCTAACTCATGTTTTGGTGTCAGCTGCTTCGAGAGGAAGCTGAGCAGCCCGTTGCCAGGTTTTGCCTTCCTCTTGAAGGGAACTCCTTTTTTCACTCTTTCTCATTTTCTGTTGATGCTTATCTTTGATAATTCCTCCAATCTTTGGAAGAGCACTAAAATGTGCTGGGATGAAAGACACGGACTCCATCTGGAATGACATCCAGCATCTGCGAGAGAAACATACACCCCTTTCCTTTTGCACTAACAATACAATGAACAAGCTCCCCTTGAAATGAAATGATCACAAAGATTCGGGCTTAACATCCCACAGAATCGAGTGGGTTCATCCATTTATCTTGCCAGTTACTCAGGCTTCTTGAAAACATAATTGTATTTATTTATTTAAAATATTTCTGGCCCAGCTTTCCTCCTGCAATGTAGGATGCCCAAAGTGGATAACAAAAAAACCAAACGACAAATAATAAAAGAATTTAAAATGTAGCATTATGAAATCAGATGAGTTGTTTTCTTTTAATGGTATAGTCTCAGAATAGTCCATCTGTAGTTTTGTTGTTTATGCATATAATCAGAAAGAATATAATCAATACCTAATTTTTGACCCAGCAGGACCCCATACTTACTGCATTCCTATCCTGTCTTTTTCTCCTGGAGGGGACCCCAAGCAGCTGTAGCAATGTATTATGGTGCATGGAAGTGAGCCCATGATGCAGTGAAGACTCCATTTTTTTGGACCCAGCAGAAATGTCCAGATGTTACTCTCCATTATTTGGAAAGTGTGAATGCATGTTATCAGGCTTACTCTGAGCATATGTGCTGTTTGAAGTGCTGCAAATGATGCCAATGCTCACCTTCCCAAGTTCCCCTGGGAAGAAAAACTTTATGGAAGGTGGAAATCAGACCACCAACCCCCCTGCCCCCGATGAATGATGCACTTTCCTAATGTTTCCTAATGTCCCTTTAATGTCCCGATGAACGATGCACTTTCCTAATGTTTCTTAATGTCCCTTTAAACATAATAGGAATTTCAAGACATGCTAGAAGTGCTGCCGGTGTTCGGCACATCCTGATTTTTAAAAAAAGCAGCTGTGGATATGTGCATAAGAAGATGTGCAAGGACAGAGAGAGAAGAATGGATCGAAAAGCAGATCACCACATTCTGAGTGTTCTTTTGGGGGGAAGGAGCATAAGATGGTGCACACTCAGTGGTGGGGTTCAAATAAATTAACAACAGGTTCTATGTCCTAATAACCTAAATTAACAACAGGTTCTATGTCCCATTAGTAACCAGTTCTCAGAACCAGGTGCTCAATAGCAAAGGGTTCTATAGAACCTGTGAGAACCCCCTGAAGCCCACCACTGTGCACACTGTACCTCTCTACCTATTGCAGCTTTTGTTCCTTTTAGTAAACAGAAGCACAGAACATGCTGGCAGCACTCCTAGCATACCATGTGCTTCCTGTTTAGTTTAATGGACCATATGAGGAAGGAGTGAGGTAAGCAGGTTGCCTCTTTCCAATGTTGTGTTTTTGCAAGTAGGAAGCAAATTGGAGGGGTCCGACTTGGTTGGTTGGAGGGAGGCAGTGCCATACTTGGGTGAAAGTCACCCCCAATTTGTTTGCTGTTCCTTGTAACCCACTACTCAGTGCTTCATGAGTGGGCCGGCTGTGCATGTCAGCTGCTCCTCACAGTGCCTGGGAAGCAGATGGAGGAGAGGCAACAGCTTGGCTGCTTCTAATATCATGGACAGTGGGATGAGGAAAGTCTCACACCCTTTGCTGCTTCTCACCATCTCCAAGTAAGCCCCAGGTCTCTACTTGGATTATGAGGTGATGGTAGGGAGCAGCAGCAAGATTTGTAAAATGGCCCTGGGTGAAGGACAGGAGGCTTAGCTGTTCCACTGCTTCTCTTGCTTCCCAGTAGGCCAAGAACCCAAGAGGGGTGACTCATCAGGAAACCGTGAGGAGCAGATGGTAGCACGGAAGCATCCTTTCTCTTTCCCTGGAGGTATGTGACAATTCCCAGTCCGCCCAGCCAGCACCCAACACTGGGGGAAGAAGAACACAATTTCACAGCTGTTACTGTCCTCCCACAATGGCCCAGAATGTGTCCCATTTGTCTACCATTTGTGACAATTGGCCAACAGTTCTAGCTGGCTTCTCAATTTCTTCTCAATCTGGTTATCAAGGTCTTAGAATCCACTTAATGACCAATAAGATCCATCCATAGCTCTGCCGGCTGGGCTTATTAGCTCTAAGAAACTGTTTCAAGTAATGTTTTCCTCTCCATGTTGTACTTTTCTGCAAATCCAGCCTTTTGGTGAGAAGGGAGAGAAAATTTGACTAAATATAGCTCCTTCTCAAAAAATCATAGGCTCTAAATTTAACACAATACCTTTCACATGGAGCGTTTTCTTTGGATTTGGTGACACGTGAGCTTGCCTGCTGCCGTCTTTTATTTTTGTTCTCCTGGGGAGGGGAAGGCACCAATTATTTTTAAATAAGAAGCTTTGATTTGTGCAGGTTACAATGACTTATATCCGCCTTTGACAAAGAGCACGTTCTGACACCTTGTAAGGTAGCCTTTCTACAAGTTGCCTGTATTCTTATTAATTACTTTCATATCCCAGCCCTCTTCCCTTTTTTATATCCTGACGCAACTGTATTGATGAGTTATACTGAGAGTGACTGACCCCAAGTCACCCTAGTTGAACACTGAAGTTACTACAGCACCATGGAAGTTGTTTCCCGTAGCTGGAAAAGAATGAGGGTTAATTAGACAGTAATTTGTTCAAGAACAACTTCTGGTTGCAAAGCATCTTCCACATGTCTGTGTGGCCTTTTTCCAGAGATGACAAAGACATGAAGCAATTGTTGCAATGTTGAAGATATGGCTTTAAACCAGTTCTGGATCATCAGTACCACAAAGTTTGTGCAGCAGAACAAACGTGATAATCTCTATTTTAAGGGGAAAATGTTCAATATTTTCTTAATTATGAGAATAATAATACAGTAACGATGAAAAGCATTAACACATGGCTAGGGCTAGATTGCATTTGTGGAAGGGCTAAAATGAAGCAGCTGTTTTCTTTTTCATCATTTCCATTGTGAAGTTGGGAGGAAGTTGGTATCCATAAATGACAAAGAGCACAATCCTAACCATGTCTACTCAAATGTAAGCCCCATTATGTTCAATGGGTCTTACTCCCAGGAAAGTGTCTTTAGGATTGCAGCCAAAGTTTTCCTGTAAGCTTTCTTTTTATACTACATTTTACCAGTGATGGGATTCAAAAAAATTAACAACCGGTTCTATGCCCATCTGGCAGCCACTTTTAAATGGCTATTTTTAAATTTTATATGTCCTATATCTCATTAACAACCAGTTCTATAGAATAGGTGTGAACCTGCTAGAGCCCACCACTGCATTTGACTAATTACCTACATTGAATCCTGTTAATTGGAATAAAAAAATGGGCAAATCTTGAAACAGAAGAACTTGAGAATGCTTTGATGATATGAAAGAGTCTAGCACATCTGTCTAGCACTCTGTCCCTGGTACATTACATGGAAATAAATGAGATTTGTTTAAATTTGTTGTGTCAGATCACGGTTCCTGTTTTTCATTACCCTTTGTGTTACCCTTATAGCAGCTGTTTACATGTGCTAAGATCATGACATGTTCATATTTAAGTACATTCCTAAATATCAGGACATGTTCACATTTAAGTGAGTGAGGAATGTTGCTGTAATTTTGGATCCCCAAGTATCATAGAATGGCTGTTTCTATAGTCAATCTAAAGGCATTGCAAACATGGCCACTATTTCATTATCATTTTATTTGATGTAAAACCCAAACAGTTCGGATTTACATATAAACATGGGCTACATTACAAATCCACACAATTCCATGCAAGGAACCACAAGATCCATAGGAAGGGAGGAAGAGCAGTCCATGCTCCACAGGATATACAGTACATATCATGATGGGGAATAGGGTTACTCTGCTGCCTGTATTCACATAATACACTAGGAAGGAAGTGTGCATTCAGTACAGCCTGATGGAGAGATGCTTGTTTGGTCTGTTTATGTATCTGGTTCACTCTCTGGTTGCATTGAGCATCCCTGAAGACTTGGGAAGATGCTAGTGAAGTGCAGTCCAGTCCAGTAGTATTTGCAATAGAAGCTGGTCACATGGATGCCCAGTTTGTCACCTGAATTTTGTTTGTGTTTTGGCTTATTCATAGGTTAGACATATGCTGTGGTTGGTTTGCTCCTTCCGAAGTTTTCTGAACATAGAAACTCAACTGGGATACTAAAACTCCTCCATTAGATAGAGAGTACAACTGAAGCACAGGCTGTGGAGGGGTCCTTAGTCCACATAGGTTCAATATCAAGGACATGATTCTTGAATATAAGCATTGTAAGTGATGGGTTGTTCAGCACTATGATAGGCTCTTGGGAATCCAGCATTCTTGAAGTGCCACTAACTGCTAGTTCACACAGCCATGCTCAGAGGACTGCCTGAATACTTTATACGAGTTGGACTGGTTCACACATGCATGCAGATTACATGATTTCTCAGCATTGGCTTAATGACACTCAGCTGAAAGTGTGAAATGTCTTGCGTTTCAGCCAGTATCAAATTATACAAAAGTGCAAATTAATTCACACATGCAAATATCTATTGAAACTGCAGTCAATGAGTGATGAGCATGGATGTGTGAACCAGCCCCTAGTCCACCACAGTGCTAGCATATAAAAGAACTGCATTTCCCTAAAATGGAACTGTTTGACTTGTGATTCCCTAGAAGCCAAGGGGATGTACTGAGCCATTTCATGCAGGAGCAGGGCTTAAAGGCTTAGCATTGCTACTCAGCAGCTCTAAGGGATGCAGTTCTGACATTTTACAACATGATGACAAGGCCCAAGGGAACTGCTTGCTAACCTGACAAGTTACTGAAAGACCTGGTGTACTTCCACACTGCATGAGGCAGAGGGCATGGCAAAAAACCATACTAGAAGCTTGGAGATGCACAGAAGGAGATGGTAAGGAAAGAGAAGGATATATATAAGTCAGGAAGAAGAAAGCGAAACAGCAAGAAATGCAGGTATATGATTTCCACACGTCCTTGGAATTAAGATCACAAAATTCTTCCTTGACTTTGTCTTTACTTGCCATATTCTATGAAGCATCCCATTTGTAGCTCCACATTCCTTGGCCAAATTCTGCACTGTACATGCAGAAAAGCTGACAGTGCTAAACAGCTCATTCACGGCAATTATCAGAAAGCATGTCCTGCTTTCTTGAAAGCACCGAGTTCACAGCATGCCTGTTAAATGAAATCAAGCATGCTGGAGATCTTAGGGGAGGAAGCCATTGCAGCCTCCCCTTCTGAATGGCCCTAAGCACTCCAAATGAAATGGGCACCAATGCTACGCAGAAGGCATTTACAACCTTCACACATAAATGGTGCTTTCTCTGGCTGCCAGCCTGTGTGCTCTGCCTGGACTGGAGATCAGGCTGCGCTAATGAGTCATCACCTGGAAGAAAAATCCCACAGCTGGAATTCAGATCAGTGGTTTTTTCAACAACGCAAAAGTCAAATCAGCCTCTTGCTGTTTCTCCCTGAATCAACACAGTCCTGCAGTGGTAAGCAGGAAAGGCCTTTTAGGGGAGGCTGCACTCCTGTTCCTTGGACAAGAGAAAGGAATTCAACAGGTATAGTCTTTACTGCAGGCACGGGCAGACTGCAGACATGCAGAAAGTGCTGCAGGCACAGAGAATTTTTTACACTAACCTCAAGGTCCACCAGCTGGAGTCAGGGACAAAATGGAGCACTCCAAGACATATACGTTGGAATGCCTTGCAATATAAAAGTACAAATCTACATTTGAGTTAATACAGCTCAGTGATTCCATCAACTTAATTTTGAAAAAAGAATTCCATTTTGTTGTCATTAAATAATTGTAGTCATACCCTTGCCCATCTATTGCAGGTTATCCTATAATCTTTCAGGAGGGTTCAATTTACTGTCTAAGGCTCCTTTTGTTGCATATAGATTGAGATAGCTTTTTCTGATGAATTTCTCTTTTCTATGTAACCTTTAAAAATGCGCAGGAGCCCTCCCTGGGAGAAAGGTGGCAACTTGGAATAAGCCACAGCAAAATCAATAAAAGGAGTGGGGTATTATACAAGGAGCTGCTGTCTAAAATGCAGGTGCTTTTCTTTTTGTCACAGTTGGAAATAATTCATAGTTCTTGTAAAAATGAGAAAATAGAAAGATAAACCCTTTCCAGACCTTCTCAAACTGATGCTTAGGAATTCATGAATGAAGATTCTATGTATACAATTAGACTTTGTCAGGCAAGCATAAAATCAAATAAGAGAAAAGTAAACATATACCAGCCAATGCATTCAGAAAAAGGACATTTATGCATGTGTATAAGACTGGGGGATGGTAGCTTCCAAGTATCCAGTGATGTTTTTCAACATAGACAGACAACTTCCTTATTAAGGCCGAAATCTTATGCACACTCACGTTGGATCAAGTCCAAGTTAGACTTCCTATGTTTGGGTAAATGTACATGAGATTAAATGGCAATAAACATATCAAGATCAAAGCCCACGCAGAGATTTGGTAGGATGATAGATTTTGATAGGTTGTCACATTTTATTGGCAAATGCATATAATCTAATGAATCTCACTAACTGTTTGAACAATTCTGTTTTTGCATTTAAAAAACCCACTCTTTAAAAACCTACAGCTGTAAACTTACCTAGGAGTAAGTTTCACTGAATTCAGTGAGGCTAACTTTTAAGTAAACAGCCTTAGATTTTTAGAGAATGAACAAGATTTATAGGATGCTTTTTTTTGCTCATACTAAAACTGGCCTCTTTAGTTGTGGATTCACCTTGCCCTTATTTTCTTATCTTATTTCACCTTCAGTTTTTTTATCTGGACCATTTTGGATGACTGGATACTGGACTATCTTGCTCACCTGAAATTGTTCTCCCTTTTGAAAATCGAATGCAGCTCTCTTCCTAAGCCCTAGTTGGGAGGGATACATTTGCTAGGGATATATTACCTCCTAATATTTTAGTTTTAGGGCTGTGGGTGGCGCAAATGGTTAAGATGCTGTGCCTGTTAACCAGCAGGCCAGGGTTCAAGACCCAGGTCGGCCCCACAAGACAGGGTGAGCTGCTGTCCTTAGCCCAGCTCTGTGACGCCAGCTGGATCCAATCGTATCGGCTCTGCCGTTCCATTGGACTATTTCAATGGCATGGAGAGGGGGGATTTGCTGCTTGGGTAACAGCCTATCCTCCATAAAAAGTCCAACCCAGGCTTTCGTGCTTTGCATGCAGCGTATGCAGCGCTGAGCATGATACCATAGACTTTCAAGACTGACGGAGGCCTGCTTTTATTACCTCCTACCAAAGCCTCACTACTATCCTTGTTAACTATGAGCACAAACCTAACCATGTCTACTCAAAAGTAAACCATATTGTGTTCAATGGGTCTTACTCCCAAGAAAGTGTCTTTAGGATTGCAGCTTTTATCTTGTTCTTTTCATACTGAATTGTGCATATATTCACTCCTTGCTCTTTGCTACTTTTTGAGATAGTTCCAGCGCAGTGCTGGAACAGTGCAAATAAAAGAGCATGTTAGGATAGAGCCTTCATTTGGCCAAGTTATACTTGGCACAGGTGGTAAGGCAAAGAGTCACTTACACAATGAGAGTAGGAATGTGGCCAGATCATCCTTTAAGAGCTGAGCTAGTCCTTTTGGAGTCATTTATGCTGTCCAAGACTCCCATTCACTGAATCTCCGCCTCTGGCTATTTTCTCTCCCTATCTATCTACATGGTTTCCCTAAACTCTGGACACATAGGAAAAATACATATTTTCAATAAATTTCAATTAATTTTTCAACAACATTTTATTTCATTGGAATAATCAACATCTTCCATGTGATTTCCACCATTTGTGATGCAAAGTTCCATGTGCGTTGCAAGATTCACATGAACAAATTGATGCACTAACCCCACATTTAGTTATAGTGATATTTCATATGTGTCCAGACTTTAGAGACACTCTATAGAATGGATCTTTGCAGGACAAACCATGCATTGTTTCTTCTGTATTTCAGTAACCTTGCCATCACCTTTGTAGGTATTTTACAATAGCCATCTAAATATTTTTCTTGGTCTGCTTCCTACTCTCATACAGCTTGACCCTAAGAGCACAATCCTAACCATGTCTACACAAAAGTAAGACCTACTGTGTTCAATATCTTACTCCCAGTAGTGTCTTTAGGATTGCAGCCTAAGTCCCATTTTATCTTAGTAAACATATATAAGAACAGCTTTTTGCATGCAATCTGACACACCTTTTTCAGTGGGCTCGATGCTAAGGGAACATGAATAGAATCGGGTTGATAGGGTTGCCCTGTAGGAAGTTTCCTATCACACATGCAATACTTCATATGGCCATTAAGTTCATCGTTTAATGGTCCTATCAAAAGAGAAACTAGTCCAAATAGTATATTGTACACAGCAGTGAGGATTCTTTGAATTCTGTTATTGTCTTGTTCCTGAATTTTATAACACTTGTGGCTGTATCCTGTCCAACACTGGATTCAGTCCCAAGGCAAGCCCCACTGGCACAGTTGGAAATGATGGTGGGAAGTTGAGTAGGATGGGGTCCTTACCTGGGAATAATCCTTACCAAGCACAATGGGACTTGACCTCTGACTAACCACCCGTAAGACTGGCCAACTGAAAAGAGTATCATAGAAACACAGAAATATTGTGTCTCAAATACTGAGACACAGCCAAATCATATTTTCAATCAGGCTGTTGGAAGGACCACTGAAGCAGGTAAGTCAGCAGGGACTAAACTGGATGAAGCATCTGTCTGATCTGCAGGCAGTTTATATTTTCCCATCTTATATGATCTCCAGCAATCCCAATATTAACTGGTTTAAAATTATGTTGTTCACTGCTAATTTTACCAGAATCTCTTCCACTTTCAGTCTTAATGCTCTCAGTGACTCTGATTGCCCCTAGTTTATTTTGTAGTTTTGGGTTCTTAATTGTTTCCTTGTAAGCTTCAATTAATTCAACTAGGTAAAGGTTCCTGAACATTTCTGGATAGAGTCTATTGATATTTCTTTCTCTGTGTTTTTTCTCCTTCTCTGTTTTAACAAGGGATCACTTATGGTTTTTGAGAATTCTTTCACATGACAGTAATCCCTGTTAGAAGGCAGATGTAAATATAACTAAACCAGAGCAATTTGACTGATTACAGTGGTGTATAACCAACATGATCTAAGCCAGTTTTCTTGTCCTGAATCAAACCATCTTGGGCACATTTACACCCCATTTTATACAGTGCAGTTGCCATTGTTTCCCTCCCAGAAGCCTCTTCTGAGTGCTGAGAATTCTGTTAGAGATCACTAGTTCTGCCCACATAACTACAATTCCCAGAGTTCTCTGAGGAGATAGATTAATTAGTAAACCTGTTTTTAAGTTTGTGAGATATGCTACCAAAAATAGACAGCAGTCGATTTTTCTCTGTACTGAATTGCTGTACTGTTAGCCCTACTTTCCTCCTTTAATAACTTTCCAGTTGTAATAACCAACGTCCATACAGATCTACTCCTATAAAATGCTGAATACATATAATTTGTCTCTTCTCTGCTTCTTTCTGTAATGAAAAGTGGATTATGGTCCAATCCTATCAATCTTTCTGGTGCTGACGCTTTCAGGAGGCATCTGACTGACCCTCCCACAGTAGGATGCAGTAGGATACCCCATTGGAATGGCTGCATAATCTTGGATAGGACGGGGCCATAAAGCTGCAAACCTAAACACACTTACCTGGGAGTAAGCATCACTGCATAAAATAGGACTTAGTTCTAGGTAAACATGTAAAGGAACTGTTTGCAGCTGTGTTAAAATTCCCCAAGGACCCGGAATTCCTGCTGTGCTGTTGTTTTTCTGCTTCGCAACCCATCATCTGGGCATTTGACAGCGAGGCTCTGGAGAAATCTCTTACTCTATGCTCACTAATGATAGAAGAAAAATACACATGAGAAAAAGATGCAATGCTGTATTTGCATCACAGATATTTTGGCCAGTCAGATTAAGAATCAAAGTAGAAAAAGAAGCAAAAGCACAGATAGGGCAAGAGGCAAAGATCAAACAAAGGCAAAGGCACATATGAGAAGGGAGGAAACTATAGTAAGGAGGAAAAGGAAGCACATGAATGAAATCAAATAATATAACTTAATTGTATTTTACTGTCCAGATTTTATTGCTCTTACATAGTTTTTAATTGTATCTTAATTGTATCTTAAATTGTGTTGTTTTAACTGTTGTTAGCTGCCCTCAGTGGGCACAATCCAGAGTAACTATGGGGAGTCCTTGCTCCGGTGTAAGAACAATTTGCTGTGGGTTGCAGTATGAATTTCCCATAGGTTTTCATTAGATGGTGCAGTAACTACGGGTACACGTAATGTCTCTTATGTGCTCCCGTAGTTACTCTGGATTGTAGGGAGTGTCCTTTTTTAGGTAGAAAGGTGGGTATATATAAAATAAAAAATAAAATGGTACCCAATTTGGTGTCTTTTGCTCATATTGAAATATGGCATTTCATAGTCCCTCTGTGGGAGCTGCTGCTACATGGCTCCATATAGATGCTCAAATGTTGTTAAATGCTCTAGGCTAGGGGTCCACAAAAGGGCCATATTGAATATCTGGCACAATATAAAATTTAAATAAATACATTACTGATAGAACTCTAATTCTGAGGTTTTCAGAACACAGAAGGCCATTCTTAGCCCCTCAGAACACTTCTGGATGCACACAGTGCACAGCTTCTGGTAGAGTGGTCCAGAAACTCTCAGTGGACCCCAGGCTGGCTGATGGCCAGATAGAAGCTAGCTGTGGGCTACATCTGGCTCCCAGGCTGAGGTTTGGAGACCTACGGCAATTTGGGGAACTTTCTCTTAGAACTCATTTGTACATTACAGCTTGCTCTATGTTTTGCCTTTTCAAATTTTCTTTTGCCTTTTCAAATTTCAAATATTTTCAAATTTAACAATAATCAATATAGTGTTTACATTAACCTCTTGAAAGCTGTATGTATGTATGTATGTATGTATGTATGTATGTATGTATGTATGTATGTATGTATGTATGATGCCCCTGGTATTTTGGAGGTCAATCTGACTATAGCCTGCTTGGAATTCATAAATTATGTGTATTAAATTATATGAAATATTTTTAAATGTAATATTCAGTAATTTAGATTGCAATCCTGACCACACAATCCTGGGAGTAAATATTATTGAAGTCAATGGGACTTACTTTTGAGTAGACATGCTTATGATTGCACTGTGAGTCTTTGTAAGATTCTGGTAAGTCTTTAAGCACATGGAAGCAATATACATGAGGGTTTTGAGTTTTATTTTGTTATTCTCTACACTTTTTTGGTGTAGAGAATAACACCTACTCCTCTGTCCAATTATGACATATGGTCAAAATTTTACTGGATTTTTTTTTGGGGGGGGCAGAGGTGGGGCTTTTATGTATTTACATTTATGTGTTTTAATTTGTTTGATGATGTCATTTCCAACCACAACATCACTTCTGGTGCATCCTGGATAGAATGTCTCTCTACAAAGTGGGTCCCATGCTAGAAGGTTTAAGGCCCTGCAATAAGTTGTTTGTAAGGTGACACTACTAGTGACCAAAATGGCTAAAAATCATGGTTTTTAGGAATAATCCCATCATGTTACATACCACTGGATGTGTAATTTACAGCAGAATGTAATGGAACAAACCACTTTGAAATATATATATATTCTATTAAAATGTGTGGCCAAAAACAAATGGAGGTGGAGCAATGGCACATAACCGCACCCACCACACAGGTTGTTGTCCTGCCCACTGCATGGGGGTGAGACGAACCCTAGTGACACCCCTGGCTATGGTTATGTTGCCATGGATGTCAAGGTCTTCACCAAACTTTTGAGCTTATTTAGACGGACTTCAGCTGAAAATACTTACATTGATTGAGGACATTCTTTCTCCTTATTTCATCAGTTAAATAAATAGGCATAATGAATAGAACTTCACCATTAGTTCTCGCCTGAATTTCAAAGAATGAATTAGAGATTTCAGGCTTTTGTCTGAAGAAACTTCTGGTCATTCTTCCCAACAAGGAAGTTCAACCAACATTTCCATATTCTTCTGCAATTAAAGGTGAACAAGATGTACTTGTCAACACCGAGCAGCAGTAAGCGAAGAGCTAAAACCAACAGAACAAAGTCCCATAAACCTGCCTTGCATTGAGGAGGTTGACACATTATCTGTTCCAGGCTGTTTGATGAAGTAATAAAAATCCTCTTTCATAGGTCTGTTTGCCAGTGATTGGACTGAGGAACAGACACATCAAAATAGGCTACTGAGCTTTTCGTGAACAAAACCGATGATCATACCAACATGGCACGTGGGCTTCCATGAACCTCATTCCAACATGACTTGCGATGACATTACCTGCTATATTTTTCTTTGGCCAATTTAACATTTAGTTGACAATCTTAGGAGTTAAAAGAGCAAGAGCAAGGAGTTAAAAAAATGAAGACAGCGTGTAACCCAGGAATACATTTCATATGTAAAATGTAGCCATTTTTGTCTCCTGTGCCTGTGAGCTATTTCTGATCTTTTTCTGTCTGCTCTGTTAGAGAAATAAATGCACGGGGTGGGGTGGAAATCAGCTCCTTAGTTTGACTTCTGAGACCAGATAGGTCTCTAATGGATTTCAAATACTTCCCACAGAATGTGCACTTGGTCCTGCATAAAATCCTTGCAACATATTGTTCTATGTTGAACTCACAGTATTTGCCACTGGATCAATCCAATGAGGGGTGTTTGGAGGAGCTCTAATTGAAGCTGCTGGGAAAATGGAGACATCAAATGTGTTCAGACTTGAGGAAGAACCTCTCCAAATGTGAAAAGAGAATACATAAATATCATAGGGAAGGTGATGTATATATCAAAGCTTAAGCAATCCCCAAATTTGTTGAGGTTGTCATCATATCAAATGGTGACACATTATTCACACGTTTAAAATACCCTGAGTTTGCTTTCTGCTTCCAAAAAAGGCTTCTGCCTTTTACTTCCATCCTCACTCTTTCTTGTTTCTTCTTGGCAACAAAAGATTTCTGCATTCATGTGTCTGAAAATGGAACGCCTAATCCAGCTTCTGCATTAAAAAAAATTACAACCATACTAGCAAAGAATATTGTTAAGAGCAGGAAAAATGATGTGCTCCCTCCTTTTCTTTCTCCTCTCCCCAGTGTTTTCTAAACTAAGAAACAATAAATAACATTTCTAATAATTTGGTGACCACGAAGGGCAGTGCAGTGAGATGCCAAATGTCTTCTGACATACTTTTGACAATAAATAAGTGAAGCTTGGGTTTCTTGCCAAGGTTGTGTGTTTCAACGGCAACTTCTGGGATTTTAAAGTGTCCAAATGAGTGGAAAGACTCCGATATCCCATCTGCAGGGCTACGTCACACATGCTGTTTCCATGCCTGTTTGTTTGCTTTCTGACAGGGCTGCGTAATTTACGGCTGTCCAGAACAGAGTCCCAGCTTTCAGGAGAGTTTTCCCTCCTGGGCTGTGGCATTGTGGAAGGGAAAAATCCTCCCGAACCATCAATGTTAGTGTTATCCCTGCCAGTGATATTTAGAGAATGTGGCTATGTGTGCATGTGTATACAAACCACACAGCTATTTCAGTTCGGCTGCCGAGGGCCAACCCTGTTATTTTCCACTAAGAGTTCATAATGCTGCCTCCAGACTGATATTTCCGAAGCAGATTCAGAAACCAGGAAATCTGAAAGGATGAAGGGTTCTTTTCCATAGGCTTTCCCTGTGTGGTTGCCACTGGAATGGAGAATTGCTGTAGCCGAGATTGTTCTTCGCTTGTTTGTCGTCTGATTAGTCTCGAGTTCGGTTTCTCCTCCTCAGGAAGAAGAAGCTACTCTTTTGAGGAGGTCCCAGCAGCATCGGTACTTGGCTTTTGTGAATGATCTTAATCTGAAAACAAACAAAATGGAAACAAGTAAGAATCACAGAAAGTGTAGGCTTTCCTACACTCTTACATGAAAGCAAGTTTTATGGGGCTTACTTCTGAGCAAACATGCATAGACAGAAGAATTGCTATTTTCACATGCTACCTACAGACAGAGAGAAGGCAAGCATTTTATTTTTCCCAAATACCATTATGTTTCCTACATCTTCTTGTAACCTTCCAACTTCTATTCACATCATACTGCTGTGTGCAAGAATAAGATGAAATAGAGAATCACTTGGCTCCTATATATTTAATAGTTGTGTAGGCAATTTCTTTCTTATAAAAATTATCAAGGCAGCTACAATGAAATAAAAATGCATACAAAAAGAGTATAAATATAAAACAGCAGCTAAAGTAATTTAAAAAACCATAGCCAATTAAAACAATTGCAAGCAGTTGCACAAGTAGTTACACACAACTACTAAAAGTATGGCAACCTTGCCATACTTTTAATAAAATTGGTATCTCCGCTGTGCAATATGCTGTTAGAGAATTAAGAAGGAAACCACACTGATCCAATCAACTGTACTAAAAACTGGATGCTGCATCCAAGGGGGTAAGCACCATTCCTGGTAGGCCTGGATTTAAAGGAGACAACATTTAGCATACCTGTCTGTCTACCAGTTTCTTTGAATCTCAGGTTGATATAGAAAAGATAATTTTAAAACTCTGAATTTTTCCATTGCAGACATCCCAGAACTAATTTTGACATTGTGCTGTATTAGCCTGCCTTTTAATGGCACAGGGATCTTGCCTTCGATGCTTTTATTTGACCTCCATTTAGCTTAGGTGGGTGTCCTCATGACCATAAGGGCAAAATGTGGTGCTTCCTGCACCCTTTTGCCACAGCCCATCACCAGTACCTCAGATTTCCTGAGCAGAGAGTGGTTAAAACACCCTTCTCCTCTTCCTCTTTGAAAAACTGTATCACTGGACCCCCATTCTAGGCATACCATGGAGCTTTCAACCAGCCTACCATGCCTCTGACCTCATCATCACATTAATCACTTGCCTTTTATGCTTCCCTCTCTCAGCTGTCCTCAGTTCCCCACACTTCCTGTTTTGATGATTGCCTTTTAATTGTTTTGGCAACAAGAGAAGGGCATGAATTCCCCTCATCATCATGAGTAAGTCAAGATCGCCAGCTGCTAAGGTGGCCAACCTCTCAACTTTAGGGTTCCTGGACCTTTAACCATTGTGTAGATCTGTCTTATCTCACATATGACAGGCTGCACCTACTGAAATTCCCTCCTCTACACAATTGCAAAAGGTCCAGTAGCCTGAAGTGGATAGACCAGGGTGACAGACCTAGACCAGGGCATCCAAACTTTCAACTCCAAGACTCTTGAGGAGGAATTTCAACAGGTTCAGCTTCTCAACTCAAAGATCACAAGCTTTGCTGCTGAAATTTTCTCTCCTACACAATTGTTAAAGGCCCAGGAGCTCAAAAGTTGAAAGTATGGTCATCCCTGCCTACACAACCAGGAAGTGGCCCTAGAAGTTACTAGTAGTGGTGTTTCTAGAGGAGTGCAGGCTGCTCTGGGTGACATGCAGAAGGGGAAGTGAAACAGTTTCAGCAAAAATTCTCAAAATCTTGCTATTTTTGAATTACAGTAAAACCTCCATAGTTGACCACCACCCCACATTGACCACCTCCCTAAGCTGACCTAATTTTTGTATACCAGACATACACTATATGCACACAATAGAAAGCCAACCTCTCTATACTGATCACCTCTGTAAGTTCTATCTTGACCACCTGAACCTTGATACCTGGTATTAATTCGCTCTCTGTAACTTCACCTGTTACAACTTGCTGCACCAACAGCAAGAAAAATTGAAATGCAGAATTCATAGCAATGAATTTCTTTCAAGAAGATCAAAGAATACAATATTTTATGACTTAAAAAAAGAAAAACACAGTTCTAAAGTGTAAAAGACAATGTTTAGGCTTTGGGAAGGGAGGGGGTAAAATTTCAAGAATATTGTAACCTGATCCCCTGTGCCTTCCCTGTGCAACACGCCCCCCGTGCAACATCCATGCACCATTCCTCTCATGTGCACAATGCACACCATTCTCCCTATGTGCACCATTCCCCCCATGTGCACCATCCCCTATCCCCCTATGCACCTCCCTCCCAGTGCATCAGGCATGGGACATCAAATTGGCTGGATGTTGAACAGTAGGTCTTCAGTGCTAATCCTAGGACAAAAACACATTATAATACTTTCACCCTCTTAGGGGTTAAATTTCTAAACATTGGTTCATGGTGGGTTCTCATGTCATATAATGAACACCCTCACCAAATTTCATGCTTCTACGTCCAGGGGTTGGGGCAAAATGTCCATCAGTCAGAGATTCTTCAGTGTAAAATATAGGGAGGAAAATGCGTTGCACCCCTTTTCACCCCCTTCCAGTTGGAATTTCCCAAAATTGGTTCTTAGTGGGTGCCTCCACGATTTTCACACTTCTGGGCCCACTGGTTTGGGCTGGGCATTGATGTGTCAGTGAGTGAGTGAGTCTTTTCAGTTTTATATATATAGATAATATGTATATTATTATAAAACGTTTCATATATAATATGAAATATCATTAGGGTCTGTAAGATGGCACAGAAGAAAGAGAGGACACAACTCTCCTTATGTTTACCTCTTTTGGAGACCCAGTTGTGATCCTATCAACTATACAAGAATTGGGGTAGTGGGGCCTCCATGTGCCTTTCCTCCAGTTCCAGGAAAACAAGTTACAAAAAGGAATTGAGCCAGGCAGTGTCAAGAAAGACACACAAATCACAGACAGACTAGATACAGGAGTAAAAGAAGGGCTCTCTCACCCCACACATAAAAGAAAACGGCATGAAGAAGTCAGGAACACTAAACGTCCTGTTTAGTGGGAGATTATTGGACTGGGGGTACAGTTTTCTTGAAGACTTAACATTATCTGAAGCAACCTTTCATAGTTGTGGAATCTTTTAAATCAAGTGAACTTTTGCCAGGTTCACCAGGGCAGGAGAGAAGATTATTTGATTCTGCATGGCTTCTGGCCATCACATGTTCAGTTAACAAAAATAGTAGCAATTATACTCTGAAGAAAGCCAAGCTGAGTCCCTGTAGAAGGTACACTTCTGGTAGACTGATTGGAGATTATGATCCCCATGAAGCATTGAGCAATTACAGCACTCCTCACTATGGGCTGATTGGAGATTATGATCCACAGTCCAACTGCAAAGAACTTCTTTCAATTATTCATTTCAAGGGTATTTCAAAAATATGTGTATATTTATACAAATCTATAACACTTGCTATTTCATATAGAACAAATTCCCAACTTGGTAATTTTCTATTAGTTATTCAGAATGCCAGAAGGACAAGGGCACTCCTCATGCTGCTGATATATAGTGAATCATTGATTTAAAGGACCTTCATTGAACAGATTTTGGAAACGATGAACGATGAAACGATGCCTCACTAAAAACTATCCATATATATGTCACATAAATGCATCTCCATTTACTCAAATGCACTTAAATTTTATGGTCTTTCAACACTGACAGACACCCTTCCCCTTTTAGTCCAAAAATTGAGGGTACTGTACAGTCCATGCCAGGAGGCTGTATTTCTTTCAGCTCTCATGAGTGAAGAAAGGGGTTTTCCTTTTGAGAATGCAGTTGCTTCCATTGCTGAAGACTGCTGAGTGCTCTCAGTTTGTGCAAAGCTGGGGAATTCCCCGTATCTCCAGTACTTGAAGGCTATGAGGAGTTCAGTCTACAAGGTGCATTTGCACAGGAAGGATGGTTAGATGGGAGTGAACCTTTCCCTATGGGTTCATTTCTTTTTCACTTTATGTTCAGGATGGAAGTAGAGTTGTTGCAGCTAGAATCGCATCTCTGCTTTGCATTTTCTATATGGCCGTAGGCAGTGATGTGATTCTAAGAAATTAACAACTGGTTCTATGCCCATCTGGCAGCCACTTTTAAATAGCTATTTTTAAACTTTATATGTTCCATCTCTCTTTAACAACCGGTTCTATAGAGTAGGTGCAAACCTGCTGGAGCCTACCACTGGCCGTAGGCAAGCCATTCCCTTTCAGTCTCAGTTCCCCCAATTGGATCGGAGGGGGGGGGGGTCATAGAACTGATCTACTTTACAGGGTTGTGGCAAGGCTTACATCAAAATTATACTTGCAAAATGCTTTGAAGACTCAGAATAGCTATGTCAATGATAAAGATATTATTGATGTGAAACACATGGCTATTTTTCTTTCTGAAAGACACAGATCTGATCCCTGCACATAAATGCACTTAGGGTGGAATCCTAACTAGGCTGGCACAACTCATTAGTCTTCCTATTTCTGTGGTAATGGAGGGAGGCAAGCACATGTCTGCGGACTGGCTTAGGCCTCCTCCAGAAGTGGCGCAGAAGTATCTTACAGTACTTACTTACAGTAAGGGATTTATGCTGGGGCTTAGGCTGGCATAACTGGGGTTTAGGATTGCACCCTTTGTTATTCCTCCGCTCTCCAATATTTGGTTTTCCCCCCCTGATGTTTTTTTTGGAATTGTAGTTGGAGAACTTCTTAATGACAATGGAGAGACTAGAACTAGGTCTGGTCTCGAGGGTAGAGCCTCTGTTTGCCTGAAAATTAGAACTAAAAGTCGCTGGATCGAGACAACTGGAAGTCAGATCCGAAGCAAGACCTTGAAATGTGGCTGCTGCAGCTGAAATTTTCCATCTGCTTTTCAGTGGAAGTGAAGAAGCTATCTCAGCTGCCCTTCGTGTGAAAGCTGAAGGAGAAGTTTGTCAGCCAGCATGGCAGACATCAGGGGTCAGTGTTGTTAACCAGACTGTGAATGTAACATCTTGAATGTAGCCGGTTCTTGAAAGACAGAACCAATCTGTGTTTGTAAAAATCCCTTTGGGGGTTTAGATTTGCCTGCCGATGTAAACCACTTTGAATAAAGTCTGAGGAGCAAACCAAAATGGCTAGAAAAGCAGTATATAAATGCCTAAATTAAATCAAATTAAACTTCACTCAAACACATTCTATCAAAATGATGACGGGGGGTTCTATGTCTTCTTCTAACTCATTCAAAGCACCTTCCTGTGACCATATGAAACTACTGCCAAGAAAGACCGTGATCACAATTCAGTCTCCACCCTGTTGCTCCAGGAAACAGAAGACACTGCTTCAGCCAGAAATGAATTGCAAAGAAAGAAAGGAAGGAAGGACTCGTTGGTCCAGTTCTTTACAAAACGCACAAGGGTGTTTATAAGAAAGCTGGTTGAATTTGAGATGGTTCTAAGATAGTCCAGTCATTAAACCCTCTGGGTAGCTAAGGAGGCAGCAAAGGATCAGGGCGACCCCCTGGGATGACTCAGAAGTGGCAGCCTCTCCAGAAAGCCACAGCAAGCATTTCTTGTTTAACCAGTCAGTTGTTCAAGATAAAGGCCTTGAAGCAAGGCAAAGGAGGGGAGCTGATGTTTAATATAGAGGAAAAAGAAACTAACCACCTTCTTCAAACTGTCTTTGGGTTTTCAGGGCAATTGCTTTGGGGGAGATTTTTACACACAAGCAACAAGGTTGTGTCAATTACAAACTACAACAAAAACAAAAATGAAAAAGATAACAAGCAAAAAAACCTTTTCTATAACTGCACTGTGTTTATTGCCTTCTGTGGAAACAGATAAGTACTATGCAATCATTCCGATGGCCAAATTATTCGCCACTGGTGATATTTGTATGTATATATGAATCATTTTTATCTCAATTGAAATGCTTCTTTGCAATATTCTGTCCCAACCATTCACAGACAATTGAGGAAAGTCATGCCTTAAAGTCTTCTATTAACATTTTTAACACATGCTCCTTTGATCCTTGGATTGTGGACACTGACTGGTGTGGATACACTGAGGATACATTGACTTATCTCCAATAGTCTCCATGATGCACAAAGCCATAGATTTCTCTCCCTTTAACTTGGCTTTGATTTTCCATTAGGAATACAAATATGGCTGTCATTGCTGTGAATGGTTTTATGCTACAACATCAAAGAAGATCGAACTTACTCATTTCACTCTCCTAATAAAAGCGTTCTTTGATCTGTTTTTGTTGTTGTGGTTGTGGTTCATTTTAAAATATACAATACAAGCTTATTCTGAAATAGAAGCTTACTCTGAAATTGCTGAGGTTGGGTTCCCATCAACATCTGTATCCAGAGCAGCTTTTCTCAATATTTGTCCCCAGCTGCTTTGTACTGCTTTGCATGGTCCAAATACTGCTTTGCATGTACTGCTTTGCATGGTCCACCTACTGGAAGTACTACCAGAAGAAACTGATGATAATCTCATCACCAGTTACTTCTGGATTGGGAGACTAGATGCAACAAAACATTGGTAGGAGGGTAAGGGAGGGTGGGAGAACTTTATCAAGCATATGAAAAATAAATGCTGGAGCTCTGCCTGCCAAGTCAAGCCTCCAACTGCTATATGTAACACTAGCGAAAGGCGTACCTGCGTTGCGGGAGTAAAATTCCCCCGTATGCCATTTCCCCATATGCATCAACCCCCCATGGATAACTTTCCCCTATGCGCAACTTCCCCCATACACATCAACCCCCCCTGCACAACTTCCCCCATGCGCATCAACCTCCCATGCACAACTTCCCCCATATGCATCAAACCCCATGCGCAACTTTCCCTATGCGCAACTTTCCCCATGCGCAACTTTCCCCATGCGCAACTTTCCCCATGCGCAACTTTCCCCATGCGCAACTTTCCCCATGCGCAACTTTCCTCCCATGCGCAACTTTCCTCCCATGCGCAACTTTCCCCATGCGCAACTTTCCCCATGCGCAACTTCCTCCCATGCGCAACTTCCTCCCATGCGCAACTTTCCTCCATGTGCATCATCCCCCCATGCGCAACTTCCCATATGCGCAACTTTCCTCCCATATGCAACTTTCCTCCCATATGCAACTTCCCCCCCATGCGCAACTTTCCCCATGCGCAACTTTCCCCATGCGCAACTTTCCCCATGCGCAACTTTCCTCCATGAGCAACTTTCCTCCGTGCGCAACTTCCCCCGTGCGCAACTTCCCCCGTGCGCAACTTTGCCCCGTGCGCATCATCCCCCAATGCGCATCATCCCCCCGTGCGCATCATCCCCCCGTGTGCATCATCCCATGTGCAACTTCCTCCCATGTGCAACTTTCCTCCGTGAGCAACTTTCCTCCCGTGCGCAACTTTCTTACATGTGCAACTTTCCTACATGTGCAATTTCCCCCCATGCGCAGCATCCTCGCCAGCGCAACCTCTTCCTCCAAACAACATCCCCCAGTGCACCAGGGCCTGAGCACCAAATTGGCTGGATGTTGTTCAGTCTCCCATGTTAAGTATAGGACAAAAACATGTTGCCCCCTTTTCAGCCCCTGAAGGGTTAAATTTCTCCACATGGGTTCTTGGTGGGTGTTCAGGTGACAGAAGGAACTCCCAGAATTCCATGCTTCAGGCCCAGCAGTTGGGGCAGAATGTTGATGAGTCAGCAATTCTCAATGCAAAGTATAGGGAGGAAAACGCGTTGCGCCCCTTTTCACCCCCTTCCGGTTGGAATTTCCGAAAACCGGTTCTTAGTGCACCCCTCAGTCATGGAAGGAACACCCACCCCAAATTTCATGCTTCTAGGCCCACCGGTTTTGGCAGGGCAGTGATGAGTGAGTGAGTGAGTGAGTCAGTCAGTCAGTGAGTGACTTTTCTCTTATATATATATAGATTGTGTCACTAGTCATACTACCAGGCAGTGAGGTATGGGCATTCCACAACTACCACTGGACACCACCTCAAGTACCACCAGTGGTATGAATATAAATGGTTGAGGAGCCATTTCCAGTGTTGTATCCAGTGGCTCTAATAAATGTGAGGTCTATTTGTAAGTCTTTGATCCTTTTCACAAAGTTCAACTACTCACTGTGCAGGGTGGCTGCATCCAGGGCTCTCCGTCCACTTGCATGGGCAACAGCTTTGTTGTCCTGGAATTCATGAAAATACAGTAATTCATAACAGAATAAAATGTTCTTTTTGCAGTAAGCATCCAATAACTGGATTTGTGGGAAAAAGTGAGATTTGTGTAGGGATGAGCTCTAGAAAGATTGTGTATGATGGTTAACACTGTGGAGATGTGGAGATATAATAGCAGGGTAGCATACTCAGACCTGAAGTAAATGCATCTGCAATGTGCAAAACTACCATTAGTGACTGCAGGTGTCTTGTGTGATCTCTGAGGCATCTGGTGGGCCACTGTGTGATACAGGAAGCTGGATTATTTGGGCCTTTGGCCTGATCCAGTGGAGGCTCTTCTTATGACCTTATGTAGTTTTAAGGACAAAAGAAGTTGAGATTCTCAGATCTGTAACAAGAACTTGTTCTGCAAAGTGGATATGGGTGTGTAGGCCTTTTAAGACACCCACTTTATCACATCTGATTGGCCAGGTGGATTTTGGTCCAGCTTGCTGGGATATCATGACTCACATTGGTGCTTCTATCAAAACTGCAGAGGCATGGTGGACCCAAATGTAGGGAGAAAATAATTCAGTCTGATTGCCCAACTTGTTTTTCTCAGAGCCTGAGTTTCTTCCTCCTCAAGCTTCCTTTTCTACATACAATTCCTGCCCCCAACCTTAATACAGGCTGAACTTCACAATCTGCATTTGGTTCCTGGAACCTCTGTGGATACCCATTCCCTGTTATACAAAAGCAATTGCTTACCATGGTAAAGGAACTTACTGTATGTTAGGTTAGGTCAGCTCAGAAACAGACGCTTCCGCATACAAAGTACAGTGGTACCTCACATAAAGAGCTTAATTTGTTCCGGAGGCATGCTCTTTAAGTGAAGCAGATTTTTCCATAGGAAATAATGGAAACTCAGATGATTGGTTCCACAAATCCCAAAATATTCATATAAAAATATTAACTGGATGTAAAATGATGACAAAACACTGTAATTGAATTCAAAACATGCATTCAGTGTGCATGATCCTATGACGTCTACTTAGGCTGCAATCCTAAAGACACTTTCCTGGGAGTAAGCCCCATTTAACACAAGTGGGCTAACTTGTGGGTAGACATGGTTAAGAGGCTGCAATCAAAGACACTTTCCTGGCTTACTTCTGAGTAGACATAGTTAGGAGACTGCAATCAAAGACACTTTTCTGGGAGGCTTACCTGGGCTGCTGCTGAAGGTTCAAGGTGGCCGGTTGGGGCACTTAGGGCAGTCAGGGGCAGCTGCCTCTGGTACCCCCAGGCAACTGCCCCCAAATTGGGGGCAGTTAGAGGCAGCAGCGCTGGCTGGAGCCCTTTTAAAGAGCCTCCATGCGGAGCGTCAGGGCTACATAGCACATGTGCCCATCGTGTGCTTGCTTGTTAAGTGAAGCAGAACTTGTTATATGAAGCAAGATTTCTTGAAAATTTTTGCTTGTTATGTGAAATGCTTGTTAAGCGAGGTACCACTGTAATTCAGAAGTGATTATCACTTTGTATTGACATGATAATCACATGAGGAGATCCTTCCCAGCTGAAATAGCAACCCAACTTACAATAGTCCTTATGAACCTTTCTCAGGCAAGCTTAATTACCTGCCACTTTACCATGGTAAGCAGGCTGCTTTTAAGCCATTAGCTGATACTTAAGGGATGTTTATCTTTTAATTTAAAGAACCAACCTCATTGTATTGAGACAAAATAGCTTATAAATAAAACAGTGATAATTAGGTTATACCTGTATGTGGAAACAAACATTCACTTGTGAACAGAACCTTGCTTGAGAGCTGGGAGGCCCACAAACAAGAGATCATCTCAGCTGCCTTTTTCGTGGACAGGCTACTCGAAAGCTATAGCTGCCCTATTGCCCCCAGAGCCATTTTTTTGCTTCCCTGAAGTTTGCCTTCTACTGGGCCACCCACCACCTCCTTGTACCTGATGGTGACGGAAGAACACTGCGCCAGCCTCTTGCCAGCACTCTTCAGGCCAGTATAGATCTGCCCCATCTCCATAGCCCCTTCAAGGCCAACAACTTCCAGCAGCTGATCACTGAGATCTAATGAGAAAAAAGTGAGCATGTTAAAAAACAACAACAAAGATGGGATTTGCCTTGTGTAGATACATCAGAGAGTGATAGGACTGAGTAAGGGAAGATTGGAATGCAAACAGAAACTGAATATGGTAGAATGAAGATTAGGGAGGTTCACCTCATGAAGAAGATCCTAAACATTTTCATTTAAGAAAAGACTTTCAGATAAGAACAACAACCTCTTAAAATATTCCTGCCTTTCGGATAGTTACTGCTAATCAGAGCAGATAATATTTATAGCAGAACTTAGCCAGCAGACACATAGGCACAATCATAACCATGTCTACTCAAAAGTAAGCCCCATTATATTCAATGGGTCTTACTCCCAGGAAAGAGTCTTCAGGATTGCAGACATAATGCAGCAACTGTGATGAAGTTAATGTTTAGGTCTGGATGGGAGACTGCCTTGCAATCCTCTTCATTTTGCCTTGAGTTTTGGAAGAAAGGATGCCTTATGAATGCATCGTATAAGGCAGCTTCATATGTTTACCTACACATTGGAATAAGTAGGAATAATAGTTTTGGAAAGAAAGGAAAAAGATGTTAAGTGCTCAAGGCCAGATTTTGTCTTTAGATTACAGCACATTTTTTTTTGCTCTCAGTGGAGACTTCCTAGAAGTGTGAGCACTGAAATCAGAGTCACAGCATTGTGGTGAATTGTGACACTTGTTATCTGTAATGTCACATTGTCCATAGGTGCTTGTGAGACCCATGCAGCCATTCTGAAAATGCCATTCTGAATCATAATAACTCAGCTCTGCTGGGAAAAGAATTGCACATTCTCAGCCACAACATATTACTTTTTGAGTGATGGAGAAATGGTTATACCCAGTGATGGGCCTGGCCTGGCCCAACATCCGGTTCGCCGGAAGTAGGCAGGCCAAGCAGGGGTTAGGGGGTGGTCCCTGGGTCAGGGGGCGGGGAGGGCACGCCACCTACCCCAGCGCTCTGTGGATGCGGGTGGGTGGGGCAAGGGGCGGGAAGCAACCCTGGCGCACTGCGTGTGCGCTAAGATTGGCACATGCACAGTTGCGTCCTGGAGCTGGTCCGCAGACTGGCTTCAGGACGCAACTGTGCCTGCGTCAAGATTGACACATGTGCAGTGTAGGGCTTCCTCCAGACGCCAAATCGGTGCGCCCGGTTTTCTGGCCCCCCCCTTAGCTACCGGATCGGTAGCGGGGGGCCAGAACCAACCACCAGTTCAGGCGATCCGGCCCAAACTGGCTTGGGCCCACGTCTGGTTATACCTTGAAACCAAAACTCTTCATTGAGGGAAGCTGCCTGGATGCTATGGAACCAAACAGGAGCCATAACTGTGTGTTTGGTGATATTTGTGAACAGTTTCCACTCACAACTCACTTCTATGGGACTTTTGCAGGAAAATATTGGTGGGGGGTGGCAGACCTGCTCAGGAGCACAACCAAATGTATAGTTGTTGCATGGATCCAGGCACCTTCCCTCAAGGAAGATCCTTCCGTCTCAGGGAGAAAGTATTCATTCTGTGATCAGCATGACACGGAAGCCAATGATAAATAGCTGATAAATTTGCTGAAATGGACAAACAACTTTTCTTAAAGATAAGTCAGTAAAAACTTTCATGGACAACTGGAAACCCTTCATGGACTTTCTGTGCGAAAAGGGGATGATGAGTAATATTAATTTGATGAATAGGTAACTGTTATAACAGGCTGTGGGTGGCGCAAGTGGTTAAGACGCTGTGCCTGTTAACCAGCAGGCCAGGGTTCGAGACCCAGGTCGGCCCCACAAAACAGGGTGAGCTCCTGTCCTTAGCCCAGCTCTGTGATGCCAGCTGGATCCAATCATATTGGCTCTGCCTTTCCATTGGACTAATTCAGTGGTGTGGAGAGGGGGGATTTGCTACTTGGGTAACAGCCTATCCTCCATAACAATCCAACCCAGGCTTTTGTGCTTCGCATGCAGCGTATGCAGCGCAGAGCACGATACCATAGTCTTTCAAGACTGACGGAGGCCTGCAATTATTATATAACTTTTTTATCTCCCTTTTTGATGTCTGTTGGAATTGCTAAGTAACCTTATAGTTTTAGAAAATTTTGTAAGTAGTATAATTTAATAGAAATTAATAGAAGTTATTTTCTACAAAAGAAAGGTAAATTAGGTAATCTGTGCTTGCCATATATTCTGATAAGAACATATTTATTTTTCTGCTTTTTAATTCTTATTCTTTCTCTCTTTTTTCTTTCTTTGTTGTTCCCTTTTTTGAAATAATAAAAATATATTTTTAAAAATGGTAAATAGCTGGCTTTGGCCTTGTCCCTTTTTGGTGTTTGGCAAATCCTGTTGCTTAACTCAGCTGTGTGCATGTGTGGTCCCTTTTCTGAGCCTTTGCTATATGAAGAAAAACTGTCCCAGTTTAAGAGCAAACAAGGAGAAATAAATGTGAAAGAACAAATTGGAAGCATCTGCTTGTTTCACACCCAACAATGTGTCCACGCCAATAGTGCACCTGCAGCTCTAACAGCGAGAGACAGTTTCATTTAATAATTTTCTGTCTACACTGCCCCACAGCATCGTGTTGAATTCCCTAAAGCTAAGACTGGCCTGAAAAGTCTCAAGAAATCTGTGTTGGTGGCCTGAAAAGTATATCACAGTGTTAATTTCTTTCCTTTGCTCAGGAGAGTCCATTGGACTCATATGTTCCATCTCTAAAACATGCCACTGCCCCAAAGTCAGAATGTTTTCCTTTGCAGTGGTTTTTTTTTCCAGGAGACAAGGAACATAATTAAGTTGTGGATCAGAGCTACCTGAGTTCATTCAGGCCCCAAAAGGGCACTGTTCTGAACTGGCTTACTTTGGCAAGAATGAGGTATACACTGACAAGTTTCTCTGAAGCTTGAGCTGCTGGTAGGTCTTGTAAAATTTGATTATTATGTTAAATCCTAGTGTTAACTCAATACTGATTTGTGCATAATTAGTGTTTGTGCACACTGAGGAAGCTGGTGCTCCCAAAAATAGATCATAAAATAGATCATAAAATAGATCAAGGCAGCATTGATACCCCACATTCTTAACTCCTGTCCTTGGCTGGACATACTCTAGCAGTCTCCTCAGAGCTGTGCAAGCTAGTGTAGATCTGGTGTAGATCTAGGACAATGTAACAGCCAGGAAGGTCAGTAAAGTTTTTCATTTTTTATGTTTCTAATCTGGCTGGATCCCTGATCAGTGTGCATCACTGGTGCATCACCCGGACTCTGTGCCGGCAGCCCTTCATTGTGCATGTTGACCCAGGATAGGATTGGACCAAAGTCAAATGCTTTGCTGAAATGGAGGATGCTATGTCCACTGTGTTCCAAAATCCACCAGACTAGTCACCTTATCAAAGGAGAGGAGATCACAAGATTTGTTCCTGCTGTGTTTGTCAACTTATTGTACCCATGATTGTTTCATTCTAGGGGAAAAGAAGGGGAGAAAGTGCCTTGAAGAGAGGTGTAAATGGGCTGAGTATGACCTGCAGGCTTCCTGCTGATAACCTCTATATAATTGCTCTAAGGTTGCTGTCGCCTCATGTAACAAATGCCTCACGGAAAGTATGTTCCAAATAACAAACAAAAATTTATCTGGGATTCTGCTTCACGTAACAGACAGTGCTTCACGTAACAAACAAACTTGTTGGCAGTTGGGGCAGACACGCTGACTGGCAGCCCTTTTCAGAAGCATCAGGGCTGCCTAGTGCGCCTGCCCATAGTGAAAGCAACACTTCCGCGTCCACTGGGCAGAAGGAGAGAAGAGCAGTGGAGAAGAGGGAAGCAGCTCAGGGCTAGCCAGAAGGGAGCAGGGGAGAGAGAGGCTGAGAATGAAGAGAAGGAGGAAGTGGGGAGACACTTGGAAAGGTCTTGGATTACAGAAGAAAGTGTCTTTGATTGCAGCCTCCTAACATGTCTACCCAGAAGTAAGCCCCATTGTGTTAAATGGAGCTTACTCCCAGGAAAGTGTCTTTAGGATTGCAGCCTGAGTAGACTTCATAGAATCATGCACAATGAATGCATGTTTTGAATTCAATTACAGTGTTTTGTCATCATTTTTACATCCAGTTAATATTTTTATATGAATATTTGGGGGGTTGTGGAACCAATCGTCTGAGTTTCCATTATTTCCTATGGGAAAATCCGCTTCATGTAATGAATGTTTCACGTAACAAACATGCCTCTGGAACGAATTAAATTTGTTACGTGAGGAGCCATTGTATATCTCTGTAACTTGGAGACCCATTTGGAAAAAGCAACTGGGAAATGGATGTCCTACATTTTTTGGAACCTTGTCCTCTTTCTGCGGTTATGATATATGATCACCCACTGCTCCAAATGAGGACTCACTTTGAAGAGTGTTCTGCAAATGCCTGCAGGCCTTGCTGCCTTTCTGAATCTGCTTCAGTCCTTCTCTCTGTTCAGATATTCTACTGCATTAGTCACAATGGAATATTTAGGAGAGGGAGAGAGTGCTGCCTGTTTCACCACCTCTGCAACTTCCTTTCTTCTGCTTGTGTTGTAGCCTGTAGCTGTGCAAAAGCATCCTTTTAGTCATCCCACCATATCTGAGCAACGCCTGCTATGCTGAGCTCCTTTCCAGTGCTTTCCGTTTTCTCCCACATGTATACAGATAGGTATTCTCTTATTTTCAGCAGGGCAACCTCACTGAAAGAGCATTTCAGAGAAACCCGCAAGGTGATGATCCATGCCTCTTGACCTGCCTTCATGGCAACAGCATCCCCCTTTTGTTCCCAGCAGCTCTACCCTGCCCCGCTGTGCTTGTACTGTCATTAGCTACAGGCCATGAATATTTAATTAACCTATGAGATCCATTTGCTGGGAAGCTTCAGACTCAGGCACGGGTGTGGGGAATTAAACACGCAACCTCTAATGAACTTCAGGTTAAAGACTAATTTGGAAATGTCCCTTTCAAAATGATGCTGTGGAGTGTAGCGTGGCATGTATAACTAATCTGCCCCCAAATATGTGTATGACAGGGATGTGGAGGGGTTACTAAAAGCATAAAGAATGATAAATGGCAGACTGGACCAAAGGAGCATCATCTAGTAGTTCAACCCCAGTCCAAAGACAAAAACCATCCATTTGTTTAGAGCAGGTGTATCCAAACGTTTTTAACGGTGCAGAAAAATGGCCCAGCTAAGCTGGCCTAAGTAGGCCATATACTGAGCTGACAAGTTAGGCCAAATCCACAGGGCTGAAGGCCTCTGCCTGGACCAACTGCTGTGGAAGAGACAGCAGTACAAGGGCAGGATGCTCACTGGGCTGGTGTAGTTGTGACATATCCTGAGGTGGGCTGGTATAGTTGTGCCGTATCCTGAGATTGAGAGGCAGGAGTTGTAGTTAGGCTGGCCAAGGACTCAAAATTTTGCCAACATTTCCATTTTTACTCTGGCTTATCATGGACCCCTATGGGTCTACTCAAATTTATTCCTGCTTCTGAGGTGGTATAACTTTGAGGACCTGGAAGAGGGAATTTCTGCCCTGGAAACAGGCTCTGGGTACAGCATAACTGCACTGTTTTAAGCCATGCTGAACATGCCCTCAACTTGCCTCTCCTGAACTGCCTAGGTTGGCCCAACTAGGCCAGCCCAGGTCCATCTGTCTTGGGCCAGCCTATGTTGATTTACATAGTGTTACTGGGCAAGCCCATCTTGGAATTTGGCCAGCCCAGTGACAGATATATTAGCCAAAATGCACTTGAATCCATAGTGTTAAATTAACCACATAAAAGCAATATTTGTGAGCTTTTATTTTGTCATGTCCTACATTTATTTTGGATGTCCTACATTTTTGGGAGCTGTGTTGTCTTTCTGCGGTTATGACATATGATCACCTTGCACTAGCCTACCCCACCCCCCAAGAATGGGGCAGAAGGACTTGTTCTGGGACTTGTGCCAGCCTAAACAAGCGTTAGAATTGCACTGTCTGTGCCACAAATTAAAAAAAAAATCACATCACAGAAAAAGTGCTTACAGGACAAATGGACAGCAGAATTTATGCAGCCAAGCTATGCATTTACTGTTTCTTCTGCAGAAAAGCAGACATATAATGACTGTAAGCTGGGAACAAATTGTACAGGAAAAAGTAAAGCAGCTGGTGACTATGGCTGCAAACCTAGACACTTTTCTGGGACTAAAACCCACTGAACACAAAGTGGCTTAATTTTGAGTAGACATGGTTAGGATTGTGCTCCAAGGCTGCAATCCTAACCACAAATTAGGCCAGCATAAGCCCCAGCATAAGTCCTGTGCTGACCTGGGGATATCACAAAAGTGCTATAAGACATTTTTGCCCCATTCCTGGAGGGATTAGGCAAGTGCAGAGGCATATGCAGACCACGGGAAGATATGCCAGGTGAATTAGGCTAGCCTAAATTGGTTAGGATTGTGCCCTAATTTATGTAATGTATGCAAAACTCACTGCAACATTCCTGAGAATGTTATCCATTGTTTCTGTTTGGGTGTTCAAGGTCAAGACAGGTATCCTCTTGCACACACAGGAGAGTTGGTCACAGAAGGATCATTTAGATCTGCCAGTTAAGGCCGCTTAGTTGGAGTCTATCAGTAAGAGGGCATCAACCTCTATCTTTCCCAATTAGCTTGGAATTAAGGACTTGTGTAGGTGTCTAAAGCTGGCCCAAGGTAAGAACCAAAAAGAAGAACCATGACTTTCTTCTCCTTTAAGAAGAATCAGTATGACTCAAATTCACATTCCAGAGGCTTAGATTGAAATAGCTTAGATCATCTCAGAGGCTTCCCCTTACAAAGAAATTCAGAGGTTATTATCACTTTGTACTGATGTGATAATCACATGATGAAAGACTGAGGTATGGGTCCCAGCTGAAACAGAAACCCAACTTAACCCTTTATTAAAGCTTAATTGCCTGCCATAATCCGTTACCATGGTAAGCAGGTTGCTTTTAAGCCATTAACTGCCACTTATCTTTATCTTTTAATTTATTGGGCCAACACAATTTGTGTTGAGACAAAGTATGAGATAAACCCTACAATCCAGAGTAACTACAGGAGCATATAAGAATTACGTGCACCCGTAGTTACTGCACCACCTAGCAAAAACCTACGGGAAATTCATATTGCAATCCAGAGCAAATTGTTCTTACACCGGAGCAAGGACTCCCAGTAGTTACTCTGGGTTGCGCCCAAAGTCTTACTGATAAGTAAAATGCTGACAGTTAGGTTATGGCTGCAATCCTTACCACATTTTCTTGGGAGTAAGTACTATTGAACACAATATGGCTTACTTCTGAGTAGACATGCTTAGGATTGCACTGCTTATCTGTATTTCTTTTCTAATCATGTTGACTGGAAAACCTGTAAAAAGGTTCATGTCATATATCTCTGGATGTGAATTTTCTAGCAGGATCCAATGCAAAAATCTGCTTTGAAATATTTCTTTCCTATCAAAAATAATGGCCAAAAAACTAAAAAAATGCATGGAGCCTTAAGGAAGATGAAAGTGAGCTATATTACACCTTAACTAGGGAGTAGATATACATGCCTTAGTCTTTGGAAAGAGCAGAATGAGAGGAATCCAAAGTCCCCAGAATGTTCCTAATCCAATAAAAGCAGTCCCCACAAATCAACCGAGAAGTCCCAAATGATTGCATTGAGTCCTATGGAAAGTGGGACTGAGCTACACAGCCACGTTTACGCATGAATAAGCTTGTGTTCAGGATAGGCACAGCAGAATGCAAGGCCACCAGAATGTCCCAATCCAGTGAAAGTGGAACTCAACAAGTGCTAGAGAAGGCAGCCTTACCCCTCCCAAAAAAGAGTAAATCACAAGCTTACACAGCAATCCTAAACACACTTTCCTGGGAGCAAGAACCATTGAACACAATGGGGCTTACTTCTGAGTAGACATAGCTAGGCTTGTGCTGTCCATCGGCAAGGTGATTTTTAAAAATTGAAAATATTAACTAAAATCTAATTAATTGTATTAATTAATTCTAACTATATAATTAAATAATTATGGGGTGTCAAAAAATTTGTGGGTCCAGGGTGCCAAATGTCCTAGGTACACCACTGCCTTGGAGGGTCACGACTTCATTTTAGGGTGTTGTGAAAAGCAGGGTGCCACCATTTTGGCCTCTGGCAATGGGTACTACCGGTACTTTCTTGGAATGGAGCATCTGGGCTGCAATCCTTACTTTCCTGGGAGTAAGTCTCCCAGGGATGACTCCTCCTGAGACACTGGGGATGGTTGTGACAATGACCATTCTGCTGATACTTCCAGTGAACCCTGAAAAGGCAGGGCAACATGCTTATCTCCTCCCCCATCTGTTGGGACTTTATCCCCTATTTTGTCAACCTGCTTTTGCTTAGACTAGTTTCACTGGAAGCGCTATAAGTTCTCCAGTTTTTTTCTGAGGTTTCCTAAACAATGCTCTTGGCTATTAGCAGAAACCAGATAAGTTTTGTAAGAGGTGAGTATCCAGAAAACAAAACGAATTTCAGAAAATTGGTCACTAGCAGAGAAAGTGCCTCAAGGTATAAAAGTCATTTTTGCCTTCAGATAGCTAACTAAACTGGAAAAGTAACTTTCTTGTAGCCATGAATCACCAGTTTCCCCACATCCCGCCCCTTGCTAGATCTTTTAATGCAGCAGGTGAAATTTCCCCATTGCTGCATCTTCATAGCTGAAAAAAAACTCCGTATTGAATTTCCGGATGGCATTGCACCTGTTAAAGGCACAGGAAACTTGCCAAAGAAGTATTGCCAACTGTAGGGAGGAAAGGACCTATCAACAGAATTATAGATTAAGAGATGAAGTCCTGCAACAAACCCTGATGCCAGTACTGTTCCTTCATCAATGCTGGCAGTATTATTATTGCACGTAACAACATCAGCCATACACTAATGGCTTATTCAACTTTTTATATGCCGTGATCTGCCAGCAATGCAATTTGGCAGTTTAGATTGCCCTGCTTAATAAAATAGGGACATTTTTACGTAAGTGAATGACATTAATTAATTAACACCAATTAGACATTAAAAATTGCTACATAAGAAACTAGCAGAACATTATTGTAGGTCTGTCTGCTACAAAGTAAACTCCACTTGATTCAAGAGGCAAAGTGTATATAGAACTGCACATTACCTATGAATAAGCCCAATTGAAGTACATGGGATATCCCATATCCTAAAGTCAAATTAAGCCCTTTGCGATGGAGCAGTTAAGGTGACTTTCCATAAGAACACTAGAGGGTGACATAACTGCATGGACCCATAACTGCTCTGGATTTTGCCTAAATCCAGTCTCCCTATCTTTGACCAGTGAGCACAATCCTAATGAGGTCTACTAAAAAAAATCAATTGTGTTCAATGGGTGTCCCAGGAAAGTGTCTAGAATTGCAGCATATGGTAAAAAATAATTAAAAAATAATAAAAAAAACCTATTCAAAGACAATTACCAGTACATCCTGAATTAGAAGAACTAGAATTGGTAAAAACAAATCTGAGAAGTATTTCTTGTGACTCAATTGAAGATTTTCACATAGGCAAAAATCCCTGTGAAATTCATTTTTAAAAGCCCATGAAAATGAGTGGAAGCGACACAAGAGATTAATACAAGGTTGCGCAAAAGCTCTTGCATACCTCACAGTCATTTTATTGGGTTTTGCATAAGAAAAAGATTTTGTGTAAAGATTTTGTGTAAAGACATTACAATCATGTCTTTGTCTCCCCTTGGGTTGTGTATTGTATTGCATTGTCTTCATGATAGATTTGATATCCTCCTGACATCAGGATAATTTGTTTTTCCTGCTTAGTGACCTTAGTTTGCAATATAGCCCATTTGTACAAACATCTATTACTTTATTTTGCTAATGGAGGGCATACCTTTTCCAACTTCCCAAAGCTCATACAGCTGCAGTGCACTTGGGATATAACCATAATTTCCCTAAGGAGGCCTCCACAACTGCTGTCCTTCTCCTGTTCAGGATGCAGTCCATGCCCAGAGTTGCCATATGTCTCAAAAAACAAGGACAGCCCCAATTTTGGGGGATTGTGTCCACATACTGACAAATGGGACAGAGAATCCTGTACCGATTTTGTGAAAGAGAATTATGGCAACCCTAGCTGCTGGCGTGGCTGCATCAGCACTGGAAAGCTGGATAAGACTGGGTCTGGAGGCTGCAATCTGAAGTCACCAGAAATCTGACTCTGGCTCTTTAAATATTGGCAGATATTGATTGAGTGACTGGATGTCAGAAGCACAAAAGAGGACAAGGACCACTCAAAATGTAGACACTCAAGAAAAAAGTAGGACCTGAAAAATAAAAGCTAAAAACACTCATATACTGCATATTGCTTTCATGTAGTTACTGGAAGCATTATATTCCTTAATTTAATTTAAAATGATTATGTACAAGTTATTATATATAATTTATTAACTATAAGAAGGCTACATGCTGCTTGTTCACAAGGAAAAGGAGGACAATGAAGATTTTCCCATGACACATGGGTAAAAAAGAGGACATGTCCTGGAAAAAAGGGACATATCTGTATGGATGTCTTTATCACAGCACTTGTTCCACAGGAGACCGTATCTGCAGCTGCTCCAGCTATAAGCACCCTTACCTTGGACACAAAACTTGAGTTCCTTGGCATCAGTAACAACTGAGGATTGTAACTTTTCAGGAACTTTCTTGCTCATCCGGTTATAGCTGCGTTGCTTCTTGGTCTCTCCCCAGAGATTGGAGCCTCCATACATGCTGGGAATGTTGAGGACTGCAATACCCTCCAATGAAGTGCTACTCAGGTCCAGAACTGTTCCATCACACTGGCAGGAAGGGAAAACAAAGATATTACAAGTCATTAAACACTTTGGGTTTCTATGGTGCACCAAATCTATGCTTCATATTTATTTTTTAAAACAATATTCTTCTGCACCTTCATAGGAATCCAAGTTGACTTCCTTAGTCAACAATATTGGAGATCTTCAAGCAGAGTCTCGACAAGCACCTGTTGGAGAGGTTCCAGAAGGATTTCCAGATAGGCGCGGGGGTTGGACTAGATAACTAGGTACCACCTCCTACTCTTTGATTCTTTGATTTCCAAATGCCACATAAACAATGAAACATTACATTGCAAAATATATAATATATCATAGTAACAACGATGTACACATCAGAACAATGTTCCTGGAAATCTTTTTGAAAAAAAATTGTAATTTCACAAAGAGATGAACAATAAAGTGCATCTACTGTTTGCTAGGAAGTGCATTCCAAATATTAGAGAAAGTGAGCTCAAACCTAACTATATCTACTCAAAAGTAAGCCCGATTGTGTTCAATGGGTCTTACTCCCAGGAAAATGTGTTTTGGATTGCAGCCAATGTTAAAAAGATCCTTCTCCATTTTGGAGTGGGCAGTGCATTTAGCAACAGGACCCTAAGAAAGGCCTCGCTGCAACATCCTCACAAGAGGAGCAGTGCATATTGTGTTCATAGAATCATAGAGTTGGAAGGGACCCAGTGGATCATCTAGTCCAATCCCCTGCCTGTAGCAGGAAATCCTGATCTTGTGGTGACCCGTGTCTTGAACCCTGGCCTGCTGGTTATCAGGCACAGTGTCTTAACCAATTGTGCCACCAGATGACATGTTGTTCATGTACAGAGGGGTATTATTTGAAATGAAGTCATGGAGGATTTTCAAGATTCAAACCAGCACTTTTAATTGGTCTAAAAACATATTTGAACCAAACACAGTCCATATAATAGGTTGAATATGTTCCTATTGTCCATAATACTCTACACAAGCTAAAGTTTCCAGACCATTTTAAAGGGTCATATCATCTGCATTACAGTAGCTGATTCTTGGGAGAAGAATCTTGGTGGCAAGATTCTTGTTTTCCAGGATGCAGTTGATCTATCATGGATTTAACTGATAAAAGGCAGTCCCAGTCATGTTTGCCTTTGTTTATCGTACAGCAAAGCCAGGCCAAGGACTGCAAACTTGTTTTTTAAGGTAATTACCATCCTGTCAATAAGAGGTCAACATGCATCCTCCAGAGCACTTCTGGTCTGAGGACTGGTGCTAGTGTGCAATTCATTGATTGCCACACTGCAGCAAATTTCCAGGAAAAAATACAGCAATAGTAATAATATGGCACAGATATTCTACTGATCCCAGGTACACTGCGGAAAAAATGGCCAGTTTACCAGTCCACATCAGATAGTTTGAGAAGCACCATGGATGCTCACTGGTACTACCCTTTGTAGTATGAAAAAGGGCTTATCCCCAGCAAGTGAAGAAATGTTCCCTTGCCTTGAAGTGACATATAAAAGTGCACCCTTCCTCCACAGGACATGGTGCATGCTCCTGTGGCGTGGCTTCATCAGGTTTGTAGTGGTTCAGGAGGACTAGGCAGTCAACCTCTTTGGACAGTCACAGGATGCTTTATTATGTGATGGTGTCCTATTGCCTTGCATTTCTTTAACTCTTCCTGCTTTCCAATATGGAAAAAACCCAGCCAAACCTGACTCTAAGCTTGAGGTGGTCCTCAGCAACATTGTATCTATTAGCACTCCTCTTATCACAGGCCCTCTTCCCTTACTATGGTGGTAGTGAGTGTTTTCTTTCAATCGTGGCCAGCCAAGAATAGCAGTCTTCACGCTGATGGTGGCAGCTTGATATGTTCCCCCCTCCCTCCATAATGCCCCACATAGTGCCACAAAGTAGAAGTAAATCCATCTCGATTCAATATGATGTAGTCTAGCACAGTGGTACTTGGACATTTCAGCCCAGGATTCCCTTTCAAACTTAAAAATGCGTCCAGGACGCCAACTTATTGAGATGTAACATCACTGTGATGTCAGTGCTTCTCCATGTCTACTTGGAAGGAAGTCCCATTGCGTTCAATGAGACGTACTCCCAGGAAGCCCAGTACCAGATTCCAAGATAGTGGATCCCACCCTTTTGTGACCCCCATGACCCAAAGTCGGGACCCCCCACTTTGAGTACCACTGCACTAGCAAGTGCATGCAGGACTGCTGCCTGAATGAGAACCTCTGGGTAATCTAATGGAAAATAGACAACAGCATCAACTACATTTTAAAAGATTGCTTTGGCCTGAATACAAAGTAGATAATGCAGAGAGATTCAGTCCAGAATGGATAATGGCTGCCAACAAGCTATATTCTTTCTTGTTTTAAAATTGGACCTCATCTGTGCTGGGTAAGCAGAGGTTTGGCAGGCTGCAGTGTGTGATATAGATGCCATATATTCACACAATACGGGAACGAACATCCAATGGGCAGTGTGCGTGCTTCCCTCTTTAACCCTGCTTTGTCTCCGTGCCAGTGTGGTACAATGGCCTCTTTGAGAAGGGGCAGCTGACGGGTTGTTGGCAAGGAGACTGGAAGTAGAAATTTGCAGCTGGGGAAAAAACCAACTTTATTTCCAGCAGCCTATACTGTAACTGATGCCAATTTCCAAAACAAAACTGCCATTTCTCTGTGCTCATGACAGATGCCTGGAGCCAGAAGGAGGGCAAACTGTTACTTTCAGTCCCAAATGCTGCCAGGTTAACACTTTGAAGGCCTGAGATTGCTATCTCCTGAACATATAGATTTGCACAAGATGCAGGACAGGGAAATGTCTGTCTCTTTCCACAAAGCGTTATATTTTGGGGCTTTCTGTTTTTTTCATATTCATAGATGCATTAGTGCGTGCTGCAGAATCAGCCAGAGGTTTTGGAATATGATAAGTAAACAGGAATCATATGTAATCAATGTAACAGCCCATAGCTGTTGCTTGCAGAGGTACAATATAACAATATTCATCAATAATGCTACCCCCTTCTCAACATCCCAATTGCCTCTTTGTGTCCTGAATGACTTTCCTCAATTGCCATCCTAACCTGTTCTCAGCCTAGCCTGTTATCTGTCCCAAAGACAGTTAGAAATGGGCAGAAATGTGAATACAGTGCTGATAGTTTTTCTCTGCCCCAGAGTCACATGAGACTAGAACCCTCATCCTGCTTGACTGACACAGAATGATCGTGCAGACACCCCTTGCCCAGGCTTTTATGTAAACAGCCTTAAATTCTTCTCAAACTGACATTATACAATCTCATTCCCATTGCTGAATTTCAAAACAGACAATCAGTAATAGTCTATTTGTACTGACTAACCTGGAAATGCTTATTCTTAATCCTAGATGCACAGAGGCTGATTGCAATTATTTGTGGTTAGAGAAAGGCATTTTACACATGCTCAAAGGTATTATCTTTGTTATTACTTTATGTGTTCCATAATTAGGCTGGGAATTGAAAATAAGTTATGGCCCGAAGCCCCACGCAAGCATTGGCTCCACAGAATGTTTTCAAATTCATCTGGTTTTGTTAAGGGAGGCAGTGGGAGAAAGCTGGCTGACAGAGGGGAGTAGTGCCTAGTGGTTTGAGTTCATATATCTTGCTCTCCACTTTCTTTTTTTCCCTTGGATGAGTAGCTGAATGTGGGGTAACTGATAATTGCTATTCACTGCCACCATCCCTGGCTACAGAGACCATGCAAAGGGGGAATTTGGGAATAGCACGAAACCCTACAATAAAAACCACAGTATAACTATGAGAGAGATCGGATATAACAATCCACCGAATGACCCATGAATATGGGCTAGATAAGCAAAGAGTCTAACCATAACAATGTAGTTTAGTAAAACTCTAAAAGAAAAGTAACTAAATAAAGAGGGGTTAGAATAAAATGTGAAAATGTGAAATGTGAAGGAAAATGCTTGAATTTGGCTGGATGGACACAGAGCAGAAGCTTGATAACTGACAATGGCTCCAATCTTAAAGATACGTTCCTGGGAGTAAGACCCACTGAAAACAATGGAGCTTACTTTTGAGTAGACATGGTTAGGATTGCGCTCTACACATAAATCATATCACCCATCCAACACACAACTCTCTATACTGGAGTAACTGGGATGCTGCTTGAGAGCAGAGCACACAGAAATATCCAACATGTTGCTAAAGTGGTAACAGTGAAAGCAAATGGAAACCTTTAGCTATAAGTCAACCCCTATTGCTGGCTGCTGACATTATTCTAGGAATTCTTAGTCCCTGCACTTACTGTAGACTTGGGGTGTGTGACTTTTCTATTAGGTTTTCTAACCCTATAATCCAGAGTAACTATGGAAGCACGTAAGGGGCATTAAAGTTGACGTAGTTATAGCACCACCTAGTGAAAACCTATGGGAAATTCATATTGCAATCCAGAGTAAATTGTTCTTACGTCGGAGCAAGGACTCCCCGTAATTACTCTGGACTGCGCCCTTAGACACCAGGCAGAAAAACCAGAAATATCATCACTGTGCTTGGACTTAACTAATGTAGATTTGATGATTATGGTATGTCACAAAATTACCTGACTGGTGGAGCAGAACTCACTAACCACTCCATCCCACTGATTTTATCTAGATAGACAGATTTGATAATCCAATCATTGGGACCATGCCAGTCACAAGGAGGACTAGCTACTCCAGACAGGGAGAAAGTGTCAACTCAATGAACACACCTGGCTAGCAAATAACAGAGTTTTTAACAAAAGACAGACTTTGGTGGAGGGTCTCAGCATCTTTTTAGACTGCCAAACCTGCACAGGAGCTTTGAAAAAGTAGGGAGAGTTTAAAAAAATTCAGGGCATTCAGCACAAGTGAGAAGTGGTATTTCTTTATACATTCCACATCTGAGTTCAGTTTTTCAGGCGTGAATCTTTATTGCATTGTAGAAAACAGAATCTTCAAAAGCAAGCACTCAGCTGAAAGACAGCTTTGTATTTTTGCAAGGCTGGCTGACTGGCGGGCTCACAGAGCAGATGTGAGAGGCAATCCAAAAAGAGAATCAAAGGTAGCAATTCTAAGGACTAGGAAAAAAATGCACATACCTCATCCTACTTGGAATGGACAATTTCTATGCTTTCCTTAAGTCAAGCTATTCCTGAATCTCTAGAATAGACTTGAAACCTCTTCAGGAGCTATTTTATAGCCTTTTTGCTCTGAAAGTTACATTTTTCTTGAATGTGCTAGCTTAAATTCTCTCTTCTTGCTTACAGCATATGGGTAACCATAACTTCCGAGGAACTGATTCTCTTGCTTATTTTTGGTGTGACTTTGGAAGTTGTGGTAAATTTCAGAATTTCAGCCAATGTTGACATTTATTGATATAAATGCTGACTGCCAGAATGCTGGCAGTCTCACTAGCCTGTCAAAGAAAAGGTTTGAACATCCTACCTAGGAGTCAGTATCCAAGTGTGGTGTTTTAAGCAGTAGCACTCACATCTTAGGAGAAGTATAAGAAATTTGGAGGTGGAAATTTGACATTAATTATGAAATAGCTTATAGATACCAAGAGGCAATGGGTAATGTTAGAAAATTGTGACATCTGCTGGTAAATCTCAAGGCCAGTTGAGTGCTTTGGAACAGTGACTAAATTCATATTCATTCTATTGTTGAACAGTAAATACAGAACAAGCTGCCCTATTTAACAGAAGATCTGCAAAAGATGAGATTCTGGTTGGATATCAGAAATTCTTGATAGTTAGGGCAGTTCAACAGTGAGGCAGATGGCTGAAGGAGATGGTGGATTCTCTCACACTGGGGAGCTTTATACAGAGGCTCAACAGACACCAAGACAGGGGTGTCCAAACTTTTATCTTAGATCCTGGACATTTAACAACTGTGTAGAGAAAAGAATTTCAGCAGGTGCACCTTCTCATCTCACAGATCACAAGCTGTACCTACTGAAATTCCTTCTTCTACACAATTGTTAAAGGTTCAGGAACTCTAAAGTTCAAAGTTTGGACACCCCTGCTCTAGGAGGATTTCCAACTACACAAAGAGGGTTAAACTAGACGGCCTTGTGGGTCCTTCCAATATTCTCTCTGGATAACACACATGCACAGGTGCAGTGACAGTACATGCAACTTTCAAATCTGGACATGCCATCCTGCTTCATGTATGTAAAAGAACCCACAAGCTTTCCCCTCCTTTGTTCAGCCATGAAGACCAGTGTGACATGGTGCAACTATTCCACTTAAGAAGACTGCAGGATGAAATGCTTCCCAATTAAAACAAAACCATATTCAAAGTTAGCATGTGAAGGAGAAAACTAGGCTAGAACCTTGATATCTTTTCTATGTAGAGGCAGTTTAATATGCTATTTTAATATGAAGGGGCACTGAAGTAATCCTGAAGTACTGAAGTAATCCTGCCCCACTAGTTTTAGGACACAAGAAAAAATATAACCTGTGCATAGTTTTCTTATTACACTTCCAAATGACTTAGACAAATGAGAACATTGGGCTGCAGACAACAATAAGAAATTAAACTATAGCATACATGTTGTCTCCCAAAATGAGAGGAAGAACATGGAGGTATGCCAAATGGGGTAAACATGCTCCAGCACAGATGAAGACTAGAGAGTTGTAGTACATAACAAGCTGAATCAGAATCTCAGTAGTTGATGCCTAGAAAAAAAGGCAAGTGCCATTTTGGGCTGCATTTATAGAAGCAGTTGCTTGCACAGAGTGTGGGAGGTAATAGTACTGTTCAGTTAAAAACCAAAACCCCTCCCTTAGTTTTTAAGAAGAATTGGAATGGAAAAAAGCTGTTGAATCTCCATTCTTGCATTTTAAAAAACAAACTAAAGGAAAAGGATATTCAGTACTACAGGGGAAGGTTAGGAGTGTCAAATGGGTGAAATCCAACCAGTTGCATTTAAGACCTAGCCAGCCCAATCCTAAACTGCACTGGTTCAGTTAGATCACATGACTTATGCTGCATCTTATACAGATCAGGTATAAGGAGCTCTTCTCGGGTAAGGGGATATGTTTCCTGTTATCCAAAGTAAAGCCCAGGCCATCCCTGTGGAGCTTCTCAGATCTGTGCCAGATATCAGCTCTAAGTTTTTCTGAAGTGTAAATGTTTTGAGAGATACTAATGAAGTGCTATTTGATCTGGGATTTTGCCTGAAGCATTGGCCAGGATGGTTCTTGGTGCGGCATCTGTCATTGTCTTATCCTATCTGAAGCCTCTTTTAAAAAAAAAAATGGTGCACACAATAGGAGGGTGCAGATTAGTTTGGAAAATACCCAATTGCTCCCGGGGTCATTGTGCCAGTTGACATTTCTGTATGTTAGCTTTAATGAATAACTAATGAAAGGTTCATTTATCTGCAGATGTGGAAAGCAGGAAGTTTACAGAAAACACACACCTCACCATAGTCAGTGCCAACTATAAAATGACAGAGCTCTTAGCAACTACTGGCAAGAGGCTCTCACCCCTCTCTCTAATTAAAGGCTGTTTCCATGTAACCCAAAGATGCTCAGAATTTATACACACTCACAATTTCATGCATACTCTGAAGTATAGCTGTAAGAGGAAAGGGAAGCAGTTTAATTCTGTTCTCCTAAAACTGGCTTCACAGAGGACAGGAGTCCAGATTGCCACAGCTGACATGTACGCTTAGAGAGAATCCATCAAAGATGTGTAAAACTTTCAAAAAGCTCCTCAGCAACTATGGTTGTTTTTGCTTTCAGGAAACTGCTGCTTCTGGTATCTGTGTGCAAACAGCCACATTCACCACTGTAAATCAACCTCCCTCTTGTACCCTGAGTGACTCATGATGTCACAGCGCACTGCGATGTCTCTAAATGACCAACGGGAGCTTCCAGCTGTTTGCAGAATAGAAAGCTTCTGTATACACTCAAACAATGAGGAGCAACAGGAGATGTATTGTTAGCTGGGATATATTTGACTGTCTTCCATCTGAAGGCTTGCTTCTATCCATAATTGTGGGCCAAAAGCAAGATCATGTGCCAGCTCTCTAATTAGCAATAACATGACGATTGTTTTTGTGAAGACGGTAGAAGTCATAAGCCCCAAGGGGGAAAGGAAGCACCCTGCCAGCAGCATCTCAGCAGGCAAAGTTTTGCTGGGAAGATTTCTGACTCCCCCCTGGTTGTGGCTTCTGCTAACAGCACGTTGAGAAGAAATGAGGGGCATCTGCTTCTTTCTAGCCCTTCTCCTTTACAGTCAGCAGTAAGGAACAGCTGCACGTGGCTTATAGAAAATAGGCATTTGCAATTTCCCCATCCACTCTGGCTTTTGGAAGACCTATCCAGGATGATGACTACGTTGCTGTTTTAAAGGGCCTTACCGACAATCATTTTTTCCCCCCAATAAACATGTCTATTTGTGCATATCTTTCTGAGGTGGGGTGGCAGACCTGGGAATGGGAGGGCAGGGAGCAAGAGGTTCCAGCAGTTATGTCAGATCTAAGTCTCTGTTTGGGAGCAGTGCAGCTCCAAGTGGGAGGGCAGGGAGCAGGAGGTGGGGGTCAGATCCAGCAGTTATGTCAGATCTAAGCCTCTGTTTGGGAGCAGTGCGGCACCTCTTGTCTGATCAGATGTAGGCCACTTTGGAAGGTGGCTTAAGTCTGGGTGGAATCATTAGGGCTGCTGTATCTCTACCACGGGAAAGGGAATGAGCTTCCCCTTCATTGTGGACACACACCAGCAGTCCCAATACTTTCTTTGGCTATAGCACAGACAAGGACAGCCTGCCTTTCTAGCGCAAATTAGGATTGTGCTGACAAGAAGTCAATCAGAAGAAGGATAGATGCCAATGAGCTGAGACAACAGATGCACAGAACTTGCTCCTTGAAGACTGGAAAATCTTAACTGTGAACCAATCTGACTTTGGAGCTGATTTTTACATTAGGACTGCCATGCTGGAGCTCCTGGAAATGCTTCTTGGTAGTGGCAACAGCAGCAGCTCATATGTTATGGCTGATATATGAAGTCACTATCATTTTTGGCAACTTCCATGAGTTTCAAAACAACATTTGAAATAAGTGGTGGTAGGCTATCCATATCTGCACCAATTATTATTCATACTCACCTGGACAAAGACAAGAAAATCACTGTTTTTGCTATGCAAATGCATTGTATTGCAATACAAGCTGATTCAAAATGAATGAGACAAAATGGCTTTCCACATGTTTTCTTTTTGTCCCATTCATTTTGAATCACCCTGTATTTTTTGCAAAACATTGATCTACCCCGTGAATGGTGATGAAGAACCACTCTCCACAGTAAAAGCAACAGCGCAAAGATTCCTGGAAACATACCTCAATCTCTACATAGTCGTGGAGTTTCTTGCAGGTCGCGGCAAAGGTTTCAGTTGTGCCAAATTCAAAATACCACAGCTTATTCTTCATTCTGGCACAGGGAAAACAAAGAGGGTACCATTATAGTGGGAGACATTCAGAAGAATTTGCTTCTTCACATATTGCCTTGCCAACTATTTGCTGAATCTCATGCTCACTGCTAACGTTGTGTAGCATAACACTGCCACTGCCAGAGAAAATAGTCACAAAAGAACATGGTGCAGGAGTATATATTTCGCCTCCAAAAAAACAGAAGAAATTTAAGCATAACAAAATGGTCTAGGAAAATGGAATGGTGCCATTTGTCACCATTCATAGACAATATTCAGCTTAACCTCAATGAATGATGTGCAAGTTAGGGTGCAAACCTAACCAATTTAGCCCAGCACAACTCCCTGTTCCCACAGTGCATGGCAAGTTCAGTGCATGTCTGTGCAGTGGTCTACCCCCCTCCCCAAGAGTGGCACAGAAATGCCTTACAAAACATTTGCAACACCTGCAGGCCAGATTTGTGACAGCCTAACTGAGGGTTAGAACTGCAGACACAGACACTATTCCTTAAGCTTCTGTTAATGAAACAGCCAAATATGACCATCCTTTAATAAACTTATAAGTGCACAAGTATAGTGGTCCTACAACACATATAATTTGGAATATTCTGAGAGAGTTGGCTTTCTGTTGCACATGAATTTCTTTGGAGTCAAGCTGATGTGCTGTGACGGTCAGTATTTTCTACACAGGCTAGTGGAGAATCTTTTAGAAGACCCATCCAGGGTTATGAGTATGTTGCTGTTTTAAAGGGCCTTATCAATAATCATTTGTTTCCAATAAACATGTCTATTTGTGCATATCTTTTTAGGGTCGGTGATGTTATCCTTCCATCTCAGCATGAAGCTGCTGCCAAAGATGGACCCTGTGACCTTCAGCACACCGAACACATGCTCCATTACTGAGGTACATCCCCCCAAACTATCCAGTGTCATTCATTCTAAGCTGGTTGGAGCTAGGTGCCAAGTTGGAAGCAATTATTAGGCTAAATTCCTGCTTTAGTCTGAGTTGGAAGTACTACAAAGGCAGCTTTCCTTGTGGCACCTTGATATACATGCCAGAAACTCAGTGTGATTAGGTTTATTCAAGCAGAGAAGATCTTGGGCTAATGTGTATCACTTGGAATTTAGGAAATGCGTCAGGAGCCATAATAGGTCACCAGTAGCTATTTGCTGGTGTCCATTAAGGACATTTATATAGCGAGGTTTTGTTTTTTTTTTGGGGGGGGGGGGAGGAAAAGAGATGGAATACTGCAACATAAGATGTGGGCCATACTGAGGGGTTGAGCTTTCTTTATGAAACCAGACGACGTCAGTACATATCTTGTCCCAGAAGGAATGATAGCTTCTTCCTTCTCCTACCACAGAGACGGAAGAGACAGACAGCAGGTGCAACAACAGCAGGGTGTCTATCTTCTCAAGAGCTCATGGTGGTTAAATGGATACTTAACATTGTTGCCTTAAAAAGCTTTTTAAGACTGACAAATGTAAGATTGGTTTTTATTTTTGGTAAAAATGTAACAAAGTCAAATTTCAAAAATGAAATAGCAATAAATCTTAATTAAAATTCTGAAAATGTCAAATTTCATATCTACGCAATATTTTCAGAGGAGGACCAGACATGAGGGCTCAAGCAATAGAATAAAGAGGATGTTCCTCATGCTTTATCTCCTATTTGGGGTAATCCATCATTATACATTGAGAATAAACTAGTAACATGGAACAGACTGATGAGCACAGGTGCACTTTGAATAACATTTCTTAGCTCAGAAATAACTTGAACAAAGAGTTTATCGGTACTATACTATGCTACTATAGAATTCCTTAATGAATGTTTTTGGTTCAGAATCAGATGCTCATGCTATTTCTACTCTGCCTGATATTATATACACTATGCTGAAGGTTGCAATTTGATTCTCTGAGGCTAAGTCCTATTAAATTCAACGGGGCTTATTTCTAAGTAGACACATATTGGATTGTATTCTTATTTTATTACTATGTTGAATTAAGTACAGTCTTACAATCTAAAAAGGTCTGAATCTATAAAGGTCAATCTATAAATGTCTGAAAAGTTATTTAGAACTGTCTTTAGACTTGGGAAAGAAAGGCTGGTTTGACAACTCATACAAATGGGGAAAATGCTTTAAGACCAATTCCAATATCATCTCTGTAGGAAATACTTATTCTACTGGTTTATGTCTGTGCAGACCAACAAAATGGAAACACATGCAAAGCATTGTCACTGTGTGTACATCAATGTTCCTGCTCTCATTTCTTTTTGCCTGTCACTAATCTTTGCACACTTTTTGCAATTCTTTCTTGAAACAGTGGGAGTGGGTTTTTAATTCATCATCTGAAATAGTGTGGGATATCATTGCCACTTAGAAGAAAGACACTTTGTATGCTCACCCTAATTCAGCCAGTTTCACTTGCTATCAGTCCATTATCTCCATGCATACTGCACTGTTTCTCCTGATGGCCTTAGCAATGTGCACACTTGACATTCACACTTGATGTGAAACTGAACTTCAGTTAACATTTAAAAGGTACACAAATCCATACTGTAGGAAAATACAGTAAGAATATCAATTGCATCAAATTGCTATTCCATGTTGCTTCATGGTAAGGATCTGATTTGGTTCAATGCAGTGGCATAGCTTGAGGGGATGCACAGAAAACTTTTGCAGGGAACTTCAAAGCAGCAATCAAGCAGCCTCCCCGCCTCTCCTTTGAAGCTATTCCAGGGGGGGGGGGGCAAAACAGAGGTTTCCACCTTGACTTCCCATTTACTCCATCCTGCATTCACCTCTGTTACACTCTGTCCGGAATGGCTCCAAAAGGGAGGGGCCGTTTGCATGCTGTGGTGAGACTCCCTGCAAAATTTCATGCTTTGCGCCCTCTCTAGCTACATCATTGGTTCTGTCAACGTGGTTCGCTGTTCTGAAGTGTCCAGAAATTCACCATGCAGGGGGACAAGAAATCAGTGTAGAGCTAGCTGCGTGATGAGATTGAAGACTTTAAGGTTACATGTCTCATGCTAAGGAAACCTTATAGGAACAACACCCAGATTGTGGGTAGAATCTGGCCTTGGACAAAGGAGACTGAACCCACTACTTCTAAATGCAATAAAGATGGAAGCACAGTGTCCTTGCCAAATAATAATTCTATATAGACTGGGGAAACAATGCTGGATGCTGAGAATAGCTAGATGATTAAAATGAGTCATCGAAGAAGATCCGCAGAGAATTCCAGTGTGGAATGGGTTCAGCAAGGTTGTTAATTATTTGTTTTTCTAACGAATGAGTCTTTGTGGTAAGGATAGGTACAGCCATTTATTGTTTGCCTGTAATATAATCCCAATTCAGAATAAGTAGGACCCCAAACAATTACTTCAGAAGTGTCATCACTTTAGCAAGGGTGGCCTCAGGTGGCCTTTGGAGAGCCATGTCTCACAGCCTTAACTCTCCAGATGCAATATAGAGATAATATACTTATTTGACAGGGATGTTTTAAGGATAACGTTGGGACAATGTATGTGAAGAGTTTCATGCACTCTGAAAATGCAATATGAATGCTAATCCTACAATCCAGAGTAACTACCGGAGCACATAAGAGATATTATGTGCGCCCGTAGTTACTGCACCACCTAGTGAAAACCTATGGGAAATTCATATTGCAATCCAGAGCAAACTGTTCTTACACCGGAGCAAGGACTCCCCATAGTTACTCTGGATTGCGCCCTATGTCTTAGTTACTTGGAAGAAAGTCATGTGGGGTGTTTCTGTCTTGTTGTGGAGGAGCTAGTTTGAAAGTTGTGCTGAGTGACAGTTTCCTTCCTGATCCCTGAAAGTTCTCCCTCCATGGTCTTTAGCAGAAAGGAACAAATGTTTTATCCACACTTGGGCTGCAATCCTAACCACACTTTCCTGGGAGTAAGCACAATTGAACTCAATGGGACTTACTTCTGAGCAAATGTGCTTAGGATTGCACTGTTGATGTGACATGGTCTAGAAGTGTTTCTGAACAGAACAGCTCAAATATTCAGGTTCACATATTATCCATTGATTCAGTGGTTAGAGGGAGGCCAACTGAGGTCTGAGTAGTCAAGCATGGGAGCTCTTTGCATGGTTGTTGTAAAATGTAGCAGCATGCGCCTACGGAGACAGCAGGATGCTTCTATGGCCTTTAACGTCCACTTTTTTTCTTCTTTTGACCACACAGTCCAGCATGGCTGCTTTAATGTTAAGCCATCCAGATCAGCAAACAAAGCAAAGAGGCCAAGTTCAGAAGTTGTTCATTTATGGAAATGAAAATAAAAATGATTTTCTGGAGACCCAGTACAGTAGACTTCCCAGATTAGTCCCAACTGCAGGAAATCAGACTTGAAGGAAATTTTCTTTGTACCTCAGAAAAAAGTGCAACTACAGGGCTCATTTTTATATTTATTCCCATTTTCGTTATCTTTCTGGATGGGCAGCCCAATCATAAGCTGCCTAGACCACTAGGATGGGTGTGGCACTGAAATGGCCGCCACAATATCCTTAGGGCTACGGACAACCAGTAGTGGTTCCTCAGGTAAAGTGGATTTTGTTGCCTTCTCTGGGTAAGTGCAAGGATTCTGCAATGGCAAGAATCAAGAACCTTTCTGTCAGGCTGCAAGGCCTGACATGGAGCCTCTAAATGTGGTGGAGCTGAGCTCCACTTGTCTCACCTACCTTCTGCCTGCTTCCCTCCTCTCCATGCCTCCTCCAGGCTCTCTTCCCATCTTAGAACACCTTCTTCTTATCTTCCCCCACCTTCTTCTTTGTCTTCTTGTCTTCTCTGTCACCCAGCAATTGCAAAGCAACAAAGTACTTGTAGACACCACCAGTTCTAGCACAGCATTGGCTGGCCTTGATCTAGCTCCGGCAATGAGGTGGTGCTGGGTCCCACAAACATTCTTTATGCCATGTTTGTGACACTCAGCACCAGCAGAGGGCAAGCAGTATGAGAACAGGATTGGGTTCTTCTGTTCTTTTATTATAAAGTTTAGTGCACAGCACAGGTCATTCTTCCAACATCTTGAAGGGGGAGAAAGCAAGTATGGCAGCAGAACTTCCTCCAGTGAAACAGCTGGGAAGAAAGTGGGCTGAATTTGCCACTTTCCCACCTTGCCACTTGAATGCTATTTTAGTCAGCCTCATGAATGGGCTGCACCAGCTTGCAATGCAGTTGCAGTTATGCTCTTTCTTAACAACTTGATTCAGAAATATGTGGAAAAAATAGCTACATGTGCTCTTAGAAACATGTCTCAGGAGAGGGTTTGTAGAAGAACATGTATGAGTATAGAAGCTTGTGATCAGCTTGGCTCTGACCCCTTGACCATTTCTCTCCACTTTATCTGTGAGAAGCTGAGTAGGACACTGTTTCTTCCTGCTTACTGATAACCTTTGTCACTAGGTCTTTGCATCCACAGCACAACAGATCTTAGCTGTAGTAACTTAGGTAAGATAGCTTAGAAACTATCAAATCAAAGGTTGGAATGATAAATACATTTTCAACTGTCCCTGTGTTGTAGTGTTACTGCTAATAGTTGTCTGTATTCACTAATTTGCCTATATTCATGCCTTCATGGATCCCTTATTACAATGTTCTGAGTATGGGTTTTACACTTCAATTTTTACTTCAGGGTTCAGCTCCCACTCCCAAGGCTATAATGGTGGATCCATCAGCAGTCACACCATAGCATGCAGCACATGCTCTGGCAATGCAGCAGCATGTCATTAGCATGCCATATTAGCAATGTGGCAGCATGCCATGGTGGGCCTAGAACTGGGCTCTTTGTTCCTGAGTGGGTGGGTAGATGCATCTTGTCTGCAGCACATGAATACACATGAATATCAAGCCCCTGCACATAGCTTTTCATATACTGTAGTAGCTGTTTTGAACTGTTAATAACATGATTGCATACTGAAGGACATTTGTGCTTTTCTGGTACAGATTGACTTTATAATAAATTGGCTTTGGGTAAATGCAGAGTAAATGTGACTGCATGTATGCAGAACCTTCAACAACAGTAATACTAGAAACATTTGCCTTTCCTTGAGGAAGCATCTGTGACTGCCTCCCCAACTGCAGGATGCAGTACCTGCCCGCTAGCACAGCTATGCCAGTGCTGGGATGTCGGTTAATATTGCACTCTAGGTGCTTGAATTGTGGAGGGGCAAAGAAGATCTATCCCCTTACCTTTTGTGATGTTACTATTTGTATAATCCTCTGAGAGATAATACAATTTGACTAAATTGCAGGGAGTCAGGAAATGGGATTTTTCTTTTAATTAAAAAAATAATGTGGGGAATATCAAGCACAGGATTCATCCACCAAATAGTATTTAGCCCAAAAGCACAATCCTAATCATGTCTACTCAAATGTAAGCCCCATTATTTTCAATGGGTCTTACTCCCAGGAAAGTGTCTTTAGGATTGCAGCCTAAGTGTGTGAGGAAGCCTCTCTTCTCACAGATAGATTAAGATCTTGGCCAGATTCCTCAAGGCATGGTTGAGAAGATGGATTTTCTCTACATTTGGTGTTTGGGGTACTTTATATTAACTGGCAAGAGTGTGAATTGGGATCAGGATCCATTCGCAGCCACTTAGGAAGAGAGACTACCTTTCACCCCATTTTGGAGAGTAACCCTCTTGCATTCTTCCTCTCTTTATATTACACAACTGATGGCATCTCTTTGGCCCAGGATGACTTCATGCAGTCCCAGAGATCATGGTAACCTAATAGAGTTTGTTTACAGGAAGTACCATCACTTCTGCATTTCACTCCCTGGACCAAATTTCTCTGCCAGTCCCCAGAAACCTTTCAAAGGTTTACAGACTGGTGTAATGCTTTAAACACAGTAACAGCAGCTGTTCTGCTTCCATCCACTTGTAGGTGTAAAAACATTTCCAGAACTAAATAAGGCAGCCTTCATTATTGTGTATCTCACCAGGTTCATGTTCCTTGTTAAATACTCTTCCCTGGAATTGGGAGGAATTTTGCTCCATCTTAAGCACACACTTGCCATTCAGAAGAGGTGTTTGCTTGGAGCTCTGTTACAGAAGAAAAGCTCTGGGCTAAATTAAAATAAAGGGAAACTTGAATTTGATGAATTTGATGAGATTATGGCAAGAAATGTGTCTGGGACAATAGAAAGAAAATAAGCTCACAACAGTAACATAAGCTCATTCTCTTATTGATATTCTCAGTGAGAACATATGAAGCTGCCTCATTTGAGTAAGGTCACTGGTTCATTCTCTAATCCAAGTTTTGCTTATCAGCGTTGAGATTTTGAAGATCTCAAGCAGCAGCCCTTTTCTTAACTTTGCTATGTGAGTTCCTTCATCTGGAAATGCTAGGGATTTAATCTAGCATCCCTCAAACAAAAGAACGTGTTACCACTAAGCTATGGCTCCTTAGTTTTCAAAGAAACCCAAGCTTCTCAGAAAGAGTTTGAAACCAATGGTACAAACCCTCTGTGACCACACTAATCCTGAATGCCCCATCCTTCCTCACAGTTGGAATGTCAATTTCCAAACTGCTGTTGAACCAGAACTGTGTAGACAGTTGGTCAGGCATGTCCGCAGGTGCTGGAAAGGAAATTCATGGTTAACCAGAACAGGCCACAAATAAGAAGTGGTAAAACATATAAAAGGTAAACAGTGAGTAGAGATGTCAATTGGATGTCTCTCCAGAGAGGACAGCTTTATAAGAGAGCCAGAATACGGGTTTGAGGCTAAGAATTTTGTGGAGAAAAGAGGAATAGGTCAGCAGTTGTAATGGGCCAAAGTGCTTCTAAGTGTTTGTGCACTAAATTGCTGGTTCAGTCCTTGGCACTTCCATGAATCTGGTACTCATTGTCAGGGGTCTTTGACTTCATGTATCTGTGCCAAACCCAACTGTAACATTTTTTGCCATTCAAATTAGTGGAACATTAATTCATCTGTGAGGGTTCCGCTGCCCAAGCAGCATGCACTAACCAAACTGACTTCCTCACCATGAAAATCTGATCCCCCCCCCCCCACATGCAGAAGAAATTATGTAAAATAGCCTACATTTAAACTTCAATCATCACTGCAAAGATTGTGGACCATGAATTTCTGCAAGAAATATTTCTGGTTAAGCTCTGTGGTGGAGCGAAAAAAAGAGAGATGAAAGAAATGGGTCTTCGGAGCAGGAAACCGGAGGCAAGTTTAGAAAACTGTGCAGAGTGGACAGTGATAATTCATAACAGACTAACTGAATTTTTGTTTGGAAAATTGAGGGATGACATTTTTTTGGATCTTATTTTTTTACCAAGTTGAGATTTTTGATATTCCAAAGTTTAATTTTGCAGTTTTCTATATTTCAACATGCTAGGCACTGAGAAATCTTGTGACAGGAATATCTACAAACTCTCTCTATAGCTCTATTCATAAGCTCACTTGAAAGACTCTGTGCCTGATGTAAGGCACACAATGAGTTACAGCAGATTTGTGGGTTTTAACTTGAATCCATAGAGAGCACAATCCTAACCATGTCGACTCAAAAGTAAGCACCATTGTGTTTACTCAGTGGGTCTTACTCTCAGGAAAGTGTTTTTAGGATTGCAGCCAGAATGCTATTGGAAAACGTGCACAGTCTGGAAGTGTGATGGACTCTTGAAATTTGCAATTCACTTGAAATTCGCCTAAAATTTGGGAGGAAGTGTCACACTTCCCTTGCTTATTGTCCATCCTACACAATCACTCTGCATATGGTCTGTAACATCTGTCCTGGCTTGGACCATACTGCAGAGTTGTAATAGTTTGTGGTAGTGTTCAATTCATATAAAGGATTTGCAAAGGAATGCAGTAAATTCATCTCTGTTCACACACAAAATGATTCAAACAATTTATACATCATATGTACACTGAAATTTGGGCTAAACATGCTGCTGTAAAGAAAAGCTGGTGCAGGAATTGTAAAAAAAGGAAGGAAAGAAATAAGAAAGAAAAATGGGGAAAAGCCTGACTTTCCCTTCAGGTATCATTTAAAGCAGGTGTGTCCACACCTTGGCCTGGGGGCCAGAGGTGGCCCTCAGCAAGCCTCCATGTGGACCCTGGCAAGACCCCTCCATCTGGCCTGCAGGTAAGCCTAGAATCCTCCATTACCATGGGGAACTCTGCTCCTCATGTCTCCAGAGGGTATTTTGAGGCTGTGGAGGCTACACACATCTTGTCTCTCTGGGTACGAAAGTGCTTATGAACTGATTTGAAGATCACCCTCTCTCTCTGTGTTGAAAAGTGTTTATGAACTGATTTGAATTAATTAATTCATTCATTCATTCATGTAAGTCCCATTTCTAATATATTCAATTATATAAAATCTTTTTTCCCAGCCTCCAACACTGTCAGAGAGATAATGTGGCCCTTCTCCCAAAAAACTTTGGACACCCCTGGTATAAAGAGATCATGAAGATGAAAGATTCTGTTCAACTGCTGAGACATTATTGATGACAAGGATTATTGGAGTATTTCCCAAAATGGCTCTTGCACAGGCCTTTAGGAATAATCTCTTGCTATTGCTGCACCATAGTATTTAATGAACTTCAAATGAAATATGAGCTAGTTCTAACCTGATGTTGCACTTTGCCTTGATAGCCTGTTCCTGCTGGCTCTGGAATTTGTAAGTAATTATGAAGAGCAAATGAATGGAATTGGATTTGCAGCCAAATTCTAGCAGTCTTCCATGCAAGTCTAGCAATCTTCCATGCAAAGACTAAAATATCACAACCTGGAAGATGTAGTAGTTACAAATCCTACACTGATGTAGGCTGTTGCTTCAGGATTGCATGGTGTGGGCCCGATGCTGTAAGGAATTAGCCTATAAGGGGAAACCAGTTTATGCTGCCGTTTCTGGTGTGACAAGAAAGTGTTACTTTGCAGCAGAGTTAGAGGAATGATGTACAGAAAGATATAAGCAGAGCTAGACAGATAATTTGATTTTTAAATGCAAGTAAGTTAAGAATCACCAATGAGATTCTTGCCAATCACTATTGGCAAGAGAGATAGAACTGAGCAACTGGACATGACTTCTGAAGACAATCCTGCAGAAATCAGTAGAAGTCCTCCTGCATTGCTTTTCCATGCTTGGAAAAAGTTTGCATCCCTCACTTGTTGGGATCTGATGCAGGCTGCAATTCTAACCAAGTCTACTCAGAAGCAATCCCCATTGTGCTCAACTGGTTTTAATCCCAGGAAAGTGTGTTTAGGATTGCAGCCCGCAGTCATACAAAGTGCTTGTATGGATATGCTGGGAAAAACGTTTGGCCAGTGTATTTTCTGTTCAGAGAAAATATATTTTCCAGTTGTCTATTTTCCTAATAGGACCACAAAGCTAAATAGTGGTCCACCCCACAGACATTAATACAGCAAAGAAAAAGGTATTGTTTATTGTTACTTCAGTATTAGTGATGTCCTTGTCAACTAACGAAGATCTTTCCAAACTTGTTAAAGGCCATAGAATAATTAAACTGAGCTCAGCTAATTAATTCATTGTACCAAAATTCACCAAATACCTTCTTTTTTTTACAGTCTACCTTCTTTTTTGCACAGTTAGGGGTGGGAAAAGATATCTACCTGCTGTTGAATTTCTCTGGATGCTTTTCCCTCATCATATGGAATCTGTGTGCGATTGATGCATCCTATAAAGAGAAAGGAAGGATGAAAAGTAAGACCTTCCCCTTTTAGGTGAGGCTGGTGATAACAATATAAGAACTTGTAAATTTGTTCATTGCTTTATCCCTTCAGTTGTGAACCCAATTATGATGGCAACTGATCTTACAATTTATTTTAAAACTACTTTATCTACTTAGAAATAGAACGTGAATAGGAACACTTGGGCATGTAAAAAATGAAGCTTTTCTCCGTTTTGGAATGACCAGATTTTCAGGGCTCTCAAAATAGATCCTAAAATAACAAGGGCCAGAATCGCATTTGACCAGTTCAAGGTTATGAACCCTGAGCTATTCCTCCAAATTGTGCCATAAAGTGCATGTAAAGAAAAGCATCATAACCATAGCCTTTCAGCTGGGCAAAGATCTATCTTGCCTATGTAAATTATTCACTGTAAACTGTCTTTAGCCTTTGAAGTAGGAGAACCTATTGTGCAAACAGAAGCAAGTTTTCTAAAAACATTGAGGTACTTAAGAAAGCAACAAAGATTAACCCAGTGGTTTGCTGACAACCATGTTATAGGTCATGTGCCCAGATAGAAGACTGCTGTGTTTGCGCAGACTTAAAGCCTGAATGATCCCATGGCAGAGAGAGAGAGAGAGAGAGAGAGAGAGAGAGAGAGAGAGAGAGAGAGAGAGAGAGAGAGAGCGCATTAAAATAGTAACACAGGGCCTCTCCTGCAGTCTCTGGGTTTGCATAGCCTTAGGAATGTACTTTACACCATCCAAGGATTAGAAAGCTGTTCATCATCCACAACTCAGTGATGGGCTGGGGAGGTGTCACTAGGCAAGACCTCTGCCAACCCATGGCCTGAACTATTTGTAATCCAAAACTTCCTGTGAGTGATATATCCACTGGCCCACATTTTTCATAGCCCAAAAATAAAGAGGGAGAAGATGGGAAATGGCATGTGGCAGCCTAGACCTCCAGAGGTTAAAAGGCTTGTCATCATCTATAGCAGTATTTAAGGCACCTTTCCAGAATATCACAGAATGCTCATATACTTTTTTTATCCTGCTAGTACTCTGCAGCAGATTATAATGCACAATGAGTACAATTTACGACACTAAAATAATTTTCCTTAAGAGCTTTGCAAAGCTTTGAAAATGATCTAGAAGTCATTTAATGCATCATTAATTGTGGCCTGGAGAATTCAAGAGGTCAGCACATCTACTATAGCTGTTTGTAACACACACAGTTCATGGCTGATTTACAGTTGTGACAAACATCAGTTGTGTACAAATGGAACCTTAATATAACACAAGACAATTTTTAAACAAATGCTTTGGTGCATTTTTTTAAAATCAGCTGTTTCTCCCACTGTTTCAGAATACTAAATTAGTCAGCTGTTGTGAGGCACTTTTTAGCAACCCTATAACACAGGTAAAGTGATATCTTTTATTGTACCAACTTCTATCACTGCAGGACTATGTATACCATTGAGACATACGCAGAATTCTTAATTGGATGGAATGGAAACATACTCTACAATCCAGAGTATCTATGGAAGCATGTAAATGACATTACGTGCACCCGTAGTTACTGCACAACCTAGTGAAAACCTATGGGAAATTCATATTGCAATCCAGAGGAAGTTATTCTTACACTGGAGCAAGAACTTCCCGTAGTTACTCTGGATTGCGTCCATAGTTAAATTTCTGCAACAGAAAGACTCCTATTAGTATTGATATAATAAGAGCTGCAGTGGCCTAGTGGTTAAAAGCACTGTGTTTGCCAATCTGAAGATTGGCAGGTCAGCAGTTCAACACCCGAGTACTGCAAGACAGAGTAGATTTGACAGCTCCTGCCAATGTAGCATGCAAAGGCATATAGATGCAAAGGCATGTAGATAAAAGCATGCAAAAGCAAGTAGATAAAAAGGTACAACCTCAGTGGGAAAAGTAACAGTGTTCCATGCACATGTGGGCCACATGTTCATGAAGGTGCCTTCAGACAATGCTGGCTCTATGGCTTAAGAAACCAGGATGAGCACCACAACCTAGAGTCAGCCACGACTAGCTGGTCAACCTGCGGGGGACACCTTTACTTTTACCTTTTATTGATATAATACTAACAACATGGATCTTTCTGTTGCTGAAATTTAACTATATTCCCATTCCACCCATCTATGAATTCTGGGTTAACTCTACATAGCATGCAGTTCTGGTTATTATTCATTATGGCAGGCAAGTCCTTGATGATACAGTTTGCAAGAAACGTGTATGGGCACATAAATGCAGCTAGCTTGTGCTCATATAAACACACATCACAGCTAGCTTGTGCTCATATACATGGCAATGATGAACTACTATTATGTAGAACAACCATGGTGGCTCTAAATCCTGGCAACACAATACATGTGATGTCCCTAAAATACTTGCAACCCAAACCATTTCTTTACAGATGCACTTTCTTGTCACTGCTACTGTCACAAAATGGGCCAATGAATGGAAGTGTCCTGCAAGAGCATTTTGAGAGCCATTGATGCAGATTTGTCCTGCACCCCCCCTTTTCTTTTGAACAACAACCATTTCAAGATTTCTTGTAAAAAGGGGCATGAGATCAAATATAACCTCTACAAGTTACTAATGAATGTTTTAAGGGAGAGAACTGTTCCCAGGTAACAAATATGAACTCAATATGTTGCAAACAAGTCCAGCACCATCTAGTGAGCCTAATATCTATTTTTCAGTATTGATAAGGATAGGTCCACAACATTGTAAGACCTATGGAAAGTGAAACTGAGCCACATTGCATCTTTACTTGTGAATAGGCAAATATACTAATGGTGAAATCCTGAGTAACTATGGGGAGTCCTTGCTCCGGAGTAAGAACAAATTACTCTGGATTGCAATATGAATTTCCTATAGGTTTTCACTAGGTGGTGCAGTATCTATAGGTGCACATAATGTCTCTTACGTGCTCCTGTAGTTACTCTGGATTGTGCCCTTAGTCTGGTAGAAAGGGCAGATTGAGAGGAATCCAACACCCCTAGAAAGGTCCTAATCCAATGAACACAGCCCCCACAAATCAATGAGGAGGCCAGTGCTAAAGCCCACTACCTGCTGCTGTGGATTGGTGCCAAGACAAAGAGAACAGCACATTTTTTAAAAGGAGCAACGTGTATATTAATAATTAATTAAAGCATGTAGTTTGACCCTTAGCTGAGATCTCCACCATGAGATGCAAGCTCAAGATTCTTATTTTCATTGGTGACAACTTGCAAAAATTTTGTTAGAGATATCTTCAGACTTCAGAACCAGAACTATAATTGCTTCCCTCCCACCTCTTCTCACAAAGAGAACTGTCAGAACTAAAAATATAATGTATTGTTGCTGAAGAGAGTTCTCAGATCACAGGTCTTCAGAATGAATCCCCGCAGGGATCTAAAAAACATCACAAGGCTCACAATTTTTGTACCCAACTACAAAGCATCCTTTTTCAGCCTCACATTTGCCAAGATGACAGCATGCCCAGAAAAAGAAACAGTACACTAAATCACAATGGTGATTTGACAGAAAGTACTGGTTGTGGTGAATGCACATATCACACAGTTGTCTCTGATAAACAATATGCAGCTGTCTGTGATGCTTTGCAAACTTGGAAAATCAATTTAGCCTGAGGTGACTGTAGGACAAAAGAAAATAATGCAGGTACTTTGGGCAATGATGCTTCTCTAGTATCACCTTCTGAACTCTTTAAAATTCCTGCATGCATGAGTTTGGATGAGACTGTCTGCTGACTCTGTCCACTATGCAATTAATAACACTGGTGATCACCTACTGATTGCTCCATCTCACACTCTCAGTGGAGACAGACTATTTGAACTGTCCCTACTGACATGGTTTAGTTACTACGAGTACTGTACTTATACAGAGGATGAGTGGTCAAGCTAAGAAGCAACCTGATGTGACTTACATCAGTGGTGTGGGCAAAGAGAACAAGGGGGAAACAGTTCTGGGGTGCTCTTTATTCCAGTCTGCTGTCATATAGCCTGCTGTGGATTTGCCTTTCTTATATAGTTTAAACCCCATACAAGGATGGAGTGGGGTGAGAAATTAAAAAGCTTTCTTTTGCAGGGATGTGTCCATCTGCTCATGCACTTCTAATATTACAGTGCCGTTCAGGACTCTGAACAAAAACCATGCAGACTGCTTACCACTCCTATGGAGAAATAGTTGTTGATGATGTTCAGAGGGACAGGATCCCCATTCTCTTCTTTGTCATTAGGGATAACATCAATTTGCCATCGATCCAGCATTACCTCTGTACTGTGTTCAATGTCTTTCAAGACTTTCATTAAATTCCCTCCTTCATAACCTTTTTAGGGGAAAAGGAAAAGCATAAGAACATAAAAAAGACTTCCACTGTATCAAGCTAAAGGCCAGTCTAGCCCAGGTTCTTGTATTTCACAGTGGCCCACCAGAAACCTCAAGAAGAACACCAGATAGCAAGAGACATGAAACCTGTGGCCACTGCTTTGCACCTGACATTCTGAGGCAACCTATTGTGGCTTGTAATCCATGTACTTTCCTCCAGTAATTTGTCCAATTTCCTTTTAAGATATCTAAGCTGGAGGATATCCCCTGGTTCTGGTATTGTGCAAGAGCGAAAAGAATATCCCTCTTTCCACTCTGTCCATCTTCTGCATAATTTTATGTATCTCAAATGCTGAAAAATGAAATATCAGTGGCAAAATTGTATTTTTTTTAAATTAATTGTCCAAATTTACCATGGGTAGTTTTTTGAGTATTTTTAATATAATTTTACTTATTTATTTTATATGATTTTTATCTCACTTTTTTCATCCAAGTTGACCAAGATAGTGTGCATCCAGAAAGTGTGCATTCAGTGTCCGTCCCCCTAGCCAGGAGATGGCGTTCTTGGTAGGGGGGCGGGCATGGCAAGACAGAGGCAGGACAGTTAGATTGGATCTTAACTTTGCTTCCTTAACTTCACTTGTTAATTTCACTTCTGCTCAGGCCACCTCCAGAGGTGGCCTAAGTCTGAGTAGACCAATAGGGGCTGCTATAGCCTTACCACATGGAAGAGGACAAGCCTCCCTTCCCCAGAGGTAGCAAAGTAGAAGTCCCTAAACTTGCACTGGATACAGTGCAGGCATGTCAGCCTATCTGCTCCAGTGGAAGTTAGGTTTGCACTGCCCATGTGTCCCAATTTGGAGGGACACCCATGTGACACATTGGTGGACCAACATTAATGGGGTGATGGCAGCATTAGAAAAATCTCAGCAATGTTCATAACAAGTACCTGAAGAGCACGTGATCAAAAGCTGAGATTATTTTTTGAGCTCAATGGCATTTGGCACTTAATGGAAAGCAGTGCTTTAACGAGGTAGAAGAAGTTATTGGTTGCACTGTGAGTTTTTAAAAAATTGATACCATGTACAAATGTGTACAAACATGGCTCACAATCTTGGAAATTCAGGAACTGCGGATGGTAGACAAACTCCAGTAGCATAAGACATGGACAATGGCAGGGTCAACACATGGGTCTGCTGGCAGGAAGAATCACTGGCAAGTCATAATGTGAGGTTACACTGAATGTTCTGAATGCTGAGCCAATCTCAGAGACTTACCTCCTCCCCATCGTAGACAACGGGCAAGGTCATTGCCTGTCCCCAAGGGCAGGATAGCCACAGGGGGGTGCTTTGCTAAGTTAACCTTATCTGCAAAAAGAAGGAGACACCAGAGAGCTAAAAAGACCAATGTATGAGACTTCCTTTATTCTTGCAAATAATCTGGCATGTAAAAGAAGATAGGCAGCACTCATTTCTGTGCTGGAAATTGCTGAAACTGAATTTATTGGATACACAATTAGAAAAGAACACATGAGCCAAGCAGGATATTCAAAGCAAGCTAGTATGCGTTATAGTGCAGTTTTAACAACTTGATATTAACTAAAGACAGCATAACTGCATGAATGAAGAAATTTCATTTGGCTCCATCCATCTATCAAATACCTGGGCAAAAAACTACTTGATTTCTCCCCTGTTGTAGCCACAGGAAGTGGCCATTTTTAGATAAGAGATAGAACTGCTGCCTCATAAGTGGCCCTCAGGATGTGGTGATGGATTGTAAGATTTGTTGTTGCATCCTGCCTATAGGATTGAGATGTTATGTGTCACATCAATAACAATCTCAGGCTATCCTTACTACCATATTTTTTGCTCCATAAGACACTGTTTTTAATCCCCAAAAGTGGATGGAAAAGACTGTGCGTCTTATGGAGCGATTATTGCCTTTTTTTCCAATGAGGGACCCCCATTTTTTTCCAGTGAGGGACCCCCATTCCTCAGGCAAGCAGGAGGACACTTCCCAGAGGGTCCCTGTAGCCTGCAGCAGTCCTGCCTAACAGCTGATCAGCAGGCTTCCAGAGCGTCCTTTGAATTAGGGAGCATCCATCTGCAGCCTAGCCAAGCCTTCCAGGAACTCCCTAGAGTGAGGAGAGGGGATCCTAGAAATCCTGGAGTGAGGAGAAGGGATCCTAGAGGGGATGCTGCTGCTGCTCTGACCTGCCTTTTCAGCCTCACATCAACATCACAGACACATCACTTTCCTTGGAGTAAGCCCCACTGGATATAGTGGGGCTTGATTCTGAGTAGACCCCATAGGAATGTGTCCCTTTTGCAGCCCATGTGCTCTGACCTGCCTTTTCAGTTTGCAGAGATCTCATTGGAAACATACATGGGGGGGGGTGGGAGTCTTGGGGGAGAGTTTGGGAATGCTGACTCGTATCCCTCCAAGGTGCTTTGAAACAGCACATTGCAAAGAACCTCCCTAGTACTCCAAAGTCAGTCAGGTGAGGAGTGCTTGGGGGACCCTGTTTACCCCCCACCCCACCCCACGCTAGAGCCCACATAAAGAAGGAGAGTGGGGGAGGAAGGAGCCCCCACTGTCAGGGTCTGGGTGTGTGTTGGCTCTGTGTATGTGTGTGTGTATATGTGAGTGCACTTCCTTAGATGGATCTGAAGGTGGTATCATATATGAAGATAGCAAAGAAAATGTTATCAGATGAGTTCTTGGGGTTTCCAGAAAACTAGAAGAGTGCTTGAACCATAAAGTCTCTCCTCATTTGTTAATGACAGTGACGATTGTTCTTAATACCGCTGTTGACTTAACATGGTTGAAATATAATTCTGCTATATTTTATTAAATATACATCCTTTGGTTCAGAATATTTTTTCTTTTTTCTTTGTTTTCTTCCTCTAAACGTAGGTGCATCTTGTGATTAGGTGTGTCTTATGGAGTGAAAAATTGGGCAAATAGACACCTTTTAAAGTGGTGTCCTCTTATATTTTTGCAGGAGCAGCGAAATTGTCCATCTTCACTCCAGAATGTTGTCTTGTATGGTGGCTGTTACTATTTTCTTCTGTGAGCCCTTTGGTTCCCTCGCAGGGTGACCAAACAGAATGGGGGACAGAGTACCGTTAACCATTCTATAGAGGAGAGAATTTAAGCAAGTGCTTCTTCTTAAACCCTTCTATGATTAGCTAAACCTGCCTCAATTCCCTCTTGTATGCAATGGTTAAAGGTAGAGGCACTTTGTCCTCCATTCTGTATGGTCACCCTGGTCTCTCGTCACTCAAAGCGGTAAAAGAGGAAGTGAAGAAGAAGAGTCCTTTGGGGACATGGAGCCATTTATTGATTTGTTCTGCTGTGTAAGCTGCTTTGTGAACTACTTCTTGTTGAAAAGCAATAAAAAAATATTTCTTAATATTTATAATAGCATCAACTGCTGTTCACATATAATGCAATTTAATTTATACATAGTTGTAGGCTCTTCTAATTTACCTATGCAATCCAGGATCCACCCAACAGTGCCATCTCCTCCACAAGCCAGAATACGGAAGTCTTGGGCATCACGGAAAAAATTTAATCTAAGAAAGAATGCAAGGAGAAAGAAAGGAAACAGTTCAAAACTGTTTGCTTTTCACAAATAAGAAAATTGCCATACCCGAATTACTATTTTTTAAATTCTGTAAGGGCACATGAAAGTGAAAATGAAGAAAGGCATTTTAAATTTGAATTTCTTGAATTTGCATAAATAATGCAACTCTTGCTAATTCTCTAGTGTATAATATAACCTAGTGAATAATGGAACTATGCGCGCCCATTTGAGGGAAATACATATAAAGAAATAAGAGTCAGTATCACTGGAAATACAAAATCTAGTTTGTAGGAACAACTAGATTTCTGCCTGTTCCTGCTCATATAATTTTCCTGTAAATCCTGGGCAGATCTTGGGCTTAATTCAGCTAAATTTAGTTGCAACTAAATCTAATCAAAAACAATGTGAACAGACTTTAGCTGCAAATGACTCGTGCAAATGATTCATGCACTGTTTATATTCTAACATAACAACTACAGTTCTTCTTCATATGCGTACAGAGACCAGAGACTAGAGTTTGTTTCAGCAAGACAGTCAAACAAACGTCATGAACTCCAGCACTGACTGCATACAGACTTTAAAAATCTGGCAGCAGGCTGAATTCCTCAGTCTAAGGTACGTCAATAAGTCTCTGTACTGAAGGAGGTGGAAAGGGATATTGGAGTTGGCAGGGGAGGAGGAAAAAGAGGAGAGCAAAAATGACAGGGGGAGGAGAATGGGGAAAAGTCAGAAGAGGGTGTAGTAAGAAAGAGGGCAAAATGGATGCAGGGTGAAGATGGTCTGAAAGGTGAGCACTGAATGCCAATACCCAGGAGTTGGTCCCCCTCGGTCCAGATTGTAAACTTGTCTGGGGTTGAGTAGATAATGGAATTTTCTATGAACCCTAAAACGAGTAAGAAAAACAAAAAGTGATGAATGAGAGTCAGGGTAGACAATTGTCTTTGGTAGACAATTATCATAACTTTGTTCCCTTCCTTTTCTCCAGCTCACAGCAGTTCTGCAAATTTAGCAATGATGCTTTCCATGTGTAGAAACAATCTACCTTATTTGCTTCCCACTACAAGTCTGCCAGATGTGATTTGAACCATGAAATATATCAACCCACCCAAGGGTCTTCAGTGCCAGGACAAACTGATTTATTCTATGGTAGATGATGACAGCACTATCAAGATTCTGCCAAAACTGATGATGCTTTCAGATGGGAATTAACATGATGCCTTCATTCTCAGCACACAATCCCTCCTGCAAGATCCATGAGCAACTTGAGTAACCGTCATTTGTTCCATGGACAACAGCAAAGGACTGATCTTATCAATGCCTGCATCATTTCACACTGTCACATCCTACATACAAAACTCTTGCAACAGTAATGAAGGATTGCCATAATTCTCTTCCACAAAGTTGGGACAGGACCCTCTGTCCAATTTGCCAGGATGTGAACACAATCCCCCCAAATTGAGATTTTCCCTTATTTTCGGCACATATGGCAACCCCACAGTATAGGCAGTGGTGGGCTTCAAGGAGTTCTCACGGGTTCTATAGAACCCTTTGCTAACGAGCACCTGGTTCTGAGAACCTGTTACTAATGGGACATAGAACCTGTTGTTCTATGGGCATAGAACCTATTGTTAATTTAGGTTATTAGGACATAGAACCTGTTGTTAATTTATTTGAATCCCACCACTGAGTAAAGAGTATGGTACCTAAACAAAAATAATGTTTTTCTAGCAACACACTGTTACAAGCAGGGAAAACATTATATCTCTTGAGGAAGATGTTTGGATCACATGCAACATGACACTGGTGCATTTGGTACACAGACAACCAACAACTTGGGAAGAAGCAATTTCTCTGTAGGGACTGGGGAACATACCTTTCACCCTGTCTCCCTCCACTCTTGGGGTTCACAAACACTAGCAGAGGATGTGTTCCAGGCTTAGGGGTGATCTGAAAATCAAAGAACAACTCAAACAAGGAGCCTTCTTACACAGAATACAAAACTTCATTCATACAGAATGGGGGAGAATGAGTCATGTGGCACTGATTCATAGGAAGCAAGATAAGCAACTGGAAAAGTGTTGCATCAGTAGAATCTAGTGCTATAGAAGAGACTGGAACCACAAGTAATTTGGTTATGATTTCAAGTGCTAAGCTGTTAGACAGGATGCAGAGTTTGCCTGAGTTTATAATTTTCAATGTATGTGTCCCAGGACTGACTTTCTTGGGGAGCATAAAAAACAACTGAGGATTGTAACCTTCTTTCTGATACATCTTCCTTCACATCTGGTTTGCCATTTAGGTATAATGGATCAAGTGTCTTTTCCCCAAACAGATCATTGTCATTAGCAACCAAGGAAAAAGGAAAACTGTGAATTGCCCACCTGCAGCCCATGACCATCCACTGTTGTGGTGTTGTATCTGAAGATAAGATTGGTGTCATCTGGGGTAGTGCTGGATGGTGATTCACTGTCAGATCGTCTCGGGTGGGATTGCCTATCCTTTGGAAAAGGAAAAAATGCTTAAGAAATTTGAAGTATAGAAGAGGGCAAGCAAACAAGAAAATATAGTCAAAGGGAAAGAGTTGGACTCCCAACAGCATTGATATTCAACCAAAAGATTATGAAATATCAAAGTTAATAGTTTTATTAAATTCATATATTAATTGCAGGCCTCGTCAGTCTTGAAAGACTATGGTATCGTGCTTGGCGCTGCATACGCTGCATGCAAAGCAAGAAAGCCTGGGTTAGATTGTTATGGAGGATAGGCTGTTACCCAAACAGCAAATCCTCCCTCTCCACGCCACTGAATTGGTCCAGTGGAAAGGCAGAGCCGATACGATTGGATCCAGCTGGCATCGCAGAGCTGGGCTAAGGACAGGAGCTCATCCTGTCTTGTGGGGCTGACCCGGGTCTCGAACCCTGGCCTGCTGGTTAACAGGCACAGCATCTTAACCGCATGTGCCATGTGGGCTGTGGGTGGCGCAAGCGGTAAAGACTTTAATATTAATTGATGCCTGTTAACCAACACGGAATGCTAATGCACAGATAATCTGCCAATAACAGGGTTCCGCTGGTGGAGATCAGGGCAAGAGGACAAAGCAGAACAAATTCTGGTGTCAGTGGCATCCACTACATCCTGTCCTGGCATGTATATATCCCATTAAACCATGTTTTGCTCTTTCTTACTTTTCCTGATCTGCCTCATCCCTGGAGGAAATGTAGGCTGTAACAGTCAGAACTCTGGAAAGCCTGGCATCCTTTGCACTAGCCCAAGATAGGATTGGGCCATTAAATTGAGGGATTGAAACATACAAAATGCATAGCTGCTTTAGGCCACCTTAAAACTGTGAACGCACTGATAATAGTCCTATTCATGAATTAAAGCTATACCCTACTTTTAAGCCAATGGTTCTGAGAGCAGCTTACAACCACTTCAGTTCAGTTCAGATTTCTTTCCTTGACACTGCTGCAAATTTGTTTGCTTCTAAGTGACTGTTTAGATTTACAACAGTTAAAAGACAGCACAATATCCAAGAGAAATTGTATCACACAGCCACAATAATTCAATGTCATAAGCTGCTACATAACTCCTAACATGGAGGGGCTGTATCCTAAGAAGGTCATATCATGTTCTCAAGCTAGTGTTCCAGTAGTGCATAGTGTCTTGTGATAAGAAGATAGGGAGTCTCATCTGGATCAGGCCAAAGGCACATCTAGTCCAGCATCCCATATCTCACAGCGGCTCACCAGATGCCTCAGGTAGTATACAAGACAAGACATCTGCATCCTCCCCTGCACCTGCCATTTTGAGGTTGCCTACACTTATCCATCCATCTACAGACACACAAACATCAATGGCTTGTAGCCTGTAATGGTCCTTTCCTCTAGGAATTTGTCCAGTCCTTTCTTAAAGGCATTGGTGCATGAGGGAAAGCAGGAAGAGTTTTAGGGCAGATCAAGGGAGGGTAAGGGGTGAATCTTGAAGCACCAGAATGCAAAATATCTTATTCCGTCTTTGCCTGGCCACTTTGAACCACCCCTTTTATCTTCTTGGAAATATCCCAGCGAAATGATTGGGGTATGTCCAAAGAGATCCTTAAGTGTTTGGACAGCCTACCAGGGTGGTTAATAAACATATTTTTACTTACCTCCAGCAAGTGTTCCCCCCTCCCCACCATAGGATGCCACATATATTCTGCCAGTGTCATTGTATCAGCACCAATGGTGGAAGATAGGATTGGGCAGTAAGTCCCTGGAAAATTATACAAATCCTGGTCCAATCTTATCCAATTCCCCTGTCCAATAGGAATGCGCCGTTAAGACAGAAAAACTGGTAGATACATCCATTCTATAGGTCCCAAGTAGATTGATTTACCAGAACCACTGGGCAGATGTGGGAAGGCAGTAAGATGTGGTCCTTGAGCTGCCCCCCATCACACTCTGGCTTCACATGAGAGGCACATTTGTTGTGAAGCTGCAAAAAGAGAGAAAGCAGTGTCTGAGTATATGTCAGGCAGGTTTCACAGATCCTTCCTTTAAAATCTAGCATGCTACTTAAGAATGTGTTTGTTTTTCTTCCATCACTGTCAGGGATTATCTGCAGGACCCTCTGAAATGCGCAAAACATGTCTCCATTGTTCCCTATAAGCAATAGCTTCCTAATGGTACCATTTATTCCCTGCAATTCCCCCTACTTTTGTTAGTGAAAGTATAAGTTCTATGCCGGTCTGGGGGTGTTGCAGAAGTGCCAAAAGGCACTTATGCGCCACTCCCGGGGAGATTAATCTTGTGAACGGACATGCGCTGGCCAGCCTGCCCGCCCATCCATCCATCCATCCATCCATCCATCCATCCATCCATCCATCCATCCATCCATCCATCCATCCATCCATCCATCCATCCATCCACCCACAGTATTTATATACCGCTTTTCAACTGAAAAGTTCACAAAGCGGTTTACAAGAAAATGAAAAAAATTAATAGCTAATTAATAGCTAATGGGTCCCTGTCCCAAAAGGGCTCACAATCTAAAATGCAAAAGATCACCAGCAGAAGCCACTAGAACAGACATTGCTGGGGTGTGGAGGGCCAGTTACTCTTCCCCTGCTAAATAAAAGAGGAACACCCACTTGAAAGAGTGTCTCTTGCCCAGTAAGCACATCACCACCATAAGAGGAAGATGGTTGAGTTTCACTGACCTAAACTGATTGCAATTGTGCCGTGTCTCCAGAATTTGAGATACAAGATACATGTCTCATCCTCTTGTCACAAAGAGTCTTGTGCAAGGCCAATTGCTGTGATAGCAATGGTGGTGATAACATTGGGTCCTGAATGAGGCCAGGCTTCCCTCTGAGATCCCCTGGAGAATGTACATCATGTACCTTCTGCAGAGTTTTCCCTTGTTAACATTGGAGCAAACGTCTTAAAATAGCTGAGGGATAACCACACAGACTGGTGTATGAAAGGCAGCAGCAGAAGACTCCTGAACTGAATCCTACATTTAGGATCAATAACCAAGAAAATAACAAACAAAGCACATTCATGTTCTAAGTTGTTTCAGTTGTTTTCTGTGATACTGTCATTTAATTTTACAGTGCCATTTCATTTAATTTCACTTGTTCACCAGGAATGGAGCAACGTTCTCTCATTTCTGACAAGTTCACAATGCACCATGATTATTGCCAATGCAGTTGAGATTTAGCTTGCTGAACCAGGAGAAGGCTATCCTGGAACTGTTGAGCCTGCCAGTATCCTTGAAAAAAGTAGCACGACATTCTCTTCACGTACTCACTGTGATTTGGCACCATACACAATGTAGACCAGTAATGCCCTGGTAGCATTTGATGCTTTTATGACATCGATCACACTTGGCTTGGGAGTTCCCCTCAATCCAGGTGTGTTGCATAACCTAGAAATGCAAAAAACAAAAACAAAACAAAAAAACAACAACTAGATGAGTCTTGCTAGAAAAGACACAGGCTGCTCAATCCAACTTAAACCCCAATGTGTCAATGCTGTTCATCCCCTTGCTGCGGGGTAAACCCCAGCAGTTGCTATGGGCATGTCTGCATTGATATTGCTAGTGCAACACTACTCCATGAAGGCTCCAGGACAGCATGACCATATGACTGGAAATGGCTGGACTTGTCTGGAATTGGCCATTGGACTGGACTGTCTGGTCCAATGGCCTCCTGTCCGACCTTCTGGGGTAGGGGGTGGGAGGGTGATTGGGAGTGCTGGGGGGGGGGTCGTTAGAAGCAGCAGTGGCTTGGTGAGACTAAGATTGAGCCAGCTGCTGCTGAAATATTAAAAAAATCAACTGCGCATGCGCTTTCAGCTGATTGTTGGTTAGAAAAGGGTTCCTAGAAAGCTTCTGCGGGTGCAGAGACTTCCCCTGACCTCCATTGGCACACACCTCCAATTAGGAAGTGAAAGTGCCGGCGGAGGTCAGGGAAAGTCTCTACCCCTGCAGAAGTGTTCTAGGAATCCTTTTTTAACCAACGATCGGCTGCATGCGCATGCGCAGTTGATTTTTAAAAAAATATTTCAGCAGTGGCTGGCTCGATCTTAGTCTTGCCAAGCCGCTGCTGCTTCTAACGAACCCCCAGCGCCCCAATCACCCTCCCACCCCCTTACTCTCAGAAGGCCTTCTAAGTCACTTTTGAGTGACTAAGTCAGGAATTTTGAATTTCCCTGCTCTAGGAACACTGCTCTGTAGAGGCAGATCAGGCCCAAAAGAGGACTGGGATTTGGTAAACCTGCTTTCGTTGAATTGCTTGCCTCCAGAGTCCTATCAAAGCCTCTCCCCTGCCTCCATTACCACCCTGTTATGATGACTCACTGCCCGTTTGACCCCTTCTCTACCTCCTTCCATCCTTTGTGGAAGCTTACCTGGGCTAGTGGACCTTCAGCTAGGAGGCCAGAGGCTTGTCAGGGATGAAGAGCCCAATCTTACCAAATTTTCCAGCACTGATGCAGCTGTGCCAACAGAGTGCATGCTGCATTTTGTGGTGGAGGGACAGTCACTGAGGGAATGTTTGTTCCCTTATCTCAGGACTCCATTGTGGCTGCATCGGTAAGTTGGATGAGAGTGGGCCTTAAGAGCACTACTCAATGCAAGTCTACTCAAAAGTAAGTCCCATTTATAGTCAATGGGGCTTACTCCTACATAAGAGCACATAGGATTGAAGTCTGACACCATCATGTTTTTCCATTAAAGTGGTGATGCTGGACACTTGCTACACAATCCCTTTGATGTATGTGGCTATGGGAATTATCAGCAACAAATGACTTTGGGTTTTTCTAGAAGGCAGCTCCTTTCTATCCCAGTTCAGCAACTGTGTTGGCCTAACATCTCATAGGGCCTGAGGTGGTCTGCCAAATGCCATTGTTGTCCCCCCAACCTATTCCTCCTCCTCTCTGGATTAGAAAAGAAGGGATGGAGTGGAAAAGAAAGTATGGAAAAGAGTGGAGAGATGCTCCTCCACACTTCTTCTTTGTCTCTGTACCCCCTTTTCTCTTTCAGTCAAGGGAATAGGTAGCGGAGGAGAAGTCCTGGAGTGAGTGAGTGAGTGAGGTGGATGCCTCTCTACCAATCTGGTGCCTGATGTGGTCATCTCCACCAGCCTCAAGGTTGGGCTGGCCCAGTTCAGCCTGCACATAAAATCACAAGCATGGCAAATGGATACCTACAAAGACTGAAATCCTAAAGGCACTTTCATCGGAGTAAGACCCACTGAACACAATGGGGCTTACTTTTGAGTAGACATGGTTAGGATTGTGCTCAAAATCCAGAAACCTTTTCTGATGCTGTTACAGTGTTTCTGTGGCTTCCTAGACAGGATGGCTTGTACTTAAAATGGCAGATGGAGGACTATTGACAAAGAAACAGAAGTATGAGTCTCACTTACGTTTGTATTTCTCTTGGATTTCACATAAGTGCTAATACAGGGAGCAATCTCTTTGGACACACATCTTTCATGAACAGTGTATTTACAAACTATAAAGAACAAGGAGAGAGACAGCAGATCGTAAATCCACCACATGTTCATATGATAATTCTACAAAGATGTGACAAAACTGGCTGATAAAGCTTAGTTTCTATGCATTGCTTTATGATCCATATTGTCCTGATTGGTGATCTGTTGTCATAATATATGATATGAGACTGATCTTTGGGGAGTTTCTGTAGATTGTTTCAAAAACCTATTTGGATGGCTTTTTTCAAGTCATCTTCTTAATATCCTATCTGTAAAATGTTTATTAAAACCACTTTTGAAAGTCTGGCAGTGTTATCCCAGGGATTTTTTTGAGGGGGTACTCACCAGTACCGAGTACCAGTACCTCTGTGATGAGTACAGGTATTGCTGTGGCTCTCAAGTTGACATGCCTATGATTACAAATAACATCTTCATGGTGAGTACCCCCACATTTATAACATCTTTATGGTGAGTACTCCCACCTTTATTTCTATAAAAAAGCACTGTGTAAACCTAATCCCCAGTTAGGCCAGCACAAGTTCCAACACAAGTCCTGTGCTGGCCTGAAGTGCTGGCCTGAAGCTGTGCCATTTCTGGGGAGTTAGGCCAACGTACAGACATGTTCCAGCCTCCCCACACAGTTCTGACAAAGTGCAAAAATATTATAAGATATGATTTGCAAAAAAAGTGGTGAATTCCACTTTTCGTGGAATTGGTGAAAATAATTGTCTCACTGGGCCCTGTGATGGAAAATGAAAATTTATTTCCTTTAACATATTTTAATTCTGCCTTTTCCCTGTAGGCCAATGCATTCAAAGTGGATCATAATATTTGCATAAAAATATAAAGTATAATAAAATGGCGTCTGAGCCATAAACATGCTTCTAATATGAGCAGTCATTCTAGAATCTAGAGTCTCAGCAGTGAACCAATTTATCGGACATCACATGAATTTTACTGGATTGTGTGTCTGAGTAAGAGAACTTTGGAAGGTAGCCAGAATAACTTTTTGAGACTCCAGAGGGGTTCAGTTGGTGGGTACTTGAGCAATAATTATGCAAATTGCCATACTGAATTTGAACTGAAAAACAAAAATGTTCAACAATAAATGGTGAGATCCTGTCTTCAGCACTTGCAATTATATGGGAATGGGTAGGATTTTTTTGGATCACAGATAGCTCTGTATATATGAATAACCTAATCATTTTGTTAAGTTTCTCTGTTGCCATTACTGAATTAATTAGGGATGTAGGACAAGGATGTACCTTGCTTGGAAAAAGATGCAGAAATAAGGTTTGGCTTGGTCCCACTGAAAACTGCAAATCCAGAAAGGTTCATGGTTTTCCCAGACTAGGAAGTCTAATTAGAAGTAAATATTTTAGTTTAATTTCATTTGTGCCTGTTCTAGGGATAAAAAGGATGAAAGAATAAGCAGTCTCTTTCCCCAACTGCCGTGGGGACTCTGACCTGATTGATTCCAGCTCACTCACATGTGGGCAACAGCCAAAGCATCCTTAGTGCTACAAAGCAAGGACAGGGGTCAACTGCGCTGGTCTTGTGCACGTGGTATCAGCAGGGCACTTACAGGAGCAGCATAGGCCTTGCTTCCTGACCCCCAGCAGCATGGTACGACAAAAGTTGCAATAGGCTGGCTTCTTGAAGTGCTTCAGCCTCCAGGCATGTTGCCCATCATCCTTGACATTCTGTAGGAGGAAAAAGTCCATTGAGACTCAAATATATAGAATTGTTGGTCTATTAGGAAAAAAAATAGACCTACTCACATTTCACACACAACGTCATAAATGATAGACATATCCCTTGATATATTTGGGGTCCTGAATACAAAATGTGATATCCAAAAATGGCAAAGGTTTTGGGTTTATGGCACAGTCATCTTATACAGCATCATGATTTTTGGTGCTTCCTTGTGATGTCTGACACATGCAGACTGCTGTCATTATATGATAATTCAGTCATTTGCAGACTTCCTTCACCTTTCCCCATAAAGCCTTTTCTATGGGTTTACCGTAATTACCATGCTAAGTATATGTTAACTGGTTATCTGAACACTTTTACAGAACCCTTTTCACAGAACCCTTTTTACAGAACCCTTTTAAAGACTTTCTGATTTTTGTGTGGATATGAATATGCAAATTGATAAAAATGATTTAGATGATAGGATATCAGTTTAGGAACGTGAGCTATCATGGAACAGAAGGGAATTCACTTTCATGGATGAAGCGTAAGGTATTCAGTCATTTCATCTATATATATATATAAGAGAAAAGTCACTGACTGACTCACTGACTGACTGACTCATTCACCACCGCCCTGCCAAAACCGCTGGGCCTAGAAGTGTGAAATTTGGGGTGGGTGTTCCTTCCATGACTGAGGGGTGCACTAAGAACCGGTTTTCGGAAATTCCAACCGGAAGGGGGTGAAAAGGGGCGCAACGCGTTTTCCTCCCTATACTTTGCATTGGAGAATTGCTGACTCAGCAACATTCCGCCCCAACTGCTGGGCCTGAAGCATGGAATTCTGGGAGGGATCCTTCTGTCACCTGAACTCCCACCAAGAACCATCTGGAGAAATTTAACCCTTCAGGGGCTGAAAAGGGGGCAACGTGTTTCTGTCCTATACTTAACATGGGAGACTGAACAACATCCAGCCAATTTGGTGCTCAGACCCTGGTGCACTGGGGGATGTTGTTCGAAGGAAGAGGTTGCACTGGCGAGGATGCTGCGCATGGGGGGAAGTTGCGCATGAGGGGAAGTTGCGCATGGGGAAAGTTGCGCATGGGGAAAGTTGTGCATGGGGAAAGTTGAGCATGAGGGGAAGTTGAACATGGGGGGAAGTTGCGCATGGGGGGAAGTTGCGCATGAGGGGAAGTTGCGCATGGGGAAAGTTGCGCATGAGGAGATGTTGTGAATGAGGGGAAGTTGTGCATGAGGGGAAGTTGCGCTTGGGGGAAAGTTGTGCTTGGGGGGAAGTTGCGCATGGGGGGAAGTTGCATATGGAGGGAAGTTGCGCATGGAGGGAAGTTGCGCATGGGGGGTTGATGCACATAGGGGAAGTTGTGCATGGGGTGTTGATGCGCATGGGGTGAAGTTGCGCATGGGGGTTGATGCGCATGGGGGAAGTTGCGCATGGGGGTTGATGCACATGGGATGTTGATACGCATGGAGGGTTGATGCGCATGGGAAAGTTTCACATGGGGAAGTTTCACATGGAGGAAGTTGCACATGGGGGAAGTTGCACATGGGGGTTGATGCACATGGGGGAAGTTACACATGGGGTGTTGATGCGCATAGAGGGTTGATGCGCATGGGGGCTGATCCGCATGAGGGTAAGTTGCGCATGGGGTGTTGATGCACATGGGGGAAAGTTGTGCATGGGGGAAAGTTGCGCACGGGGGGTTGATGCGCATAGGAGGTTGATGTGCATGGGGGAAGTTGCACATGGGGAAGTTGAGCATGGGGGGTTGATGCATATGGGGGGAATGGCATACGGGGGAATTTTACTTCAGCAACACGGGTACGCTTTTTGCTAGTTTAACTTATAAAAATGTCTACCCTGGCTTTTCCTTGCCAAGGCAAATGCCCAAGGCAGCATTTCCTGAAATTCTATTCATATAATTTCTAAGTAAGTAAGTGTAAAGAAACTGGAGGATGTAACTGAACCTTGAGTCTTATGTATCTGTCTGTAGACAGATCTGTCTATTTAAATATTATAAAGATTTATTAAAATATATAAAGATTTATTAAATACATATTTATATATTTATTTAATATATAAATATATTTAATATATAAAGATTTATTTAAATATATAAAGATTTATTTAAAAATATAGCATCTGAGGAAGCCCAGCAAAGCTGTGGGCTAAAAGTTAAGCATTCATTTTTAGTTCTCGTTTCTTTAGATTATAGTTTTAATCCTTTTTTTAGTATTTTATTTTAATTGTGGCTTTAATCTTAATTTGATTTTAGTTCTAAGGTTTCAGGATTCAGTTTTTAGATTACGTTTTAGACTTTGGTTTTAGATTCAGTTCTGGTTTTAGATTTAGTTTTTAGTTCTTTATTTTTAGACTGTTTTCATTTTTAGTTTTCATTTTAGAAATGTATGTTTCCCAATAACGGCCATGTGTTGCTTTTGTCATCACTCTGTGCCTGAGCTTATTTGATTTAGGATCAAAATAGAAAGATTGCAATAGACCACAGAGAAAAAGAACTATTTTTTGCATGAAAGAAAGGCTTTGGTGTACACAGGTGGACTGAACTGCTTGTGAAATTTTCTCGGGAAGTTGCTCTTTAAATGGATCACTTATTTAATTTCCACGACAGGCATCCAAGGTAGATAACATTAAGATACAATGAATACACAAATAAATGTTGGGTAGGTGTTTGCCATTCTGAGAGTGGGATCGGCTGCAGTCAAAATGTCAAAGGAAGTACCAGCTGTGCATGCTTGCAGTTGCCTGACTCATATGTAATTTACTCCTGTGGATTGCAGCTATTGTTTGGATGGTTCAAAAAAGTGTATCCAATTGAGGCCATTTTCAAGGATTTTCATATATTTCAGCTGTTCCTATTTTATCAGGAACATTCCCTCTTTTTCTGATATCTTTCCATAGCATTTCAACATCCTAACATTTTCCTTATTTTCTTGTTGTTATTCTAAAGGAGACAAAAAAGACCCTGAAAGTGCACAGATTACCAATTTATTTTGCCTAAAGGTCTTAAGCAGGGACCCTGTAGAAAGAAACCATAGTGTTCTGTACAAGTTCTTTGTAAAACAGCTTGTGGAAAACATGGTGCTTTCTTATAGTAACTCTGGTTAAAATTTAATCATATTGTGCCAAGAAGAATAAATAGGTAATCTCTGCACGAGAGATTCCTCCTGTTTTGTTCCAATATTAGTGCCTTTCCTTCTTATCTTCCACAATGTATCCTCACAAGTTTGGTTTTAAGCTAATTGGACTAGTTATTCCTAGTTGGATACGTTAATTTTTCCAAGGTCAGATACTTGAAAGTGATCCTTATGACTTCTAACCTGGAGGTTGCCAAGAACAGTGGATACTAATACAATTTGCATACTCTCCCTGGTTTGGGATAAGGTAAGGTGAGGTTTTCCCTTAAACGGCAAAACATGTCATCTTGTGCCACATCTGTACTATAAATCACACCTAAGAATTGGCACTGTGCAAGAGCAAGACTCATTGAAATGAAAGGAAATATGAACATGGTGTTTTTATACATCTCTGATTTATGTCAGTGGGCTTGAACAGGATAACGTGCCAGTAGATTGTGTCCTATTCTTGATTTAGGTGTGAAGGGATAAGTAAGTTCACTTGGCTGACTCTGTTAAAGGTAGATGATGTGAGAAACTGATCTTTGTGGGGACGGCGCCCCTGTGTGGTGTTGCCTTGCCTCTGAAAGCAGCTGCATAAAACAGCCTTCCAAAGTGAAAATTTTCAACCAGTGTGTCATGGCACACTGGTGTGTTGTGGATAGTCCTCAAGTGTGCCACAGGAATTTGGGAATTGTCATTAATTAATAGGAAAATTGGGGGATTCGAACAGGGGTTTGGGGGATTGTGCCTTGTCAATGGTAAAAACAACTGATGGTGTGCCTTGACAATTGTGCCTTGTTAGTGTGCTAGGAGATGAAAAAGATTGAAAATCACTGCTTTATTGTATATAGTGCTCTTCCGTTATTAAGCTGTTTCATTATCAGATCAGTGGTCCATCTAGCCAAGCTCTCCAAAGTTTCAGGCAGGAAACTTCCTTAGTATCTCTTCTTAACAAGAGATGAAAAAGACTGAACCTCCTTCATGCAGTGCGTGGATCTATAGCATGTATATGCTGCTATATGGCATGCGGGGCCCTAATTCTTTTAAATATTAACATTTATGTATTTTTTTAGATAACTTAATATCTAGGATGCCAAAACACTAAGAACATGAAACTGGATTTATGACATATCAAATCCACCAACAGACATTTTTACTAACTCACTGCCCAGCTAGATATCCTCTGGAAAAAGGATGTACACTGGCTTCGAAACCAGAAGGGCGACTTACTGTTTCCATGCCCAGTAGAACCAGCAAAGGGATGGTGGTCATGCCACCCCGAATCCATTCTTCCAGTGTGACAGTTCCATCATGGTCATAGTCTATTTCTTCCATCATCTCCTTCAAGATCTGCAGAAAGAAGATTGTTAGTCCATTGGTAGGGTGTATTAGCCATATACCTTGTGTACTATCTGGAGCACAAACACAGGAAAAAAGCTAATAGCAAACACTAATCCAGACTTCAGAACTCCTGTTTTCATTCCTTTCTTATGCAGATCTTTGAGAACATGCTCTCATGCTTTTGAAGCTATACCAATCTAATCTTCCCATGACACCATGATTATCTGCTAAAGGATTCATCAGTGAAAAGTGAATTTTCATCTCCTTGCTCTTGTTTCCAAACTCCTCCGGCATATCACCCCATAAGAGCACATCACCCAATGCGGCCTACACCAGCTGCACCAGTCTGGTGATACCACTGGGTCTGGATGCCTGCCTTATAAGGAGTCCCTGATGAGATGCCAGTGCATTCTACAGTGAATACAAGGGGCTTCTTGGAGTGGCCTGCTGTATCCTAAGGTTTGTGGGCAGCCGTAGTTGTTTCATATCCTAAGGTTGAGAGGCAGGAGTTGTAGCTAAGCTGGCCAAGAACTCAGATTTTTGGTCAACACTGCCATTCTTACTCAGGCCTTAACATGGACCCCTATGGGTCTACTCATTACTATACCTGCTCCTGAGGTGGTATATCTCTGAGGAGCTGGAAGAGGGCATTTCTGCCTTGGAAACAGGTTTTGGATACAGAGTAACTGCTCTGCCCTAGGCAATGCTAAACATGCCCTCAACATGCCTCTCCTGAACTGCCTAGGGCAGAGCAGCTAGGGCACAGCAGGTCCACCTCTCTTAGGGCTCCCTATGTTGCCTTGCTCTGCCTTAAGCCTTTTCCAGAATAACTGGGGTGGAGCATCTTGCAGTTGCTCCAGCCTAGTGATAGATAGGGCAACCCAAGGGCTCTTATGTGGACAGATTAGTTGCTCTGGATTGGGCTGTAAAAGAAGGAATCCTCTAATATGTCTGTGGTGCTGCAACCTCAGTAATCCATGGATGCTTGAGAACAGCATGACTGGTCTATATAGCTGAGTACAATGTTGGGGACAGAAAAGCATGGAAATGAAACTCACCGGTGTCAGTTCTGTGGAGTCCCATTCCAGGTATTCTGCTACATGGACCATCTGATTGATAATACGATCCAGTTCCTGAGTTGGAAAATATGGCCAAAAAAAGGAATAAACAAAAAGGTAGCTGTGCATATACACTGAGGACGCAATCCTAACTGCACCCTTGTCTGGTGCTGGCCCAGAAGAATGGCAAATGTGCTGAAAAGCATGTTTGTGTCTCCCTCAGAGTAAGCCATACCAGCACACAGAAGTATGCTGGCCTGTGGAGGACAAATCCAGCCTCCACGGCAGCAAAAGTAGGTAAGTTAGGGTTGGACAAGCTTGGCTAGTGAAGGTTCGAGGGAAGCAAGGAAAGGAGCCAGGAAAGTGGATGGTGGGAGGCTCCATGGGTAGATGTGGAACAGTAGGTGAGGAACATACAGATGTGGAACATACAGCAGATATGATAGATCCTAGCTCCATTCCCAATCCTAGTGGAGTCACTCCAGGCTACTCGGATCGGTGCCACATTGTCAGGTGGTGCAGATCTGAATAGATCCACTGGGGCTGCTGCAGCTCTTCCTGGGGTAAGGGGAAAAGTTTACTCTTGCCATAGGCTGAGCTATAGCCCTATATTCTAAAGTGAAATTAAGCCCCTTGCTCCAGAACAGTTAAGATGACTTTCCATAAGATAACATTAGAGGCTGACAAAACTGAGTGGACCTGTAACTGCTATGGATTTTGCCCATAATCAGCTACAAACTTGCACTGCACACAGTGTAGACACACTGCACAGCCTACACCTGTGCAAGTTAGGATTGTGCTGCCTGTAATCTAAGCACAGAAGTATATCAGTAAACACACTTTTTAGATATAAAATCTTCAGCAAAAAAATCAGTGAATAAGAAAAAAATCTTATTAAAATTTTGTATCTATTAAAATATAGATACACTCTGCACTCTGCCTTTCTGTGTGAAAACCTAAATTGCCAGTCCCAACTTTGCATTTGTGTCTAATCTAATCAACCTCACAGAGTGGCTGTGAGGTTAAAAGGAGAAAACCATGTACCTACATATTCTACTCTGAGCTACTTGAAAGGAGGCTGGGATTTTAAAATCTGACAGTCCTTCTCTCTGGGTCTGAAGTTCAGGAGATCTGGTAGACATTTCAAGTGGATTTCATAGGTGAGCATATGGTTATCTAAATCATAGAAGGAGAATCCCCAGGCATTTAGATAGACAGGTGTGCCCTCCTTTTCCTGAGGCTTACCGAGCTGTCCAGGAGGCCATTGCCATCTGTGTCATATAGACGAAACATAACTGCAAGAGAACACAAAAACAGATGGGTCTGTAAAAATACATGTGCCACAAACACATTGATCAGCCTCAGTGCTTTCTTGCTATATTAACAGCAATATATATGTCTACTTAGTAAACCCGCAGCCTCCAGTTAATTAGCCTTTGAAATTTTCTCTGAAAATTTCAGTTGGTTTGCAATATTTAAAAAACACATTAAAAACCTTACAAACACAACAATGATCAGTTCAGTAGAATTTTATCAACCTCAGAAAGTGGGGAAACTTGGCAGCCATCAGTCTTGAAAGACTATGGTATCATGCTCAACGCTGCATGCGAAGCACGAAGGCCTGGGTAGATTGATATGGAGGATAGGCTGTTACCCAAGCAGCAAATCCCCCCTCTCCACACCACTGAAATAGTCCAATGGAATGGCAGAACCGATATGATTGGTTCCAGCTGCGTTGCAGAGCAGGGCTAAGGACAGGAGCTCACCCTGTCTTGTGGGGACCTGGGTCTCGAACCCTGGCCTGCTGGTTAACAGGCATAGTGTCTTAACCACTTGCGCCACCCACAGCAACATATCCTAATATAATGTAGTATCCGAACAACCCTAACATAATGTAGTATCAGAACAAAGGTAGACTCATGGAAGGAGGTAGCCTACTGGGTACCTTGCTCTCAAGCCATTTACACCTTTAACAGCCTATTCCCACCTGTGCCAAAGTGCGACATGCCACTATTAAGTCATGGGCTAAAAGAAAAAAGGACTTTTGTGGATCAGGCATTCCAGTGCAAGCCAATAGAAGCCACATGAAGGTGGCATCAGACTGCAGAACCTCTAGTATCCTCCACTGTCACTAGCAAGTTGGCAGCGGGGAGTAGACTGGGCTGAATGGAGGTGGATCTGTGGCCCTAGTGCATGTGGGATACTATCTCTCCTTTCTAGCCTGGAATTGTCTCAAGAGTCTTCTAGGACTTACTCTAGAAGACTCCTATTTAATTAATTAATTGACTTATATCCCACCTTTCTTCCCTAACCAAACATAACCCAAGGTAGCTAACAACAATTAAAACAACAATAAAATACCAGGCTGCTAGTTAAATATTTGATGTAGGTCAGAGAAGACCCTTGGGAATCAAGCAGCCTAGAGATATGTAAGTAGAAAAAGATTTACTGACTTCCTCTGGGCTGAAACTCATCCCCTCACCAGTTTCTCCCCACAACAGAGAGATTCATATCTCACCAGAGGTTGAAGAAACCAAGGTTGATGATGAACAGTCTGTGGTTCTCACCTCTGATTTTATGAAAATACCATTTTGTGGGTTCAATTTCAGGAAATGGAATTTTTCATAAACCATGTACATTGAGTCCATGCAGTTCTTACTGAAACAGTAATAATACCGGCCATGAAAGCCTTAGACTATATGTCAAAACACTCTGTTGTTAGTGTTAGTTCAGATACAATATCATGCTCTTTGCCTATTTTCTTAATAGTATAATTGTATGATTAATTTTATCTCTTGATCTCAGTATTTTCCATAGGTCACAAACATTTGACTGTTCAGCTGCTCCAGACAATGTAAATTCATTCTAAATAAATAATTTAGGTGATGACTTTCAAGAAACTACCTGTAGGGCCACTGTTGATGTGGATTTCATCCAAATATACTTTGGTAATTTAAAAAGATTAAAAGGTACATGCAAAGTAAGTCAGGGACACCAGAGGGCAGCCTTGTACAGTTTTCTGGAACATTAAGGACATAGTCATGAATTATTTCCCAGGACTTTGGCTCTGTGCACCCCAGAAAGTAATAGGCAGGTAGAAACTTTCATTTCTCATAATTATAGACACAATTTCTGGCCTTCTTCATTCATTCGCTTGTCAGCTTTGGATCGTAATAATCAGCTCAGACAATAAAGCAAGCCTATTTTATGTGCAATACTGGTGCTGTACCGGCAATAGGAGGCAAGATGAAGAATTGTGCCTTAGAAAACAACCCATTTACAAGAAAACCTCTTACATGTTTGCTGGGGATCATTTCAGACACTGACAATCCTACATTTTCCAGCATCCGCTAGACCAGTGGGATCAAAATGGCAACTGCTGTATCCAGTAGATGCCAGGAAACTGCTGAGTATCTTCTTAGGAGAAGGGGCTTTTGTCCCCTTGCCCTAAGAAAAGCTCCATCAATTGGTCTCATCTCTGTGCCAGCTATTTTGGTAGTGCAGAATTCAGTGGTGGGCCCAGCCTGGCCCAACGTCTGGTTTGCCGGAAGTGGGAGGGGCCAGGCAGGGGTCAGGTGGCGGGGCCAGGGTCAGGGGGCGGAGAGCATCAGGGGCAGGGCCGGGGGCAGGGCGGGGTGGGCACACCACCCACCCCAGCGCACTGCGGGTGCGAGTGGGCAGACCCCAAACCCATGGTGCATTGTGCATGCACCAACCATTGTTGGCACACGTGCAGAGCGTCCTGAAGCTTCAGGACGCTCTGTGCTTGCGCAACCTTGGCGCAAGCGCAGTGTCCTAAAGTGCGCCTGCTTCAGGACGCTCTGTGCTTGCACTAAGGTTGGCGCAAGCGCAGAGTGTCCCGAAGCACGCTAGCTTCAGGACGCACTGTGTGTACGCCAACGCAGTGCAGTGGTGGGCCTGCCAGGAACTGGTATGGCCAGTTTCCTGGCTTCCCCCCTGCTACCAGATCAGTAGCTGGGAGGGGGGATTTGAACATCCGGTTCGGGCGATCCGGCCCGAACCGGTCGCAGTCCACCACTGGTGCAGATGCGAGAGCCTCTGTGTCAGGTCTACTGGCCCAACATGATGCCTTCCTGCCTGGCCAAGCTAAAATGCATCCTGGTCCTGCCATGATGTGCAGTAAAGGGGGGGGGTTTCATGTATGGGGAGGGTGGCATCATGGGGGGAAAGGAAGGAAAGAGTTCAGCTCACCATCTTCTGCACAGGTGGAATAGTGGAATGACAGGTAGAATGGAGGGGGAGTTTACAGGGGAGTGTTTAAAGGTAATGCCAAGACAGGCAGTCAGCCTATTAAGAACATAAGAAGAGCCTTCACTGGATCAGGCCCAAGGCCCTTCTAGTCCAGCTTCCTGTATCACAGAGGCCCACCAGATTGCCTTGGGGAGCACATATGGCACCTGCATCCAGGTCTCCTTCTGTATTCCCTTTTTCAAGTGCTAACAGTTAAAGTGATGTATGGTATTTGTGGTGTAATTTCTTGCAGAATTGGTTCTGCCCAATTATACCGCCCAAAATAAACAGCTGGAAAGCATTAGCCCGGTGGCTTCCAGTTCTCTTGTTCTAAAGAGATCTGTCTGAACCTCTCTCAAAATGCAGCTGGCAAAGCAAAGACAAGGTTGATCACTCCTGAGCAAGTTCTAGGTGTAAAGACCAATAGATTCAACTCAGGATTTTCAGCACCCAACTGAAGCTAAAAGACAATCAGAATAGCAATCCTGGACCAATGCGGCAACCTCCAATCATCTCACAGGAAGATATGTAACATAGCCAGCAGGGCTACTTATAATGTTCTGTTGGAATGTGATACTGATGAGCTTCATCTGGTTCATTCACATCACACACAGAGAACTGGACACTGGCTTCCTTTTGTGGCTTGTAGCCTTTACTGTTTCTATTGAATCCAAACCCCTCAAAGCCCCCACCCCACCCCAATACTGCTATTTGAAACCACGACATAAACAGTTTAACATCTGAGGTTGTTATGTACCATTCCTCCTGTTTCCCAAGCACTTACACTCTAGCTTATCCTCAGCCCGTCCCCTTTCCAGCAGGGACAGGTAGCAGACAATGTCCTTCAGGTAGACTACCTGAGCCAATGGGTCTGGCGCATGTGGACTGGCTGTTTTCAGGGCATTGTGGCTCTTTCGGAGGCTAAATGGTAACTTCTTCTCCAAGCTTCGGGAGCCTAGGGAGGGAAGCACAAATGTTAGCAAATACTTTAGAGATACACATGGTTTTGGTTTTGGACCATGCAGTCTGGTAGGGACAATTTTCAATCACAGTCTTCTTGTTTGGCTTGTTCCCATCACAAAGACATCTGGAAGGGTTCAAAATTTTTACATACAGGCTTTATCTTTAGTAATATAACCTACCCTGAGCTTCAGAAATAAAAGCAGTATCCTGATCTTGGTAAGTACGGAAGAGGAATCCTCCCCCTTGGCACGGAAAAATATTGACCTGGCTCCTAACTTCCAGGAAAGCTGTGTTTAAAATTGCAGTATGCTCCTGGGTGAATGTAATGAGGCCATCCATCTTCCTGCCCCTGCCAGTGCAATGTATGTGGAAGCTTAGAATGAACTCCAAGGAGGTGCATCAGTTAATCTTGCATCTCCAGACGCAAAGCACATTTTTTCACTTGCGCTTTGGGGTTTTAATAAATTGCTCTTATTGCTCGGCTTGTGGCTTTATTGCCATTGGATATAAGAGCTGTTCTGAACTTTTTATCTGTAAATTTTTCATTTTATATAAACAAAACAGTGACCAGCCTTCTTTTGCCATTTCAGTTTCAGAGAGCAATAGTTCCAAAGACCTTGCCTAGGATTGTCATGGCCATTTTCCAGGGTACAGAGGAGCTGCTGTCACTAGAAAACAGAACACATATCCAAGTGCAATTGTTTCTTGCATTTTATGGTTGATATTTTACATTGGTATGGATTTGGAGCCATCTTGCACCTACAATATGTCAGAACTATCTATAGAATAGACTTGTCCCAACCCACAGTTTGAGAAACAGTGAGCTAGAGGAATGGATTTATTATTTAAGAGCAAGAATGTGAGAAATTGGATTCTGATTATTCTTTCCCTTGTTAAAAAGTATTTAAATTTGGATCTCAGTATCAGTGATTAGTCAGAACAGTGGATACTAAATCAGTGGCTATCAAGATGTCACCTGTATTAATGGTACCATATGTCACAAATATTATCACTTGTGACTAGGTGTCCAATCATACAAATTTAATAAGACAGATGTGTACATTTAAGAACATGTTTGCACAGTGCATTTGAATTGGAAGAAGGCATTTGCATAACCTCTTTACAATTGCAATGATTCAACCAGATGTTTCAAAATCCTATTTTCTGGAAGAAGGCAGATCAGCAAGTCTGTAATACTAACCTGTACTTACGCTGGCCAAAGCCTGGGCATTTGTCCTGTGCTGCCCTGGGGATGTCAAAGAAGTGCCATAAGACACTTTTGTACCACTCCTGGGAGAGGGTTAAGCCAGTGCACAGACATGCGCTTGTCACTGTCACATCACCACAGGAAGGGGAAGACTAATGAGTTGTGCTGGCCTAAGTTAGGATTACACCCTTAATTAGTCTGCCACAATATGTAATGTATGTACCAACCTTAAAAAGTGACTATAAAGGAAGAGGTGGTCTTGGAAAACAACCAGAGATTACTGGCTGGAGGGCAAAGAAACTAAAGAAATTGGCCCACAGACAAATCCAAGTGGCTACTGTAAACGGATACATTTGTGATAAGCTCTGGCCTTCACAGCTTGAGAAGATTTCCATGGTGTGTCCTCTTCCATTCACTCTTCCCTGGCCTAATTAGTGCTCTGGAAGCAGTGAGTCACCCAGGCTCCTGTTTCCATGGAATAGAGATATTGGCCGACAGAATCTCAGCAGGAAAACAGGTCTTTCCCCCAAAATGCAAACAGAGGGGCTAAGATGCTGCAGTATGCTTGAAATAGAACCAGAGCGTCAGAGCTGAGCTGAGGCAGCTGGTGTCAGTGCCACAGAAAAATTAGCTTGTTAAAATATAGTCCTCTGTTTGCAAAGACAACAGCAAAATGCTTCCCAGTGTCTCAGAGGAAACTCCCAGGAGTGCCTGACTACCACTGCGCCGGAGATAGATGTGGCTGGGCCTGTGGAGACAGGATGTTGGAAATAACATATTTTATTGACCTAGGAGTGAATTGGTTTTTGAAATCCTTCTCGTTGCCCTTTGCTTTCCACATTCACACAGTGACAAAAGTCCATCTGCTCAGCCGTAATTTCCACTTACCAGACGTATTTGACGGACTTTCATCACAAATAACAGAATAGAAAGAGAACTTCAAGCCATGGCATGGACTTGGACCCCCAGCCACTGCTGGCAAAGGCTAGACAATGGTGGCATCTCACAAGAGAAGGTCAAAGGAGGAACTTACCTGGGGACTGTGGGCTAAGCAGAGAACCTGAGGAGATCTTGGAGGACCCTGAGGAGTTGTGAGCAGAAGGGGTACCAGCAGATTTCTGTGAAGATGAACGGGACCAGCTTGGTGAGGCGTTCCCAAGGGCGTTGGTATTGGCATTTGGAGTAGGACTTAGAGATGCTGTTTGCTGCTCTGCTAGGTTTGCCTGAGAGCTTTTGGGTTCAGGTGTGTGCCGTCCTATGGTACTTAGGAGAGTTTTCCCATTGATCCCTATAAATTCAAACAGCTATGTGAGAAGCATGAAATCACACATTCATTAATGAGACTGGTTTCTTTATGCAAGCCAGTGAGGAGTTGGGGGGCCTGATCTAGATTTAAGCAGTCAATTTTCAGCAAGCGTTATTGTTGGACATTCTGGAAAAAGGGATAACAATTTCTTGTGTCTCCTTTGCCAGCACAGTCCCCTGTAAGGCAGATCTAGTCTTTAGTCCAGTGGTTCTCAAGGTGGGGATCAGAACCCTGTAAAGGGAGGGTTGTGATTTCTTTTCAGGAGGGTCACAAAAAGCTGGGCACTGCCATCTTGGAACAAGGCACAAAGGTTGCTTTTCTGGGAGTAAGCCTCATTGAACACAATGGGTTATTTCTCAGTAGACATGGAGAAACTCTGGCATCACAGTGATGACACTTTCTGTTTAATGTATCCTTCCAGCCAGAAGGCAGAACCCCATCAAATTTACCACCATGTGAATGCAATAACTGAAAACTGGGATAGTCCTATAACTGGGACAATGCTATATGAGGTTTCCCAAGTTCATCTCTAAGGCAAATTAACTGGTGGAATCATTCCATCTTACTCAGTCTTAAACCAGAAGCAGAAAATCTATGTATTTAAAGCACAATTAAAAAATTGCTCAAGTCTATGTAAAAAGAATAGGGTTTGATCCCGACGTTTCATTCTCAACTTTGGAGAGCAACCTCAGGGGTTACAAGGATGCAGGGGTTATATAAGACGCAAGATGTTCCATATGTCAGGTCAGGAAAATGGGGAAATGATCTATACCTTTGCTGCTGTTGTGCAAGAGTACTTGAAACTCCCTGAGAATGTTCTCTAAAGCTGAGGGTAAAATAATGGGATTGAATTCTATTTTATTTTACATGGTGCAAAGACTCGAGCAATGCTTTTAATTGTGTTTTATATTCATCTGACCATGAAGGCCTTACTGTGTTTGTAGTAGTTATGTAGGCACAATTTTAAGAGTCAAGGAGAGATAATTCATCCATAGTTCACATGAAATGTTCCAAAGAGGAATTCTTTTTTTCAGGGCTTCCAAATCTTCTGAGAGATCTCCTTTCTACTTTTTGGAAAGCTATTAAGTATTTTCCTGACCCCGGATGTTCTCAACACAGCCTCTACTTTGCTACACCATATACAGAACTATGGATGGAAATGAAGCAGCCAGCAAAATAGTCACTATAAAACTATCTAGCCCATCAGAAGAATCACTATATATGGCAAGAGCTCAGATGAACCAGAGTTCAGTCACAGTCCTACACCTTACCATCCTTTGCGATTGAGTTGCACTGCTGGACAGCAAGCTGCATCCAGTGGTGATGGTGGTGGGGGAGGTTACCAGTCGACTAGGCATAGGTAAGTATATTTTATCCTAGGTTAAGGGAGTAGCTCAGAAGAAAGCTTCCAGTCACCTCAGACATACCAGCTCTTTAGCTATTGTGTTGGCATAAGTATGAGGAGAGAAAGGTCAGGAAAATGGGGGTATGATCCAGATTTGTGATGCTGTTGTTGAGACTCAGGCTCTGCCACCACTAGGGTCTAGAGATAATCCCCTTTATAGCCCGATTCCTGCCATGAGTCTCCCCTGCTACCATATTACTTGTATGGACAGGGCCTCTGGAAGCCAGTGGCCTCTAGCAAACTCGAACTGGTGGTTCCATAGTGTATGATAGTACTGTGCTGTTTACAAAACTGTAGATGAATATATGGCAGTGGATTGGGAGATCAACTTAGGATGCAAAGGCTAAGGGTCTATTGACTACAAAATGTATGGAGCACTAAAGAAATGAGGAGATGAAAGGCACACAAGAAATGATATGTTTATAAGCTGTCATAAGGCACATTAAAGAAAAGCCATGAAATGAAAGGTGGTGGTTCATTGCTATCCAGGAGTATTGCACATGGACAAAATTTGCATTATCAACTCTTCATCTTGCACCAGTTGTCTTTCTCAGGCTGAGAGAGAGACCTGGATGCAGTTGCCATATGTCCTCCCTGAGGCATCTGGTGTGCTACTGTGTGTGACAAGAAGCTGGACTAGATGGGTCTTTGGCCTGATCCAGCAGAGGCTCTTCTTATGTTCTTATGACTTGGGAAATGTGTTTCTGGAGCAACGTCCTATGCACTAAAGCAGGGGTCTCCAAATCATGGCCTGGGGGCCATATGCAGCCCTTGGCGAGCCTCAATGTGGCTCCTGGCAAAAGACCCCTCTATGTGGCCCTTGGGCAAGCCTTATAATCCACTCCCAGTACATTCTTATATATAAATTTACTCAAATTGAAATGTAAATTAGTTCCCACCCCCCCGACACAATGTCAGAGAGAAGATGTGGCCCTCCCGCCAAAACCTTTGGAGGCCCCTGCACTACAGAGTAGTAAAGTGTGAAGTTTTTTGAGTGTGAAACCATAGAGCCAAAGCTCTCTAGTTCACAAGGGGAAAAGAGGAGAAGGAATTCTATGTGTCTTCTATGGACAGAACAGCAAGACAGTGTGTGCAGGTGTTATGCCTACAATTGGACAAACTTAAGGAACACTAAATGCTGAATTTACCTTATTACTGTTCCTTTTAATAGATCACGCTGCTGCTGTGAAGCCCCTCAATCTATCACTATTCTTTTCATTACAGGATCTAAAAGCTCTTTACATAGCTCTTTACATAGCTCTTTTCTGAGTTATGGTCTCTTAGGGAGCTTTTGTACTCCTTTCTACAGAACTCCTACACATCATTTCAACAAGACCTACCACCTTCATAGAGGTGTTTGAACAAGCTCCACCTATCTCCATTGCAATAACCAAGCAGTCGGAATCAAGGATGTTCTCTTTCATTGTCTTCTGTATCTATTGAACCAGGATGGTCAATGCCATCTTATTACAATACCAGAAATGCAGCGGGTGACAGAGGGATATCCTGTTTCCTGGCAGTACACATCGAAGAAATGGGCAGTTTTAAAAAGCTTTGGCACCCAAGCACTGTTTGTTCACTATATTTACTTAGCTGCTGCATATCCCTGGAAAGGATTCCAGAGAAAGGTAGTCCCAGGGAAAGGGGGGCAGAATGTCACCAGGAAGAGAACCTGGACGGGACATTCCAGAATGTTACCAGGTCTCTTCATGCCTACAAAACCTTCTCAAAAATGTGGAGCAAGGATATCCTTTGCTCTATCAGGTTGCATTTGTAGTGGATACCTGTGACAGGGGCACAAGCAACTTCAGTCTGGATGGAGATGCCGGTGTCAATCGTCTTGGCCTCTGAATGCAGAGAAGAAACAGAAGAATAGACATACATTTTAACCATGAACATTTGCAAAATATTTATTGCAATAAATGAAGACATATTTACTGCAAGTTATTTCCTCAACAGCCATCGTGTTCTTTAAGCCTATCTTTTGTTTTTGGAAAAGGTCGTTAATGTACTTGGTTAGAATTCATGGAGCTACAATCACCTGCTCTGGTTTATCTTTGTGCTTTATCCACAAGATGTGTTGCAACTTTCCATGCAAACTCTAAGCAGAAAATCACGGTACCTGTTCCAGGCCATGAGTAGCCTCACCTGAACTGAAACATGGAGGATGTGAAGAAACTGGAAGCGATAAGGAGCTGGAGGCTGAATTGTGGCAGATACACTTTGGTTTACAAGGCATGCACAAGCGGGCTTTACAGTGTGCTTGGGGCAAGGCCAAAGCTGCATAGATGATGCATAGATCCAGTCACTTTGGCATTTTTTATCCACACTGGGCTCTGGAACAGAACTATATGGCTAACTGAACCTGTACATGGTGGATGTGGAATGTGTTATAATCCGTGAAGCAGCCCTAAGATAGAACAGTTAACCAGCAGTTCTAAAATATGCTTGCCAATCTTCTCAAAGTGCTATGGTACAACTGCCCATCCTAAGGCAAAGAAGGATCACTTAGCAGCCACAAAGTCTGTGAAACGCTTGCTGCTACACCAGAACCCATGCAGTTGCCCAGCACAAACTATCCATGTAGCAAAGACTGCTAGTATGAATATGAATAGTATGAACAGTATGAATAAAGTATGAATATATATATTCATATGTTTCATTATAAAGCTCAGTCATGATGTTCTGAGGTCCAGTCCTGGAGATTGCATTGACAGGGGCCATTAAGGCACAGGGCTAAATCCAGAGCAGTTACGGGTCCACGTAGTTACATCACCCTCTAGTGTTATCTTATGGAAAGTCATCTTAACTGCTCTGGAGCAAGGGGCTTAATTTCACTTTAGGATATAGGCCATGGTGGTGTGAAAAGGACACTACCTTTTCCCTTCCATCTGTCCCCTTGCTCTTCCTCGACAGTGTCTGCTAAAGTGAATCAACATTTTCTGCTTGAGATCTTTGAAGGAGCAAAATGTCTCAGTCAGTGAGGTGGGCTGAAGCTCAGTTTGGGCAAAATCCAGAGTAACTACAGGGAGTCCTTGCTCCGGTGTAAGAACAACTTACTCTGGATTCCAATATGAATTTCCGATAGGTTTTCACTAGGTGGTGCAGTAACTATGGGTGTATGTAAAATCTCTTACGTGCTCCCAAAGTTACTCTGGATTTGGGGGTTAGTAAACATAAAATTCTGTAGTGCAGCACATATCTGATTTCTGGCTAGAAAGTTGTATGTAACCCATCTTCATGTGAATTATTTATATGTGATTTTGTCTCAAAGTGAATGAGGTTGGACTGGCTATTTTGTGGGATCCAAGCCTCCATAGGTCACCTTTGGAGGTATAAGTCTGAGTATGTTGGGTCTGTTGAAGCCCTGCCTTGGGGAAGGAGACCAGCCTCTCCTTCTCTGCGATAGCGCAGCAGCAGTCCAAAACCTTGTGTTTGATACAGCACAGACTGAGACAAGACTGCCTGTTCCAGTAAAAGTTTGGATTGCACTGCCTGATAGTGTTCAACTATCCTTAGGGGCAGCTGAAGGGCTTCCACTGTTCAGTGCTGCCTCCAGTTCATGTTCTCCCCCATAACGAGGAAGGTAGCAAGCCTACCTTTTATCCCTTCACACAATTCCATCTTTGCACAAAGTGTAAAGTGCACTTTGGAATATGTGAAATAGGTGGAATGGAATTGTGGAATATGTTGGGAATGCTGGAAACACATGTAGAAACGCAATACTGGAAATGCATCCTGCACTTCCTTTTTTTGTTTAAAGGGACTCCACAAAGATGGAGAAAAGTAAAAGACAAGTTCTCTGCTTTCCAATTTACTTCCCACTCCATGCAGATTGGAACAACTTTCACTGCGGTGAGTTGAGAGAGGGAACTGTAGACTTGGGTTGAAAAGCACCTCAACTCTTTTTGGTGCTCCCTAAAGCCCACTGCCCAGTGCAAGCTTTATTCCCAACTACTTTTATTTCAAGCTGTGTTCCAAGGATTCCTGGTATTCAGAAGTTCATTAGGGGTTCCTCAGTGAGGAGGTCAGTAGTAGTGGATGCACTTCCTTGAATGATAGTTTGCCTGCCACTACTGTTTTCTTCCTGAAGTGTGAACTAAATAAAGTGTTGGTCCTATTTTCTGGACACATGTAATGACAGCGAAGTTCCATGGACCTAGCCTGCACACCCATAAGAATCAGGCACATATTGTCCTCTATTAGGAGATGTCCCCCAAATCCTCTATAACCTGAAGGATTCATAGAATCATAGAGTTGGAAGGGACTCAGTGGATCATCTAGTCCACCCCCTGCCTGTAGCAGGAGATCCTCATCTTCGAGGACCCAGGTCTCAAACCCTATCCTCCGTGGTGGGACCGGCCTGGCCCAAGAACCGGTTCCCCAGACGTGGGCAGGGCCAGGCCGGGTCAGGGGGCAGGGTCAGGGGTCGGGGTCAGGGAGGTTTTTAATTAAAAAAATTAAAAAAAATTAAAAAAAATAAAATTGACTGTCATGGGACTTACTTCTGAGTAGACCTCCCTAGGATTGGGCTCTGAGGCTGCAGTGCCAGCCACACTTTTCTGGAAGTAAGTCCAGGCACCCCAGAGGAGGGGGAGGTTGGCACTGGGCTGGGGAGATGATATCCAGAGGAGATGTTCTGGAAAAGAGGACACGGGCACCCCAGAGGAGGGGGAGGTTGGCACTGGGCAGGGGAGAGGATATCCAGAGGAGATGTCCTGGAAAAGAGGACACAGGCACCCCAGAGGAGGGGGAGGTTGGCACTGGGCTGGGGAGAGGCTATCCAGAGGAGATGTCCTGGAAAAGAGGACACGGGCACCCCAGAGGATGGGGAGGCTGCAGGCTATAGTGCCAGCCACTTTCCTGGGAGTAAGTCCCATTGATTGTCATGGGACTTACCTCTGAGTAGTCATGCATACGATTGGGCTCTCAGGCTGCACTCTGTCCACACTTTCCTGTGAGTAAGACCCATTGAGCACAATAGGGCTTACTTTTGAGTAGACATGGTTAGGATTATAGTCACCAGAAATAGGATCTATCCTGGAAAGGGGGAGGGAATCCAAATGAGTTTCCTGGGAGTAAGACCCATTGACTACCATGGCACTTACTTCTGAGGAGACAGGCACAGGATTGGGCTCTGAGGTTGCAGTCCTGAGCAAGGCAGCAGGTCAGTTCAGGTCAGGCTCAGGAGGGGAACAGCCGCAGGGTGCCTAGCTGGGAGGCAAAGCAGCCTGGCTGGCTGAGAGGAGCGCGCGATGCAGGTGGCTCCTCTCTCTCTCGCCAGCTGGGCTCAGTACAGGAGGCGGGGAGGAGGGACTTCCTCACCCGCCTCCAAGCAGCAGCTGCGTGCGCACTGTGCGCACGCAGAGTAAAAATGGCAGCTTCAGTGGCAGGTAGAGGCTGGGGACTGGTCCTCACCGTCCCGGTCCCTTCACGCCCTACCGGCTCGCCACCGGCTGCCAAAAAGCAAGATCCTCTTCGGGCGAGTAGCCCTGATCCGGTAAGTGCCCACCTGTGCCTATCCTGCTGGTTAACAGGCACAGTGTCTTAACCGCTTGCGCCACTAGAAGGCGAATGTCTTTGAAAGTAGAAAGCTTGAGAAGGTATCACCTCATGTCTTGAGTGTCTCCTTCTCCTTTTTTTATGTTCTTATGTCCTTTATGTTCAGGATTTAAATCACTAGGAAGATTTAGCCAAGGCAGTACATGTCTATGCTCCTGATGCTGGGAACATACCACAGAAGATATCCATACCTTTCATGGCTCATCCCTTTCACGACCCAGATAGTGTAAGGGTCATGAAAGTGGGACTGAGACCTGGAAGATCCAGGTTGAAATCCCTCCTTGGCCATAAAACTTCCTGCATGACCTTGGGCCAGTCACTTGCTCAAAGCCTCACCTATCTCATAGGGTTGTTGTGAGGATAGCAGGAGAGGAGAAATGAAAGATGTGTAAGCTGACTTGGGCATGTGCTTTGGAATGGGAAAGGCCATATATGTATGTATGTATGTATGTATGTATGTATGTATGTATGTATGTATGTATGTATGTATGTATGAATAGATAGATAGATAGATAGATAGATAGATAGATAGATAGATAGATAGATAGATAGATAGATAGCAAGCAAGCACTGCTTGGGCTTCATATTCAGGCTGCAAGCTAAGTGCCTGTCTAGCACATTAGGTAGGACTGGCTTCCAAGGAATCATGAATAGGATTGTCTGTCAGTGAATTACTCCCTATATACAACCCCTATGGGATCTACTCATGAAGCATGCAAATGCCAGAAATAAAATATTCTTAGTGCAGATCAACTGGGTGTGGGTCAGACATGAACAAGAGGATGGGCAACTTCAGAATATGCCAACTTCAAGACTGGATATTTTGAAACCTTCTGACATCTTGCTTGTTGTTAAAACCAGCAACCTCACTTCTCCACTCCTCTCTAAAAACAGATCTGCCGAGGATTAACTTAAAAAATTTCTGGTTTTATTTTTCATTTTTATGAGACTGAATATGCACTACCGGATTACATCTTACAAGCAAAGCACTGAATCTCAGTGTGATGGCTAATGAGGTAGGAAGCAGACAAAACTTTGCCTCAGGAGGACAGATGGTGCTCACCAAGATTGCTAAGTTGTGGAACGCTGGAACTTTGCCGCCGGCTCTCTGGAGAAGATTGGCAGACTTTTTGTTTGAAGGACATGAAGAGGTGTTGGCAAAGCTCCTCGGGAATATCCACTTCCAGATATGTCCTCATAAAGAGCTGGAACCCTTCATAGTCAATGGGCTGTGGTGTGGAAGATAGTAAAAAAATTCAATGAGAAATCCTATCACCACAGTCAGTACTCACCTTGAACTTGGGGCCAAATAGGTGTAAAATTAAGCACATAAAGACATTACTCTGTTTTTCAAACTTTAAAATAGCAGTTTTGTGGAGCCTGACCCAGGTCAGATTGTGCTGCGGATGTAGGGAAATTTTATCTTTTACCTTCTACAATTTTTTACAGCAGAAAATTGGTTGCCAAAGCAGTGATGAACCCCTGAAGGTGCTATTTGCTGCAATGGCACATTTGGGAGTTTGAGAGGTTGATTTTCTGTGGGAAAATGGCATGGTTGACATAACTTAGTGTTGATCTAGATTGGTCCCTATGCAGTTGCTATTTTAAAGTATGCCTCCAAAGTACACGATGATATGTTTCACGTCACATCTTATATGCATCAGCAACTGTATTTTCATTTTTCAAAAAATGGCTCTCATATCAAGCTGTGCAGAAATACAGCTGTTCCTCATACAACCAAAAACTGGATTTAGCCACAAAGCTTTCAAACCATTGCTATGCATGATATTCAAATTATGAACACATACCAACAAGTATTTCATAGGAACTATGTGGATTCCCAATAGGTAGCCAGGGAGAATGTCAGAATTTCAGAAATGTGATTGAAAGGATAACGGCTCAGTACTTGAGGTCAGAGTGAAGACTATCCTTTGAGTACTTTTAAATCTAGTCAATTTGAATGTTTACCTCTGGGTTTTTTGTTTCTTTTTATTTTGGTTACAACCTATGTTCAGTGGTGTCACTAGGGTTTGCATCATTCTTTGTGGTAGGCCATGATGGACTTCTTCCCATACAGTGGATGGGACAAGTCCTGGGCAGTGGCATGATCATGTACCATTGCCCTTTCTCTGCTGGGTTTTTTTTTTTGCTATAATGTTTGACAGAATAGAGATATTTCAGCATGGCTTGTTTCATTGCATTCTGCATGAATTACACTTTGATGTCATATAACATTATGGTATTATTCAAAATACGATCCAGTCGTGATGTCAGCCAGTGACATCCAGTGGTGAAATCCAGTAGTGATGGAACCCTTCCTGTGCATGTCACCTGGTGCAGCCTGCACTCCCTAGTGACACCACTATTAGTGTTAACTAATTCAAAATGTGCCTATACTTAAATAAACCATGCAAATAAACAACAAAAAGATGACATAGAGCAGTTTGAATGGCATGGTAATGGTACTTTACCCTAGGAAAGAAAAGATTAGTAACAACTGATAGCAGTGCTCATCCTCACAACAACTACCACATCATCCCTGATGAGTGGGGGTTGCAAAGGGATTCTAGGCCAACAATGCACAATTACATTACATCAAATCACTGTAGATGTGGTGGCACTCCATGATGAGCATTAGACCCATGGATAAGCAGATAATACAAAATGAAAGTGTTTGTAGTGATAAACACTGGAGGCCAACCTTCAGTGTGTATTTTACCACTGCAGTGATTTTGGGTTTCACGTCTTTAGCAAAAAGATACTTTGAAAAACGTATATCCAAAGAACTCCTAAGAAAAATGGTCACAGACTGTGAAGCAGAAATATACAGAAGCATACCTATCTTGGTGCAAAACAGACTCACATGGATCAAGGTGAAAATACACCACAGACATAAATTACATATAGCAGAATGTACTAAGTTCCATCTTTTCATATAAAAGGAGTGACCTGGAATGCATATGTCAAATAGTATGCACTGGAAATTCTTGAAAGCATATATACAGGAATGCAACCAGATCTTTCCTTCAGATTAAAGCAGGGTTCCACAACAGGAATACATGCTCCAGATATGTTTGTCACAAGAAAACATCATGACATGCATAAAACATAGCAGTAACGCACACTGTACTGCATGCATATGCATACCAAGCAACAGTACTTGGGTAGGAATTGCTGTCCAAGTTTTTTCAAGAATGTGCATCACAGCAAAGGACAAAATGCTCAGCACAAGTTGTAGCAAGCAACCTGGGTGGGTTCATATAGGGCCTCCTTGAAGGGATTGGTGGAATAGATCTGGCCCAGTTTGGTTGCTGGGCTGAGCAGCAAGACCATCTGCATAGGACACCAATACCTCACCTCTTCTCTCCTTTGTGTACTATTCTTTTTACTGGTCAGAGAATAAACTCCTGGCTCAGTTCTAGGCTCTGCCAGGGAAAAATCCAGAGCAGTTACGGGTCCACACAGTTACGGCAATCTTATGGAAAGTCACCTTAACTGCTCCAACGCAAAGGGCTTATTTTGACTTTAGGATATGGGCCTCAGTCTGCTCTGGGCCCTGAAGCAGTCGGCTGACATGCCCAACTCGTCATCCTGTTAAGTTTACAAGTTTTTGATGCCACATCATCAAAACAGTGTGCTGGAAATCCATGTGGGATTGAAGGGGTGTCTTAGAGACATTGCAAACTGCCTTTCTTCCAACTCTGCAGGATAATTTGCACTCTACAAGCAAGAACCTACAATTCTGCCAGCATATTCTACCATTTGAAAAATTTACACAAAGCTCAAAGCAATTAGCATATCCACTTACTAGTACTTTTCCTCTTGCTGACATTAATACTTCCCATAATGCTTCTTCTTTTAGTACTAATTCATTACAGTGCACTTTGTCCTGGCATGACTGACTTCTCTTATAGCCCACGAGGGCAGTGCACTCTAGGTAGCACAGGACAAATTAGTTCCAGATTTATCTTTAACAATGTTGTATGTAGTGCTGGTTCTTACAGTGCTCAGCTTTCTGGTAACACAAGCATGTATTGGTTGGCTGATTGTTGTGAGATCATGCATGACAGCGCACAAATTAGTGGGCTACTGTCATGGACCATATCTCACGCTGAAGAATCCTGTTGACTCTTCATTCTCGATAGTCACTTAGTCTGCAATCCTAACCTCCAGTTAGGCTGACCTAAGCCCTGGTATAAGTCCTGTGCTGACTTGAGGGTGTCACAAAAGTGCCATAAGACACTTCAGCGCCACTCCTGGAGGAAGGTTAGATTAGTGCACAGACATGTTCTTGCCTTCCTACTTGGCATCAATCAGTCTTGAAAGACCATGGTATCGTGCTTGACACTGTATGCAAAGCACGAAGGCCTGGGTAGGTTAATATGGAGGATAGGCTGTTACCCAAGCAGCAAATACCCCCCCTCCACGCTACTGAAATAGTCCAGTGGAATGGCAGAGCCGATACGATTGGTTCCAGCTGCATCGCAGAGCTGGGCTATGGCTCCCTACATTACCATGGGAATTGGAAGACGGATGAGTTGTACCGGCTTAGGTTAAGATTGCACCGTTAAGTGGCTGGTCTGTATTGGGGTGTGGAAGAGGAGGTGAAGTGGTCATAGGTTTCATTCTGATTCTTTGCCCCACCCAAGGAAAGGCCTATCAGACACTAAATACTGTATTTGAATCTATCTTCTGCTAGTCTGTGAATGTTGTTAAAAAGTGATTTTAAAAGAAAAGGGAGCAAAAAATGGAATGCACACTGCAATCAAAGTAGATTTATGTCACAAGCTGATTTTTTAAAAAGTGGAAATAAGCCTGATGTGTTTAACTTCATCTATAGCCATATGGTTTCAACCAGCTATGACCTGTCTGTGATGAGCAGTAATCTCTGCATGGTTGGGGGTGCTGAAATAAGAAGACCAATTCACAATTCAGGAAGCAACAGTCCTAAAATGTCACTGTTGATATGACCCTCAGAATGCTGACTCCCTAAAAATAGAGATGTTGTCTCGAGGATTTCCTGCTTTCTCAGTGAGAATAGACTGAAAATGTGCCAGTGGGATACATGATTTCTGGATCCCTGGTTTATGCAGCAGCAAACATGCAAAGCAACACATAAACACCACATGTGATAACCAGAATATGGAAAACAAGTCTTACTTGATTCAGAGTGTCTTGTTTCTAAGGAAAGGAAGAGCAGAAAAAGACAAAGCAACATTTGATGAAGATGTGCTAGGAGTGAAGGAACCAAAAATACCGACTCTGCTGGACAGAGCCAATTTTGTCATTCTGGACAGCATATGATACAGCAATCTTTCCCTTGACTCAGAATGCAACTGGATGTTGGTGGCAGTGGGGTCAATGGTTTTAAATTACCACCATGTCAAAATTCACTGGTAGCTGGAATTGGGAATTCCAGCACTGGGAAATGGAATGAGGGTCTTGGGGAAGGAGAAGGTGTTTCAGGATGGGAGAGCGAGGAGAGAAGGCAGGGAGGAAGTATGGTGGTAGAGAGGAAGGGGAGTGAGAGGAGTGGGGGACTGGTAGAGCTCATGGCCTGATATGGTGCCTCTTGATTCAAGGCAACTCATGATGCAAATCAAGTAACAAATGTCCTTTTACCTGTGGACAGGGTAACCATATGTCATAATCTAAAAAAGAGGACAAGGACCCCTGAAAATGTAGGACTTCCAAGTAAAATGTAGGACACCACAAAATTAAAGCTAAAAGCACTCATAGACCATATTTACTTGAATCTAATGCACATCGAATCTAATGCACATCCTATACTTATAATCAAAATACCTCATTTACTTGAATCTACATTGAATCTAATGTATACTCTGATTTTGGAGACTAAATTTGGCTGGGAAAGGTGAGTGTTAGATGCGTGTAAATACAGTATATTGTATTGTACAGTATATTGCTTTAATGTGGTTAGTTTAAACATTAATTGCTTATTATTAAATTTAAAACTATTACATATAAATTATTCATTACAAGAAGGTTACATATGGCTCACAAGGGAAAAGAGGACAATGAAGATTTTTTTTTCCAGATCTCGACTAAAAAAGAGGACATGTCCTGGAAAAACAGAACATATGGTCACCCGACTGAAGGAGCTGTCAGTGTTTGGCTGGTAGTGCTCAGGATACCACAGAAGTCATTTCAGTGCCGCAGCAGTCCTAGTACTCTAGGCAGTTTAGGATTGGACTGCCCATGAGAAATGAAATTTATTCATCATACTGTCATCCTCCCCTTCCTCCAAGAAATTTGGTTATATGGGCTAAGCCATAATGTGTAAGATGCCTAGGAAAGGACATCCAGCAGCCCATGTCTGAGGCTCACCTCCTGCAATACACTTAAGTTAACCAGGCCAACTGGAGGAGGATGAGGGCACACACTGTCTCTACTGTGTATTGCCAGATTAAACATGGTAAGCTGACCCAAAATGACATTGAACTGGATAAACCACTTGTCTCCAAGCCAGAGAAGAAACCTGACCAACTTGTCTCCATGGAATGATGATGCATACTCTTGCTCTGCTCTCGAATAAGTGTTATATTGGCAGCAAGGCCCAATAAGATTAGCCCATTCATGTATGTTTAAAATATGATATAGATTCATAGAATCGTAGAGTTGGAAGGGACCCAGTGGATCATCTAGTCCAACCCCCTGCCTGTAGCAGGAAATCCTCATCTTATTGGGACCCACGTCTCGAACCCTGGCCGGCTGGTTAACAGGCACCGTGTCTTAACCACTTGCACCACCAGATCTATGTTGAGGTTTATTTTTTCATTTAAAATACCCACACGTGCAGGTCCAATCCAGATCAGAATTGCAGGTCTGACATGGGGAGTGATGGACCCCTTTCAATTTATGCTGTTTGAAAAACCCGCCCTATAGTGGGTCCTTGAATATGCCAATTGTGCAGCTGCCCCCCTGAGCTAGTTAGCCCAAAGCAACTATTTCCAGTAAATACCCATTTATGAGCCAACCAGCAGCTGGTGGTGTGTGGGTTGTAGTGGGAAAACTGTGAAAGAGAAAAGAGTTAATTTCCTCCTCCCTGCATGCCAAGTATGAAGAATTGGCTGTTCTTTCCCCTAACTTTTGTAGCCCAATTTTGTTATTCTTGACCTTTTAAATTCTCCAGCAGCTTCAATGATGCCTAAGAATCCTAAAAGTCTCAAAGGCCCTGCCTGTGTTATTTTGGGATTCAGGACCATAGAAAGGGGACATGGCAGTCCAGAAAGGTCCTTTGTGGTTTTGCTCTCATCACTCCTGGATTTCTTCCAACTAATCCTCTTGTTGAGATCGGCATATTCCCCCATGTTGGGCAGTGCACCCAAGTCCACATAATGACAGAAAGCAGTGAGATGTGGTGACCTGTGGTTTCCCTATACCCATCAGATGACATTATGATATAATCACACCTAGGTGTCTTAAGGATAAGAAGAAGGACATTAAGGGCGCAATCCAGAGTAACTACGTGGAGTCCTTGCTCCGGTGTAAGAACAATTTGCTCTGGATTGCAATATGAATTTCCCATAGGTTTTCACTAGGTAGTGCAGCAACTATGGGTGCACATAAAGTCTCTTACGTGCTCCCGTAGTTACTCTGGATTGTAGGGTTAGATGTGTTTTTCCAGGACTGCTGTTGAAAACAGATCATCACAACAATGGAATATGTTTGAGTACAGTACTGTACTACAATTTGAACTTCCCATCATGTGATTTAATGCCAATCCCACCCTGCATGAGAATATAGGGTACAGGGCATCTACTGCATCCTGTGGGTCAGGAACGGACAGGACAGCCAGGAAAGGTAAGTAAAGAAAAGCATTGACTTTTATATCTGTCTCCAGCTAGTACCTTACATTTTACTGCCATTGTGAGACCTTATATCTTGCCCGGTGCTTGATTTTTTTCAATGTTGAACACTCTCTCCTTGAATGGCTGGATGGACTGGACATTAACATCTGATTTATAATAAGTTCATGTATTATACGCCATATGCTATATAAATAAAATACTGGCATAGGTCTATGGAGCTGCCAGAGGCATGGATATGGAAGATGGCAGACCAGCAGAGAGGTTGTCACTCCAGTGTGATTTCTTGGCAGACCTTGGGGTCTGCTGGCGTATTGTATGGATAGGACTGGAAAATAGGATAGGACACTCATCAGTGGAGTGTCCTATATATGGATGTACATAGGCTGCAATCCTAACCTGCAAGTTAGGTTGGCCTAAGCCCTGGCACAAGTCCTGTGCTGTGATGAGGATGTCACAAAAATGCCATATGTCATTTGTGTGCCACTCCTGGGGGGGGGGGGGGGTTAGGCCAGTGCACAAACATGGAAAGGGAAGACCCACAGGAAAGGGAAGACCAATAAGTTGTGCTGGCCTAGGTTAGGATTTTTACCTATCATTGTTTATTATTACCACAGCGGAAGCACCATCCATATATTAGGAGCGCCCACATCACACCCAGGAGGAACCTGTTCTTCATCAGAAGCCAGATTTGCACAACACTGATTGGCTACATATATCAATATCAATCATATATATATATATATATATATATATATATATATATATATATATATATATATATATATATATATATATATATATATATATATATATATATATATATGTGTGTGTGTGTGTGTGTGTGTGTGTGTGTGTGTGTGTGTGTGTGTGTGTGTGTGTGTCTGTCTGTCTGTCTGTCTGTCTGTCTGTCTGTCTGTTTATCTGTCTGTCTCTCTCTGTGTGTGGTATATATTAATCACAAAGCTACTCCCGTTGCCCCACTTTTCAGAGCAGGGCTGTGCATAGTATTGATGAGCTGTGTCATGGAGATACTTCTCAGAGCTATTTTTAAAGGCTAAAAAAATCTCAATATAAATTGTTTTTTAAATGCCTATTGCCAAGCACACTTTTGAGCAGATAAATATGCAGAGCGCGTGAAAAGAAAAACAAAATAGACATACCACCTGGAGCACTAAAGGGAAGTGCAAATAAGAAGAGATACTCCAAATTTTATGCAGAGGCTATACGTGCGTCATGGGAAGAAGGAAGCCAAAAGAAAGCAGCACTTGCTCTGCATACTCAGGCCTGTTTCCAGAGACATCTGTACATACCGCAATATCCTTGATTTTTACTCAGCGTCACAGCCTGTGTTGCTATTGCTAGAGGCGAGCTGCAGCCCGAAGGGTATCCTTGACCTCCCTGCCAGCAAAGACGGGATATCCCCTCAAAGAATGGCAAATAACAATCCCACTTTGGCTTTTCCTGACAGAGGTGGGAAGGGAATGCAATGGTATAATTTTAGCAGTGGGTTATTGGCTCCCTTGGTAAGTCATCACTGCAGGGATAAAGTCCTGGGAGGGGCACTAAACAAAATGATAATTAAGTGACACAATGAGACTGTAGGAAAAATCACTCCCTCCCCCTTCAAAATGCACTCCTTCATGGTCAGCTTCCTCCGCACCCTCGGCTGGAAAGCAATCTGTTCTTCAAAGAGATTTTAAAGGCAATTAGTCATGAAAGCCAACGGCAAATGTTGTAATTTCTCTGAGCGGGTAGTAATGAATTATACCTCAGCCGCTTTGTGGATTTGAAAACACCACAGTAATATCTCCTATCGTGGGATGCAAACTGCAGCATACACTCTGGGTAGAAAGCAATGCAGCCCACTTACAGCCACCCACAACATCACATTTGTCCTGTTCCTTCCAAAGTGCCTAACGTGTTCTCTTTGGAGCAGGGCACACAGTTGCAGTTTCTGCGGTGTCTTTTGTTGCCTTGTCCCAGTAATTACTCCATGTCAAGAATTTCCTTACAAATTCTTTGAGCCCATTGCACATTTCATTTTATTTGAGCGGCTGCAGTTCTGGAGCCCCTTTTGTGTCTGAATATCTCTGTAGTACTTTCCTTCTCTTACCTGGGAACTGGGCACACTTAACTGTCCCTAATAATCTCCTTTCCTGGAATGGTGATGGTACAGGGTGACCATATGGCATAACTGATAAAGAGGACAAGGCCCTCCAAAAATATAGGACATTCTAGAAAAATGAAGGACATGACAAAACAAAAGCTAAAAAAGCTTTAATGTGGTTGATTTAAGCACTGCGGCTGCAATCCTAACTTCCAGTTAGGCCGGCATAAACCTTGGCATAAGACCTGTGCTGATCAGGGGCTCTCACAAAAATGATATAAAACAGTTCTGCCCCACTCATGGGGGGGGGGGGGTTAGGTTAGTGCATAGGCATACACTGACCAACCTTCCCACACCACAACAGAAAGATATGCCACGTGAGATAGGGCAGAATCCTAACAAATTTAGGCTGGCATATCTTGCATATTATTAAATTTATAACTATTACATAAAATTTATTACATCTAAATTTATTAATTACAAGAAGGCTACATAGTGCCTGCTCACAAGGAAAGGAGGACAATGAACATTTTTTCCAAGACACAGGGCTTAAAAAGAGGACATGCCCTGGAAAAGGAGGATATATGGTCATTCTGTGATGGTAGGACCCCTTTTCCTAGGGTCGAATGCCCTTCAGAACAGGAAGGTATGAAAAGCAGATTCTCCCTATATGTCTATCATCAACACCAAACCAACACCTTGAATTTTATTCAAAAATTTTATCAAAAGTCTGTTGTGTTGGAGTTGCCACATTGATGGACTGCACTTCCCCAGTGAGAAAGATCAGGAAAATCATATAAAATGGAGCACAGAGAGCCTTTACCATTAACCACTGCATAGAAAAGGGAATTCAAGCAGGTGCTGCTTTTTAAACCCTTCTATGATGTGCTAAACCTGCCTCAATTTCCCCTTCTATGCAATGGAAAAGGTAGAGTCACTTATGTCCTCAATTCTAAATGGTCACCCTTCGCAAGATGCCAATCCGATAAAGGGCAGAACCTTAAACACATTTACTGTTGTATAAACCCCACCAACTTCAGTGGGACTTGCAGCTGAGTAAACATGCTTAGGATCACACTGTACATCTGCAACATTTTTCTTTATTGCTGCTTTAAGATTATTTGCAGATAAAGGCTTAGCATCATGTCCTCAGAAACCTCTATTTTATGACATGATAAATAGGATATTTTTACCTTTGTAGAAGTATTTTTGTATCATTCAGCCTGAGGAAGTGTTCTGTATCACTCGAGTGCTCCCATACTGCATTGTGACCTTGCTTGATCCTAATAAATGGTATTATTTGATTGACCTTGTCACTTCTGTTCAATCAGATCAACATAGCTCGCTGGTTTTGTTTTTAGGAACATAGTCACTGTGCTTACCTGTTCCGGATTATATTTTGATAGGACACCATCCCCATGGAATTCTTCTAAAACGTCTTTTAATTTTTTGGTAGAATCTAGAAGTGAAGAGTGCATTACAATAACAATTAAAAAAATCCGTTCTAGCAGTTTATCGAGCAAAGGAATGAGGATACTGTAATATCCACTGCAAAATTCTAAATAAAAATAAACTGTAAAAACATCAGGATAACACTCTTTTTTAATTTTGTCTGTTTTCATATAAGAGGCTTTTAATAAACTCACAAATGTATGAAATGCAGTATTAAAATGCTATGTTTACAATATCCTGCTTTCTTTAAAGCAGAAGATGCATTAAACTGGCACTTACCAATAATAAATATTTGAGGCTAATATTATGTAGAGTACAGAATACAACTGCTTTCTCTAAGATTTCTTGGCATGAGAAGTTCTGACAAGCCAATGGCCACTTCAGAAGCGAATAACTTTTTTCCTCCAGAAAGAACGTCAAACAGAACAAAATGCATGCAAGCCACAAATAGGTCATCCCATGTTAACATCATGCATGGGCTTTGTCATGTGGTGTCAAAGGGAAGTTTTTCTCCTCCAAGACAAATAGCAGACCATGTTAGACTGGGACCCTGGCAAAGGGGAGGGTTGAAGCTGCCTTCCCCATGCTGGCTGCTATTTTGTTTAAAGGAAACACACATGGCAGTGTTAAGCCAATGCTTAATGTAACATGTCGAATGACCCCAATTACGGTAATTAGGTGCTTGATGATGTCCCTGTTATTAGGAAGAAGAGCAAGTTTCAGACAGACAAAATGATGGCACAGAAGCAACTGCTTATCAGGCAAACAAGTTCATCATCTCAGGTGGAAACAAATAATTCAGCTAGCATAGCCTCCATATGTATGTTCTGCAGGATTCAGAAATATATTCAGGAGTGGCATCAGCGGGCAGACAGAAAACACTGGTTAGAGGCCCTGACCCATTAGCCTGCTCAAACACCTCCTTGAATTCTCAGTATGAGTGGCAGTGGTAGTATTGACTGCATCATTGGTCATAAACCAGGTTATCAAGTGAGGACCCAGAGTAGGAATTTCCCAGGGCCTTGGCATAAATCCTGTGCTGATGTGGTGCTGTCACAAAATTGCCATAAAACACTGCTGCCCCACTCATGGAGGATGGGTTAGGTTAGTGCACAGGCATACACTGACCTCCCCACATCACCATGGAAAGACATGCTATGTGAGATGATGAGATATGGGGTTCATTTAACTGTAACTGGGGCATCTAGAGGGCTATGCTGATTGTTATGTGGTGGACAGTGTTGCTACAGCCAATATATGAGATATGTGGCATGTGAGATACGCCATGTGAGCAAGCTAGTGTTGGCACTAAGTGAATTAACCCTTATAAAAGCCCATTTAAAATCAAAAGCAGAAATCTAAATGCTTGCTGCCACATCCACGTTCCCTTCCGGCAATAACAATAACTTGGTTGTGTGTGGGATAGTAGCATTTTTACTGTAGCTGTTCCTCTCTTCAACCATGGATCTGAGAGCTGCTTAACCCCCTCTGCTCCTTATACAAAGAGCACAGTAAATTTAACATGATGCGATAACATCTTCCATTATTTTCTAACACTAAAAATATTGCAAAGAGTTCTTTCATAAGATGTCCCGATGGAAGCCAGTTTCTTTTTTTAATCTTCCTTGCTGGGGTCTCAGAACTCCAGGAGGTGAAATGTCTCCGCAAGCTCACAGCTCAGCTGCCCTGGATTAAGGAGTCAGCCTGAAAGGATCAAAATAGTCTGAAATACCACAGGAAAAATGCTTAAAAAGGAGGAATCTGCCCTCAGATGTCAAATGAGGCTTCTAAAAATAAACTACAAAGGGGCTGCACAAATGCTGAAGATCTTATTACTGGTAATGGAGGCTGTGTTTTTGGGCTAGAGTCTTTGATAGAGGAAATTCACAGTGATAAGGTCAGTGGGAAGAAATTGTTTGAAGCACCCCCATCTCACATGCTGAAACTTCAGGCAATCCCCATGTAAAATTTGTTTACCACAAGCAGAGAAGGTTGAATGAAGGTCTACTTCTTTTGAACATGTTTCATCAGAGATGGAATCAGAAGGGGTCTTGAAAGGATTCACATCTTCCTCTGCAAATCCCACTGCCAGCCCTTTTGGTAATATCTTGTTGGTTGCAATGCCTTTAGGTTGCAACCTAAATATCTTTTAGATTGCAATACACTCCCTACAATCCAGAGTAACTACAGGAGCACATAAAAGACATTACGTGTACCCGTAGTTACTGCACCACCTAGTAAAAACCTATGGGAAATTCATATTGCAATTCACAGCAAATTGTTCTTATACCAGAGCAAGGACTCCCCGTAGTTACTCTGGAATGCGCCCTAAATGTATTTACAGGTGTTCCCTGCTTATTTGTCTTTAGGAATGGAGCCATGATGAAAAGTGGAAACAGTTGAAAAGTGGAATCCTATCTTTTTTTAGTTTACAAATGTTGCTTCCAATGCTTTTTTAGCTAGCAAACTGCAAATGACTTTTTTATCTTGCAGATTCCTGACACAAAGATTTTTGCAAATGTTTTATGAATGGAAATAGATCTGGAGCTAAAGTTAGTGTGAGTGCACTATCTCTCTCACTCACACACACATACACTCACCAAAACAGTTTGAATCACCATGTCATATGCAAATCAACATGGGAGAAAGCAACTTTAGCATTAAGCCAGCAGAGAGAGATTGAAAGAGCGGAGCATGTGTTAAATGAACGAATTCTTGATATAATTGAAAAGTGTTAAACAAGTGGAAAATGAACTGTCAGAAAGCGGTTTCCCAAGTTTCCCAACTTGGACTTTCTTTTGAATTATGGGCACAATCCAGAGTAACGATAGGAGCATGTAAGAGACATTATGTGCGCCTGGAGTTACTGCACCACCTAGTGAAAACCTATGGGAAATTCATATTGCAATCCAGAGTAACTTGTTCTTACTCTGGAGCAAGGGCTCCCCATAGTTACCCTGGATTTCACCCTATGTCAACAAAAGAGCTAGTGTAAGTCCAAGTACAGCCATTGGAGACCAGGAGTCCAATGGAGAGGTAGGTTAAAATGGTGTTTAATTATCTCTCCAGGTTGTTCCCTGACCCCACAACATATAGCACATCTTCCTTCAGCAGTGCTGCAAGTTCTGGGTTGGCAAGTGATAGAATTGGGCACACTGCATATAAGTGGTGTGTAGCTTGCGTTAAGGCAATGGGGTCAGATGCTCCATATTTGTTGTTGACTTCCTCCCAACCTTCCCTATACAATCAGGAAGAAGGTTACATCTGGCATGTTTCAACAGAAACCCTTATTTAATCTCTTAGTTGGCCTTTCTCACAGAATTAATGGTAAAGGCCATGATTTAAATTACCGTATTTCCCAGTTTATAAGACACATTTTTTCTCCCCCCCGGGGGGGGGGGGGAATGTCTATGCATCTCATAGAGTGTTAGGGCCAATCCTGGATCACCTTACCCCATCTCCTTCCTATCAAAACTTATGGTCAAAAAAGTAAAAATCAAAAATATAAAAACAAAAAAATACATTTTTTGGCAATTTTTTTAAGTGGGTAGGAATTTTGGCTTTGGGGTTCAGGAATTTTGGGTTTGACTTCTGGTCACCCTGGCACAGTTGCAATCCTAAGCAGCCTTCCCTGGCTTGGAGATTTGCTCCAAAGTAGACATGCACAAGACCTGGTCCCTCCTGCTCCATGCCTATGCCTCCCTCACTCTTCCCTATCTATCTAGATCCCTTCACCTTTCCTACCTACCCCCCAAAAGAACCCCCCCAACTTACCTGCCTTCTTGGACCATTTGCAATGAGATTTGTGCAAAAGTCACAAATCACTGACACCAGAGATGATGAGTTTTTGGGGTTCCCAGAAAATTAGAAGAGTGCTTGAAGCTTAAAGTCTTTCCTCATTTGTTAATGACAGTGATAATGATTCTTAATACCACTGTTGACTTTACATGGTTGAAATATTCTGCTATATTTTATTAAATATATTAGTACACCATTTGGTTCAGAATACTTTTTTTCTTGTTTTGCTCCTCTAAACTTTGGTGTGTCTCACGGTCCGGTGCATGTAATAAGCTGGGAAATACGGTAATTGTGCCACTTTTATGGTAAGGACATGACATCTATGTATTATTTTATCCACAACGTTCTGGCCACTAATTAGCTTTATGCTGTTGCCTATACCGGTTCAGCCTTGTTATACACTGATTTTTTTATCCATCGACATGGATGGCCACTGCGAATCATAATTTTATAAACAGCATTCTGCTGTTGTAGAAAGATAGTCATGCAAGCAGTCGTTCCTTTCTTCAGCTCAGCCAGGCAAAAGCAAGGGGTCCTTTTCTAATTGCTGAATGAGTTTCTACAACAGTAAGAAAAGCTGATTTTAAACCACTGTAAAAGAATGCACTTTTTAAATAAACCACTGCTTCCTTTTAACACAATTTTTTGTATCAGTAGGGAGTTCCAGAATCAAATTCCTGTAGGTACTGAGGCACAACCTTGTTCCAGTAAGAGCAATGGGGGAGCAAGAAACCTGAAGTGGGTCTTTAAATCTATTATGCCACACAATTTTTTTATAGCTGGATTTTTTTTTATCCACGGGAAGTTCCAGAAAGCTGAGTGGACACCTGTATAAGAATCAAATCTGAGTTGAGACAGGCAAAATACTTACAGTCAGAATACTGTTGAAGTTGAGCAAACTCTGCCGGACTAAGTGTGATCCATGTGCCATCACTCATCTTTCAGGTGATGTCTGGGAAGGCTGTGTCCACCTTCAGCAATGGTCCTTGCAGGAGATGCACCTCTGGAGCTAGGAATTATTGTGGGTCATCACGCCCATGGCTCGAAAAGCCTAGGATGCCACTGTTGTTATCATTAGATGTGGAACTCAAATCCTGATCAGCAGGAGAACTGATGTCCTTGGTTCCTTCAAAGCCATCCTTACAGCTGAACTACGCAAGAGACTTCACAACTGGAAAACCATATGGCTGGATCAGCTCTATTGGAACCTAAATGGCAGATTAAGGTTTCAAAAATCAGTTACTAAGTTCTGAGAACTGGATGTTTGTTTTGAAATACAGGATGTCCCTTCTAGCCCTTCCCCTAGTTCAGAACACTGTAGAGTGGAGATACACCACAAATTAAGGCTGTTTCTCAAAACACAAATGCTTGACAGCTCTAGGAAGGCTATTTGGCTTAATGCCTCAGAATGACTATAACACCTGGGACCCATTCAGCTGAACATTTAAACATTGTGCAAAAATCAAATTAAGTAAGCATCTCTATCTAATCCCATAGATGTTCTAATCACAGCAGCAAAGTGGGGTTAATAGAACATCTTAGAAACATTTTCCTTCCCAATAACAAAAGAGTGGTTTGGTGAATAGGAGTCTTTCCAGATGATACAGGTTTTGAGCAGGGAAGGCACGGTCAACAGCATCCCCATCTACTCCAGGAAGCACATCCACTACTGGGGAATCACAGATTTCCCAGTTCTCAAACCAGTAGGTTGCCTAGAGACTGCAGTCCTTCCCCCAAAAGCTCAAATACTGGATGGGATAATTCTGTGTGGAGAAAACCTTTAAGAATCACTGGCATAGGGTTGCCATATGTCCCAGACAATCCCAATTTGGGGGAATTGTGTTCACATACTGGCAAATGGGACAGAAGGTCTTGTTCCAATTTTACGGAAGAGAATTATGGCAACCCTACTCTGGCAGCTATTGCACTCTTACAAAACCACATAAATAGCATCCTCCATTCATAAACCATTTTTTTCTGGTTGATTCCCTCACTCTAAGGTTTGAGTGCATGTTTCTCAGCAGCAAAACTATCCTAACTACTTCTATTATATAGGGTAAAATTCGACAATATGGCTAGCTGAATATTCGACAATGGCTAGCAGGGATATTCGACAATATGGCTAGCTGAATTAACAGGATCACCATATACATGTTTACTTAGAAGTAAGTTCCATTATATTCAGTGGAGCTTACTCCCAGGGAAGTATAGTGTTGCAGCTTAGGAAGCAAAAAAGGCATCACCAAAGGAGGGAAGAGTAGATTTTTGTCCAGATATGCCCTGAGAACCATTGTATACACAGGGATGAGAGTGTAATGGAAAGAACAGCACTCCAAAAACTGCCAAGAATAAAGCTGAAGCTTATCTCCTCTCCCTCCTTCCCACCACCACTTTTATGCTCTTCTAACCACTCCACATTCAGATATCACTTCATTCATTCTTCATGCGTACATTCAATGTTAAAATTATTTAATTCATTAAATAATGAATTTAATGAATTTAATTTAATGAATTTAATGGCGGCGGAGGGACAGAAGAAGAAACTCATCACAATGAGCCTGAGACCCAATGAAAAAGTCATGAGCAGAATCTCAAGATTAAAGTAGGATTTTAATAGGCTCTGTGACTCACAGGGTTATGCCGGTGCATAGAGCTGATGCTCCTGATTTAATAATTTCCTCCCACAGAAGATCAGAGGATTGATCAGTTAGGCTATTTCCTAACTTAGCATCTGTGGTGAGATCCTCATTTTGTTCCCCGCTGTGGTACTCCTGCCTAGAAAAGTACCTACTTAGACACCATTCCTTAATGAGGAAAGATATGAAAGAGGCTCAGCTGAGTCATTCTGAGTGCTCCACTATTGAGATGGCTACATGATTCAGCTGTTGTCTGTTTTGCTCATTTTCTTTGTTTGGCAGCAAAGAAATACAGTGGCGCCTCACGTAACAAATTTAATTTGTTCCGGAGGCATGTTTGTTACGTGAAATGTTCTTTACGTAAAGCGGATTTTCCCATAGGAAATAATGGAAACTCAGATAATTGGTTCCACAACCCAAAAATATTCATATAAAAATATTAACTGTATGTAAAAATGATGACAAAACACTGGAATTGAATTCAGAACATGCATTCAGTGTGCATGATCCTATGAAGTCCACTTAGGCTGCAATCCTAAAGACACTTAGAAGGCTGTAATCCTAAAGACACTTAGGAGGCTGCAATCCTAAAGGCACAATCCTAAAGACACTTAGGAGGCTGCAATCCTAAAAACAGAATCCTAATGACACTTAGGAGGATGCAATCCGAAAGTCACTTTCCTGGGAGTAAGACCTATTGAACACAATGGGGCTTGCTTCAGAGTAGGCATGATTAGGGATCAGCAATCCTAGACACTTTCCTGGGAGTAAGACATATTAAACACAATGGGGCTTGCTTCAGAGTAGGCATGGTTAGGAATCAGCAATTCCAGACACTTTCCTGGGAGTAAGCCCCATTGGAGGGACTGGGGCAGTGGTGGCCTACGCGCCTGTACCGGATCTTCCCGTTTCCCTGCCGCTAGCGAACCGCCAGCGACAGGGAAATGCAAAGCATAGCGGACCGGTACGGTCCGCCATGTTTTGCGCCCACCGCGCCTGCCTAGAAGGGGGCAGGCCACTTCTAGGCAGGCTCTGCACAAACGCCGACGTCGTGAGCGCCGCGAGCTCTGCGTGAGCGCCGGTGTCGGCGCTTGCGCAGAGCCTGCCTAGAAGTGGCCTGCCAGCTTCTAGGCAGGCTCTCCGCAAGCGTCGTTGCCGGCGCTTCCGCAGAACCTGCTTAGAAGCCAGCCTGCCAGCTTCTAGGCAGGTTCTGCACAAGCGCCGACAGCAACGCTTGCGGAGAGCCTGCCTAGAAGCTGGCAGGCCAGCTTCTAAGCAGGCACTGCGCAGGCGCCAACGTCGCCCCGCCCCTCGCCCCGCCCACACCCCCTGACCCTGGCTGGCCCCTCCCGGCGTACTGGATCTTGGGATGGGGCCAGCCCATTTCTGGACTGGGGGGTCTTCTGGGGGTGGGTGGGGGTGTTTGGAGACAATGGGGGGAAGATACAGGCAGCCGCTACTCACTTTAAAAGCCTGGCTTTCGAACTCCAGGCTTCCTGCAGACCGGGCTGAGGGAGAAGCATCCCCTCGCCCCCTCCAGGCTCTGCAGGAAGCCTCGTGTTCGAAAGCCAGGCTTTTAAAGTGAGTATCGGCTGCCTGTATCTCCTCCCACTGTCCCCAAACACCCTCCCACCCCCCCAGAAGACCCCCCCAGTCCGCCGAAGCACCCCCCACCCCTCAGAGGAATAGACCTGCTGTTGCCTGACCCATTCAATTCAGGCAACAAGCTCAGGCTTGCAGCTCTTTAAAGAGGTGCCAGCCGGCGTTTGTTACCTGCAGCAGGTTCGTTACCCAAGGCAGAGCCGCCACCTAGTGGTAGGTTCGTTACCTGGAACATACTTTACCCAGGGCATTCATTACCCAAGGTATCACTGTAGTAGATCTTAGAAAGCCCACCTCCTGATATTGCTGTGGACCAGTACATGAGGCATGCAATTACACCTGACCAGGTGGGAGTGTAGATCTCAAGCAGAGAATTAAGGTTGGTGGAGAAAATATATATTCATATATATGAATCCTCCTCTGCATATTAGGGAAATTTATGGCTATGAAGGGCCTATACATGTTCATTCTGGTGGTCTGCAATAAGGGTGAAAGATGGAACAATTATTTTCATACTAATTGACCTTTTACTGCTGTAGCAACAAAAATGTCTTAAAGTGCTAGAACAACATATATTTTTTGGACTGTAGTCAGAGATAAATATCAGAGACAGAAAGTGTTCTCCAAAGTTAAATGAGCATCTTTTAAGGAGCTCCAATAAAATTATGTTCCAGTCTACAGTCAAAAGTTGTATCCTCTCTGACATTTAAGAGACCTGGATGAACCACTATTCTAAGAGAGGGAAACAAAGAAGTTAAATTTAGAAATTTTGTATGAGATGAAACGTGAAAGTTGGGAGGAGACAGGATTAGCAAAGCTACAGTAAAATTAAAATCACTGAGCAATGTTCTAATGATGGGCTTTTTGGGTAGCTATTTATACTTACAAAGCCCTTTATTTGAGCAGCTGAAATTTGTAAAATCAAACTACATTATTTCATAAAAGTTCTACCAAGATACTACAAATATGAAGCAGCAGACCTAATTTCTGTCAAAAACATAACTGAAAAGGTTGATTGATGTGTCTGCAAAGATCTAGGGGTCTGTCTATATGAGTTGGTAAAGCTATGAGCTGGAATGTCCTGTATTTGAATTTTTGTTGCAGGAGACATAAACCCTTGATGGATGCACACAAGCTCTTTCCATATAGAATTATGTATCCAAATGCATATACAAATGCATGGTTATCAGTTGACTTCAAATCCATTGAAGTCAATGGGAGCAATTTGAAAATGAAGCTGCAGGTACTGCCCAGAAACTGCAAGAAAGTATTTCAGAAGCAAGGTCTTGGTGTGAAAAAATCTCAATACAGCCTCAATAGAGCCTCAAAAAAAAAAAATCTTAATAGACCAGGTAATGATGAAAGCCTTTCTTGTGAGTCCTCTGAGGCTTGTTTGCCTGATCTTTTATTGGTCTTGGGATAACCATACCTGAACTCACTTTAACCTTTGATATGTTTACATGTCTAAGGAGAGAACTGACATTTAAAGTGAGCTGAAGGAGAATCCACAACTTCATCCAAGTCCTGAGGTTTGCTCTCTCCTGCCTTCTTTCACCTTGACTGGTTAGCAATGTCATTATCCTCTTAAAAGGGCACAATCCAGAGTAATCATGGGGAGTCACTGCTCCGGTGTAACAACAATTTATTCTGGATTGCAATATGAATTTCCCATAGGTTTTCACTAGGTGGTGCCGTAACTACATCAATGAAAATGTTTCTTACGTGCTCCCGTAGTTACTCTGGATTGTAGGGTTAAGTGGGTGAAGATTTCCGTGCCAGAGACAAGCAAAGTGTCTTGTTCAGTGGTGTACCTAGCAGGTTTGATACCTGCTGTGGATCCTTTTTTATGCTCTTTATGTGAAGCGGATTTTCCCAAAGGAATGGAAACTCAGACAATTGGTTCCACAACCCAAAAATAATCATATAAAAATATTAACTGTATGTAAAAATGATGACAAAACACTGGAATTGAAGTCTACTTGGGCTGCAGTCCTAAAGACACTTTCCTGGGAGTAAGCCCCATTCAACACAATGGGGCTTACTTCTGGGTAGACATGGTTAGGAGGCTGCAATCAAAGACACATTCCTGGGAGGCTTACCTGGGCTGCTGCTAGAGGTTCAAGGTGGTCGGTGGGGACACTTGGGGGCAGTTAGGGGGCAGTTAGGGGCAGCTGCTTCAAGTACCCCCAAGGCAACTGCCCCCAAGTTGGGAGCCTCTAAAGGCAGCGGTGCTGGCCAGCAGCTCTTTTAAAAAGCCTCCACGTGGAGTGTCAGGGCTGCATAGTACGCATTCCCATTAGGCGCCAGAGGGGTTTGCGTCTTATGTGAAGCTGATTTTATACGTGAAGCAGGATTCCTTGGAAATTTAGACTTGATACGTGGAACATACTTTACATGAGGCGCTTGTTACGTGAGTTGCCATTGTTACGTGTTTGGCCATAAATTGTAGCAACAATGAAAAAAATACTGATACAAAATAAAATTTAAATGAAGAGAACTTGTTAAGTAAGCCATGTACAGATTTATTCTTAACTAGCCCAAAGCTATTTAGAAAATGCTTGATGCATCTGATTCCCATATATTTAACGTGTGCAGAATACCCAATTTTCAACAATGAGAGAGAACAGCAGTAATCATTAGCAAGGAAGAGAGGACAGGAAGCCTTAACCGATTTAAACAAGTGAAAAATCATTTAATTGTCTAAACAAATGAATGAGATGTTGTGCTGTGGGTGGCGCAAGCGGTAAAGAAACTGTGCCTGTTAATCAGCAGGCCAGGGTTCAAGACCCAGGTCGGCCCCACAAGACAGGGTGAGCTCCTGTCCTTAGCCCAGCTCTGCGATGCAGCTGGATCCAATCGTATTGGCTCTGCCTTTCCATTGGACTAATTCAGTGGCATGGAGAGGGGGGATTTGCTGCTTGGGTAACAGCCTATCCTCCATAACAATCCAACCCAGGCTTTCAAGCTTCGCATGCAGCGTATGCAGCGCAGAGCATGATACCATAGTCCTCCAAGACTGACAGAGGCCTGCTTATAAAACTGATTTGGACCCTCTGAGATCCTCAGATGAACCACTTATGAAATTCTGAATAAGTTTGAATCATTTTTCCATTATTCTAACAACCTCTAAGAGGATCTTCAAGCACACAAATCTTAGGGCCTTTAGGAACTTCCATTAGTCTCAAGCCTAAACTAAGTGCAAGGTTTGCATTATTCCTGCTTCTTTATTTGATCACATGAGCAGGAGAACTAGGAGAAAAATCTACCTCTTGAGATGTCCATGTGGACAGTAAGTAGAAAATCACCACCCTTGACAATTTTAACACCTTGTCAATGTGCTGTGAGATGAAAAAAAAACTCTGCCTGTTATGTTGACTGTCAGCTGAATTCACATACTGCGGAAATGTCTTGAAGCGAGATGAAATTGAATGGCCAACTGATTTCACTCAAAATGATGGTCATTCCAGAAGGCACCATCTGCCACTGAGATTATGGAATAAGCATTTGACACAAGATAAGGGACTGATGGTTTCATATAAGTGAGCATTGCCAAACTGGTGGTATTTAGTAGTGTATTAAATATTAACACGGCATTTTGCTGCCCATATTGGAATTTCATTCTTGGAGGACCTGGGTGAGACCAAGAAGGAAAAGGAAAAGCATTGATGCAGAAGTTCAGAAGTTAGTCCTGAAGTTTAGAGTAGAAGATTAAGGTCTTGGTTCATTTGGAGGGAGCTATTATGCACGGGGGAGACAGCATGGCACAAGGGACAAGAATTGGACAGATTTAAGTCCATCACAGATTATAAGTCATCATGACGGTATGCAACATCTAGGTTTTACTGGAAACCTATTTCAGAATTTCAAGTGCAAAGGAACAGCCAGAGGTTGCAAATATCTTTGTGTGCTTTCAGAGGTATCTGGTGGGCTACTGTGAGATGCAGGAAGCTGGACTCAATGGGTCTTTCAGCTCATCCTGCAGGGCTCTTCTTATGTTTTTATTTGGACAGAATATCAGATCTGGATCAACCAGATCTGCTTCAACCAAGGAGGAAGACAGACCCCAAAGCACCTGACTTATCTCTTTGCAGGTCCCTCTTTTGGCCATAGCTGAGTGGTGGTAAACAGGATAAATCCCGATTAACAGGGCCAAGACCTGTTGTGTCCTTGGAACTCAGCAGAGGGAGTCAAAAATGACTGGTAAAGCAAATTTCATGTCTACTGATTTCATCTCAGTGCCTCCTGTTTGCTAAAAATAAACCATAATTCCAGACTACTGCTTTTGAACAAGCATGAAATTCAGGAATTGAACTGGAATATAATAAAATGTTTATCCACTAGCTCTCTTCTTCTACAAGGCTATCCTTGTTGGTCTTTGCTTATGTGCTTTGAAGTACACATTGGATGAGTAAGAAGGAAAATTGTGAACAAGTGGCATCCCGGGGAGCAACTGGGGAGGCCCTGGGTACCACCCTCAGGAGGGTGACAAACACAGGGTGCCCAAAATACAATACAAAATCACAAAAGTAGCTAAAATCACAAGAATTCTTTAGAATAACCCCATCAAATCATATACCTTTGGATGCTAATTGTCCAGCAAAATCCAATGTAAAAAAATAACTTTGAAATATTAAAAAAAACACCTATGTCCAGAAAACAAAAATGTATGAAGCCCTGTGGAAAGTGAAAACAAGCTGTATACCACCTTTACTAGTTGAGGCTTATTTAGTAAAGGGATTTTAAAAATATTAAATAAATAAGTACTTATAATAAATAATTAAATAATTTTGTTGCGTGGGGGACCAAAAAATTTGTGGGACCCGGTTACCGAATGACCTAACTATGTCACTGTTTTGAACTTTTCTTGCTGCCTCTGCATGTAAGCTGTTATTTCAAGCTGCTCTTGGTATTGACTTTTAATGGAAACTGACAATTTTAAACTTTTGCTGTAACTTGCTTGGGAGACCTCTGTTGGTGGGAAAAATTGGAACATTTTTAAAAATAAAATGAAATCTGCGAGTGTTTCATTTTCACTATTTTGGCCTCTAGTGTCAAACTCATTTGTCGCCCCCAGCTTGTTGCCCTGTGCAAATTCTACCCCCCTGCAGCCCATTAGCTACATCACTGGTTTCTCTGTTGTACAGTACTTTCCTCTTACAGCTGATTTTTGCAGCAATATTGTAGATGGTTAATTACATGGCTTAGGTAACAGTCTGCATCCAGTGTCAAACCTGGAACACTGTAGCTTTTTTCATATCACCAGTAGTGATGGAACAAAACACTTATATGGTTCTGTGGCTAGTTCAGGATTCTAGCTGAGGCTGCTTCAAGTTTAATCTTAGAGTGAGAAAAGCTATAAAGCACTACCTATGGTCTAATTAAGATAGTCCATTAAAAAAAGATTTGTGAAAGAGTGGTTTTCTGGACATGGTCCCTTTAGAATCAAAATGTTGCCTTATTTTCCCTGAAGTGCTCTCAGTACTGAGTTTTCTACACTCTTAATGCTAATTTACATTATGCAGTATTGCTGCAAAAAGCAAGTATAGGAGGAAAGTGCTACAGGACAGGAGAAATCAGTGTTGTAGCTAATGGGGAAAGGGGGAAGCAGTTGTATTGGGCAACAAGCATAAGGAGGGCAACAGCTGAGCTTGACAGTTTTGGCCAAAATTGTGAAAATGGGGCAAGTACAAATACCATCATGCTGTGTATCGTTGGAAAGGTAGTTTAATGCAGAACGCTCTTGAAAAAAACTGAATTGGAATATCTGTATTCTATTAAGAGTTATGGCTAATTAACCAGAAAATGAAAATGCAGCTACCTCCAGTTAGGCTGGCATAAGGTCCTGTATCAGTCCTATGCTGACCTAGGGGGCGTTAGGTCAGTGCACAAGCATACATCAACCTCCCGACACCACCACTGGAAGATATTGCCAGGTGAGTTAGTCTGGCCTAAATTTGTTAGGATTGCACTCCAAGGTTTTTATTATTATTTTGCTTCCTAGTAATGTAGCTGCCATCTCAACCCATGGGAGCATTCCTGACACTTTCAAAGCTGCTTTGCTCCTGGACATTTCAGCAGTTGAAACTTTCCTCTCCACGTTCATTCTTTCAACTACCCACTCTCTTTCCCACCCCCAAATCCCTCAGCGTCCACGTGGGAGGTGTGAAGAAGAGGTTGTCTTTAAAAGAAACTGCAGCTACTAGGATTGCCAGCAATAAGCAAATGCGATTAACAGAAAACTTGATAAATCCTAGGAAGAACAGTGTTTGCAGAAGTATAACTCTTGAGATAAGAAATGGCCTGGTGTATCTGTGGATTATGGGGGCAGAGGAGAGAGGAGTGTTGTTTTCCAGGGGCAAAGAAAGACTTTAGAGTGCTTTATTCCCTAAGCAATATAGCAACACAAATTTGGAATCAGTTACATTGCTTTGGCAGGGATGGGTGGATGGGTGGGAGAAGCACTTTTGGGCCTCTTGGGCTCATGTGTCTGTTTATGCCTTAAGAGTCTTTTTTGCCATCTAATCTGCACATACTGTGGGCACTGAACAGGTACACCATGATAAAGCTGCATCACCCAGCACGTAAGTCACGTAACGGACTGAAGATCTCTAAGCCACAAAATATCAAATTGCTGTGATAATGTTTAATAAGATCTAAAGGAGAAAATGCCTGACAATTCCTACTTCTGCGATTAGATGAAGGCCAATGGGTGGTGATTGCAGATATACTGTAGGATGTGCAGATATACATGCTTTTTAAAACTTAACTTGCTGAATAATTTTTGTCTTTGTTGTCAACAGGCACATTCCCTACAATCCAGAGTAACTATGGGAAGACATAAGAAGCACTTACTCTGGATTGCTCCATGCATTTCCCATAGGTTTTCCATAGGTGGCACCATAACTACATTGGTATAAAAGGTCCCATAGTTACTCTGGATTGTCTCGACACAGTATCAGCCAACAAATTAGGGCTTCTGACAAAAATGAGAGCAAACTACCAATTTGCTATGCTCAGTCCAGACATCATCTTTGCCTGATATGCTCTGATTATATATTGCTTTGGCTGTGTGTACCGTCATCTATCTTAGTAAGTTGTCATGCTCAAAATGATAATACTACGTGTAGTACTCTGAGTACAGTAAGGTGCACATCGTGATGTGTATGATGTCCTGGTTTGTTCCCTCTGTGTCTTCTTTTTCCCAGCTGTGCCTGTGTTCATATTTAATAAAACAAACAACATGGATTTTTAAGTTTTGCTGGTTGTTATGTACATAACCCCAGGAGATAACATGGTCTGAGTAGCTAGTAGCAGTTTACAGAGTGGGTAGTCTGGTGAAATGCATAGTACTTAATGTACATATTTGCAACATCCCTACCACTTGGGGAACAAACAAGGACTTTGATAGTCAGAAAGACTTGAAGGAAATTTAAGCCACCTGGAGCAATAGGTTGCTAATACAGGTGTCCCTCGCTATCCACTAGGGTTCCCTACCAGAACCTCTTGTAGATTAAAAAAATCAATGTATAAAGAAACAATGAAAAATAGGTTTAAAGACCCACTTCCAGGTTTCTTCCTCCTCTATTGCACCTAATTGAATAAGGTAGTGCCTCAGTATCTGCTGGAGTTTGATTTTGACACTGAAAACAGAATGATTGCTTGCATGATTATATCTCTACAACAGTAGAAAAGCAGTTTTTTAAACTGTGATTTGAAGTGGCCCATTTGTGTTGAGTCAAATCTGTGAATAAAAAAACCGGGTATAGCTGGGTTGAACCTGTAATTGCAAATAGCAAAGTAGAAGTCAGGTTGCCAGTTATGCCCCATATTAAAAAAACCTAACTAGACTTTTCCACATCCAATGGGCTAGTCAATGAAGCAAGAAGTTTGGCAATATAGCACCAACCATCAGTGTGATGTAGACAAGGGGGCAGGCCAATACAACTGTACTCATTTTTAAAAAGAAACAAAAGTAGATTTAGACATGCCCTTGGAGGAATATTAAAATAGTAACAAGTGACAGTTCCAAAAAGATTAGCTTTAAGACCTCGTTCTCAAGACAACTGAATGTGTAATGGTCAAACATTTTGACCACATTTTTGTTGGTACATGGTCAGCGCACACAGTAAAGAGCACTAAGGTTCTGTGTACACTTTCCTTGAAGCAAAGCTCACTGAACACAGTGGGCTTTTTCTCCTGAGCAAACACAGAGAGGTTCAGATCATAAAACACCCCACTGGTTATTCTTTTGTTTGCCTGATCTGGGAAGATCAAGGGTGAGCAAAATCCAGAGCTTTAAGCCATGTACTCTGAGAAAGGGATACACAGTCCAGGATGTTATGGGTTAGTTGTTATTGCAAGGTGGGCTCCTTTGCCTATTACGTCCACATTATGTTGGGAAGCTACATGTCTGGTCTGGTGAAATGCCTACTTCAACACAATGTCATGGGATCAGAAGCTCTTTCAGAGTTCAGACCTCCTGATCCAATGTTAAATTTTTAAAAGAAATATGTAATATCTGACTTTTATGGCAGAATCTTTAAAAAAACTGTGTTTGGAGCTAGAAATACAGCAAAATTCTTCACATACCTTCTTGATGCAGAGAGAAGTACGTTCACGTACTTCTCATTCCTGTTCTATGCAGGTAATCAGAATGAAAACTAGCCCCCTTTTCTCTTACGAGTTCGCATCCAATACTTTTATCTTGTCCTAGTACTACCCTGCTGGAGACAAATCTGCTCCAGCTAGAATCTGTTTCATTTTTCACTCTAGGAATGTTCACCTCTGATTTCAGGATTACTAACCTCTGGGGCAGAATGGGGCCCCAGACCCATCATTTCTGGCTTCTGAGACAATTTTCAGAACCTTGAGAATTTCAGCTTTGAAAGCCATACTATGGTGCTAACAACATAAAGCTTGGCTCACTGCAACAGTGGACCAGCATGGACAATATACAGTATCAACTGTCACACCAACATCTCCATAGAAAACATGTGCACTCATGAAGCATGCATAATACTGGCTCCTCTTCTCACATCTGAAGGAGCTCAGAACATTTTCTTTTGTCATATGGAAGTGATGGGTTCACCTGGCCCACACCTGTACCTGTGATGACAGCCCTCTAGTTTATCAGCATTCGTAGAAGGGTGGTTAGCATGAAACACCATCTGTGAACCTCCTGGCACTTGGCAGCACTGTGAACATGAGTCATTCAAGAGCTTTGTTCCACTGCTATGCTCAACACTCCCATCTACAAATGGAAGCATCTTCCTGAGGTTGCTGCATCTTTCCTGACTTCGAGGGATGCTGGCATCTCTGTCAGCCAGTGTAGAGGAAGGACTGTTGTTGTCAAAGATCTTCTCACATTTGGTGATAAGAAGGATCATGGGAGGAGCTGTCACCCGCCATTGTCACCTGTCCCTGCTGCTTGGAGCCAAATGTGGGGCTCTGCTCTAGCCTCCCCAGCAATCTGGTGGCAGCACTTTTGAATGTATCATGAATGTGCCACTTAGGAAATCACTGCAACAGTACATGGCATCAATAGGGATATTTTTCCAGTTCTTCACTATTGGTCTTTTTCTGACTCTGTTGAAGATTCCTCTGACAGAGTAACAGATTTATCACATTTCTAGCTCTGTTTTGCTTTGTACCAGACTGCAAGATTTTGGAATTACCAATGATTTTCAGGCTGTCAATTTCAAATGTTCACAAATTATGAGTCAGACTGATGCATTGTTGCAGATGAACCACAAATCAATTAATCCAGGACGAACACGGGCTTAACTCCAAGTACATTTCACTTATTTCCTTCAAATCCTTGCCCGGCCTTATCCCTCTAGTTTAGGCCAATTGCACTTCTGATGTAGAGGCACATGCAGAAAGGCCTCTCCCACAGACCACAGTGGATGGATGAGATAATACAGAAGGGCAAATTCAGTTGGGCTGCAATCTTAATCACAGTCCCTCAGCCAGCCATATTGAAATTACTACTGATTAAGCAAGTATATAGGATTGTCCGGATTATAGTATATAGGATTATATATATATATAAAAAAATTGTTTTCTCTCCCTCCACAGGTGGTGTATGTATGTATGTTATCCTCAATCTCGGGTCCTCTACCAGAGGACTAGGAGTTTGAAGGTTCTGCGCAGTATCTTAGCTGTTCCTAGCAATGCGCTTTTCTGGATCGAGTGTTCTGCTGTCCCTCCTGGAATCTGTTGGAGCCATTCTTCCAGCTTGGGTGTCACAGCCCCAGTGCTCCAATCACCATTGGGATCACATTCACCTTCACTTGCCACAGTCTTTCTAATTCCTCCTTCAAACCCTGATACTTTTCCACCTTTTCATGCTCTTTTTTCCTGATGTTGCTGTTGTTTGGTATCGCTACGTCTATCACCAGGGCTGTCTTCTGGGCCTTATCTACCACCACAATGTCTGGCTGGTTAGCCAGTACCTTCTTGTCTGTCTGGATATGGAAGTCCCACAGGACCTTAGCCCTGTCATTCTCCACAACCTTTAGAGGGGTCTCCCATTTGGTCTTGGGAAGGGTTAGTCCATAGGCTGAGCAGATGTTCCTATACACGATGCCGGCTACTTGGTCGTGCCGTTCAACATATGCTGTTCCTGCCTGCAGCTTATACCCTGCCACGATGTGTTGGATTGTTTCTGACGTTTCTCTGCACAGCCTGCACTTTGGGTCTTCTCTTGTATGGTAAATTCCCGCTTCTATGGATCTGGTACTTAGTGCCTGTTCTTGTGCTGCCATGATGAGGGCTTCAGAGCTATCTTTGAAGCCAGCTCTTTCCAGCCACTGATAGGATTTCCCAATATCAGCGACTTCGGTTATCTGGCAATGGTACATCCCATGCAGGGTCTTCTCTTGCCAGGACACTTCCTCAGTTTGATCTTCCTTCTGTATTTGCTGTTGCTGTTGTTGCTGGAGACATTCTCTCATCAGCTCATCTTTGGGTGCCATCTCACTGATGTATTCCTGGATATTCTGGGTTTCATCCAGGATAGTAGTTTTGACGCTCATCAGACACCGGCCGCCCTCTTTCCGACTATATAGATAGATAGATAGATAGATAGATAGATAGATAGATAGATAGATAGATAGATAGATAGATAGATAGATAGATATAAAAACTAAAAAGTCACTGACCATCAACGGCCAGCCAAAAACGCTGGGCCAACATGCGTAAAATTTGGAGAGGGTGTTCCGTCTGTGGTGGAGGCACCCACCAAGAAGCAATGTGGAGAAATTTAACCCTTAAAGGACTGAAAAGAGGTGCAACATGTTTTTGTCTTATACTTATACTTAACATTGAAGATTGACTCATCAACATCCAGCTGATGCACTGGGAAGGGGGGTGCACATAGGTGGATGGTGTGCATGGGAGGACGGTTTTGCATATGATGCACATGGGGGTGTTGTATATGGTGCGCATGGGGGGATGGTGCGCATGGTGGGGAGGATGCACATGGAGGAATGTTGTATGGGGGTATTGCACATGGGAGATGGTATGCATGGGGGATGATGTGCAGTGGGTGGATGGTGTACAGGGGGGAATTTTACTCCCACAATGCGGGTATGTTTTCTCTAGTATAAAACACAAATAAACAGATTAGAGAATAAATCTAAGAATAAATGGGCTCAAATTTGCACATACTTAAATGGACCCTTTTCCCCCTATTCCACCATCACAGATCCAGTCATGTTTGGTCAACTGGTCAGAGGCTCTCAGAAGACAAGAGGTTGGCTGCAGGCTACTTAGAAGCTCACTATGGGCCATATTTGTCCATCAGGGCAGGGTGTGGAGACCCCTGGTCTAAAATAGAGGGGAAAGTGAGGTTCAAATTTCCGTAAACTTTATCACAATATGTGTCACAACACTGGGCATCACAGTGTGTATCAGAACACACTGATGTTGATATATAAATAGAACATTTTAAAACAAAACATTGGGTGACTTTGGATTAGTCAGCATCTCTCAACATAGTATCTCTCAAGGTACCCCACCTTACAGGGTCATCGTGAAGATAAAAGAAGAGAGCCTGCTTTAAACCAACCGGGTCCATTAGACCCAAATTTATAATGTATGCAAATTAGGCTATTTTTAGATGGTATTCTAAGGGTTAAGCACCTTGAGAGAAAGGCAGGACAAAAATGAAAGAACACAGCCTCTTTCTTTAGTGTTCCTACTGGGTAGCTTCCTGATGATGTCTGTGGTAGTTTAGCAAAGCTCTGTCCAGTTTTCCTCCTCCTGCCAAGGGCGGTTAGAATGTGCCTGCTTCCCTCTTAGTGCTCTGTTGATGGCAGCCTGAGCCACAAAGCTTAATGTTTTTGACAGAGACCAGAAACAGGAGCTCTGGTGCTTGAGAAACCCTGGACTACTCGAAAGCATTTCCTCTTGATAAGCCTGCTGGATGCTGCCAGAATTTCTTCTCAGGCACCCTCTGATGTAACACAGAAGGCAGCCTTTCTGGGCACAGCAGATGTGCAGGCAACCAGCAGGAAATCCCCCGAGGCTAGGCTATTTTGGAAATGTTTTAGTTATGGATTCAGTTTCTTCAACCTGGTCACGATTATGCAGGATGACAGCCGTATATAGCAGGGATTTTCTTTTTCGAGAGAAAGGGCTGAAGGATCTTAGAAGGAAAGTAGTTAGGCTCCCTGCAAGTTCTTTCTAGATAACAAGGGTTTGTAATGGGAATGGCTGTGGAATATGGAATCAATGGAAGTTAATGCAACTTGGCATTAATGCAACTTGGCACTCAGCATGACTGTTGAGTATAATACCCTCCAATGTACTTTCCAGTTGTTGGCAATGCAAACACTTGTTGAAGCATGCAGCCTTGCTGGACAGGTTAGTTGTAATTGCAAGGTAGGCTCCTTTGCCAGATGTAATTTTGCCTATTATGGTCACACTGTGTTAGAAAGCTATGAGTGCAATCCTAAACATGTCCACTCAGAAGTTAGCCCCTTGCGTTCAATGGGTCTTACTTCCAGGAAAGTGTGTTTAGGATTGCAGCCTATATGTGTGGTCTGGTGAAATGCCTGCTTCTACACAATGCCATGGGATCAGAAGCCCTTTCAGAGTTCAGACCTCCCTAAATAAAAAAAGACGTATTTTTTTATTTATGGCATTTTTTTATTTATTTATCTATGGCAGGATTTTTTTTAAAACCCTGTATTAGAAACGCTGTATTTTTAAACCCTGCTAGAAATACAGCAAAACTCTTCATGTACCAACTTTCTTTCCTTTTCTATGCAGGCGATCAGAATGAAAACTAGCCCCCTTTTTTCTCACAAGTTCTCATACTGGTCTGGGGTGTTGCAAAAATGCCCTCCACTCCTGAGGGGGATTAGGGTAGTGCACTGACATTCACTGGCCTCCCCACAGCATCGCAGGCATGTGTGATCCAGTACAGAAAAATCTGGTTATATACTCTCCAAAAAAATTAAAAATAAAGCAAAATATATCTAATAAATAATGTCAATAGACCTGAGAATAGATCTAGATCCTTTCATGTTTACAATATATTGCCAAACTGGTTGGTCCAGGGTCTTCAGGAATCAGCATCAATTGTCAGATTAATACTGAAAATAGATTTTTAGGGCCTCCATAAATTTCAAACATTACATCATGTTTGGAAAACTGCTCCAGGAATAACACCAGTCAGTGTTGGTGACAAAGTTTATACTACAAGGATGACTTGGTGCAAGCCTCATTACTTTGATAACATAACTTAGAACACAATCCTAACCACGTCTTCGCAGAAGTAAGCCCCATTGTGTTAATTGGTCTTATTCCATGGAAAATGTTTTTAGGATTGCAGTCATAGTCCTTTTCACAAATATCATCAACATCTAAGACAGCTGGTCTCAAGGCACTACATCTGTGCCATAACTTCTGCATTCTTTCTGATGGCTACAATTCTAGTTGACCATATGATCTTCTGATGTACATCGAAGCCTCACAGACCAATCCCTAAAAAACTTTGTAGCCATCACAACTGTGCCTGTTCCTGAGCAATCATCCTATGCTCTTCATGGTGAAACAAACTTCCTGATTACGATTACAACTCATACTGAACTGGCAAAAAGACTCATCACTTGGCTTCATGGGTTACTTCATTATGCTGTCACAAATGGAGGCACACAGTCCATATTATTCTGGCGAGCCCCTCTAAACCTATTATGAATTAAAAGCTGAATAAAATCTCTTCTACCTAACATTTTTGGATAAGTGGTCAAACAGAAAAGATGATCCACCGCACAGCGCAGCACCTTTGCAGTTTCCATGGGATAACAAGGTAGTCTAGACACCATTAATAGTTTTCTCACAGGAATGCTTGTCTTGCTTTTATGAAGCACAGCCTCATGAAGCATGATGACATTCTTTCCTGATTTTGCCTGTTGACACTGATCCCAGCTACACTGAATCTGCAGCCTCAGAGTTTACAATACATGCAAGTTCTAGTATTTATTATTAGCAGTAATACTATTAACACTAATAATAGAAATAGCTGAAAACTGAAAGCAGCATACCAAATATTAAGTTACCACTGATATTATGGAAGAAAAAGTTGGCTCTCCTTGGTTCACTTCAAAACTTCACCATCTACCCTACCTACAGTATACAGCATTGGCATCCATCAGTCTCGAAAGACTATGGTATTGTGCTCGACGCTGCATGCGAAGCACAAAGGCCTGGGTAGATTAATATGGAGGAGAGGCTGTTAACCCAAGCAGCAAATCCCCCCTCTCCACGCTGCTGAAATAGTCCAATGGAACGGCAGAGCAGATACAATTGGTTCCAGCAGCGTCGCAGAGCTGGGCTAAGGATAGGAGCTCACCCTGTCTTGTGGGGACCTGGGGCTCAAACCCTGGCCTTCTGGTTAACAGACACAGTGTCTTAATCACTTGCGCCACCCACAGCCCTCTATCCTACCTACCAAAACCCCATTATCATCATAGATCATTGTTATTTTGCCCCATTCAAAGTCCCGCAAGCTCCACCCTGAATGTCCCTCTTTTCAAATTGAGATCCTATCATCTCATTGTACACATGATATACAGACACAAGAAAACAAAATCCAATGGATCTTGGACTCCTATTCAGGTGTTTGTCTCCCCAAGGAATTGAATGCAAGAGAGTTTCCTGTAGTGCACTAATGATGCACCTGCATAGCCCTGCACCCCATGTTCTCCATGTAAACAACATTTGTTTATAGCAGCGAACACTGTATAAAAGTGATACATTCTCAAAGATCATGACCATCTATCTATCTATCTATCTATCTATCTATCTATCTATCTATCTATCTATCTATCTATCTATCTACAGTATTTATATACCACTTTTCAACAAAAAAGTTCACAAAGTGGTTTAGAAAGAAAATGAAAAAAGTTAATAGCTAATTAATAGCCATGACTGCAACTCTGTAGTGTTATCTTAGGTTAGCAGTTTTAAGCAGAGGGGAGCTTTAGGGGTACGGCTCAGCTCACTTGTAATCCCTCATGCTTTTTTTAACTGCAAATAGAAAAATGACAGTAGAGCTGTTTTCACTCAGCGCAGTTCCTAGTGACCTGAGAAGTTTATTTGTTTAAGTTATTTTTAGCTTGGTTTTTGAGCCAAGCTGATCCATCTTACAGTATATTGTACAAAAAAATTAATACATTAATAGTCAGTAACAAAACCAAGGAAACAAATTAAAACAATAAAAACCAAGAATTCCAATATAAATGCCAGCAGGGGACACAAAAAAACATAATGGATCATATATATGGCCAGAGATGTGGCATACCTAGTACCTGGTAATGTCCAGTGCCCATTTGCCTGTTGCTGGCTACATGATGGTGCTCAGTGGTGCCCGTTGCCTGATAGTTGCCGGTGCGATGAGCTCGCCATGGCCCCCTGGTAACCTCTGGTACCTGGTGCTTGTTGGTGCCCACTGTTGCCCAGGGGTGTCCATCTATGCCCAATGTCCACAATTACCCTACAGGAATAAATTTTATTCCCACAGTGGCAGGTAGATTCCACTAGTCTAAAATAAAACCATTACCTCTATATCTGAAAAACCAATAAAGAAGCAGCAACGTCTCCAAGAAGGAGGTTCTCTATTTTTAGTATCACCACTGAAAAGGCTCTGCCTGACATCATCACTCTCCACACCTCTGCAAAGAAAAAAAGGTGGTGCAGGTCTCCATAAATGACCAATACCCTATAGATGTCCTTTGATAGATGACCCAAATGTGCAGGTAGGTTCATAGAAGATGATCCAGTTTTCAGGCACATATACTTTGGAAATAAAGCATCATGTGGAAAGCATCCTCATGAGCCTAACCGCCACCCAGAAGCACCCCAACCACCCATCTCTTGTCCTCCCCAGACCCCCCAACTCTCCAAAACAAGCTGGTACAAGCTTAGTGGGTGAGAAGATAGCTTGGAGAAGATATGAGTCAAACATGATGTCTGTGTGGCTTATTTTTTATGCCACCAAAGGGAAGTCAGACCTGTTTTCAAAATGGTACCTTGTAGTCCTGCCGTTTGTCCCAGAACAACAGCTTGCATTCAGTTCTTGTTTCAGAAAAGTGAGGCCAGAAAGAAAAGCAATAAATCAGAGCCTGGGCTTTCCCCTCTCAGAAAACAGCGCAGAGCCCAATCAATTCCTGCTTAAAATATCCCAGGCAATTACAAGATAATTTTATTTTAAAGCTTAATAATATCAGTGCTGGAGGGAGAGAGGCATTTAACCAGCTGCTTCCCTTCTTGGGTTTGAACAGTTCATTCATCCAGCTTTACTACATGCCATGCTGCAGTTCCCGGCCCACACATCCCATTCTTTCAGAATTGTTACTATCATTAGATCAAAGGGAGGACATGCATTGATCTTTGGGATTGATCTTTGGGAGCCATCAGCCCTGGTGAAAAACAAACACCAGTGCAAGCATTGTATTCAGTGCAAGCAATGTATTCTGGAGAGGGGTAGGTAAAATTGTGAGATGGGAAAGAAGTGTGCACAATCCATGCAAACACGTGTGCAAACATGATCCGTGCAAACATGTGTAAACTACTAGCTTTACCTATATGAGCAATTGTCTTTTGGTAATGGAATCCCACTGATGTGGGAAAGTTTACGAATACAATTCCTGCTGTACATTAAATGATACTTGTGTAGTTTTAACATTCAGGCCACCAGCATGACAATATTTGTCTGCCCTCAGTATTAATCTCATTCAATGTACAACAGCAGATGAATCAAGTGCGTAGAGCTTGTTGTTGGACAATCTAGTGGGAGGTTAATTCTAGAATATCAATAAATAAACTCACTTCAGCCTCCTATGGTGGGGATTCCTGCTTCTTTTGTGTATATGTTTTCCCAAGAATATATTAGCCCTGCTTCCTTTCACTTGGCACAACTGCTACAGAGTTATCTGTACTGCTCCAGATTAATGTAAATGGATTAAATAGCTGATCTAGTAATCGTCCCAGCCTCATGTGACTGCACTGACTCACAAATGCTGAACTACTCTATGCTTTCTTATGCTATTTTCACAATGGTTGAACTACACATTATATGTACACAGATATGTACTTTTGCTTGATTTTTTAAAAACTTGAAGCAGGCGTCACTATGGGGGGAAAGGATTGAGTAACCTTAACCTTCCAGTCATTGCCTTCCCCAAGTGGATTTTGATGGTGACAGTAAGAAAATACAGGTAACAAACAGGACTGTTAACAAACAGGTCCTGATAGTTGTAATTTACACAAACACAAAACCAGAACCTTTTAAATACAATGTTTTCTGGGGGAATATTTTGCTTCTTTGCAAATAAGCTCCATTACAAAGTCTCTAACTAATGAAAACCATTATATTTGAGCTTCAGCTTGTCAGAGACATGCCAGTGATTGAGAGTATAAGAAGCAAAAATTATATTCAAAACATATTTGAATTAAGAAAGGTTCCATTAAGGCTTTTTTTGTATTGGAAAGTGCAAGGACACAGCTCTTTCCACCATAAACCTTTGTTTAATTTGAAAGAAAGTAATTTTTTAGACTGGAGTAATCCTCCCCTCCCCAAATTGAAATAAGGACTTTTTCTGCAAAAGAAGGTGGCATCTTCTCAATTTTCTGGGAGTGATAGCCTTCCTTATTAGGTACTGATATTTTGATTTCTACTCAGTGGTGGAAAATACTGAGCATTCCCTTGATTGTCTATTCGTTTGTGGCAGGCAGTTGACTACTGCAGCCATGGCTTTCCTCATCCAAATATGCTCTTTGCTCAACAATCCTTAGCCTGATGACTCACAAGGCACAATTAATTTAGTGGCTACTATGGACATACTAAAATGAAATTGTGCTGCACCATAGCCTGGTATAACAAGATTAATTTTTTTCACAATTTCCCCTTTCACACTAAGTTTCTATGCTTCATCTGATTAGGAACATTTCTTACTATGCAAAGGTGATTTTACTCTAATCTAAACCAACAACTCTCTTTTAAAACAGCATCTTGCATCGACTGTGGTGTCCAATACCTACGGTATATGCAAAGCCTTCTTATCTTTCTGATATTATAGAACAAACACTCTCAACAGTGAGCTTGTGGATGCAGCAATATCTGACGAGATCCAATGTGACATGAGGAAGGCACTTTCTCAAAGTAACAATAACCATCCAGCTCTCATAGTAACAATTCAAAGACAAAACAAAAAGCCATATACCCAGTTGCACAGACCTTTAGCAGATGGCTGAATCAGAAAGGTAGCCAGGCTGGCACTTGGATCCCACGGTGAGGCTGGAAATTAAACAAATAAAAAAAGAGCCCAGCTCAAACTCATTGCATTCAGACTGCAAGATCAGTCACTGGTTAAAAAGTACAGGCTGTGATTCCATCAATTTTAATTCAGTGTAATAATTTCACCAAAGCAGCTTGTTTTAAAAACATAGATTAATCGCAATCATGAAATACTCCCCTACTTTATAGTAACTAAGGTTGTGTACGTAAACATGAAATAGTTGCAAATTCTGTTTTATCCCTTTTGTCTGTTTTAGACTTTGAGCTTCTTAAGGCAGGCAGGAGTTTTTCTTTTTACTATGCATGTCTGCGATGAGACATACATGAGGATGGTTGGGAGATGCCCACAAACAGGCTGACCATATGTTCTCTTTTCCAGGACAGGTCCTCTTTTTAGCCTTGTTTCTTGGGGAAAAAATCTTCATTGACCTCCGTGTGAGCAGGCAGCATCTAACCTTCTTATGATTCATAAATTATATATAATAATTTATATGTAACGGTTTTAAATTTAATAATTTTTTTAAATAATAATTAATAAATTATTTAATAATATATAATTTGCTGCTTTTTAAAAAGTGGCCAGCAGTGAAGGTTCAAGCCACTTTCCAAAAGGGGCAACAAACTAGGGGAAGGAGAACAGATAAAAATGGTGAGATGTTATATGCTCATGGGAGGCAGCGGGGTGGGCAGGGAAATTTGGGGGTTTCAGGTAGTGGATTGACTTTGGCCCTCCATGCAGTGATGCAATGATGATGATGATGATTTGGTCCAATTCCAGACAAAGAAGTATTTTAAAGACTAACACATGTATTGTGTGTGGTACACACTGACGTGGATTAATTTTGTCAGAAATGTTTTTTTTTCCAATCCATGCCCAAACAAACAAATTTCTGCCAATAATTCCCAGATGAATCACACATTATTTGCTTCACCTGACTTGGATGTGGGAAACTGACTCCTTTGTCACTTATTTGTTGTTTTATAACCTCACCCAGGAAAGCTTCTCATCTTTCTAAAGGATATGTTTATTTAATTGAATATACAGTGTATAATGGGCCGAGAAGAGCTGTGTCTGAGCCACAGAGGCAGCTTTCCGGATCCTCTCAGCATTTCTTTCAAATGACTGTAGTGCTGTGTATTTAGCAGTAACCAAACACTAGAGGCACAACTTCGGTGTAACTACAGTTGTTACAATCTGCCCGAAAGTCATCGAACATGAGGTTGTGGTATTGTTTCATTCCACCATCTGGAAACTACCGGTACTTTAGTATTTAAATTGTCAGTCATCTTACTGACTTTTTGGCTAAAACATCCCTATGAAATTTCCTGCAATTTTGGGAGGGGGAGGTTTAAGATGCATTTATAATGTTCCAACATAGCACTTTTAAAAGTGGTAATGTAGAAAAATAACATACACAATGCCAGCACATGCAAAATACCTCATAACACAAGCATATATGTTCCAATCTCCCTTTAGAATTTTCTTTTAATTCCCAACTTAATTAAAACAGAAATATTATCAAGATCCCCTTTGATATCTATGCAATATCTTAATATCTATTACACAGCCTTTTAATATCTATGTATACAACCGCTATTACTGACTTCATTCACAGGAAAATATATTTAATTGCCTTAAACAAAAATCAAACCATTGTACTCAAAATTATCAGTCATGCTAGATTTTGAATTACAGGATTAGCTTTTGGAAGAGTCAGGCCTGGCATTTCTGGAACTTGTTCTGGATATCAGAAAGTATCAGAAGTATTCTGAAAGGTCTGAATACTTTGTGGTTTGACAATTTGTGTATTTTTTGCTATGGTGAACTGCCTTAAGAATAATTTCAGGAGCGCAGAACCAGGACAGGAGTATAGAGTACATGCCACATTCTACTACTGGCCAAGTTTTGCTGGACTCTCTGGTATAAGAGGAAGGTGTACACTGAGGATCATATAGCATAGATTAATTGTGTTTGCACTGTAAAGGAATTATAACCTCTTGATAAATTTCAAATACATCTATGCACCACAGAAATTATAGTTTGAAATTATACATTGCTCTCAGAGCAAGCAGTCTCGTGGGTCAGTTTTGGGTTAGGAAATTCCACTTTTTGTTCTATAAGCAGTTGGCGTTTTCATTTTCTGGTTAATTGGCTTAAACTTTTTAATACAGTACTGATATTCCAATGCAGGTTTGTTCACTGCATTCTGCAATAAATTACCTTTAAAATGAGATATAAAGTGATGGTATTATTCTTCATACATACCCCATTTTTCACAATTTTGGCCACTAGAGTCAAGCTCAGTTTGTCCCCTCCCCCACTTGCTACCAAGAGCAACTGCTACACTCTGCACCTCCTTAGCTTCACCACTGCCTTCCCTAATTTGTCCCTGTGCACTGGATAGACACAGTCTGTCCATTTCTCTCCAATAAATCGACTCTTCCATACTTGCTTGTGTATGTACTTGATGGACTTTCCTTCTTGGATCTAACAGAGTTCCCTTAAGCTTGGCTTGTTACCTAGAGTTTTCTGGCTCTTCATTTTCCTTGGAACATCTGAATCTCCAAATTACTTAACAGAACAGTGCAGTAATCACAGCCAGATTAATCATAATCAGTGAATTAATAATAATAACCACTATTAGTGATTTCATTCACAGGAAAATATATTTAATTGCCTTATTATATTTAATTATTATTATATATAATAATAATGGGTAAGTGTATATAGAACTGCAGTCTAGGACAGGTAAACCTCTGACTCTGGCCTTCTCTCCCTGTAACTGCAAACATGCAGTGTGATCTTACAATCTCCCCCGCACCCCACTTACTTACCCAAAGGTTTTCTGAATCCTTCAGAGATTTGCTTTCGAGATGAGTCTATTATTCCCACATAACCCTTGCAATCCCAGTTAATCCAGCTCACTTGCTGGCCACATAAGTGGTATCCCTTTAAAGCCCATTTTACCACCCACCACACCTCTCAGTTTGCAAACCAATGTCAGTTTGCTCTTCAGTTTCAATCAGCAGTTAATGTGTCGCTTGACATACTTTCTCCTTTCCCTATTACTGTAAATAATCCTTCAATAAATAGGCATTTCTTCATTTCATTTACTTCTGGCTCTTGTCTCAAATATTAACCATCCAGGTGCTGGTATAAACAAGAAGATAATCAATAATGGCTAAAACAATAATCAATCCTTTCAAGGGAAGATGAGTTCAGTAGATTGCATGGGTTAAAAATCTATATATATAAAACTGAAAATTCACTGACTGACTGACTGACTGACTGATTCACTCACTGACTCATCAACGCCCTGCCAAAACCATTGGATCTAGAAGCGTGAAATTTGGGGAGGTTGTTCCTTCTGTGATGGAGGCACCCACTAAGAACTGGTTTTTGGAAATTCCAACCGGAAGGGGGTGGAAAGGGGCACAATGTGTTTTCCTCCCTATACTTTACATTGAAGAATCCCTAACTGAGGGACGCTCTGCCCCAACCCCTGGACCTAGAAGCATGAAATTTGGGGGGGGGGGATGTTCCTTCTGTGACATCAACACCCACCAAGAACTTATGTCGAGAAATTTAATCCTTAAGGGGCAATGAAAAGGGATGCAACGTATTTTTGTCCTATACTTAACACTGAGGACTGACTGATTGACATCCAGCCAATTTAGTGCCTGATGCCTGATGTACTGTAAGGGAAGATGTTTTTGCGCATGAGGGGATGTTACTCATGGGGCATGATGTGCATAGGGGATGTTGCACATGGTGGTGATGTGCATGATGGGTGATGCGCATAGGGGGATGTTCTGTATGGGGGTGATGCGGATGGGGGTGACGCACATGAGGTGTCGTGTACAGGGGGATGTTGTGCACGGGAGGGTGATGCACACGGGGGAGTGGTGCGCTTAGGAGATATTGCACAATGGGGGAATGGCATATGGGGTATTGTATTCCAGCAACGCAGGTACATTTTGCTAGTTGGATAATAAAGTGGCCTAGTTAAATCCAAGTGCAGTCTGGTGTCTATATTGGGGTGGTGGTGGTGGGGTGAAGGTAAATAGAATACCAGATATAGGGAAGTGGGAGCAAGATACAACTACAGGTTGAACCTCCACATTCATGACATTTGGTTCCAAAAACCTCTGTGAATACCTATTTTTGTGTTATAATTAGTTACCATGGTAATAAGATGGGCAATGAATCAAGATGAATCAAGTTTCCTTGTACAGTATTTGTTTCAAATACTCATTAGTTTCAAATACTCATTAGTTTCAAACTCTTAGTTTCAGCTCAGAGGCAGCAATTAGAAGGGATTATCACTTGGGGGAATGCAGGGGCTCTGCCTCCCAGCTGTAATCTTACCCCAAAGTTGGACTCTATGAACTTTTCTTAGCAAGCTGCATTGCCTGCTATGTTATGCTATTGCTATGCTTATGATATGGTATGCCTTTAAGCCATGAACAGCTACTGTTATCTTTCAGTTAGTTATCTTTCAGAATAGTTATCTTTCAGTCGGGCTGTGGGTGGCGCAAGTGGCTAAGACACTGTGCTTGTTAACAAGCAGGCCAGGGTTCAAGGCCCAGGTCAGCCCCACAAGACAGGGTGAGCTCCTGTCCTTAGCCCAGCTCTGCAACGCCAGCTGGATCCAATTGTATTGGCTCTGCCTTTCCATTGGACTAATTCAGTGGTGTGGAGAGGGGGGATTTGCTGCTTGGGTAACAGCCTTTCCTCCATAACAATCTCACCCAGGCTTTCGTGCTTCACATGCAGCATATGCAGCGCTGAGCACAATACTATAGTCTTTCAAGACTGATGGAGGCCTGCTTTATCTTTCAGTTTAAAAAGCCATCCTAATTCGCTTTGAGTCAAAATTGCATATGCTGTATATTGCATATAATTAGGTTACACCTGTATCTTGTTGTTTTGTGTGTTCCCTGAAGTACACTGCTTTTTAACCGAAAAGCTCACAAAGCGGTTAACTAGATGGGTCTTGAGCCTGACCCAAATTGGCTCTATTGTTTAATCAGTGATTACTTTGCCTATTAATATGTCTTTTCTGTGTTACTCAGTGCAGGGACAGGGTTGTGAGGGGCAGAGGTGAGGCAGAACTGCTCCATTATAGTGCATAGAAAAGCACTGCAGCCACCCCACCTCTTACACACAAAGAGGCTGTCTTGGTACTTGAGAAAGTAGGTACAAGGAGAGCCACACTGAATATAAGGAGAGTCTCCTTGGGAATAAGAAGGCAGGGCAGCTGTGGTACTTTTACAAAGACAAAAACAGCAGGGCGGTTCTGTCTCACCCTTTGCATCTCATCTCCCTGGTGCTATTGGCAGCAAAGAGCATCATGATTTGGTGCCATCCTCTTCTCAGGCAATTAAGATTATGCTAAGCAGAGCAGTCTGTTTCTAGCATGATTTACATCCCTGGATGACTTTTTCCATACTGAGGTCATAGAAGTTTCTCAGGTACAAGGAATGTTGACTTTGCGAAAGTGATTTGTTTCCCTGAGATCAGCAAGAGCATCAAAGAACTCTTGTCTTTTCAACCCTACACTTCACTTTCCCCATAAACTTCTTTTGTCAAATCCAATCAGGTGAGTTTTGGATAAGAGAAAAAGTGTACAACAGGAGCTTTGGGTGCAATCCAGAGTAACTATGGGGAGTCCTTGCTCCGGTGCAAGAACAATTTGCTCTGGGTTGCAATATAAATTTCCCATAGGTTTTCACTAAGTGGTGCAGTAACTACGGGTACATGTAATGTTTCTTACGTGCTCCTGTAGTTACTCTGGATTGTAGGGTTTGGCTATTCCAGAATCCTTGTGTATAACCAGGGGTCTTTTGAGGGGTACTCACCAGTACTGGCAACTTTGCATGAGTACTGGCATTTCTGTGCCCCCCCCCCCAGTAGACATGCCTATGATTACAAATAACACCGACATGGTGAGTACACCCACATTTATAACATCTTCATGGTGAATACCCCTGCCTTTATTTCTAGAAAATAACGAACAAATAATAATTAGTGTGAAAAGGATATCCTATAATTTCAGAAAAACCTTCATTCCCTCTAATCAGTGTATTATGATTTTTTTCAGTGCTGTTTCTGAATTCTCACCGACAGGAAAAACCAAAAGCCATTTTCAATAAAGGCTGTAAATATTTGATAGCCTGGGAACCACAAGCTGCTCAGTGGTTCTGCTGCACATTCTTTATGATGAGATTGAGATACTGATCTTTGACAAAGTCCCAACAGGCAGGTCTGGCTGGCTGAATCTTGACCGTTGCCTGAGGCAGCACCAAATTTTGCTGCTCTTTTGCTGCTCACATGTCTGCCGCTGCCACCTTGCACACTAAACAGCAGCGGGAAATTTTCCCTCCTTAAGTGTCTCTGAAGGAAGGGAAAAAATGAGCTACTACTGTGCTCATCCACCTGATTGTTGATAAAAGCAACTGGATGGACAAGAGGAAGAGGCAGGGTTAGTGATCTTGAACCTACCTTCAGCTCTATAGCTACCCTCTTTCCCCTTGCTGTTTTAGATGAATTGCTGGATGTTCCTGTTTAATCAAAACAGGATGGTGCAGATTAAGCATTTCAACCTGGGACCCCCTTCTGAGAATGATAATCTGTTTGAGACCCCTGAATAAAGTTATGGGGGAAGTGATAGAGGTGATGTGATGGCCGTAAATGACATCAAACAAAGTGGCATCACTGTGATACCAGAGCTTTTTTCCATACCCAACAGAGTATGTGCCAGGACTCAATGCTTAAGTGGGGTCTTGTATCTATCCTTCAGTGTGACTGTGGTGCTCCTTGACAAAATAATCATCACATTGTGTCTGAGTGTCCATCAAGTGCATCTTACACTGGCCCAGTATCTGATTTTTTCAATATAGACCACTCTGTCCTTGACTTGCTGGGTGGACTAGACCAGAGTTCTTCAAAGTGGGGGTTGGGACCTCCTTGGGGGTTGTGACTTCATTTCAGGGCATCTTGGAATCTGGTACTGAGCAACTTTAATGTCACTTCCATCCATGACATCACTTCCAGGGGTGGTGGTGTCCTGGACAGATTATCATTCTCTGAAGGGGGTCCCAGGCTAAAATTCTCAAATACCACTGGACTAGACATTAACATCTGATTTACCATAAGTCTATGTATTTGCCTTACACAAAATAAAATCCTTTATGTCTACTCAGAAGTAAGCCCCATTGTGTTCAAAGACAATGCTGTGAAAGTATGGATTACAGCCAAAACACCCGGCTCCAAGATGACAGTGACAGATTCCAAGATGGCAGCATCCAGCTTTTAGTGATCTCCCCCGGAATGAAGTTGTGACCCCCACCTTGAGAATCACTGCTGCAGATGAAGGAGAGGTCTTAAGGTAAGGAACCAAGGTCGAGGTGTATTCCAGATTGCTTGCTCTACCTGTCATTGCTCCCCTGGCTGCATGAGAGGAGATGGCAGCTCCTCATCAATTCTCCTTGCCTACTTGGTGCTCACAAAGTACCAAGTAGGATGTGACAGGCAATCTGGAGCTTGCCCACATTCTATTCTCTTTTCTGCACTGTAAATCCTCCCCACTCTTTTCCGTTTGCAATAAGTACAAGCCAGGGATGCTTTCAGTAGTGGACATAATGTGCATCACAGCCTCTCCATCTTCTATCTAAATTCATGTACTATTTAAGACCTTTCCATCAGAATATATATTCTGAACAGTCTTATCCCACCTCATTGGCACTGATACAGCTGTGCTAGTAGAGTGTATGCTGTATCAGTGGTGATCAGAGAGCCAGCAGGAGATAAGTAAAAATACATAGTTTTGCTGACATTTATCCAAGGAGAGAGGCTTGGGGAGAGGGGATAAGATCTGGAATATTTGGTACCGTGGAGATCCACCCTTTCCCAATCCTTCCTGAAACCCCGATCTTTCCCCTGAACGACATGCGCCTGCTGCCAATTTACCAGCCCCAATTGAGACTCTAACCCCTAAATCCAGAGTAACTATGAGAGCACATAAGAGACTTTACATGCACCCATAGCTACTGCATGAACTAGTGAAAAGCTATTGGAAATTTATATTGGAATCCAGAGTACGTTGTTCTTACACTGGAGTAAGGATGCTCCATAGTTACTCTGGATTTTGTCCTTAGTGTTGGTGCTTTCCCCTGTCCATTTGCAGCAGTGGCTCTGAAGCATGTGACAGTGGCCTGGCTTTTGCACTACAATAAAGTAATTTGCACTGCCAGAACACAACTTCTGGACTGGCGCCTTGAAGTCATATTTGCCATCTCCATCTCTTCTCATTTATTACAGAGTTTCTCTTGATAAGACAAAATATCTTTAACTGCAAAATTTTAATTCCAGTCAAGTGACTTTGGGATTTTGATTCTTGGCTGAAGATTTGTTCAATAGTTTGATCATGCTTGACTGAAGAAAATCTATACTTGCTTTGACTTCAGAATGACTGCTGTTCTCAGACATTGAGTTTTCTAGATATGGTATTGGCAGATTGATTTCCAATCAATCTATATATATAAAATTGAAAAATCACTGAATGACTGACTCACTCACTCATTAATGCCCAGCACAAACCTCCTAACCCCCAAATCCAGAGTAACTACGGGAGCACGTAAGAGGATTTCCTGCTATAGGCAGGGGGTTGGACTAGATGATCCACTGGGTCCCTTCCAACTCTATGAATCTAAAGACTTTACATGTACCCGTAGTTACTGCACCAGCTAGTGAAAACCTATGGGAAATTCATATTGGAATCCAGAGTATGTTGTTCTTACACTGGAGCAAGGACTCCCCGTAGTTACTCTGGATTTTGCCCAAAGTGTGAAATTAGAGGAGGGTATTTTTTCTGTGATGTAGGCACCCACTAAGAACCATTTTTTAGAAATTTAACCCCTACACGTTTTCATCTCTAGACTGAACATAGAAGACTGATTTCTTTATTATTACCATATATTTTTATTAGATTTGCATCCCGCCTTTCTTCCTTAACTAAAGGAAACCCAATATGGCTAACAACATTTAAAACAACAATAAAATACCATTAAAACTAGATGACAATAAAATACTATTAAAATGCTATTAAACTGTACAAAAACAGTAAAAACAATAAAACCCAGGTTAAAAAACAGGCAGGCAACAATACAATAACATTAAGCATCTAAAAGCCATCACATGCCTGACTAAATAAGAGTTTTAAGGCCTCGCCAGAAGGAGGCATTAAGGGTCTGTTAACTCAGTGGGGAGGGAGTTCCACAGAGTTTGTGCCACCACCAAGAAGGCCCTATTTCTGGCCACCATGCTTCTTACTTCTTTCAGTGGGGTCTGATCAACACCCAGCCTCAATCCCTGAACCTGGAAGCATGAAATTCTGGCATCCTTGACACCTGGGAGAGTAGAATGGGACTGGGGGGTTAAGGAAATGGCACAGCAAGGGGGGCAGGCTGAAAATAGCTAAACCAGCTATTTATTTAGTGCAGGTCTGAATAGACCACCCTCCCTCCATGCTGGATGCTTATCCCTGGGTATGGGAATTATTGTTCTCTTTCCTAGGGGAGACCCCTGACACTCCTCTCCTCCCCATGCAGGAAGCAGCAGCAGCCATTTTGGAGCTACTGCATCAGCAGAGGCAATGAATAAGATTGGGTTCTTGGACTGTTTGTCCTCTGTTCATTTTGATCAGCAGTACACCATGGACAGTAGACTTCTCCGGTAATAAACCCCACTTATACGACAATAATAGACAATGAATTTTGAAACAATGCAGTTGCATTGGAAAATAACATGAAGACAAACACAAAGGTAGAGCATAAGCAGATGAAAAGAGGCGCTCTTATAAGGCGGCAGATTCTAGTTTTTCACCTTCCCAGGAGATACCCCATACCATAGAACACTTTCACCCACCCCATAGCTCTTTTCCCTTTTCTGTCCTTGAATTCAAACTACAGAATTGCTGTTAGCTGCCTCTCTGTGCTTTCCTCAAAACTTTGAAGGATTTCACACTTCTAGAGGCCAGAGCTGTCAAGGCACATTAAAGATTTTTTTGCAAATACTCAAGTCCCACTGGGTGACAGTTCAGGCAAAATTGTGGCAACAGACCCCATTCATAGTCTACCCAACAGCCAAGCTCACAGCAGAACCTATGATAGCCCACTTCCAGACTGACATTATTACTGGTGTGCTCCTAATATTAAATAAGGTTGTCAACATCTATGAGCAATTATTTTTCTATCCATTCAATCTATCTGTTTTTATTATATTGGAAATTAATATTCATGGAATCTACATACTTGTTGCATTGTATTATATGCTAGCCTTGGACTTTGTTGCTTCTCTGTAATGTTGCCAGTAAACAATCTGTGCTATTTTTCCATGAAAACAGATGTAGGCATTACTATTTTATAATATATTTTTTGTAAATTCAGGTTCGTTTGATCCCCCCCCTCTCTATTTCTCTCTGTGTATGTGTGTGGAACTAAGGAATGGATCATTTTCATGGTACATGACAGCTGGATAAATGAGGAAAAGTTGGATGTATAACTTGCAGTATATGGGCCAAAATTCTTAACTTCATAAACAATTTAATCATGTCTAATGAGAAAAAAGAATCATTTGTACATGTGCATCTCATACATGTACCATCTTATTACTCATGTTTGCATGGTGCTTTCACTAATTATTTCAGTATCATGGATTCCTTTCAATCATCTTGAACTCTCTTTGCCCCAACTTGGGTAAATTAGGCAAAAATGGAGAACATTACAGTCCCCAGCACATAAACTACCAGGTTGCAAAAGTCAGTTTGGTTTTAATACCTTTAAACATATTCTGACAGTAAAACTAGGGGAAATCTTGCAGCCAAGTTTCAGCCCAAGGTCAGTGAGACTACATAAATTCAAAGAGAAAATGTCTCTTCCAGATGGTGGAGCTTGTCCAGTTTGCCCAACATCCAGTGGCCTACTTATCATTGGAAATAGCTTCAGAATATTTTCAGAATCTGAAAATAACGTAACAGATCTTGTTTAATCACAGAACATTTCAAGGATTGAAGTTCATATCAGAATGCATAGAAAATGCCTGATGAAGAAACAATGGTAAAGCCTTCGTTTGTAGCTAGTTCCGTGCTCCAAGCTCGCAGGTAATCCTTTCCTGTACTGTTAAATTGTCAGGAATTATATCTTACAGGATTAGCAAAATAGATACAATACAGAGGAGAACTCAGTTGTGCTGATTACATTAAGGTTGGTCCACACCATAGCAACAACATGGTTGGATTATGCAATGCACTCTTTATGGAGCTGCCCTTGAATACAGTCTGTAATTCGATTACTGCAAAATGCAGAAGCTCTTTTCATCAGTGGACTCCATCAGATCCAAAGGCTGTACAGGGTCTAGCTCATTGATGGGATTCAAAGAAATTAACAACCGGTTCTCTGCCCATCTGGCAGCCACTTTTAAATGGCTATTTTTAAACTTTATATGTCCTATATCTCGTTAACAACCGGTTCCATAGAGTAGGTGCGAGCCTGCTGGAGCCCACCATAGCTGAAAGTGTTGATACTTACCGTACATTTAAAGCCCTTCATGGGTTAGGACCAAATTATCTGAAGATCTGCCTTCATCTGTCTGAACTAGATCCTCCTTCTTACGTTATAATAGACATCCTACTTTTGGATGCCACTCCCTTAGAGGTGAGGGGGGTTACAACAAGAAGCAGGGCTTTCTCAGTGGTGGCATACAGGCTTTGGATCCCTCCCCAAGGAGTACAATCATAGAAAAAAAAATCGTCTGGAAGGAACAGTCTTGAATCAGTGGAACAAAGTGCTAGGAACCTAGAACATTTCCCAACTGGAAACTTTCTCTACAATTTAAAACATCAAAAGGAAGTAATTGCACATCACCACAAGCCTTAGATCCCTGTTCTTGTGAGAGGTTTCTCGAAATCTGTGCATTGCCAGACATAGAACTTGGAAAGCAGCCTATCAAGATCTGCGTTAGCAAGAAGCAACCCATGACTGACAGGAAGGGAAATTAAGGGAATGTCTACTCAGAAGTAAGTATTATTGAGTAAGTATAAATAAGTGTTATAGGATTAAATCTTTACACTTTGATGTTCTGATGTCACAAAAGACACATTAATTGCTTGAATGAGGTTCCTAACCTCAATGGATTTACTAAGATTCATCATATTACAGGCTAAACTAGATCCAGGAAGAGTGAGTTTCAAGTGCACCTTTGGCTATTATGCTTCTTAGGGGTATCCAAACCCAAGCATCAAGGCAACCCATGGCAAGACCCCCATCAGTCAAACAAGCCTTGTCATTCTCTGGATCTGTGTCTAATACACTCTTCAGTGGTGGGCTCCAGCAGGATCGCACCTACTCTACAGAACTGGTTGTTAACAAGAGATAGGACATATAAAGTTTAAAAATAGCCATTTAAAAGTGGCTGCCAGATGGGCAGAGAACGGTTGTTAATTTCTTTGAATCCCATCACTGTCTTAGATGTAAATTTATTCAAACTTGAAATGTAAATCATTTTTTTAATCCTCTCATACAGTGTCAGTGAAATGATGTGGCCCTTTCGTCAAAATGTTTGGACTGATGTACTATCTGGATGGTTTGAGCCATCTTTCTTAAGTCTTTCATTCACGTTGCCTAACCTACCTCGCAAAGTTGTTATGAGACTAAAATAGGGTATACACACCCTGATCTTCATGAACATATTGTAATAGTAATTATGGTAATCCTTTGAACCTCTCGATGCCCCTGGAATATTAATGCGATGCCCCTGGAATATTAATGCTAACCCACTATTTCCTATAAAATTCAGGTGGAATCAACACTGAAGAATGAGAGGAGATGCAGTACATTGCAGCACAACAAGTGATTGGTACTGTTCAGGGCTTCAGACTAGGAACTCTGATAAAATGCTTTTTATTTGTTATTTTATTGTTTTATTTATTTGTCAGCTAAAAAAATCCGGCTAAGATTTGTAAATTTTTTTAAATATCAGCAGTCATGAGGACTAGAAACTTTTAAAATTAATTTTGCTAATTTCTGAGTTTTATTTTCTGTGGGTAATTAATAAAGAGAAATCATTTATAATTCTTGGAATAAAATCACAGGCTGCCATTTCCACTAGACTGAAAAATGTGTCATCTGCTTCTCTTACTTTTTCTAGGTATGTAAATTTAAATGGCACATTTTCTTACATGAAATGTTGGCCTAAAAAATAGTCAGAAGGGAGCATCAAATGAGAATGTCATATATTTTGCTTTCTTGAAATATGGTTTGAGGATCACCTAGAAAAATGGTAAATTCTTTGTCACTATCAAACCTAGGCTAGATTGTGGCATGTTTTGGAGGAATTAATCTGTACAACAGATTGAGCAAGCAATATTCCAGAAAGTCCTTGATATTGGATTAGATAGTAGTTCCTGTCTATAAGGTATGACCTTATGAATGCTTCTGAGTGAAAAGCAGAATATAAATATTGTTGATTGACTGTTGAATCTTCTTCATTATTCTTAGGGGCCTTAGTTCAGTGGCAGAGCGCAAACTCTACGTGCAGAAGGTCCTCAGCATTTGCAATAATATTTCTGATAGTAGACACGCAAATAGACCTCTTAGACCTTAAAAAGTTGCTGCCAGGACAGACAATACTGGATGAGATGGGTAATGATTCTGTATAAGCTACATGTCAAATTGGCTGGGCTCTGAAAGACCGGTTGGGCTAATTTTGTCTGTATCAGGCCTTCAGCTTAATAATGTCTGCCAAGACTTTTCAAAGAACAGCCAATCCCAACTCCATGTTTAAATGGAGATTCCTACTTGTGATAATTTGAGCCTTGGGAACAGGATCAGAATAGGTGTTGAGTGGATCCAGATGGAGTTTGTCCTGACATGAGAGCACAACTGCTTAACTTTTGCACCCAACTTGTAATTCAGCACACATTTACCACACTCAGAGCAGAGAACAAACAGAGATTTGACTTAAAATGCAAGATGGTTGCATTGTTTTTTAATAAATAATTAGATAAACAAACAAACAAACAAACAAATACCAGATTCACCCAGGATCTCTCCAGCTTACATTCTAACCTTACCAACTTATCATTGAAAATTGCCTCTTGGATGATTTCACCTTCAGAAGCACTCAGGTTCAGCACATATATGATGCATGCTTCTGAATATCAAACCTGCGTGAGACATCCTATGCTGTTCACTTGTTCCATTTCTGTCTCCATTGCAGACAGCTTTTCATACTATAACAAGCAGCTTCGAGATGTTGGGCTGACAGGGAATCATCCCGTTTTTCCTCATTAAACAAGTCAATTCTATCCCCAAACCGATTTCATGGCAGACAACATGCAAACCTCGTTTGCCTATGTCGTAAATATGAGTTGAGTAAACAACATGGGACTCTCAGCTACCTGGAAACTAACATCTCTTCTGCATTGCAAAACAGCAACAAAAAGAAAAAAACTTTTTGAGTCTAAGAAATGAAATGAAACTCAAGGAATGTAGCAAGTTAGGAAAGATCTCATTTTTACATGTACTAGAAAAATACTTTTTAACACTGATGGAAGGAAGCTTTGAGCTGCTATCTTCCAAAAACAGAGGGAGGAAAGCAAGGTCCTCCAGGGGACTATCTGGTGCCTGTTACCGCCCCACCATCCTCTTGCAATATCTGCCAAACCCAGTTAACAGGCATCGGTTTCCTTCCTGACAGCCTCTGACATTGGGCAATGCCTGCCCATGAGAGCATCAAGTACCCAGCATCTTCAGGCACAGCAATAGACCCAACAAGCTGCAGTTGAATTCAAGAGGAGACTCTGCCAGGCATCCTGCTGCAGTCTTCCAGCTCCATCCTCTTTTCAGGACTACTGCAGACCAACTCCTCACATGGAGCTGTTTTTCTGCAACATGAGCTGGAAGGAAACCAACAAGCGGTGCCGACAAGCACAAACACACAAGTCACAACACTGACTGCGAGCAACAAGCTGCTCCTTTTGTGCTTTTCAGTCTTACCATTCAAGTTGCTTTTTTCCTTCCCTCTGATCCCTCTTGACTTGGGAGGGCTCCACAATCAATACAGCAGATGGCTGTGAATACCCAAGCCTGTCATCCGTAGCCTTGGCCCTTATAATCCAAGAGGCTTAACCGACTGGCTCCTTGGGCGGCAGGAAACACAGACAGCAGGCAGGGCAAGGAGTGCTCTGGAGGAGTCTCGATTCTCTTCCTCAAGGCTGCTTGTGCTGTTGTGGATCCAGCTTGTCTTTGCTGGCAGCCGCTGTCTCTGTTGGTCTGAGTGCTTCCCCACTCCGCCTGACGGCTCCAGCTACCACTTTTAAGGTGGCTCTCAATCCCTGGCTGCAGAATGTGCTTTGTGCCATAAAAAGGCTCACATCAAGCGAAACCTGGGCACCTCAAGCATCGTGCTGCCACTGCCTTCACTGCCTGTACAGAAAAAAGACTCCCCAAGGCAGATGATGACCTGGGAAAGCAGCCATCTCTCTGATTGCTCCCTTGCTTTCTATCTCTGCTGCTCCATTGTGTGCCATCACATTTGGCTTTTTAAGGCTGAGTAGGAGTGAGAATGTTTATACTCAGCAAGAGTCCTAAGACAGCCACTGGTCCTGGGAGAGCATCGTCCCCACCTCCGAACACTCCCCTAAATCCATCACACATATTGAAATGCCTCCCCACTTCCAGTTTGTGCCTTTTTCATTTTTCCTTTGATTTCAGATGGACCCGCAAACCAAAGTGGCTGAAGCTCCAGGCTGATATTTCAAGGCCGGGCTGTCAGCAGTGACTACAGTATATAGAAAGGCAGAGTCATTCTAGTTGATCGTTCTGCTCCAAGGTGCCTGCTGGAGATGTACTTCCTGAAATCACTTGCAGCATCCAGGCATGGAGAAGGTTTCTTTCTGATAGTCCCACAATGCAATCCTAAGTTCTGGTTAGGCCAGCACAAGTCTGGCACAAGTCCTGTGCTGGCCTGGGGGTGTCACAAAAGTGATGTAAGCCACTTCTGTGCCACTCCTGGGGGCTGAGGTCAGTGCACTGGTATATGTTGGCCTCCCAACCGCAGGAATGAGGAGATGTGTGAGTGGTGCTGGCCTAAATTGGTTAGGATTGTGTTGTCTGCCCCAAGGTCTGGGAGGCAGATGCAAACCATGTTTAAACTGGGCTCGCTGTCCTGATTCCTTATCAGTCATCTTGGGGAAACAGCCTTACAATGTTCCAGCACAAATTCCTTACAAGTCTAGTTTCTGAGATTCTCTGAGGAAAGCCAAGTCAGTGAAATTGAGCCCAAATTAGTTCTAAAGCTGTTGATAACCATAGTGTGTTATCCAGTCTGCTTCTCAGCCTGCTACTGTCCCAGCTGTTCTCTGATCTCTACATGTATTTCCAGTGCAGAATCTATCTGTCCATCTCCCTCAATGCTCCCCATTTGGTAAGTGCCAAGCAGGTTGGAAAGAGGATGCGTAAATGGTTTGCACACACTCTTTCACAGGCTTTCACACTCTTTCACAAGGTTCATTAACCTTGTTGGTTCCTATGACTGGCAAGAATTGGCTTATGAACAGTGTGGACGATGGAGTCCCCATTGTTGACTAAAGAATATGATCTGGGATATACATGTTTCCATCCCTCAAAATACAGATATGTTAATAACATGATTGAGCCCAGTGTGCTCAAAACGTCTTCCTTAAATAGCATGTGGTCGTGATCCCATTGGGAGAGTTACCCCATGGCAAATAGCAGCTGCAGAGATTCAATTCAGACAGAACAATGTCAGAATCAAAAGATCAAATCCCAGTTCCCTGTGCTGTGATCCTGATCCAGATGAGCATCCCCTTTTTGATATTTAAGGAAGAAAAATCAAGCAAGTAGCACCTATACATTCTTAATGTAACATGCAAGTTGGCCCTTCTATTACTCCAAGTTGTGGTACTAAGAAGGTGCTTCTCTATGAATGTGCCCTGATAAAAAATTCACCTTGAGACTCAGAGATGTTGTCTGTGACTACACTTCTTTCTTGGAAGTCTGTATCTTTGAAGACCCAAATGCACAGATTAACATTTGGAGCATGCTTTGAGTGTGTCCACAGATGGTTAACCATGTCACATGGCTGTCTGGCTTCCCAGGTAAGAAGCTTTAGCTATTCTGGTTGCACAACAAAAAATATACCTTGCTACTAGGATGTATTGCCTGGTGATGTTATTGACAGGTAACTGATGGGCTCTTTTTAGCCTCAATAGAGGACCGCACTTCAAATAAGCACTATGAGATTCCCATGTCCCTGATCTAATAAGATCCACACAGATGCCAACAAAGGGTGTAATCCTAACTGCTTTTCCAGCTCTGGGATAAGGACAATGAAATTCCAAGGTAAGGGTACAAACATTGACTTATTTTGAGGAGGATCTGTAACTGCCTCCCCCCACTTCAGAATGGGCACAGCTATGGCAATGCTGCAAAGCTGATTAGGATTGCACTCAAAGTTACAATAAGACCTTATCTGGACTAGCAATATATTGCACATCATTGCTTAATGGAGGTGTTTCCAATGAAAACAGTTATGTATTTTAGCCTTTTTATGACACTGAAAATCAAACCTGTGTGAATAGTCGGCAAATCATCTTGCTTCAACTGGCTACACAGTGGCATGGCAACAACATGGTAGATATTGCACATGTAGACCCAGAGTTGAATGTAGAAGTTAAATGCTGAGTTAAAGTAGAGCATCTTTTCACTTTCCCTCCATATCAATACTCCACCTTTTACAATAAAATAGGAGTGATTAAATGTTCCAAGGTAGTTGTGAAAATCAAAAATGTAAACTGAAAATCAGTTTGCAAATTAAAAGTGCACATGTCTAAATGACTTTTTAGAGGGAGAATCATTCAAATGATAAAGAATGTAAATAGGGAATGACTGGTATACCCATGGAATCAAACTGTTTGTATCCTTCAATCTCTCTTGAAAAGATTGAGGATAAGGTTGTTTTATTTGTTTGATTGCATAGTTTTCGTATGGGAGTAAGAGATTAAAAATAAAAAAGTCACTCAAAGGCATGCAGGCCCTTTGTACCCCAATTGCTTACCTTTACTATTCCCTTTTATGACATCTGTTCGTGGTCCTGGTAGCAACTGTGACAGTGTTCCCTAGTGCTGATCAGTACCATCACCTTCCCTTTATGTATAACACAATATCAAAGTGAGAGCAGGAAGCAATGCTCTCACTCTGGTTTGGCATTAGACATCATCACTGACTGACTAGGTATGTGGTTCCATCATGAAATCAAATTAGAGCAAGAATTATTATTCTTGCCTTCACTGTTACATTCTTTGGAGAGATAAAAAGGAAAAAGAAGGCATCAAGCATTAGCAATCAGTGCAGATGCTACCGGTAGTTAGTGGAATAACCCATTCTTTTTGCATGGATCCAAAAATCTGCTGAAGGGGTCTCCTTCAAAATGAGGTGGTAACATTGGGTGGTTATTTCAGATCTATGTATCACAAGAAACATCATAGTGTTGAAGATAAGAGTGATTCCATGCCTCTGAAATATATTAACCTCAACTGTATGCAGAACATGCCAAAAATAAAATAGTGCAACATTTCTGCATTTCCTAATCCAGAGATTCTTCCTTGTAAGCATCTCACTGCAGGTTTTCAGTATCATAGCTGGGACTGCAATCAGATCCTGAGTCAGGAGGACTTGGGGCATACTGGGACAACCTTCTCTGTGTTATGACAACTCTTCAGTCCAAGGTTTCCTCTTCTGCCCTCATATGTCTATCAAGTTGCTTTAAAAACAAAAGAGGGTTCTGACCATTTTCCTCCATGGCAAAGGTTGAATTTTCCTAAGGAACAAAACAAACCACAGCAAACAAAATATGCCAAAATAGATAAAAAGTGTTGCCCCCTTCTTTCCATGACGTACATGCTTTAATGCGGAGAGGCGACACTATTTCAGGCATGCTAGTATTATTTATATCTAATCATATTGCTCTATATTAATTTTAGAAGGATATAAACATACAGAATTTGCTGACTTCAAAAAGCCAGGGAAAAACAATTAGATATTAAACTGAGAAGAGCTTGATGGGTAAGAATTTCTGTAATATATCTTGTCTGTTATATGAATGTTTATATTTTAAATATTCTCCAACTTTTTTCCTATCACTTTGCTCCTGATTCGCTTTGCTGAGATCTAATAGGGTAGCAAATGAAATATATGATGTAGTAATTTGAAAAAATTCCAGAAGCATCTGAGAAAAATCTATGAAAACCTGTAAAACCCCCTTTCCATAAGAACATGTGGATTTTTACAGCAGTATCTCCATGTACATATATATATCTTTTTCATTATATTTATATCCTTCTGCCAAGAAGCTCACAGAATCATATATTATACTTCCAGGCTTGTCCAGGTCTTTTTTCTCAACTCAAAGAATGTCTCTATTTTCCCCCAAATTCTCCTCTACCGAACAATGAAAAGTTTAAAAGAGTTTCTTTCCCTGGGTATTCATAATTTACAGATTTTTTTTGTTTAAATCTCTCCCTTTTTAACCAAGCATATTGTCTTTGACATTGGACAGTATTGGACACGATACCAAGTGTACATAGTCACAGAGGGCTATTCTGGAGTGCTGTAACCTTTTCAATTCACTCCCAAATATAGACTACTACTGCTTATGCAATCCTTAATACATTTTCCTGGGAGTAAGACCCATTGAACAAATTGAATTAGAGGGCAGGTCCACTCATGGATTGGGAACTGGTTGAATGCCAGGACACAGAGAGTGGGGTCAATGGGCTGTTTTCACAATGGAGAGAAGTGAAAAGTGATGTGCCAAGGTGTCTGTCCTGGGCAGAGCTTTTTAATTTGCTCATAAATGACCTTAAGACAGGGTAAAGCAGTGAGGTAAAGCAGGGTAAAGCAAGTTCAGAGATGTCACCAAACTATTTGGAGTGGTGAAGACCAGAAGAGACTGTGAAGAGCTCCAGAGGGATTACTCCATACTGGAAGAATGGGCAACAAAGTGCGTTTTAATGTAAGTGGAAAGTGGAAAACAAGATGCGTTTTAATGTAAGTGGAAAGTTAAGCACATTGGGGCAAAGAATCCTAACTTTAGATATAGATTAATGGGCTACCTGAGCTATCTATGACAGAGCAGAAGAGAGATCTAGGGGTGCTAGTGGATAGCTCAATGAAAGTGTCGATCCAATGTGTGGCGACAGTGAAGAAAGCAAATTCCATGTTTGGGGTCATTAGAAAAGGGATTGAGAATAAAATGGCAAAAATTACGTTGCCATTGTACAAACCTATAGTGAGGCCACATTTGGAGTACTGTGTCCACTTGGTCGCCTCATCTCAAAAAGGATATAGAGGAAATGGAGAAGGTTCAGAGAAGAGCAACTAGAATGATCGGCAGTCTGGTACACCATCAGGTATGAGGAAAGGCTACAGTGTTTGGGGCTCTTCAATCTGGAAAAGACGCAGTTGAGGGAAGACATGATTGAGACATACAAAATTATGCAAGGGATGGAGAGTGGATTGAGAGATGCTCTTTTCCCTTTCATATAACACCAGAATTAAGGGGCATCCACTAAAATTGAATGTTGGGGAGGGTTAGGACATATAAAATATAAAACCTAAGAAGAATCTCTTCTTAGGTTTTTAAGTTCATGTAAATATGTACTACTTCAGTGGGAAGGTAACAATGTTCCGTGCACTTTTGGTGCTTAGTCATGCTGGCCACATGACCACAGGGATGTCTTCACATAACACTGGCTCTTTGGCCTTGTAATAGGGATGAGCACCGCCCTTAGTGTTAGTCACAACCAGCCGGGCAACCTGCAAGGACTCCTTCACCTCTACTATAGGGAACATTTTAAGTACTTTATTCAGACAGCTGCCCTGAACAGTGACCAATAATACTACCTACAACACAATCCTATGCATACCTCAGCAGCATTCAACCCATGAGAAATACTTATATAGAATTCTACACTTGCAGGTAGGAAATTGCAGTTCTAATTCCCTCCTTGGTGTTGTCTAGGTGTATTCAATCTATCACTGTGGCGCATACAAGTTCACATTGTGACTTTGCAGGTAACAATCTTTGTATATGCCAATATATTCACACAGCTGGGACACAGATCTGGTTCTGCTGATAGTCATTAATAATTTATTTCTTAGAGCTCCAGAAAAGCCATCTTGGCTGGAATCAGAAATCACTCCTCCTGTGCCTTTTACTTCCAAATTACCGTACATATTTCTTTGCAAAACCTGTAGACATTTCCAATTACTATTAGCTGGTTAAATTCTTTTCTGGGATTAATTAATAGTTCTCATTCACTTTTAAGTATTATTGAACCATTGTTTTGTTGGCTGGGGGACCACTCCGTAGGAAAGAAAAGTTGTCCCATCTTTGCTGAGAAAATAAAGAATGGTAAAAAAAGACATATGGCATATACCGTAGATGCAACCTCTCTGCCTCCCACCAGAACATCACTATAACACAAAGGCCCCTTATCAGCACTGAATTCGAGGGTGAAGCCCTGGATGAGAGTCAAGAACCCACAAAGACTACAAAACTACCCAGATAGGATAGTTTGATCATCTTCCCAACTTGCCAAGTTGCCAAGCTATTAAAAAAAAGGAATTTTACAGAACATCAGCTGCCATTACATATCAAAATGTGACGTTTTTAGATTTTTAGGGACTCTCAACTAGTGGCGTCCCTAGAGTGACACACTGGGAGTGACCAAAATATAAAAAATTGCTAAAATCATTAAAACTATTTGGAATGACTCCATCAAGTCCTATAACATTGAATGTGTATTTTCCAGCAGAATCCAATGTGAAAAAACAGCTTTGAAATATCTCCTTATCAAATGTTATGGCCAAAAACCTAAAAAAATAAATGCATGGAGCTTTATGGAAAGTGAAATTGAACCATATCGTACCTTTACTTGCAAGTAGGCAAATGTGCCTTAGGGCGCAATCCTAACCTATTTTGGCCAGCATAATTTACCTGGCATAATGTACTGTAATGGTGTGGGGTGGCTGGTGCATAACTGCACTGGCCTAACACCCCCCTCAAGGAGTGGGGGAGAAGTGCCTTATGGCATTTTTTCTGAAACCCGCAGGACCGTATGGGACTTGTGCTGGGACTTATGCTGGCTTAACTGGGGATTAGGATTGCAGCCATAGTCTGTTCGAAAGTTCAGACTAAGAGGAATCCAACACCTCCAGAATGGTCCTGATCCAATGAATGCAGCCCCCACAAATCAACTCAGAAGGAAGTCACTGATATTTGCATTGAGCCCTATGGAAAGTGGAACTGAACTACACAGCTGTATTTACCCATGGATAAGCAAAGGTCCCTTGGCTTGTTTTCAGGTCAGGACGCAGGAATGCAAGGTCACCAGAATGGTCTCAATCCTGTGAAAGTGGAGCTCAACATGTGCTCCAGAAGCAGGCTCACCTGATTTTTAAAATATGAAAATAATTAATATCTTATTAATTGTATTAATTAATACTGATAATAAATAAATAATTTTGACATATGGGGTGTCAAAAAATTTGTGGACCCCAGGTACCAAATGACATAGGTATGCCACTCCTCTCCACTATCTCTGAATTCCTGTGTTGTTTATGGACATCAATTAATCAGTCATGATCTAAATCCAATGGAAATCCATTAGAAGAGAATATGTCTATGAGATGGACAATCAACATTTGGACTGCAACTCAGAATACACTTAATAGAGCCCCAGAAATATCTGTGAACCATTTGAAATATCTGTCAGCCGTATGTAATTGGCTGGAATGTTCCTGTACATTGTAAGAATTTTGCCATGGTATCCCACAATGCACTCTAGGAAATATGCAAGTTTGGGATGGGTACCCAAATGGAATTTGATATACAGCATCAAAAAACAGCCCAGGCACTACAAGATCCTAACTTGTGCTGGAACAGGAAGGCTGGAAAGCCTGCACTGCATCCAGCACAAGTTTGGGGCTGCTGCCCTGGTACAAGGAGAAATGTTACTCCTTACCCCAGGTAATGCGGGTCTATTCAGATCTGTATCACCATAGTTGATGACACAAATCTGAGAGCACAGGAGAAAGGTGAAGCACATCAGGGTGGAGCAGCTGGTGTAGGCCACACCAGGTAACATGCTCCAGTGGGGTGATATGCTAGAGGACACTCCCAGATGAGCACACATGCCCAAAACTGCAGGCATGCATGCTGGTCTGCTGGTCTGGGAGCACTCTGAGCCCAGCGTGCATCCCCAGAGCTGTGGGCATGCGCTGGGCATCAGTGCACCCTGCTCCTCTTCAGAGCAGAGCCCACTGAATGCAGAGCCCAGACTTCCAGGCATGCACACCAGGCACCAGTGCACTAGTGGCTAGCATGCATGCACATCCCTGGGGAGATTAACTCACCTAGAATGTGATGCACTTGTCTCTGCATCGGGTGACGCACAGCTCCATGATACCCCTGCCAGGAACAGTGTTGGCAACCTGGGAATGGGGCTTGGAGCTGGCACAAGTGCCAGGTCCCAGCTCCACCTTCTACTCCCTGTCCACCCACCGCAATCCTGCCCATCTCCCCTGCTCCACAACGCTGAGATTAATTACTTACTCAACATAGTAGAATGGGTTTTAGTACTTGGAATCTTTAGATACCACAAGCAACCCATAGCACATCATTTGCATGAATAGTTAAATGAGTCTAGAAAAAATGTTATGTGAATCCTCTGATTTGTTACGAACAGTTATGTAAAAGAACATAAACCAAATTCAAGCTGAAGAAGAAAGATTACAGTCCCAATAGGAAGGATCCAGGCTGTAGCCACTTTGGGGTAGTAGTAGAATAGGAGTAGAGACCCAGGTTCAAATTCTCGCCTCAGCCCTGATGCCTATTTGGTGATTCTTGGGCATGTTACCATCTCTCAACCTAATTTACCTGATATTGCTGTCAAGATTTGATAAGGGAATTATACGTGCTTTCCTGAGATCCCATCCCAGCACCCTTGTTTCATTCTGTCTCATTTCATGAGAGGGCAGGGGAGAATAGCAAGAGGAAGATGAAGTGCGGGTGACGCATACATTTTTGATACTATTGTATTCCTTCTAGCAATTCATTTTGTAGTCCTCGCTGAAAAAAATGTATTCACCATAAACTCAACCTACTTATTATTCATAGCTTCAGGTACCCAGGAGGTAGTGACTTTTTTGGTTAGAATTTTTAGGCATCGGAAAGTACTAATGTTCCTGAAATAATTGCCTGAGTGGGACACCTGCTGTGGTTTTAATGGCCACTTCAACTACACCTACTGTACAGCTGGGCTTAGAGCTCAGTGCCTAAAAGCTACTTATGTTTGTGCAAAAAATAACTGAACAGGCTCTGATTGGCAGGTAGCAACTGGCACGCAAACCTTTCTCCTGGCTTTCTCCAAGCTGTAACTCCTCGGAACACCATGGCGGAGTGCCAAAGCGGTGTTTGATTTGTTGGCTTTGATTGTGCTCTTCCCTGTTGCTTTATATATTGGGATTCTATTATTGTCAGGTGCTCAGCAATGAAAGTGAGATTGTCACCAATCCTTTGTAGGCAAGGAAGAGAAAGGCTGTTGGACTTCTTGTGTGCCGCTGGTCAAATGAGGACAAATTAAACCTCTAGCTCAAGAGATCACACCACAGTGGCCATCAACATTTCATTTAAGCAAATCATGGCCTGACCCCAGAGAGTCAAAGGATTCAGTTTGAGATTACAGGAAGTAATAGTCAGGTGAAGGGTATCTCTTAGCACATGGTACTCAAAGTGGAGATCGAGACACCTTTGGAGATCATGATCACAGGTCGAGGGGGGTTACAAGAGGGTGGGATTTGCTATCTTGGAAACTGGCACTGGGCATTCTTAGAAGTAAGTCTTATTGAACACAATGGGATTTACTTCCAAGTAGACATGGAAGAGCTCTGTTATTATAATAATGTCCCATCCTGATAAGTTTGACAAGGGGTCCTGCACAGATTTTTTAAATTTAAAATGAGGTCCCAGACTGAAATGCCCCAAAACCACTTTTTTAGCCTGTGTAGACTGGTTTCTCTTTACCTCTGAGTAATTGCACCCTACCAACGCAATTGCTTTGGGCAGCAGTATCTTAAAGGCAACATAATGGTGGCTAGTGAGTTGTGGGGCTCAAGCGTCACCCTTGTTCTGAGCTATACTGGAAATTTGGCAGTCCTAAACATTATTAGTGCAAAAAGATAGGGAATCGGGGAAGGTTTCATCATCTCTATGAATGACATAAAAAGAACAGAAGGTAAGCATGAGAAGCATCTTTGCCTGAATAAATATGAAGCAAACTCGTAATATTCTGTAAAGTTCCTTCTTCCATGAAAGTCTTGCAAAAGCTGGCTCAGAATGGAAGGAGAACAATTTGCTAAAAACCGTGAGTTATCATAATAACAGTATTGAAGTCCTATTATTCTGAATATTCTCATATTAAGGCTGCAATCCTGACCACACTTTCCTGAGAGTAAGCACCATTGAACTCAATAGGACTTACTTCTGAGTAGACATGCATAGGATTGTGGCCTAAGTTACCCAAATTATTATGTAGATGAGGCGGTGGCAGGAGGTACTACAAAATAGTCACTGTGAAATTATTTACCAAAACAATTATTTTGCGATCCATAACTGAGGCTACAATTCTACACTCAACTACTTGAGAATAAGCTCCATGGTCTATAATATAATTTAGTTCTGAGTATACATAGGGTTCCACTCCACAACTGGTTGACTATGGCTGTGATCCTAAACACACTTTCCTGGGAATAAGACCCACTGAACACAATGGAGCTTACTTTTGAGTAGACATGGTTAGGATTGTACTCATTGACTGGGTTTCTTCTTTTCAGTCTATGAAATATTTGTAGAAGGTCTTTTTTACATTATTGAACTTTTCCCCATCATGCAAGTCTCAGCTGCCTTTCTTGAACAATGTTAATAGATGTTTCTGTTAACAGGAAAACTGAATGTCTTTTAACTGATAAATACAAGCTTGTTACCTTTAAAGTCACCCAACATGCGAATAGTGTTAAATCCCACTTAAAGTCAAATGCAGTATGGTGCAGTACAGGGTGATGCAGTGGTTAGATCATTGGCCTATTACACTGAGACTCCACTCCCACCCTTTCTTGAAACTCTGTGGATGATCTGGCTCAGCAACTTTTTCTTTGGCTTCAATCCCAACCACACTTTCCTGGGAGTAAGTACTATTGAATACAATGAGACTTACTTCTGAGCAGACATGCTTAGGATTGCATTGTTTGTCTCTTTTCCTTCACAGGGTAGTTGTAAGGACAAAAGTGGGGTGTGGAGGAGTACTATGTGCACTGATCTCCTTGAAGCTGTGCATCATGTTGTCTCAAGGCACTGCCACAACTCACAAGGGCACCAGTGGATGTTCCTGGCAGCCTTTTGTTCTCTCTCAGGCATTGCTATTTTTGATCATTATATTTCATCTCACAATCCATGATGGTGATGCCCAGAAAAGCTAGGAAGAAGCTGCTGTGAAAGAAGCATGCTGTGATCATGGTATATTTGGAAACCACCGCTTTGAAGGGGAAGTTGGATAGTTATGTAGCAGCCATCATATTAAGCAAAGGGAGTTGATTGTGTAAGATTCTTAGGAAAGTTCAAATGTTGGCTCATAAAAATTTCAAAACACTATAGTAACTTGTGGTTACTTTTTTATACCTCACTGTGACTACAGAAGTGGTCAAAGTTCTCTCTCTGGTTTTTTGTTTTTGTGTAATACTTTCCCCATTGTAATACATTGTTATGTCATACAGAGGCCCAATATTTGTTTCTATTAATAGTGATTGCATATGGAACCAGTGTGTGCCACTTGGCACATGAAATTAGATGGTCGGAAATGATACATGGGACCCAAAAGACAAGTTTGGTGAAGATGGTACAATGAATCTCTCCTTAAATATCACTCCTGCTTAAGATATATATGGTTTTTCTGATACATCTGTTCATGACAGTCATGAGACAGGAGCAAACGTGATTCCCTTTGCTTTTTATTTAAACTTCAGATTAAATGAACTAGCTTGCCTTAATATATCAGACAGAAAACCAGAGTAATTTATATGCTTAGAAATAGGCATCTCTGTAAATCTCTGTAAATGCCTTGCTACTGAGGCATCCTTTGGGCTTTTTAGTTTTTTATTCTGATTGCCCTAATTTCTCATGTTAAATATTACACGTGCTTATTTTAATCAATGCAGTCCTTAGCTGCTGTTACCTCTACCCCTCTAAGTTTTCATAGTGGCCCTTTGGAGACCCATATTTTTAAGAGGTCTTTTCCATATTGATTGTAACACAGTCGTTACACCATTATATGGATGAATCAAGACAGCAGATACAAAATATTTTTTTCTTGGTAGAGAAACAGTCACTTTAAATATGAGACAAATGCAAGCAGAGAAGGCTGACAAACTGTGTTAAAATCACCAATCTTTGAAATGCCCCTCCATAATTTTACTATTTTAGAGATATGCACAAGATATTTAAGGGACTGATCCCACGTGGGGGGCATATTACTGGGATCTCTAAAACAGTGATTTTCAACCTTTTTCATTTCATGGCACACCTGCAGACAATTCACAACACGTAAGTGTGCCTTGGTTGAAAATCACTGTGCCAGACAATACAGAGGCACAGGAGCTGGAAGGTGTCCCTTGGAGGCTTACTGTGCAGACTCCGCATAGAGGAAAACTTTATAGCTGTGGCTAGGAGCACCTTGAGAAACTGGCACACTCAGATGAAGATCTGAGGGAGGCAAAAGGGAGGCAGAATGTTTCCAGGTCAACCTCAGAAAGCAGAGTCTCCCTACCTAGATGCACACAGATTTGGAGGTGCAAAGATCTCCAGATACCCTTCCCTTTAAGAAATGCCTTGATTTAGTAACCCCTTTCTCCTGCACAGATCAGGGAACACCCAGCGGATGCAGCTTCTTTTTAAGAGCACTGAGCAGAAGGGCTCAGAGCCTCATCCTATGCATAGTTCCATTAGAGTCAGGAAATTCTCAGAAAAGAAAATTTAAACTTAGAGTCCATTATTCTCAGGAAAGTGTGAATAGGATTGCAGCCTAGGAACACAATCCTGTGCATGTCTACTCAGAAGTGAATCCCACTGCATTCAGTGGGGCTAACTCCCATAATCTGGCTAGGCTTGCAGCCTTAGAGTTCAATCCTAGGTATGCCCACTCAGAAGGAAGCCCCATTATAATCAATGGAGCTTGCTCCCAAGAGGGTGTGGACAGGAGGGCAGCTTTAGATCCCAAACCCAGGCAAGTCTGCTCAGAAGTTATGTCCATCATAGTGAGTGGGGCCTTTTTCCAGGAAGTGTGGATAGAATTGCAAACGCAGCCCAGCAACCCAATGCTTTTCCATGCAGAATGTCACTGCTCTTCCTCGGAAGTCAACTCACTTCAGCACCTCTGCCTTCTAAGCCTCACTCACTGAACAGGCTCTCCTTCCTTGCATGGAGTTGCATGCCTGATGCCAAGCTCTGCAGCCCCAGCCATGCGGACTGCCCTGAGAGTCCGTGTAGGGAGGCACCTGTGTATGTGCCTCTGTCTCCTTAGAAGTAAGCCCTATTACAGTCAATGGAGCTTACTCCCAGGAAAGCATGGAGAGGATTGTAGCCTCTTCTTTCGGATCCTGCCTGCCCAGATGTCCTCCAGATTTATCTGGCTGCTTGAGGGGAGAGCAGGAGAAGTGGCCACCACAGGCCATTCCTTTGACTGGATGCTCAAAGCAAAGCTGCTGTCTCTCACCTCTGTACCATTCCCCATGGCACTCCTTGGGTAGCCTCACAGCACATCAATGTATGGGGGCAAACTGGCTGAAAACCTTTGCAGCAGCCCTCCCAAATGGTGCCCCTGATGATGCATTGGGTAAATCACCAGCATCAGAACAGATTCAGGAGCTATCCTGGCCAGTGGGCCTTCCGATAGATGAAGCCCTCAGTAAGTGTATGATCTTGCCAACCCATGTCACCTGGCCTGGTCCAGGCACCTGGGGTCTCCTCATGATCAGGGGTCTCCTCACAAGCAGGAGACCCATGTATTACCTGGATCCAGCCGCATGGGGGAGTCTCCCCAGGAGTAGTACCTCGAAGTGCCAAATATCTCAGACAAATCACATGTCCTTGAAGGGCTCTGAAGCAACTCAACATCCAGAGGAGGAGGTTGTTCTTCCATGGGATCCTTTCCAGGGACAACAGGGAGAGGCTGGCGCTGGTCCTGGTCCTCAGGACAACTGGAGAAGCTTAAGGGGAACCTGGGGAAGTTCTGCAGTGCAGAACAGTGATCCCTTTCAGGGCAAGAGGGCACTCTGCAGAAAGAAGAGGTACCTCCAGCACCATAGGAGGTCTGGAGACCCATCTGACAGCCAGAGCCCATGTTCAGGGAAGCAGACCCATCAGCAATCTCCACTCTGAAAGGCGCCACTCAGCCTCCAGTAGGGAGTCACATACCTCCTGGT